>JASJUZ010000752.1:0-600000 GCA_037159825.1 Tupiocoris notatus | reverse complement strand
TATAATCATCAGTAGAATCAAGACATTTAAATATTATTATCATTCAATGATGAACCTTTGTAATCGCCAAAATTTTAATTTAAATTAAACCTCGATATAAAACGCTGCGAATGCAATTTCCGTTGAAGTCGAATTTGTAGGTCAATAATCAAGAAACGACAAAAGTGCGCACAATTATCTCCGCGAAAAGTTAGTCGAATATGTCAAAATTTTCAGAAGTGTTCACCAAGTAATGTGCAGATTTAAACATTATTGAATGTTTGATAAAACGTAGTATTTCATCCGGCGTTCAATGTGTTTCCTATTCGGATTTTTACAGGCTGCACAAAATTATTACATTAGTCCTAAAATTTTTCACACGATGTCCAGATTATGTCTGAATTTGGGCGATTATGCATTGTAGCTAGTTGTCTTATAGAAAAATGTCAGCGGTTTATTATTTTTCTTTGGAGCTGCGATCTTTTCAAATGACCTAAATTTAACTAGGCTAAAATACTGTAAGTTGCAAATAAATAAACAATAGTTTTTCTTCGTTCGTCTATGCTTTTTCACCGATTGAAAACTTCCAGTTTTTCCCATCACATAAGGAACTTCCGTAGGCGAGAAATTAATTAGCCCAACTGAAGACGGCGCGAAATTTGCGGGCAAACTTTGTCGTTTTCGTGACATTCAACGCGCTTAGTTCAAAGTCTTTCGAAAACTAACGGAGCGACTTGAGCTGGGGAAGGAACATCAGGATGAACGTTAGAGAGCTCATAAGATCGAAAGATGTACCGTGAAACTCCAATTTTCAGTAATCGGCGACGCTGAAGCAAGAACTTCAGCAACCAAGATACGTTCGACGGTTGATCGCTTCCCGTACGAACATCATCATATACAGCACATCAAACGACTCAGTTACTGTATATTCGCCCGTTACGCGAACGCTTTCAAAATATTCGATACCGTTGCCAGCTCCGGGGAAAGTTAATCTCGTGTGCATCGATCCAATTTCTAAGGTTTTCCAGCGCCCTAGGTGGATTTCATCGCTAATGTATAATACGGAATGGCCGATCGAGCAGAGCACGAGAACCGATAATGCGGACGAAAAACAGCTCGTATCTATAGAGAAGTTGAAGCGAAGTAAATTAAGATGGTAGCATATGATAGGAAAAAGCGATCAAAAAAACTTACCAGGATCAAAGATACATCATAGGGCATCGTTCACCTGGAACAAGAAGAATTTGTGTCAACTGCGAGCTCATGTGTGGACTTTTTGAAGAAATTTATTTTGGTTTTTTTTTTTTTAAACCACAAGGAAATACGAAATACTTAAATAGAAATTTAAAATCCTAATTCAATCCGTTGAGAAAAGCCACGATCGATTAATCGTGAAAAAAGCATCGATTAACCGTCTACAAATAAATTTCAGAAACATCAATATTCATCATTAAATAATTTGAGCACATTCGATTAATTTATTCCCATCCTCACTTCACAGTGATTGTCTTGAACATTTGTTTTTGACAATAAGTTAGGAAATTTGGGACCCCTCCGAAATTACTTCAATTCTATATTTTGAAATGCCAAGTTCTCACTGCACATCGATGGCGATTTTCGACATTTCCTCTTTGGAAAAGTGTTCAGCAGGAACGAAAATCCGTTTGCAGCGTGGATTTGAAAAGTGAAGATAACAGAGAAAGGGTCGGATCATTTTCTACGTTTCAGATTGAATTGGAGCGCATCACATTCGTAACAAACTGTTCCCCCTTCGAACCTACGCTCGCTGAAGGTATTCATATTGTTTCCATCGTTTCGCAAAACCGATCCCTCGTCGTTCTGCCTCTGTTACTCCGGAGAGGATAATTTCATTGTTCGCTGGGCTTCTTCAGAAACGTCGACACGAATATGACGTTTTCCTCGTCGTAGGCCAAGTACAGAAGACGATGCGGAGAACAGAGGGAGAACAAAAGATCTGAAACGCGAGTGAGTTATTTTGCTCTGGGACGACCGAGACTATTACATTGTTAGGGACGGTCTGTATAGAATTGCTATCGTATTAAAGGGAACGGTCTGTCGACGTAATACTCTTTGCAACAGTCTCGCGTCTTATCTATTTCGTTTTGATTCTCCTTGTAATCCCGACGACAGAACAGCGAGCTTCATTTGAACGCGTTTCCACGAAACAAACGCATACCTCACGAACGAAGTGCAATAAATTTGATCTTAGTCGAATGCACTAGGCAAACTGAATCAAACGAGGATTTTCCAAGAGTCAAGTTAGCGAACGCATGTTTTATCGTCTCGCCCTAAGAAGCTTCGATTTGTTCCTCGACCTTTATAATCTACAGATGCTCAAAAATGATTTATGCTTGAAAGACTAGTAGCTTTCTGTTTTATTATCGATACTTACGATTTTTTTAAAATCATAAAATAAGCAATTTTTATTGTAAAACAAATTTATTTACAGATTCGATTTTGTAATTGAATAGAATTTTAAGTAATTCAGTAGCATAGAAGTTAAGTGTGGAAAATCACGTCATTCAAGTGGTGTCCATTGTTGGTTATGCACTGCTGGGGGCGTTCTTGGAAGTTTGCAAAAACTCTTTCCAACATCTCTCCAACTTGGGCACTATACGCGAATAGCTTCCTTCAAATCCAAGTTCAGCAGAATGCCGCCGAGCAGATCGACCCGGACTGCGAAGGATGGCTTGTCGAACGATTTCCACATTTTCAAGGGTTCGAATCGTTCGTGGAGCCCCTGGTGGTCTTCTGATGATCAGTACGAAGAACGGTGTTCCGAGAAGGAACAGCTTGATTTCGGTGGATTTTAAAGTGGCGACGAAACTCGTGCTGAACTGCTGTGACGGACTAGTTTCTGACAAAACTGTCATAAGCGAAAACGCGGTGCTCAAATATCTACGGCTTTAACTAAAAAAACGCTGCAAATGATTGTACAGTGGTTTATTATTCCTTCGCTTCAATAATGATTTCGGAAGACTATCCATTTGTGATAGTTAATTATTTTAAACATTTCTGAACAATCTCGCCGAAAAACAGATGGTAACTATAAGGGAATACTCCGTAGCAACTATTGTAATTTTATTCAATTTTATTTTTCTTAATTTCCTAATTAAAAACTAAATTTTTTGCCTAACGGTACAGCTGGAGAGAGCGTTTGACGACCATTCCAATGAGTATAGAACGATTTTTATAGCTCCAAAAACTCTCGAGTTATACCCTCATGTCAAATTTCTGAAAATCTCCCAAATTCGGCACAAAAGCTGCGATAACTCGAGAACCAATAAAGCTACCGACCCGGCGATGGTCTAATTCGATTCAGCGTCCAAAAATCTATAGAATTTGATACCACGTACACATTTTTCTGAAAAACCTTGGAAAATATGAATTTTCTCCCCCTCAAAACCCCCCAAAACACCCTTATAATTGAGCTAGCAAGTTGGTTCGAAAATTGGGCCGTCGTAGGACCGAGATTGATTTTTGGTGAAAATTTCAAATTTTTAGCTCTTACAGTTTGGCCGGAAAACTGCTAACGGCGTACGGCGTACGGCGTACGGCGGACAGACAGAATTTTTTTTATTGGATATTCGGATTCTACATGCCTTCAAACGTAAAACATCAAATTTTGAGGGGGGGTTATAAAAATTTTTTTCTTGGGCGATTACAATGGTTTATTATTGAATAATAAACCAAAAAAATGCTAGTACCTCACGAATCGAGAGGCACCCTCCTCTCATTTGTCGGCGTAGTGGGGGAGGAGTACTAGCCATTACAAAAGCGTCCGTCCTTTAAGCCGCACCCTGTACTATTCTGAAATAGCCTTAATGAATCATACGATGAATTATTGAAGTAGATTCAGCAACAGTCTGGATTGCAGTAGCCGGTGTCCTCCATCTTGTACAACAGTTAAGAGTTACTGAACGCTCAGCGTTTCGTATACTTCAGGAGCGAAGTAGTGTTTTTGACTCTCTGACTTGAACCCTAATTCATCCTTTTTTTATCGATTGATTATGGACGATTCAACTGAGGACATGGAACGTCAACGTAATGACCTTACTCTACCCTATCGAATAAACATAAGTGAATACACCAATTCAATATTGAATTCCAATACTGGAGAATTGAAAACCGATGCGTAAAAAAAGCCGTAAATTACAAGATGTATCGTCCTGTAAGTACGGGTCGAAGCTCGACAAAACCAGTGGTGTGCATAGATCACCAAAATAAAGAAAATCGTATGAAGACCGAAACGTTAATTCACAACAGCTGTCCTGGAAAAACGAGCCAGGAGACCCAAAAATAGAAAAACGCACGACTTGGGTTGACAATGCTTCCGCAGTATGGTGAGCCTTACAATAAAAGCCAAGTTTTTTTTTTAAATGGGATCATTTTTATAGCAACGACACCTAAAAATGTGTCATTAAGTAAGTGTCATCCACTCATCGTCAGAAACATTAAAAACCTCCCTCCAGTGTTAAAATATTTTGATTTTTGAAACCAGTAGAAGATAGCCACAACAAAAGCTCATGACATGATACTAAACGGTAATAATCTGGCAACCTGCTTGCCATGAAGAATATTTCAAGGCGTTGATTTGTCGAAAATATTGACTTTTATGGCTAAAAAAAATAGATGGATTTGTGAAGGACTACCTGATAGGGGTGGGATATTGGAAGAAACTATCGATTATTATATTAATATTGGTTACTTAATATAGATAATAATTTTTATTTTTTATTTTTGTTGTTCAATGTTTGTTTGAATATTTCATCAATTTCATAACAATTCAGGGATTTATTTTCCTGAAATGTTTCAGAAAAGGATCCAGCCTACAAAACTTTTCTGCAGGAAAAAACACACCTTAAGTTATAAATCTATTTAGCTTTAATATTTTTTTGTTGAAAATTTCATTTAAGATTTACCATTTTAAATTTTGGAATCCAAATTATACGTTCATTACATTATCTTCCCTACGTGCCATATCAGAAGTTCGAACAGAGCACTGAGCTAGGCCAATATATTATCATAGGCTAATATTATAAACAAATTACGTCTAAGACAATTGAAATAGAGCAGTTTTTCTCAAAGTTATAACCTTGCCAAGTCGAAAGTTGCTGTTCACGCACAAATCACGTTTTCCAGCTAGATGGATTCGGTCTAAAATATTATGGGGCCTATCTAGATAAGTTACTATAATAGGTATCTAAAAAAAAAAAAAAAACTATTTGATTGGAGTCACAGGTGCTGACAACCCATAGCAAAAAAATCTGCAAGTCAACTAGAGCAATATTCGCCTTTTGAAGTCGATTAAATATTTCTTCGAATTTACCACAGCTTTGACTTATCAAATATGAGCGCTTTGATAGAGGCGACAATAAGTTTTTAACCGCTCTCCAGCTCTTGAAATCCGTTCCTTGGGTTGAAAATGCATGGTGCACTGACCTTGGTAAATTTCAACCACTTGGTAGTTGATTTTTAACCGACTTCAAAAAAGAGGAGGTTACTATGGTCGTCATGCGGGTTTTTTTTTTTTTCGGTATGTGTTGTCCGTTGGCGTTCAGCTCCTGTACGTCCGATCGGGTTACTTTTTTTTTAGTTTGAAAGGGTTACTATCCAGGTAGGTCCCATAATTTTTTCAATTGATTCCATCCAGTAGTTACGTCCCCAGAAGCGGAGAAATGGCGGAAAACGTGATTTTCGCGAAAAGAGAAAGTTTTGACTTTGCAAGCTTATAACTTCTAGAATACTACCTCGATTGTTTTGTTTCTGGTGTCATTTTGTTCATAATTTAACTGCCTACAAGGGCCTAGCTCCAATTTTTCGTTCGGCATTCTCATATGGCGTGTAGAGAAGAAAGTGTAACAAAAAACGTGATGCCGATTTTCACTTTTTTGAGGTTTTTCGAGCACCTTTCCCAACCACGTCGAGAAAAAAATATGAACACTATTGCACTTCAAAGCACATAGATAGAGCTTTCTAACGATGGTAAAAAATCAAGTTTAGGTGGCATAATAAGGGAGCAATCGATGTTTTAATGGACCTGTGTTTGAGACCTCATAACTTCCAAACCAAAACTGTTTTTCCATCGTTTTTAGGCTTAAATTGTTCAAATTTGAGTCTAGTTTACGTGATTTAAATTTGGTGTTGATTGGACTAAAATTAGAGTTTAATTACTTTTTAGGCCGTATTTCTAGAAAATTTGTTTCAAAAACACGTTTTTTGGACTATTTATGCTTGTAGAAAAAAAACTACGTTAGTCATAGCGTTCTCGTTAGAAGATTTGAATTCAGCGTTAAATTTTCAATAAACAACATGGTTTTCAAGGCCAAATAACTTCATTTTAATGCACACACGATTGGCGAACTTCTGAAATTTGGTTCGGATTCTCTCATTCAGTGTGAATGCGGATACGCTTCAGGAAATCTTCGCTCTATTATCGTTTGAGAAATAAAGAACGAGTGAATTCAGCAAGCGACGTGAATTGAAGCAATTCAGTAACCAGCAATGGTGTAGGCAATTATTTGAGTTTTGTAAGGTGGATCAATGGGATCAAAGTATCCGGTATGTTGACCAAGAGACCCAAATCAGTGGATGGGTTATTCCAAACGTTCAAACTCACTCTCAATCAACATAATAACATTGAAAATAGTTAGGTAATCATTATACTTTAGAACTTCAACGTTCAACTGACTTATGAATTGAGTTTGGACGGTTAGTAGTAAGTGACAAGAACACAATAATGAAAGCTTGGGAAAATTCTGTAAAGAGAGCTGTTCATAATTGTAAGTCACTAAAAAGAGAAAAATAAAAAAAAACTTTTTTAAAAAAAATAAAACCGACTTCAAAAAGTTTGTCTATAAAATACACTCTGAAAAGGAAAAAATAACAAAAATGTCCCAACTTCGCAGCAACTCATTCGCCAACTACACATTTTAAGGACTACTTTACTACTCGTATTGACCTGACCACTTCCTGATTGATTGGATCACCTTCCCTAATAATATAAAAATTACTATTTCTCATTTCCCAAATGATTAAAAGATTTTCCTTTCACCTCTGAATTGCCTCCTGATTGATCATCTTTTGGAGTCGGCGCCTCTCTGGCAAAATGACTACCTGATGGTTACAAATAAATATGAATTTACGATAAATTAGTAGGTGCCACGTAATAAGTCTGGGTCTGGATGTAAAGATTCTTAGAGAAATCTGAAATGGTTTTTAGGAAAAGGCGTGAATAGTCACCTTCAAATCGATATTGTTAATAATCAGTTCTCATAAATGCTGATTTGCTCTGTTCAAGAATCGTGAAAACTCATGATATTTATATTCATACTACTGGTAATTCGGAATCTATAGGCTTCTCCAATACAATATAAGAGAGGCGCCGACTCCAAAAGATGATCAATCTGGAGGCAATTCAGAGGTGAAAGAAAAATCTTTTAATCATTTGGGAAATGAGAAATAGTAATTTTTATATTATTAGGGAAGGTGATCCAATCAATCAGGAAGTGGTCAGGTCAATACGAGTAGTAAAGTAGTCCTTAAAATGTGTAGTTGGCGAATGAGTTGCTGCGAAGTTGGGACATTTTTGTTATTTTTTCCTTTTCAGAGTGTATTTTATAGACAAACTTTTTGAAGTCGGTTTTATTTTTTTTAAAAAAGTTTTTTGTCGATTCGTGTCGGACATAGACAGCACGAAACGTACAAGGGAACTCGTGTAATGACAAACTTTAAATTCCCTCTCGTCTACTGGAACAAAAGGTGAAAACGGGTTAGAGAGGAAATAGTAGAAAAAACGGGAACGGAAAAGAATATACAGGAACAAAGGGAAACCGTGTTTGATATGTAGAGCTTTTGCTCTCGCAGCGAAAAGCTTCGGATGTAATGAGAGTTCGCCGCGAGGTTTTCTATTTCTTTCTTCCACCGGAGCTTTGTTGTAGTCGTCGGTGAAGATAAGAGATGCTACCTAAAAGACAGCGTCAGTGTGGTGAGAGTTCTCATAAGGGCCCAAGGCCTTGATTAGTCGAGCGAAAGGTGGCAATGCCGGTGAGGAAAAACTGGGAAACATTTTCCTGGCCAAGGACGTTGAAATTAAGTCTACGTTCGTTCTACTTTGACGAAAAGGGAGAAATGATGACAGCGGCGGTGTTCAATTTTATAAAATTCGACTCTTTTCAATAGCTTGAGCATATTTCTATTGTGACTATACAAGGTGTGCATACAAGTATGCCCAACTTCTGAGATAATATTTATCAACTGGGAATATAAATGGAAATTTTTTATTATTATTTTTTTTTTTGCCCGAATTGCATTTTTTACGCTTTTACACTATAATAATTATATAATGGTGGTTGACAGCAAAAACAAAAATAAAAATTATGAGAAAAATTTTGACGGAGCCTCGATGACGTCACAAAAGAGCACGTAGCTAACGATTAACATGCTCCCAGATATAAGAGTAATGCCCGTCGATGGAGTGAACTAAAGAAAGAGGAAATTTCCCTTTCTGCCCTCTCGCATAACGCAATAATATGAGTGCGCGCTGCAAATGATTTGCCAGGGGATTATTGTTACATTGCTAAAATAACGATACCATCCATTTCTGATAGTAACTAATTCGAAAATTTGTGAACAATTCACCTAACAATAGAATGGTGACTATAAGGGGAAACACCTAAAGCAACTGTGGTAATTACAACTATTGTTATTTTGCCTCATTTTCAAATTAAAAGTTGAATTATTCGCCTCACGTTTCAGCTGAAGAGACCGTTAATCAACTATTTTAGCGAGTATAGAACAACTTTTATACCTCCAAAATTCTCAAATTATACTCTTCAGCCAAATTTCTGAAAATCTCAAGTTGTACTGACATGAGAATTATTGAAGCTATCTACTGGTCTCATTCGATTCAGCGTCCGAAAATCTATAGAAATCGATACCAAATACATCTTGGTTTGAAAAAAGTTGGATAATATGGATTGTCTCCCCCTCAAAACCCCCAAAAATACCTGTAAAATTTAGATAACGATTCGGTTAAAGAATCGAGTCAAGATTAATCATTGTCAGGCCTGGATTGATTTTTGGTGAAAACGTCCCAGAATTTAGCCTTTACGTTTCCTTCAGAGAATTGTTGGCGGTCTACGGACAGAATTTAAAAAAAAATTGGATATTCGAATTCTACACGCCGTGAAACAAAAAATATCACTTTTTGATGGGGTTAGATTTTTTTAGGGCGATTACAATAGTATTGAATAATAAACCAATAATAAATTAATTGCAAAACTTCAACGAACAATTCCAATTTCGATTGTGCTATCGTTCCAGGGAGATTTCGACTTGATATTTGACTGTATAGACATGCGACTGAATGCAATGCATACAAGTTAGATTTCCCTCGGCGAAATGCAATAGCGTCAACGAGATGTCTGGAACGAGAATCGATCGGCTAGGAAGGGTGATAGTAGTCGCTGAAATAAACATAATTATACGGTAGAAGTACTAACGCGACGAGTCCGAATTCCCCTCGAAACCAACCTGTTGATCTAAACCGTTTTCCAATAGCTGGCGAAGTCACGCGAAACACCGATGATGAAAACGCTCCTGATAAAAACCATCCTTTCCAATACAATATAGTGAGAATCGCGGTGATACATGTTGCGGCGAATCGGATTCGTTTTATTCTATTCCCTTGTTCCATTCTCCCCAGTTCGATTCCTTGGCAATTGGCGAAAGCGGTGGAAATCAGAGCGCACGTCTCAGAATATTGGAAAACGGGAAAAGTCCGCAGAGGCATTGTGGAAATTTCTTGTAGAATATAAGTGTGTGTAACAGTTTTTTTTTTTTTTTTTTTCAATTTTCATCTTTTCCGTAGCGCTAGAAAATATATACGACCGTTGGCGCGGAGAATGTATTTTATATTTGCGGAGAAACCGCATCTCAGGTGCGATAACATAGATAGATAAATGAATAAAATAAAAACGACGAAGGTAGTCGCATTAGATGTGAGCTGGCTTTTTCAAGAATTGAAGCTCTTTCTATTCTTTATAAATGTGTGACAATGAAACGTGAAGATTATCAGATTTTTATTATTCGTTGAATAGTATTCATACGGACTGAATGAACAGCTTACTCGGTTTTGTCTCACCGTCAACCCAAAGCTGCAACTAGCAAGACAAAATAAAGAGAACATCACTTCAATGAAACTGGTGATTTAGACCGATGTTATTTCGCTACTATTAATTTATCACTAGCTAGTTAACAGATTTTTTTACAGGGAACAACGTTAACGTTGGTCGACCCCTATTTTACATGTTTTACCACTATTTCCAGCCAACAGTGTCCTGGTTTCTTCCTTTTTTCCCACACTCTATTGGTAATGCTACTATTTTAATTTTGAGATTATTTTCGTGTTTCCAACCTTGCTTCACCGTTGGAAAAAGCGTACATTTTCTTAACTACTAAAGCCTAACGCAACTTTACATATCGTATTGAAACATGAAAATGGAGTATCAAACGTGAATTTTCTCGAAATCCGTTTACAAAAAACCGCTTATTTTTTATACGCTTGGAAAACCTATCAATTCTTGCGGGACAAAAAGAAATTGTACGCACCTAGGCAAGTTTCAATGCAAAAAACGTGTTTTCCAGCTAAATCATGGGTACATAAGAAAAACGCTACAAATGATTGTAGACCAACAGATTGAAAACTACGAAGGAAAATTGGTTAGCAACTATCGCAATTTTTTTCCATTTTTAGTTTTCTTAACTTTCCAATTAAACCAATTTTCAACTCGAAAACCATTGGAGCAAACGACTCCGCTACGGTCCTATTCGATTCGACGTCCAAAAATCTATAGAAATTCATACCAAATACACCTCTGTCTGAAAAGTGTTGGATAATTTGAATTCCCCAATCGAAACTCCCCAAAAACGCCGTTTAAAGAGATTTGGTTAAAAATTGACCCATTCTCAGACCGTGATTGATTTTCGGAGAAAATTTCATGAATTTAGCTATTATAGTTTCGTAAGAAAAGTGTTGACCGCGGGTGGATAGAATTTTTTTAATTGGATAATCGGATTCTACATGCCTTGAAACGTAAAATATCAAACTCTGAGAGGGTGTTGGAAAATTTTATACTTGGGCGATTACAATGGTCTACCTATTATTGAATAATTATCAAATTACGATAATCAAAATAAGAAAAAGTTCTTACGTTTCGAGTGAAAACATTCGTCAGGGAATCCTATTATTTCATCCGTTCTGAATAACTTTGTTTGGATAAACGCTCGACGATAGCGTTTTTACATTATATTCCCATCCAATCGATTCCTCCTTATCTCAGACAATAGTCCGCTTCAGTGCATTTTGTGTTTTTTGAAAACACAAGGAGTAAATTGTAGGAGTTGTGGTTACTTTGTAATAATCATTATTTCTCTAATGATGACCACAATCCGCCATCCACTAGGCGGTAACTATAGGAAACGTATGATTTATCAAAGTAAGCAAAACTCCTATACGTTCGACGTTGAGTTCGACTTTTCAAAAAAATACGAAATGTACTAATGGTGGATTTCACCAAAATATTGAGTTAGTTAGCTAGTAACATTGCTTGTTAGGGTTGTCTCTACAGCTAACTCGAACTACTTAATTTTTTTGTTGGTAAAATCCACCATAAAACTCTCCAATAAATCGCTTTGTTACTTAAGCATAGCAATGTAGCGACGAAATAGTTTAACCGATGTGCAAACAAATTTTTCGAGTTGAATACACTTTTCAAGGAACTGGAAATTTCGCCACAGCTATTATAAACGAGATGTTTTTGTAAATAAACCGACCAAACCGGGTGAACTGTCGCCGGAATATTGTTTTCGATTGAAACGGCTCACGTGTGCGTGGAAATTTCCGCCGAACGGCTTTGATAGCGGGGAAAGTGGACGGCGATGGAGATAAGTGGGATGAGAAGCCCGTGATTTCATCGAGTTAATAGCGGAACAGAATTGGTCGGTTAAGTGGACCGCAGAAATCGGTTGGTCGGAGGAACCATCCTTGCGCCCTTGGTTTGAAATTCCCTCCCCGTCTAGATGAATAGATTCATTAAAGCGAGCCCCTTCAGTTCGTGAACCCCTATCGCTCTGATATCACTAATGAAAGAACTTGGTCCTTCTGGCCGCAAGTGAATAAGAGCCTTAATTGTTACAAACCGCCTTCATCACCGAATCCTCCAACGTAGGCCATGGGAATGAAGAGGATTCACCCGAGGTTGCAAAGGGAATTTCGACGTCGGTGACTACCCAACGGCGGCAGCCAATATCCAGACTGTTTTCACCTTACCAGGCAAACAACCAATCAGCGAGGAAATGTGAACTGTGATGTTGGCCAATCAGGTGAGCATTGTTTGCAACATGAACCACGTGCTTCTCTCGTGACCCTGGCAACCGATCTTTCCGTTGAACAGGGCTATCATTCGAGCTGAACGGCCTCTGATGACTGTCATTTCAGTACTCTTATAATCGAGCGTTTTCAATGAGAAGCAGGATAAAAAAATTACAATAGACAATTCCGCTAAGTGTGCATTACCTACTTTTTTCATTGCTTTGTGAACAGAAATAGCATCAAAATTCGAAGAAAGTCATTTGCTGTAATTACGATGTTCTCTCTCTATCGAACGAAACTTGTAAGAACTGTGCGATGCGATCTATTTTCGGCTTACAATTCGAACGCGAACAAATTTTATCGCACGAGAGTTGTTTTTTTTTTTCCCTAACCCATTTCCATAATAATCCGTATTATCTCCACGTGCTCGACGAATTATCGAGTAATCATCGCAGTTGCGTTGAAGCCTTCTGCAACAGAGAGGTACAAGATGGTTCTGAGTCCGGGGAGGATGAGCTAATGTTGTTTCTGAACTGTAGGCGAGCGGTAATCGTCGGAAATGCGATTAGCTTTGGCGAATATGCGGTAGATAACCTCGTCGAGAAGCCCGCTTCAAACTCAGCCTCACCTGAGGGACTGACGCTGAAAGCAAATGAGCTGATAACCTCGCGAATTAACCGCGATCCGGTTAATATTCGAAGCGGGCTCGAAAAAGCGTTTTAAATGTTTGCATCAAACGAAAATGTTTAACATTTCTCTTGGAAATCGGAGATCGAGGAACGAACGAATTATTTTCTAGAAACAACGATAGCTGACCGTTTTTTTCCTTTGAAAATTGCGGCTAGAGATTATTTCTTTTTAATAATTATTTTAATAAATTTAGTAAATGATTGAGGAGTTTGCGAAACACTGCTTCCCACCAATGATGTCCCATCGCGTGATTTACCACAAGAAAGGAAAAAGGAAGAATTTCACCTGAGGAAGGTTTATTTTATTTATTTATTTTATTTATTCTCATACACGGTCAAAGCCCAATTGCTAATACAATAGTACTACAAGGTACTTACAAGCACCGAACGCGCAGAAGAAGCTACGAACTTAGGAACAAGATGAAGAATAAAAATATTATAGACATGAGTACTTACTACTAATTACAAATGACAAGAGCAGCGACCGATGACAAAACCCAATCGTAGCTTCGTAGCTTCGTAGCTTCGTGCTAGCGAAATATACGAAGAGCTCAACGAAATGTACGAAGAGCCTCAACGAATCGCTGAAAATATCAACTCGCTCGAGTGACTCGACCATATTGAGGGATATTTTTGAGCTTTCGGAAGAGGGTTATTAAAGAGGCAATTGTGGGGGAGGACTGAACATAAAAGAGGTTAGCTGATCGTGCGAGATATTACGGGGTGTGGAAATAATGAGCTGGGGTAGAGCGAGACAGCCGATAGATGAATTCGACAGCTTGATCAGGAAAATACAATCGGCGACCCGGCTGGGCTGGTTGAGAGGGGAGAGGCGACATAGACTCATAGCCGCATAGGTTTGATTTATTTATAACTGCTTAGCTGCATCTATAATACACACTAACTTAAAAAACGCTGCAAATGATTGTACAGTGGTTTATTATTATTTCGCTTCAATATTGATTTGAGAAGACTATCCATTTGTCATTTTAAATATTCCGAACATTTGTGAACATTCCCACCGAAAAACAGATTGTAACTATACGGGAAAACTCCGTAGCAACTATTGTAATTTTAATCATTTTTATTTTTCTTAATTTCCTAATTAAAAGCTAATCTTATTGCCCAACGATACAGATGGAGAGAGTGTTTGACGACCATTCCAATGAGTATAGAACGATTTTTATAGCTCCAAAAACTCTCGAGTTATACCCTAATGCCAAATTTGTGAAAATCTCCCAAATTCGGCACAAAAGCTGCGATAACTCGAGAACCAATAAAGCTATCGACCCGGCGGTGGTCTCATTCGATTCAGCGTCCAAAAATCTATATAATTTGATACCACGTACACCTTTTTCTGAAAAACCTTGGAAAATATGAATTTTGTCCCCCTCAAAACCCCCCAAAAATACCCTTAAAATTGAGCTAGCAAGTTGGTTCAAGAATTGTGCCGTCGTAGGACCGAGATTGATTTTTGGTGAAAATTTCAAGAATTTCGCTATTATAGTTTGGCCGGAAAACTGCTAACGGCGTACGGCGTACGGCGGACAGACAGAATTTTTTGGTTTATTATTCAATAATAAACCATTGTAATCGCCCAAGAAAAAAAAATTTCTAACCCCCCCTCAAAATTTGATGTTTTACGTTTCAAGGCATGTAGAATCCGAATATCCAATAAAAAAATTTCTGTCCGTCCGCCGTACGCCATCCGCCGTACGCCGTCCGCCGTACGCCGTACGCCGTCCGCCGTACGCCGTACGCCGTTAGCAGTTTTCCGGCCAAACTGTAAGAGCTAAAAATTTGAAATTTTCACCAAAAATCAATCTCGGTCCCACGACGGCCCAATTCTTGAACCAACTTGCTAGCTCAATTTTAAGGGTATTTTTGGGGGGTTTTGAGGGGGAGAAAATTAATATTTTCCAAGGTTTTTCAGGGAAATGTGTACGTGGTATCAAATTATATAGATTTTTGGACGCTGAATCGAATGAGACCATCGCCGGGTCGATTGCTTTATTGGTTCTCGAGTTATCGCAGCTTTTGTGCCGAATTTGGGAGATTTTCAGAAATTTGACACGAGGGTGTAACTCGAGAGTTCTTGGAGCTATAAAAATCGTTCTATACTCATTGGAATGGTCGTTAAACACTCTCTCCAGCTGTATCGTTAGGCAACAGGTTTAGCTTTTAATTAGGAAATTAAGAAAAATAAAAATTATTAAAATTACAATAGTTGCTACGGAGTTTTCCCCTATAGTTACCATCTGTTTTTCGGTGGGAACGTTCACAAATTTTCGGAATATTTAAAATGACAAATGGATGGTCTTCTTAAATCAATATTGAAGCGAAATAATAATAAACCACTGTACAATCATTTGCAGCGTTTTTTATTGGATATTCGGATTCTACATGCCTTGAAACGTAAAACATCAAATTTTGAGGGGGGGTTATAAATTTTTTTTCTTGGGCGATTACAATGGTTTATTATTGAATAATAAATCAAAATCTCCCCTGACAGACTTCCTTTCGGTCATCAATAAATTCCGAGCAGGAGCGTGTTTTTCGAAGGTAGTACTGAACTTTTCACTCTTCACTTAGCACTTTTCCAGCTCGTTGGGGCTTTTTGAAGTCCAACTATGGGAAAGTGAAGAGCAAGATATTGGCAGAATTGAAAAGTGCAGAGAACGATCTCGCTGGTATTAAAAAAAAAAAAATCTAACCCCCTGAACGTTTAATGTTTACGTTTCAAGGCATGAATCAGAATATCCAATAAAACAAACTCAGTCCGTCCGCCAACAACAATTTTTTACTAAACTCTTGAAATTGTCTCCTAAAAATTATTCTTGGTCTGAAAGTGGCTCAATTCTCTAGCTCATTCCTAGAGGTTTTTTTGGGGGGTGTTGAAGGGGAGAAATGCATATTTTCCAACGCTCTTCAGACAAAGGTGTATTTGGTAGATATCAATTTCCGCAAATTTTTGAACGCTGAATCGAATGAGACCATTGGGTGGTCGATTGGTTCTTCTGTTATCGCAACTTTCGAGTAGCATTTTCGATATTTTCAGAACTTTGTCATCACTCGGGAATTTTAGGAGCTTTAAAAATCTATCTATACTTTTTGAAACGGTCGTCAAAAACTCTGTTGGTTTATCTTTTCTTTTTTTTTTTTTGTAAACTCGTCACTCCAATTTTTCGCCTCTCCCTCACGTACGGCGCGCCAAAATTTTCTGAACGAAAACAAAAATTTCTCCACGCATTCCCTGGCTTGGGCATTTTCCTTCACGCGCTGTGATTGCCCATGGGAATGTAAGTGTCTGTAGAGCCAGCTAATACGTTTGGAGCAATTCGATCTTCAGGTTGATTTTCGATGCTCTTAGTTGAATAAAACATGACGGCTTCTGTGAATAACAAGTTGGTACTCTACCTTCCATCAACTAGCTGGCCATTCACTCGGCTTGTTTCCTTTGAAAAATCACGAGGCGATGATACGTGAGACGAAACCATCAAGGCAAAAAATGGGAAGGAAAAATATGGTGGGAAAAGTCTTTGTTTTCGTTTGGAAAATCGTGGGGAAGGTAAAACGGCGCCAAGTATTGAATGTGAAGGGAAAATTCTGCTTTGACCAACGTATATGGCTAGATGAGATGATTTTGCAAGGAATTGAAAATAGAAAAGTACGTGCATGGGGAAAACCTCTCAATAAAACTGACATTTGGTGTGGTGCATCATCATGCTCAAAATTTCAAGGTGATCGGGGGAAAATTCAAAAGATTCTCAGTCAGGTGCAGTCGGCTATAAAATCAAACCATCCCCTGCGAATCCTTTGCCCATTTTCATGCAGTATGCCTTCATTCGCCGACACGAAAGATTCTTGAAAGGAAACGATCCCTCGCCGCGATTTTCAAATGAAAGAACGTGCGTCCCAAGTAATGTTTCGCCAAGTTGGAAATCTTTCGAACTGATATCAGGTCGACGATTTACATTTTCGAAACGGTGATGCCTCCTCGTTTTCGACGGCGAATTCAATTTACGCAAGGGAAACGGCTCTGACATGAAACTTTTCCCCCAGCGCGTCTGGCGACAGGCTATCGATTCGATAAGGCGATGAGATGAGACGATGCTTAGCAGAAAGTTGTTCGCCTAAAGCCGAAAGAGATAGGAGAAGAATTATGGCCTTAAAGAGGGGAACGCTTTTCTTTATAGGCCCTATGAAAGTAATGTTGCCCGCGATTTACTGGGATTTTCATGCGAGTCGTACAACTTTTAGTGCGAGTTCTGCGGTACTATCGTCGCTTTGATTTTCGGAAGGCCATAATAAATTGCTACCTCGAACAACTTATGCCATATAACGCTTTTCAGTCGGGACGTAAAGGATTTTACACTAACGTTTCAAAAGATTTCCTACTTTTACTACGAATGACTAAAGATATTGCTGATAAAGCGAATTGGAAACACTAAAGAATAACTTCTGTGGTGAAAACGCAGCAATTGCTTATCTGCTCTCAACTGCAGCTGCACTTCGTTGAGTTTTTGCTTCCTTCAGCTGCTGCTCTTCCTTCGGGCACTGCCGTACGACTGTGGCCGAATGAACCCGAACGAGTTCGCAGGCGTGAAGGCATCGCTCGCGCTCGCAGTGTTGCCAAGTCAGGGGATTCCTCAATTCAGTGGATTTTTTTTCTGAATGAGGAAAAATCACGAATATTTATGAGAGATTTTATTTACCAGGTAGAAATATTGAAATATTCCTATTAAATATTTCTTTTAGGAAGAACTATTTCAATTGAATTCTGAACACAAACTCTTTTTTTTATTTTAGATTTTCAAATTGCAACCAAGATAGGTTACCATCAACTTTAATGTAATGGTAACCTATCAGGTGGCATTACAAATATTATTTGGAGGATTAAGACACGTTTACACAAAGACAAAGTAAGAGGGAAACGACTTCAATCAAGTTGAATAATTAACGTCAAAGCAGAGTTGTTGATTGACCTACTCTGATGGTTGAATTAATTCATGATCAAAGTTCTCGATTTCAACTTTCACCCCTCCTCCATTCACCACATCCCAGGCAGCTTCTTTTTTTTCTCAAGAGCCAATTTAGATTTCTTATGAAGCCCAAAATCGGATCAAACTTACAATTTATCAAATATTTTTTGTGGCTTTAGGATATTTTAGGGGTCTTTATTCTTCTTGATTCTTTTGTTAAAATTGAATCCACTTGATATCGGGACGCTATTGGAAAATTAGGTATGAAAAAGTGCTGCAAATGATAGTTTAGTGGTTTATTATTCCTTTGCCTCAATAATGATTTGAGAAGACGATTACTCATTTGAAATAGTAATTATTCCGAACTTTTGTGAACGTACCCACCGAAAAACATATTGGTAACTATAGGGGAAACCGTAGCAACCATAGTAATTTTAATCGTTTTTATAATTCTTAATTTTTAAATTAAAAGCAGAATTTTTTTTATTGGATATTCGGATTCTAAGTACGTCAATTTTTTCTTTGGCGATTACGTTGGTTTACTACTAAATAATAAACCAAAACACATCATTATAATCACGGAATAAAATAAAAAATCAAGTATTAAATATCCATATTTAAATTTAGTAAATCGATTTGTGATGGTTTTAATTGAGTTGAACGTTGAATTAAAACGTGTCAACTACATTGGTAAAACGTTACAACGTCCCCTGTTAAATGTTTCATTTAAGAAGTGATCATTTCACTACATTGAACGCTAGTGAACAAGAATTGACGGAATATAAGACGGTTACGATGGAAAGTGGAGTCGGTTGTGCTAACCGCTCTGTCGAAGTTCCCAGCCTCGGGGCTTCGGTTGGACAGTTGCCAATACGAGGCTGAGGTTGGAGTCGGTTGAAGGCGATCCGTAGCTCGATAATAGATTTCCACCAGCTCAATTCGAGCGGAGTCTCATGAGGAGATTGTCCTTGAAGGGTGGATATTCCTTAAATCAAAAGAGATTTTCCAGCCTCGTTACAGGTGAAATCTGATGTTGTTGGCCTAAAGTGAAAAGAGAGTTTTACTTCCAACGATGGAAAACATCGGTCCGATAAGTCGAATTCGGAACTGAGGCGCATTTTGAGAACATTTTCATGGTACCAAACTCAGTTACAGTTTCTGTGTCAGCGAGCCCGTAACTCAACGGTCAAAGAGGGAAGAAATTATGTCGTATATCAGTGAAAAGTGAATGAATGCGATGACATTTTAAAAAATGTCACCGCTTTTTTCAATTTATCCAAATTAATGTTAAAAACGCCGTTGTTGAATTTTGCATCACGCACAGTACATCCGAAGTAATAAAAACGTTCAATATTTTCTCAATTTCGATTTCACATATTGTCCAATGAATATTGCTTTGAAAAGTATCCACTTTCTCCCCAAATGAACGCAATTCGAACTGCGAACGTCCCTCATTGACTATGAAAATTAGAATCTCTCTCTTCGTCTCAAGACTGAAGATACCGCTTATTGCTCGGCTACCTTGCACACGGCAAGCCTTTATTAGTATTTTCGAAGCGGTAAACCCCCAAGCTGATAAAAAAAAGGATTCTCGCTTTTATTCACCCGGATTAAAACTTTCCACCGTATAGATACAGGTTTACCCGTAAAGCTTGTTTCTAATCTCGCTTTGCGGTCGGATTGTAAAAGAGCGATATTCCTGATCGGAAAGAGATTTAGCGCTGTGATGCACGACTTCGTGGTCGCCTGCTTGACCATTGTAATAAAGATCTTCGGGGAATACAAAATTTTGTCAAAAAAAAATAGAAGTTTAGAACGATAACTTCTTCGTTGTACAGTCTTCCCGGTAGGCCGCATCTTTTCCAATCACTTTCTGGTGACTAATTTCTTAACTAATTCTCTACCGTTCTTCTAATTCTTTAACATTCAAAAGTGACAGAGATAATAATGCATAACTCTTTAAAAGCCAACAGGGCCGTTGATATCTTGACGTTGAAGAAAAAAAAAAAAAAAAACACTCGTAACTTTTAGAAGGTCTCACGTCGGTTTTATTTATTTATTTTATTTTATTTTTTATTATTATTTTTTGTTTGTCAATAACGGTTGTTGTGTGCTGGAGTTGCAGCCTTTCTACGAATTTCTTGATTTTATTACTGGTTAAAACCGGTTATTGACACAATCATGGAAGTACTGTGTGATCTAGGCACACAATTGGTTTCAGCAACGTATTTGACAAATTTTATTGAGAACGAATTTGGTTCAGCAACGTTTCAAGTAAAACGTTTCAAAAACCTTTTTTTTAACAGCGTATGTTTGCCGTACGCCGTTAAAATTTTTCTTAGAGAACTATATGAGACCCACATAATTGAAATTTTTACCAAAAATCATTCGTGACCTAACAATGAGCCTATTCTTCAAACAAATCGCTATCTTTATTGTAAGGGTATTTTTGGGGGTTTTGACGGAAGGATTCATATTTTCCAGTGATTTTGAAAGATGGCTGTGTTTGATGCGTAATAAGGTTGTAGAAGGTAAGTTATCAGCTAAACCGGTGATGGTAAATATCTATAGGTTACAAAACATTACAGAAAATTTTCAGCAACATTAATGAGCACTTTTTGAAACGTCTCTGAAACGTTTGAAAGTGACAGAAAAACGAAAAAGTTACAGAAACGTTTCGAAAACCGGCAATATTGCTGTTTGAGTATAGTTTGCCGAACTTGAATTTTTCTACTGTGGACAAAACTCTTAAGTGTCTTGGAAAAAATATTCTTTACAATGGTCATAGTAAAGAACTAGCTGCTTGCTTAGTTGTACAACTAATTCCAATGGCCTATCAAAATGACTGCTTTGCCCAGAGGATTGGTCGTGTAGTGGGATATCGGAGGATTATATATGCCCGAGTGAAACAACAGTATTTCCCATGGGGCCGATTTATTTGCGAGGATTTCGTGCAACCGTTCGATTAGACTGCAAAATTCACTTATTGTCAACCTCAATGTTTGATATAAATTAAGAACGTTACAACAAAATTGTGACGGATAGTACGTAAATACAAGTCTTGCGAAGTACATACTTGTTCACCAAAGAAAGAGAAATGACTGAATGAACTGAAAAAAAAATAATAATAAACTGAAAATAACTGAAAAATATATTTGAACTGAGATTCAGAGGTCATTTTAATATTTTTATTTTTCTTAATCGTCAAATTGAAAGTTTAATTATTCGCCTAACAATATAGCTTAAGAGACGACCATTCCAACGAGTACACAACAATTTCTATTGCGATCCAACGATCCAAAAACTCTTGTGTTATATTCGTTTACGGTAGCTCGAGAAGTACGTATTAAAGCTATCGACCCCGCGATGGTCTCATTTAATCCAGAGTCCAAAAATCTATCGAAATTGATATCTACTACACCTTTGTATGGAAAGTAACAAGCTAAACTCAAATTTTGGGAGGGTTAGAAAAATTCTTTTCTTGAGCTATTACAATGGTTTATCAATTAATAAGCAGTTGGTAAAATCTGCCGGTTTTCTATTTGCCTGTCATGGTGACGGTGGTTTTCTTCAAGTTTCCTCATTCCAGGCCGAAAGACCAAAGCTCTTAGCGGTACGAATATTAGTGATCGAATTGCTATTAGTAGATACATAAACGGTACTTACTCTCTCGTTTCGCGATCGACCTAAAAAAAATAAATATACAGGTTTAAAAGATTGTAAGGGGAGAGAACAAATGTATACAAATACATAAACGATAGTACAGAAAACAAAAATTCGGAACAATGATGTAATCTGTACTAAATGCAGAATAATTGCTCGTCGTAGGCGAGTCATTAGTGACGAGCAAGGGTCGAATGGTTCTCACCGAAATAATTATGTACACTGTGCAATGATGGAACAACGATTCACATAGTCAATTTTTCATGAACTCCTCAAAACATAAACAGGATAACCCCATTGTACACTGGCCTACTATGTACAACCGATAAAATCCAAGGGAATGTGCGATTTTCACGTTATTGCTTCTCGCATCTCGCTAAAAACCACATAAGTATATATTGAAATTTAATTGAGAAAATGATAAGTGTAGAATGAAATGTAAAATTCTGTAGTCTCAAATAACCTTTCAAATTACTAAAATTGAAACTTAAATTTATCAAAGTAGATGCGACGGACAGTCTAGTCAGAAATGAATAGAGAGCAGTACCTATTTGCCAACTTTAATTCCAAACGCAACGAGTTAGTAATGAATTATGAAGTTTTAATCCCCCTTCATTGTGTGAACGCATTGTATCGGGCTGAATATTCATTTGACACGGATGAACATTGCTCAGCGAAAAAAAAAAAAAAATTTTCAAGCACGAGCAAAAAAAGAAGCATTTTTTGCCTGTCACAGCGACGAAACGCCCTTATACGGTTCGTACACTTGAAAATCGAAGCGTCTCTTAGTGAAAAAATCTCCTTTGCCATCCATTACCTGATTGATAAATCATCTTTCGTCGAAGAGGGATTTCAATCTTCTGCGGTCTCTGCGATTGACGCGATCTTCAGGCCATCGCTTACTGTCATTACCATCTGCTTTGTGCTCGACGGGCTTCACTTCAAGATACTATAGGATGAAGTGATTCATTATTCCACCGACTAGAAAAGGTATTACGCATCCGTCGGTTTATCCTTAGCGACAGATCTGTCATCAGAATCAGCATTTATTTTGACCACCGTTTGTCCATTTATCGCTTCCACTTTTTTCCCATTCCCATGTCTTTGACCACTTAGAGTAATACTCGATGAATGCCAGGTTCGTTTTCTGTCGGTTGAATCCTAAAAATCCTTTCATAATCTTGAGACAAAAAATTCGAAGTACGGATTCCAGAATATTTCATCCGATCACCGCGGGAGCGCTTCAATGGTCTTCGATGTAAGACGCTAAACAACCAATGAACGAAATGAACTCAATACAGCGGCTGGACCGTGGATAATAAATGAGACCGGGCATCGTTTCATCACCCTTTGTTCTTTGGAATCACACTTGTCATGGCGCTTGTATATTTTCATCATACCTCGACTGATTGTATCTCATCGATCTTAATTTCTGGTATCAACATCAACCTCTGCCGATTGCAATGTTCATAGAAATTGATGCAAAACACACCAATTGCCCAAAAAGATTCATTCTCCGCCAAACGATTTCAATGAAGATGGTGTTTGACGACCATTCCAACGAGTAAGAACGATTATGACATTTAAAACGATTATTACATCTAAAAAAAATTCTCACTTATACCCCGATGCTAAAAATTTCGGAAAATCTCGAAAGACAATACGAAAGTTTGCGATAGCTCGAGAACTATTAAAGCTATCGAACCCGCGATGGTCTCATTCGATTCAGCGTTCAAAAACCGATAAAAATCTATACCTAATACACCTTCGTCTGAAAAGCATGGGAAAATATGAATTTTCTTCCTCCACAAACCCCCAAAATACATTCATGTATTTATTTAAACATTTTTATGTATCGATTCGGTTAAAGAACTCAGCCATTGTCTAACGGAGATTGATTTTCGATGAAAATTCCAAGAATTAGCTATATTATAGTTTCCTTAAAAAAGTGTTGATGGCGGACGGACAGAATTTTTTTTTTTAATTGGATATTCGAATTCTACATGCCTTGAAACGTAAAATATCAAATTTTGATGGAGTTCGAAAAACATTTTGCTGGGCGATATTATTGAATAATGAACCAAGAAATAACCACAAGTTAACCTAAGTTACCTCCTCTTTTTGAATTCGGCCAAATTGATTCTATTTTTGACCCCGGATTTGTGCAAGTGTTCAACGGAACGACATGTATAATTTACTGCTTCAAGATTCCCTTTCTGTAGAAAACCTGCTCCTCATGACTGTTCGTCCTTTCCGCTCTTCCTGTCGCGCTTTTCAATTATTCCCTCTCATTCGGTAGAATTTGAACTAACACTAATTCTAATTCTAAATTTGTGTAAATGGAATCCTCAACCAAATAACGTGGAAGCGTTGCTTTACATTTTATCGAAAAAAGAAGTTTTTTATGGGCATGAGAAAAAAAATCAACATCGGGCAGTCACGATGAAGAATCGTAGCAATACGAGTAATCCCTCGCAAAGCGTGCGAGAGAATTAAGAGCTTTCAAAGGGTCTTCCGGACGTTGGCAGTTACCTCTCATTTTCGCTGCACACTCAATTTTCTAATCCTTTTGATCTACGTACGTATCGATGTACGATCTAGGCAATATCAACAGAGGCGGTTCACTGTTGCACCGCAGGCACTGTCAATGTTCAACGTTTGATGTCGACATTAAAGAGTTTCAAGTCGCCGCAATGTTAGCCGTCAGTTTTTTCTCGACCAATCAAAACTTCCAACCTTTGAACTACCTTCGATTCAAAATGGCCCGCGCGGTGATAGAAAATAATCACGTACGAGCGGAACCGAAAACGCTAGCTCGCTTCGTACTTTCTATTTCATGATATACATCACATCCCTTTGGGCCAGACAATATGGATATATTTTTTCATCCATCTGAAGCAATTACTGGTGTTATTTATTCACCAGTTTTGATTACATTGTGTGCCCGAGGGGAGGCTGAAATCTACCTTTCGTACGGCTAAGCCGTATGATGGAATATCGGAGCCAATCAACGCGTTCGCTGGCTTTTCGCGACTACGATCGGTCCGCAGCATGTAATTTGAGCAATGCCGCTGTCTTGTATTCGTACCGCTCGTCTAAAAATTTCATATTGCCTTAACATGAGTGTAACTGTCTATAAAACGAAGTATTAGTCCCAGCTTTTACACAATCACACGCTCTTTAATCAGTGGCTTTCAGGAAACATGCGTTCAATTAAATTTTTCCTTTGACAATCACTCGTCGATCGATTTATAGATAAATTCTCACTCTCACGAGCTCAAATCATGGATTTACGCTGGATATTTTTCTAATTATATAAGAAAATCATATGAAAAATCATTTTAAAAAGATCCTAAAAACGCATGTTGTTCGTTGTCGAGGTGAAAAAAAGATATGAGCCAAAGTTGACTAGGGAGAAGAGTTCCCTAACCGAAACCAGTATGGCGTCATTGCCTACGATTATAGTCGACGAATATAATCGAAATTAAAAGACTGGTTCAGTTAGAAACACAACGAATTTTAGATGATGATAAATAACGAATTGAAATTTATTCGATTGAATATGAGCTAGAGAGGGTTTTATAGAGGTCGCTCACATTGCGCACTACCCTTTTTCTCCAATTTCAAGGACAAACGTACTCCGCGCATTCAGTTCTTTTCCGAAACGATTTTCTCTCGTTGTACCCGACTAGGCAACGAAGAGCGTCGTTGTTGGCTATCCAATGCCATAACAGTCAAACAATCCTCCCCTCTTCATCGTCGCTAGAGTTTTTCTTGTAGTCTCCGGGATCAGTTGGGAAGAAGAAGAGAGAAGGCTCAACTTTTACGATTTTTCTAACCCCTCCCACACGTCCGAGGTCGTAAACCCAGCCACATAAATCTCGACCCTTTCCAAGCCCATTTCCGACTGAAGCCTCGTCAGTTGTCGAGTATTGCACGAGTTCTTTCTCCAACGAGTCACGTGGTCAACAAGAACGTAAAAGCGAGGGTAAAAAGAGACCAAGAAGATCAAGTCGCGCCGACGAAACCCGTTTTACACTGATTAAGTGCAAAACTTGAGACAAAATTCTCTAAAACTGAGAACATTCACCTGAGATTGGTAGGGAATAATTTTGATTCGACGGTAGATTTTGATTCAAATCAAAGGAATCCGAGGTCAAAATAGAGCTCCAAAAGCTCTCAGCTGGGCAAAAGTGCGACCAATATGGAGGGGCCAATTACAAGTGAGGTACTTCTGGGGCTTGAGCAGGACACCAGTGTGAACCCTATTAATGTAAGGTGAGTAGGTTGAGTTTAGGACGGTTGTAAGTCAGATGTTGCCATACAAGCCTCCAATTGGCTCACCACCAGACCAATGTCTAAACCCTCAAAGGAGGTAGTGGAAGCTAGAAAATCGCAGTTGAACTTTGCGAGTCTACAACTCAACAGTTTCACCCAGTTGTAGTTTGCATAGCAGGTCGAAAGCTTAGATAGGCACAACAGGCGATCCAGACATTTCCGAGGATATCGATCGGAGGGGATTTTACTAATTTTTCTTAACCATTTCAGAGCACTTTTTGTTATTTTGAAAGAAATCGGAAGAATGCCTATCTCGAGCCGAACATACGAGTTCGGGGTCGAGTGTGGAAGCAGCAGCAAACGCTTGAATAATGATACCTGGACCTTTTCTAGCTGCTCGTCATACCTGAGGCTCCGTACGGGCGAGCAGTATTTTATTTATAAAGCTTAGTTCGTGATGCCCAGTCATTTATTTTAGATTTTACCATGAGCGAGTAGGTGGACTCTACAACTGCCTTGGCCCTGTTGACAAGGTATGTGCTGGCTATCGAAAGCAACCTCGAGCTACCAAATGGAACCACCAAATAGGTGTAGCTGCCCCACTAAATACGACAGTCGACGACAGCTTCTTCACACCGCCTCCCTCCGGAAGCAGACCAACTTTGTTTCTGCCACATTTACTGAAAGCTGGTTCTCCTCACAATACTCCTTCAGAATTTTCAGTTTTTTTATTTATGTCGACAATTGAATGACCTAACAGGACGGCATCATCGGCATGTAGCAGCAGTAAGATATCCGAGACACCATCAACCTTCTACTCCTCTGCTCCTGAAAAACTGCTCCATGTCACTAATGAAAAGTGCAAACAGGAGAGGGCTGAGGATTCCACTTTGCAAAACGCTTTCAGTCAGCTCAATTGGCTGGAGAAGGTTTCCCCGTGATTTAATTCGAAAATTAGCATTTGAGTATATAGTCAGTTGAGGATTTGGATGATTCTACCACTAACTCCGAGATGGAAAAGCTTATGCCATGAGAGGCCATGGTTGATGCCATCAAACGCTCGTTTGAATTCTATGAACACCGCAAATACCGTACACATCAAATAATATATTCATTTTTCGGCCTGTAAAATTGAAATAGCGAAAAACCACAAGAGTTGGAAGTACGAAATATTGAAATATTGAAGTACGAAATGTGAAATATTCAAATATTTATAGCTAAGATACCCAAAAATACAAAGCGGTTAAATAAAATGACTGTAAATGCGAATTATGACAAATTACCGGGTGTGACACCAATAATAAAAATGGTACCAACAAAAAATCCTAATAGAAAACAACATTCGCATCTGTAAGCGGCTAGCCACAGAGGAATTAAACTTTAAGGGTGACTGAATTGAGAGTCACCACTCCGTGAGGAAAATCAAGACGAATCAAAATACCACCAACGCTGTTGAAATCTATTGGTGATTTTCGATTCAACGCGTTTCCCTCATTCGGAACGATCGAGTGATGAAAGTGTTTTCCCGCTAGGTTTTCAGCTCAGATAGGAATTGAATTGGCTTTAATTCGAATTAATTCTGACTGCGTCTTCCTTCAAGTCACTCCTATTTCACCTCCTCTATCGTCGCCCTCGAACACGTCTTTCCGCTTAATCCTTTATCACACTTCATTCCGCTTCTATCCCGCAGAACAAAACGATCCCTCCTTCCGCTGAAAAAACCACCCCCGCCAGAAAAACACAAACAAACTGACCGAGTTTTTTCTCCTTTCAAAAGGTGTCGTCCTTTTTCAGATACTTGAGCTAAACGAGCGCTTCTCGTTCCACTTAACCGCAAAGGAATTGTCTGATCGGGCGGCATTTTAGTTAAGTAATTAAAAAACATCGTCTCTCGGTCGATTTTACTGCTTCAAGCACACGTTAAATTCAGACCGTGTAGAGCTCGTATTCTGGTGAGTAATTTATAACGGATTAGATGCTCCTTCGTATCTCACACTGTTAAATGCCAAGGAACATTTTAACCGTTGCTGGTCACGTTATCGGAAAATGTCATCAATAAAACGCGCGATAGCCTCGCTGGTTAACTCCGAACTTCAATATAAACTGAGGGGTCAAAATCCCTCGAAGCTGGGCCAAAGGGCCATTAATAGTTTCGATTACGAGGTGGTTCAATTGATGGCGGTGTTAACGTTTACGATGGTCATAAAGTAGCCATTAAGAGCGAGAAAGGCGATTATCAACATTTATCTAATTGATTCAATGCACGTGTGACCATTCGTTGTACAAAAAGGGAATTATCGTTGTCTACTTTTTGGTTTACTTGGATTCAACTCTCGTCTTGCGGGTATTCTCTGAACAAACGCTATTTAGTAGATGTATTTTTAACTAACATCCGTCGCAGTTGGAATGTTCGAACTTTTGGGGCCAGTTTAAAAAAAATACTTTTCAACTTTTCACTGAAGTATTTTTATCTATATTCACACCACTTGTTTTTATTGCACTCATCCCAAATAACTACCCAAACCCCAAAAACGTTTAAATACAATTACAGTCAAAAGGGACAAATGTGTTTTATTTTGACTGAAAAGTGATGAGGCTGAAAAAGGATTTTGGCTGAAAAAGGCTATAATTGTATTTAAATGTTTTTGAGGTTTGACTAGTTTGTTTGGGTTGAGTGCAATAAAAAAAGCGAAAAAAATGTAGTATTTAAGCGTTCAACATGATGTTCATCTAATTTTTCTTCCCCAATTTCTCTGCAATAGTAGGTAAGTAAGAGTTGAAAAATTGATTTTGTCACTGACTATCTGATTGCGATGTAGACCGGTGTCCAAGCTCTGAAGAAGGAAATTGAAATTATCTGAAAGCTCGGCAAACGAGACATGTTTAATTCGTCATAGACGACTGCAAAATTGTTTTTACAATTGTATTTGGCTTGCCCGTTTTGTTATAAATAAACGAATCCCTTCGTCTGCAAGCGCCTTCAACATGTTAGACCTCATTGGTAGAAGTTGGCGCAAAGCTCATTTCCATGGAGAGTACAAAAATTACGTTCGAGGCCTTAAATTTGCCTTCAACTTTCCTTCCAGTTCCTCCAAGTGTTCCTTCTGCATGCTCGAAGATCTTCTTCGAGTTCGGCTGACAGTTTCATCCCTCGCTCGTCGAAAAGGATTCAATTTGACTGCGGTCGAGTCGGCTGAACCTCAAGACGAGAGGTCGATGGCTGGGGAGGAAGTTAGCGGGTGAAGAACGAGGAGCTGGCGAGGACTGCGGGGCGACGGGTTCAGAAGACGAGCCAAATGAGACGTTTGCGGCGAACCTCCGCATAATTCCATCAGCACTGCCACCGGGGATGGCTGAATTCGAGTTGTGACGGCACAGTTGTAGAGTTCGGTTGGTGCGAAGTTAAAACGGATCGAGAAGAACTTGGGCCGGCCGTAACGAAAATACGAGTCGTGGAAAAACGACCGAAACATTATTAGTACTCGTGATCGAAAACCTCGAACGGATCGATTTTTTCGTTACTCCTGACGGTTGGAGCGTTCGCATACACTGGGAAATGCGCCTAGAGCCTTTTTCCCCCATAGTTACGTGGTAAATGTAAAAGTCTAATTTGGAAGAAATGTTCATATTACTTTCTGAACGAATGTCCGTGTCTGAGGTCAAAGAGTGACCAAACCTGTCTATCTCCGTGAACAATGATTGTCACAATTCCTAGGATAATATCCTCTGAAAATTTCGTTGAGTTTCATTCA
Source organism: Tupiocoris notatus (assembly GCA_037159825.1). NCBI lineage: Eukaryota > Metazoa > Arthropoda > Insecta > Hemiptera > Miridae > Tupiocoris > Tupiocoris notatus. Next base: position 570,263 of record JASJUZ010000752.1, on the reverse strand, counting down.
TTTTTCACGGAGATTTGACGATTTTTGCTATTACTACGAAAATATGGAAGTAAAAATCAATTGGTTTTTAGTTCGAGAGTCTTGTCATGATCGCCATAATATGCACTTCAATATCAGAACCCGGACACTTTGCATTATCCCAGAAAAATAATTTTCCGAAACTCAAGCTCGGCGCTCGGAGGTGATAAATTTTGATGGTAGCAGCTGTGAATATTAAAGGGTTAACAACTCCAACATAAATAGCCAACACCACCCAAAAAGTCGATTCGAATAAACGTTCCATGTCTTGCAAAATTTTGCGCAGCTAAGGAAAAACCGTTTTATTACTTACGTTGAACTGCGTTTCGCGGAATCCAGCATTAATTGGCCGTGTTTCCTCGTTAGAATCCGAACAAAACTGTATTTCAAAAGGCTTCCTTTCCTTCGACGATGGCGACGATATTGAATGAAGCGACCTGTGGAAACGCGTCGAAAAGTAAGTTCACGGTTGAGCGGAGCTTTGGCCGAAGTTGCGAGTGCTATAGTAAAGAGCGGGCGGAAAAGTCAGATGAAAATCGTATGCTCCACAGGCGGTCCTGGCTGGAAGCGGTCGGAAACCAGCGGTAGGTTGCAGAATAGATGGAGCAAGGTTCGTACGTCAGCACGCAGGCTCCAGGGGATGGGGACTCGAGCTGAGCTTTGGTGCGGAGGATGTTAAGTTGCAAACTTTATATCTCCAAGCGGTCTCCGAGACCGTTTTGTACCGCAACTTTCGAGTTTATATACAGAAATTAATACTCTCCGCTTTTGCCTTCCGGTCCTAGCCGACCCTCCCCTTACAACTTGGCTTTCCCAATGTTTACAGTTCAAGGCCTATCCCTTCCACGAGTAGGTAAATCTCGCATTGTACTAACGGGTTCAGACCACTCTCGCCAGCCGTATATTAGTCCTACACGCTCTCACCTTTTCACCGCCGTTCCTTTTCTAAGCTAAGCGAAAACAAAACCGAATTTCCGGTTCCGAACTGCGCTCTCATATCGGTTTCTATAAAATGAACGAAAGGCAAATGTTAACTAATAAAATGTTTACCGACGAGTAGATTCGTCTCAAATGACGGAACACGACTTCAATTCGCTTGATAAATAAACTGTATTTTTGCGATAAACTTCCGTTAATAGAAAACCGACGGAAAAAATTATTTTGTAGAATACAAACTCAAAATTAGTGAGAGAAAGACAAACGAGTAAAAAAAAACTTTAAAAAAAATAATAAAACCGACTTCAAAAATATTTGCCTATAAAATAAACTCTGAAAAGGAAAAAAATAACAAAAATTTCTCAACTTCGTAGCTATTCATTCGCCAACTATACATTTTAAGGACTACACTTTACTACTCGTATTGACCTGACCACTTCCTGATTGATTGGATCACCTCCCCTAGTAATATAAAAATTACTATTTCTCATTTCCCAAATGATTAAAAGACTTTCCTTTCACCTCTGAATCGCCTCCAGATTGATAATTTTTTGGAGTCTAGAATTCCGCTCTTCTGTTAAACGCCAAATGAAACAAGCTCGTGCTCGCTGAACGCTCTTAATCTTCGTTAATTTAGCGGAACCCTAAGTTGGAAAGTTTGATGAAACGGAAGACACTGAGAACTGATGGCATAGAAACTGAGGATTTGTACTCGGGCTCGGATTAATGTTCGAGCGAACTGAAGGACCTCGCTTCCGGATAATTGACTACAGAGTAGGGCTTTCGCACTGCCCGGGGCATTTCGAGTGTACAGCGATCCGGTTCGTACAACGAGCTTTGGCCTACAATAAGCCTACCAACTGATTCCAACTTTAGAGCCCAGCAAGTTCCAAATTCGGGCATCGTCGATGTTTTCCGCCTGGATTCAAACTGAAGTCATTCCTGTTGCGTAGAGGATTTTCCGCTCCAGGCCTTTCCCGATGTCGGTAATTCCTCGCAGTCGAATAATTCCGTAAGAACGAGCCGGGCAGCGAACTAAGGAGGGGAAATTGATTAATGCTATCGAAAAATCGGTTTTTCGACTGAGATAATTTAGACGTCGACGTTGAGGTTACACAGTTATCGATGTCACTGCGAGGGAAGTGTCTATAATATTTATGGCACTATAAATATTGGATTATTGAAATATTGGAAGGATTCTGCTTTTCCAGCAGCTTTTCAGCGCTATTCCAACACTGTGGCCACAGAGACCTTCTCTGAAGCGGGAAACATTGGAAATTCAGAGACGACACTTTTTTGAGTAAAAGTAAAAGCAGAGGGCATTACAATTTTGGACGTTCGAATGCAGATAGGTACCAACGCTCTACTTCTGTAGTTTTCCTTCCTGCTGGTCATGATGGTCATAAATAATTTGGTCGAGTCTAGGGGGAGTCATCTTAAGCACCCCTTGTTGCGCTACCTAGTACTATATATCCACTATCTAACTTATTTCACACCGACTAGAGCTAGAATATTGGGACTCAGTGATAATTCCTCTGCCTTCCGCGTGGAAGATACTGTGTATTTGTGGAAGGTAATTGAGATTCACATATTCTGCGCCATAATACATTATTCTTTTGTAAACAGTTCATTCTAGACGCGATTGGTTTCAATCGAGATTTTTTGTTCTTTCTATTCGAATAAAATAAGTGAACTACTAATATACCTAATAAGTCGAATTCTCCATTTTTTAGAATTCCTAGTATTTAAATTTTCAGTGCATAGAAAGGAGCAGAAAAAGACTTATTTTATCTCAATACCCTTTTCTGTTAAGGGAATTAACCCTGATATAAAGGAGTTTAATTTATTTTGTTAGGAACTTGGGAAGGTTCCTATCACACTGAGATTATTTCACAAGGAAAACTTGCATGTTAGTGTGGCAGGCCTACGTGATCTGCGATCTGCGGGCTCGATTGATAGCGCTACAAGGAACGCTTAAGAGGACTCCCGCCAGACTCTCATGAAAACCTCATCATCGTCGAAAGGATGCCCGAATTGGCGAAAGTCGGCCAACGAACGAAAAATTCGGAGAACGAGGCGCCTAACCGCTTCTACCCAATATCGATGATTTTTGATCCAATATTCCTTCAATATTGCAAAATCCGCCTCGTCGAACCGGTTTTCAAAATTACCGACGGTTTGATAAATATAAGAAGCGGCCGCTCGACCGTAAAACTCGTTCTTCCTCGGCTATATTAATATCGAGACTGATGTTCAACTTCCGACGATTATTGAGACGCGGTTTGAACTTCCTTCGAAGCTTCGGCAGCTGAAAGTTTCTGGCGAGTGTAATAAATGTAGCCGAAAGTGCTGCCGGCGGTCGGGCGAGTGAGATTAATGGAAAGACAATATGACGGCGGCTTTATCAGTGGACTTGAATCAAAAATCAATTTTCACGCAATTACACACTCGTTCAAGAGGGGAAAGCCCGGGGTGAGTTATCGGGATGAAGTTAAGATCTTGGTAAAGAATTCTCGAAGTTTTAATAAAGTCCAAAAAGGCCACAAGACTATCTCGCCCATGGCTCTCTTGGGAGTTGAAGCCTTGGCAGATTAAAACCCGCCGCTAAATTCATTAAAACTGCTCTTTTCCTTCCGCATTTAATCAAATTATTTTCCCGTTCCCGGCGAAGACTTGCGGTGCGATGGGAAAGAACTCGGAGGGCAAGGGCGAAGTCGGTTTTAATAAAACATTTGCTACCACTAACTTGTCGGCGAGTTAGGGACAAGTGACGAACGACTTTGCTCAAGGGTTAATATTGACGGGAAATGTTGGGAAAATTAATCGAGCGTTACAACATGTATCACGATAGAGCGAAATCGACGGTCGACTGCGGACTTCATCGGACTTGTCATTTTATATAAGGGCAAGATGAAAAAATTAATTGCTTGAAAATATTATCGCATTTTAAAAAGTTCCATGAAACGCTCCATGAAGCACAAATTTATCTCATGAAGTTGAAGAATTGCTAAAAACAGACTGACAGACTTCTGCCACGCAGCAATAAAAAATCAGCATGACTCGCTTACAAGAAGTTCTGCAGTACAAATTGACCGTGTATCGATCATAGTACACATAAGGTAGAAAATAATTCAAAGGTTAGGTTCGACAAAACATCACGCGAGTCTAAACGCGCAAATGCGAGTATCGGAGACGTGTTTTTGCTAAATGAGTATGCAGGATCAAGAGATTCTTGCAGAAGTCCATTGAACTCCTCTTTCCAGTAGATTTATCTCGAACAAAGGAGTATTTGATATAGCATTTTTGACGCAGTGGAACAGTCGCAGTCGCAGATGCCGTTTCGGCAACTTAAAAGATTGCTGAAATATTTGGTTCTCCTGTTGGTAATCGCTTCTATGCAAGAGGTGTGTCAGCCCTTTAAGATGGGCTCCGTAATGCACCAATCCAGCCTTTCCAATGTTACATAACACCGTAGCGTCCATCAAGAGAAAGTGAAAATTGGCAGGAAGTATGTACATTATCTTCCAATAATGAAGAACGGTGACGAAGCAACTTTGCTCAGGAAGAGCAGTCTTTTGGCGGCGCAAGTCAATTTCCGCAATTCAGCTTGCCCTTCTATCCAAAATTTATATCAACCAGCAACTGATTGGATACCAAGAAAATAAGGCTGTTCCCAGCAATTGTACACTCTTCATCCGAGCAGACGTTAATTCTCATACAGGACATCGATAATATCAAGTTGATGTGGTTATGTCAGATAATAAATATCATTGTAAGCGCTGGTACTATTCAAGTAATCTGTTGGGCGTTGAACTTGGATAAAGAAAACAGCTTGTACAAATTTTCTATTCTTCTTGACATTCCCTGGACCTGCAATTATTTCTCTTAGTAGATTGAAATTGAACAACTCTTTAGAGAGATCATTTAAAATTTGATCGAGAAGATGGTGAAGGTGAAGCACGTCCAGAGCTATCATCTTCAATGAGTCTTCTTAGTGCTCGGTGAGAATTTGAGACGTCCCAGAAAGATTCTGTTTCACTGTTCTAGCATGGAGAGACCCGTGAATGGGGCTGAGACGAATGAGAGCATGTTCTCTCTTGCGCTTTTCCCCTTTATGGCCCCCTCGGGAAATTCCTTAGCTCAACAAATGTTGAAACTGATAAGGCGTATTTATTAGCCCACATGAGCATCGTCTGACCCGCTTTTTGAATCGAGATTTCTCTATTGAAACTAAGATCGGAATGAATGATAATGACTAGAGAAGAATCTGGGAAGTGATCAGAGGGCGAATCTCGGGACAATAAAAACAACTGTGGTCAGATACGCGCCACCAAATTGTAGTAACGTTTGTCGGCCTTTTCCTAATTCTTGGAGCGCTCCAGAAACTAGATTTCAGGTATTCGCAATTTTTTCCGTTTATAAGTTCTGATAATAGAGTTCTGACCATGCATCAACATGCAAATCAAAAACTTTCTTCTAATAAGAGAAACTTCGTTCGTCGTTTTCGCTCCTACTTTTCCTATTTAAATTTCGCACCCCTCTACTAGCAGCGTAATTTTCCGACTCGGAATCGATCGAAAAATATTCATTCGCATCGCGGGAGTTATAAAATGTTTGAAATTAATTCGATACTATTCAACGTGCGAAGGAGTTGAAAGAAAACTCGAAGAAAAGCCGACTTATGCGATTACTGGGCGGCTACCAGACAGTAAAAGACCTTAAACGGATTTGGAAAGACTAAAGGCAACCAGCCGAGTTCCAAAACAATATCCTCACCGCCTAGTGCCCTGAATCTCTTGACGGAAGATGTTTACCCCTGAAAGAGAGGGTTGGAAAAGGATTGGCCAAAGTAACCGGCTGAGGAAGTGCTTCCAAGAAGGAAAAGAAGAGCAGACGTGATGCGATGGGTGGTATGCTAAACTCGGCCTGACTTGCCCCAGACAAAATTGGCTTCTTCCTTTTCCGCCGCTTCTCCTTTAGCCCCCATGCGATCTGTTCTTTGGCGAAATTGCATCAGAAAAGGCCGAACCGCGAATAGGAAAATGGTGAAAGAGGATGCGGAAGATGCCAACAGGGACAAATTGGGTTTAACTTGAAGGCTCGTTCATCTTGCTCAACTCTTCGAATGCTTCGCGAGAACAACAGCCGTACGACAACAATGTCCATCGGTAGAACGTCGCGAGTCAATCTAGCGAGAATTCGTGGGAGAAAACGCTTACGATCCAAAGACTCAGAACAAAGAAGGGCGCCGAAAATCAGTGCTGCCGAAATTCCAGAATCGTTTATATTCGAGTGAAATGGAAATTCAGGAATAGAAAAATTCATAAGATTATCAACAGAGTGTGTTCAACATCCGATTCGACTGTGTTAACCGTGTTATTTACAAAAAGCTGTAAATTAGCTTACCTGTTAAGGACATTATCAGGAATTGAGCCGTCGATACGAGCGGCGAGTGAATTTATCACTACCTTTCAAGTAGGTTAGGCTGATGGTTTGATTACATTGTTAGAGTATGTTTTCGCTGTGGCCACCAGAGAGCACCAGTGGGTCAACATGTACACAAAGGTGTAGGTATAACAAACTCTGCTAAGGATACAACGGTTATATTATCTTATACTGTCAACCAGTAACATTTTTTTTTTGCTGTATATCAGACTGCAAAAATTTTTGACAACACATACGTCAAATAATAAATAGTTGAAAGACTCTTCCATGTTTGATAACCTCATTTCTGCCCTGTCTGCAGCGCTGTTATAATGCTGATATAGACAATTTTACGAACCCAACCAACTTCACTGGAGTCCCTGAACTTTACGGATTAGAATCTTAATTTTAAAAACGCTGCAAATGATTGTACAGTGGTTTATTATTCCTTCGCTTCAATATTGATTTAGAAAGACTATCCATTTGTGATAGCAATTATTTCGAACATTTCGGAACAATCCCACCGAAAAACAGATTGTAACTATGGGGGAAAACTCCGTAGCAACTATTGTAATTTTATTCAATTTTATTTTTCTCAATTTCCTAATTAAAAACTAAATTTTTTGCCTAACGGTACAGCTGGAGAGAGCGTTTCACGACCATTCCAATGAGTATAGAACGATTTTTATAGCTCCAAGAACTCTCGAGTTATACCCTCATGTCAAATTTCTGAAAATATCCCAAATTCGGCACAAAAGCTGTGATAACTCGAGAACCAATGGAGCTATCGACCCCGCGATGGTCTCATTCGATTCAGCGTCAAAAAATCTATATAATTTGATACCACGTACACATTTTTCTGAAAAACCGTGGAAAATATGAATTTTCTCCCCCTCATAACCCCCCAAAAATACCCTTAAAATTGAGCTAGAAAGTTGGTTCAAGAATTGGGCCGTCGTAGGACCGAGATTGATTTTTGGTGAAAATTTCAAGAATGTAGCTATTATGGTTTGGCCGGAAAAGTGTTGACGGCGTACGGCGTACGGCGTACGGCGGACAGACAGAATTTTTTTTATTGGATATTCGGATTCTACATGCCTTGAAACGTAAAACATCAAATTTTGAGGGGGGGTTATAAAATTTTTTTTCTTGGGCGATTACAATGGTTTATTATTGAATAATAAACCAAAATCGATGCAAGCTTCTATGACGATGAATCGCTTAGGAGTGACATGAACTCAAGGGTGAAAGCAAGTTGAAGAATTTATTTAAAATATGACATATGGCGGTGCTGGGAATGTGCGACACAGTTTGATACTTCAGGCTCTTACGCCCTTATGACCATTAGGCTCCCTTTTAGCGTGCAGAATTCTCGTAACCCTCAGTTCCACCGTGAGTACAAAAGGAAGCGGGAAGAAGATAGGGTCGTTAGCGCGGTGACACCTTCAGACATGAGGATGCAACAATGAGATCACGCCCCGCCCCGTTCCATCGGAGAAGATGTTGTGTTCGGGAAAGGAAGGAGTATAACATTTTCGGGGCTGAGCATCGCTTCGAGCCAGTTATCAAGATGTGACGCTAATGTTCCCTTCTCAATTTCTATTCCACCTGCTTTTCCCTTCAACATCATTTGAGCTGAGTAGCTGACATGAAGAAGTCTAGAGGGAAGAGCCGGATCATGTGCGAGACTTTTCTAAATTAAATTGCTCTTCCCTACAGCGGAGAAACAAGAGCGAAAAATATATTTTCTTTCCCTTAGGAAAGAACGAATTAGTGCTCCCGTCTCAGGTTTCACTTTTCCAACTTCCGTCGTCTATTTTCGTCTTCGTTGTGTTACACTTTTTCATCTCATTTTTCTCGCGCGCCAGGTTTTAGTCCTTTGGCGCGGGGGCTTCCCTCGAGTAATAATCAGTCTAAGTAAAATGGAACATTCACATAGCAACTCTGTCGCGCTTCGTTCAATTACCGCACCGGAAATTGTAATTATATCAAGTGCGAATCGAAATAACGCTGGCGGATTGATTTCACGCGCTGAAATCCATTTGTAACCGTGTAACGTTTCTCAAATTACTGATTTCATCAAAAATTAATTAATTCTGGAAAATTAAAATTATTGTAAGTGAAATTACTGCGCTTAAGTAGCCAGAATAATTTGACTTCTTGCAACATTTTCAATATTATGTCTACTATGGGAAAACATTAAGAATTGACTGATTGTGGTTAGTTATGAGCCTTCTTCTCAATTATTCAACAAGAAGCTCGTTTTACTTCTTAATTGTGACACGACTGACGGGAAATCAAATACGTATGCGACTTTGTTTCTCTCATACTTTTCGGCTGTGGAGGTGAAGCGGAAATGAAGTGGAAGTGAAGTGGAAAAAAAAACGGTACAAGTAGATCAAAAAAAAAAAAAAAAAATCTTGGGCGACTACAATGGTTTATTAATGAATAATAAACCAAAATAGAAAGAAAATGGAGTAGATGTGGAGAGAGAGAAGTGGAAAAGCGTAGAGGAGTGAAGTGGAGTGGAATTGAAGCGGGGAGTAGAGGAAGACAGAATTACAGTAGAATTATTATTGGTGGTAATACAACGCGAATATTTCAAACTTGGAAAAAAAATGTTTATTCTGTTCAGGTCTGAAAAAAACAGTTGTTCTTGATAATGTATCTTTTATTTCTTTCGCTATTAGCCTTTCCAAGATTATTAGATTGTTCTCTTTAAGGGATTTTTTCTCACGAAAAATCGCAAGGAATAATCACAAAAATAATATATTCAGAAGCATATAATATTAGATATATTTGTATTATTCCTCCATCCGGTGGCTCTATTGTCAAACAAAATCGCTTCATCATTTTCAGTAAATAGGGTTAATATAGCATTGTAAATACTCTCCGCATTGAATTTAATCTGTACAGGATTTATCAATAATTGCTCCTTCGCTCGACTCGTTATTATACCAATGCCTCTCTTGTAATGGTCCGAAGCTCATGCAGACCGCTAAAACATCCGAACCGAACGAAGGAGAGTTCCGATAGAGATAGTTGATGGGGTAATTTGGTGCAGCGCTTCCATACCCTCCGTTTCTCAATTCTGGCCGCCTTATCATGTCTCCCTGCATTGCAGTGAGAGATCTTGCCATAGGCTTCCCACGGGATAAGACGTATTGGGATTTTATCGCGCAGTTGCACTGATTTATATTTATGTAGAAAGAATGAAACATGCGCGAATTCGATCTCATCAACTAACGCAGTTTATGCGACTTTCATCTGATAGTTATCTTGAAATCTCCTCAAAGTTATTCCTCAGTTAACAGTGAAAAATCTCAAAAGCTCCATTAAAAAAGCTGCAAAAACTTAGGGACTATTGCAGAGCAATCGTCCCCGCTTTAGTCTCATTCGATTCAGCGTCCAAAAATATATAACATTCCAAGAATTTAGATATTATAGTGTTGACGGCGACGGCCAGAAGTTACTATTCGATTGTTGTGAATTTTTAGCTAGCGTCCATTGCATTCTTCACAATGGGCTTTATAACTTGTTGAGTGATGAACAAAATTCAAACACAGTAAAATAGTGACAAATTGAAGAGTTTTATCCATTGAATATTGTCCCGTGGCCTTCATTTTCGATTTACGGCAGTTTCGATGTAGTAAGTTTAGCACAGTCGAACCGGACTGTGAATAATATTATAATAGAAATATCGAGAAGCTATTTCGTAAAATATTTTCTGCCTTGAAGCGGTCGACCGCTGGAATGCAATTCGTTTCGATTGATATCCGAATATTAATCCGACGATGGAAAGAAATCCCTAATCTTTCCATGACCCGAACCGCCCGCGTAACGACATGACGTTACATTGATAAATCCCAAAAGAATCCCGCGCCGCATTATAAAGTCTCGTTCCGCCGCCATTATACGCCGCCTAAGTGATTGAGTCTCCTCGCCGAGCCTGGTCGCCCGTATTCCGACCCTAAACCAACCCTAATCACACGTATATACTCTGAATATCGAAAGAATACCAGCGCCGTGATCCGGTTGGTAAATGCGGTTTCGAAAAGCGAAAACCGCTTGCGGAAAGAGAGCGCAACTGAGAGGGAAAGATTTTTCTCCCGTATCTCCACGATCCGCCCCCAAGGGGCTTGTCGAAGCTATGCTTCGTTACTCTTCTTCTCATCACCCCCTTGTGTGCACCTCTAGTGTACTGTGCGATCAAAATTCCGCTCGTCGTCCACGTCATTAATTACGAAACAGGAGCGTAGGTGGTTCCCCCTTTCCTTTCAAGCGGAGGGCTCCAATTCGAACTCGATAACGCGCGTTCGCCGTGATTCGTTCGGACAATAATATTTTCCGATGAAGGTGGGAATAAATGACGGCATAATTAGGAAGTTGAAAAATTACGGTTGAAAACACGTATTCAAATTGCTATGAGAGAAGTACCACTGGCTAAACTTAGCTAAGGTGTTCGACAGGATCTCCCATGAAAAATTGCTGAAGAAACTTCGTTCTCTGGGAATTCATTGCACTGCATTGAAACTGATTGAGCGTTATTTGCTAAGAAGAACACAATGTGTCAGACTGTACAGATATACGGGACCCTACCTGGAAAATGGAGGAACAGTTCTTGGTCCAATTTCGGTTTTTCAATATTTTTTGGTGCATAATAATAAACCATTGTAATCGCTCAAAAAGCAAAATGTCTATCCCCCTCAGAATTTGTTTTTTTTTACGTTTCAAGACATAATGAATTCAAATATACAATAAAAAATATTCGTTCCGTCCGCCGTACGCCGTCAACATTTTTCTGACAAAACTATAAATGCTAAGTTCTTTAAATTTTCACCAAAAATCAATACTGGCCTGACAATGGCTCAATCTCTAACCACTCCTAAATTTTATCGATATTTTTGGAGGATATTGAAATGTTAGTTAGACGAGTGAAGGACGCCTGATTTTTCTCGCGCCGTACTTTCCTTCATTCGTAAATTGAGTGTTTTTCTATTTTTATAAGATTACTCGAAACTTGAGATGACACATTGGCTGATCAGATCGGGATTGTGGTCGAGCGTTTAAGCGAACAATTATTGTCAGTCAGCGTTGCCATCAATCGGCGATTTAAGGCTGAACTTCTCCCCTCCATGATTAATTAGTTGGGACTAAGTGTAGCAAAAACGCCTAATTGCGTGTTCTCAATTGTTGGCGTTGTGGTGCTCGAAGGGTTACAGTTGTTCATATAAAGGCTATTTTTGGCTGCTTCTCCCATCAAATAATATAGATCAAACTTGAAAATTAGAGCGGACCGTAAAAATCACTGCTGATAAAAAATTAGAATTAAAACAATACTTATGAAAGAACTTGGAAAATTGTGACGTCAAGAGGGGAGCTAAAGATACCCTGGGAGCGAGATAAGATGATTGGGTGATCAGTGAAAAAAACATTACCACGAGTGTCCACCTTAGGTAATAATTGTTTGAAAAAAACCTGAAATAAGGGCTTTAAATTTTGTTTCTTTTATTTACAGGTGAGTGAGTCTTTCAGTTGACAATAATTGATATTCTTCTTTCATGGATTTCATATTCTTTCATTAAAACGTTTATTTACAGAGAAACGCAATATCGTCTTTATTTCTTCCTGAGCGCCAAAGTTGAAGAACACAATATATTGATTTCTGGGCTATGTGTAAAACATAATGCAAGAGAGGAATTTCGAAGTGCACTTTTATTCAAACGTGTCTATTTTAATTGCAAAAGCGTCTGATATTGCTAAACTTGTACCCTTTCCAATTAACTTGGTAAATCGGATCGGTTAACGAACCGCTCTACATTGGTAGCATTTTTGACCAATTGACACTTTTCCAATACGGTAAAAATTTACCTTTGGGCAGCTTCTCGTTAAACATATTGGATTTCTAGTTCGTCGGCTTTGAATTCAACAGATTCATTCGCATGCATTGCATACCTGCTAATATAGCACGTGATGCAAATATGCTCTGGCCTGGAAGCCATGTTTATTGGGAAACAAGAGCTGGGGAAAAGTTCATTTTGCTCTATGGCGATCGGCTAACCATAGGCATTCAGCCATCGGCACCGAAAAATACCTTATCAAGGCTAGAGTTGTTTATGGGAAATGCAAAATCAGATCCATTCTCTTCGCATTTTCCCTCGGAAACATGAACGCGACAACATTCAAGTACTCCTCGTGTTGTATTGCTTCTGCCGAATCGGAGAAAGAACGTCAGCTGAGCTCATTAGATGGAAACAAGTTTTCCCCACATAATTCACGACCGATCATCTGCGATTTCATTCACGAGCCGTATTTTTTCCGGAAAAACGAGGCATTGGCTTTCCGCCGTTGTTGATCCAGCGGAAGTCGTTTGAAAAATGCACCAAAGCGAAGCTGTAAAACGCGGAGGAAAATGGCGATTGCCACTTGTGACCAGAGATCCAATTTCGAACGGTGGCTATTCAATACAGAAGCGCTTGGGGTTCAGAAGAGGTCACGCGCAGATTAACGTTGGGTTTAACAAGGCGTGTAAATTACCGACGGCGACCTGATTATCATCGGACCGTTCATTTCGTTGATTAAGCCCTAATTTGAATGAAAATCAGCTGCAGTAAGTAATCAAGGGGAGGGAGCGGATGAAAAAACTCGACAGGCGAAGACAAATCGCAGCCGATGAGTTCGAAATGTCGCCCGTTCCGCTTGAACGTGATTCGAACGGTTTACAGCTGAGCAGACAAGGCGAATCACCGAATATAAAATTGTTTTCATTTGAATTTCCTATCGACACATCCGCAACAAAAACAAGGGATTCGATGGGGGAATATGCAATGGTCGATGAGAAACGTGAAAGGAAGAAGTGAAAAATGTTCGACGTTCGAAAAAAGGCGGAAACGTAAAAACAAACACCAACACATAAATTAGCTCCTCTTGGCTAAATACCAATGAGGAACTTCGATTCAGTTATTCGTCCCGAATTCCGTTCAATGTGAAATCATTTTTGAAATTCTATTTCTTCAATATTTTGTTCACGTTCTCAACAAAGTTCTCTCGAAGAAAATTCAACAATCTGTTCTCAAGTCGAAGCTGAGGCTTCTCAGTGTGTTCCATTGATCAATGTATAATATCGCCAAGAACTCGAGCGGAAATAGCGCTGGAGGGAAAAAAAATTTGCTTTTTGAAGAGAAACTATGAAAAAAAAATCTCTGTACTATTCGCGAATACTAAAGACTCGTCTGAAATTGTCCTTACGCGAGAATTTGGCCATTTTATATTGGAAATGATTTGGTTTTCAAATAACCTTATAATTGTATTCCGTTTAGCGGTGTACTATAAACATTTTCAAAAGGGCATTTTTTCCATTTTGTCGTAGAGAAAAATGATACTCCAACTCGACAAAGTCTTAGGGGTGCTCGTTTGACCTTTCATCCCCTCTACTAAAAACATCCTCGATTTCAAAAAAAGCCCTCCCCTTTTCTCTCATTCGTTTCCGCTCGCTCGGCCTCCGGCCTTCTTTTCCACATTCCGCCATTGTTTTTTTCCAGCTTTGAAAATTTCTCCTTCCCTTCATGTCTGAACTTGTCTTGCCGGCGGAGTAAATTATGAAGCTTACGACCCCGCTTCTGCTTTTTTGTCTCACCTTTGACAGATCCGGACTTTGTGGAGCTCGAAAAAAGGACAAAAAAAAAGATCGGCACGAAAAAAATCTCATTCCATTGGCGACGGAAAACTTTCCAATTGAAAATGAACACCGTAAAATTACGGAACGCTTCTTTTCAACTGCCTCAAATTAAAAAAAAAAAAATCTCGTCAAAATACTTTTTCCGCTTCTATTAGGTTCAAGCTTCACTTTCCAATGAAGAAGCCGCGATTCAAAAGGGATTTTTTCTCAAGCGCCGAGATGCAGTCTTCCGAGTTAATTACCCATCGGTTAAGAATGTCTAACGGGGCTGAAATGGGTGAACTTTTTCCACTATCGAAAGGAATTTTTTTTTTCTCCTACGTAATGAAAAACGACGATTCTACGAGAAGAGGTAATAATGTTTTGTTTTTCCTTTTTTCGCTCGTATTTCCTTTACAAGCTCAAGTAGTTTCTAGGAATCTTTGCGAATTAGGTGTTTCCATGTTTATTTGCCTCTTACTAAGCTCTAATCTTTTGTAGATAGTTTTCAAGCAGTTACGCACCGTTTAGCTGCGGAGATAAGTTGCACTGCATTCAACCATCTCAGTCCCAGGACTTCGAATATTCTGAAAAAAAAAAAATTCTAAATAAGAATAATTTCCTGTCAGGTGATAATCTATTCATACTATCATATCATTCTTAGATTCAGTTGCGATAAGATAATTCGAATCTTCGATGGTCTACGACCTCTGAGTACACCTCGAGTAATCGCAGCTCGGAGTGCGCCTATTGATGAGGGGAATTCGAATAGGTCGCCTAGGATTTAATAGAGTTAAGAGCGATCGGTAAGTGAATGAGCGGTAGAGCGAGCTAACGTCTGCCTTTTTCGCACTCAAGACCCGGTGACGGGAGGACAGACCGCTAAAGTTGGAAGTCATTCGGCGTCCATTTAGCCAATTAGCTCCGCCTCCCTTCTCCCTGAGAAAACGTCTCTTCGGGCAAATTGAGCCTTTTGCGGCCTTGATAGGAAGACCCTTCTGGTCAACGGTGGAAAGGCCGATTAAACTGCAGTTAACGACGAACGAAGGCGAACCGGGGGCTGAGTCGGCCGACGCTCGCGGGTTCACAAGTCGAACCGTCTTTCAGCGAGAGGGGCAATTACTGGGAAACGTTCACTGCTCGAAGAAGACAAGCGAGGATATTCAGTGTTGAACGTTTTTCGAGCAGCAGAGGCGAGAAATATAATATTTCCATTATCATTATCTAGTCAAACAACCAAGTTCCTATTACAGTTACCCCTAAAATTTTCTATTTTTTCATATTTTATTAAATGTTAAACTTAAAATGCATATTATTTATTATTCTTCGACTATAGAAATATTAGGAATAGGTAACCCATCAAGATAAATGTAAGTAAAAATGTCAATAGGCTTAAGTATGTGTTATGTAGTACCTGACTTATCAAACGTGACTGTGATCCTAACAGGACTGTGAAGAAAACGTAAAACCAGCGAACGCCAGGCTCGGCCATAGGTACCCTTGATCCTATGTAAGTGTTAAGTAGGTATACATGATCAAAATAATGTTCGAACCTGTACCTCCCTAACAGTTGTTTAAAATCTGTGATAGAATGCCCTGAAGAAGCCCGAACGGGCGAAAGTACTCGGCTGGATAATAAAAAAGAATGGAGAAGAGGTCGCCTCGTTTTTCTCCCCCTCAACCTACAAAAAAAAAAAAAATAATAATAATATTTCCAGGTTTTATTCGGGCAAAATCGATTGATATTTATACGATTTCAGGAAGATAGAGACTTCAGCTGGGTTTATTTGGCGGAACGCGGAAAGACGCGGAACGAGTAGGAGTGGGAACAGACATTCAGCGTTGCGTTGTTTCGGTGTTCACATGGAGCGGAAGCCCACGCGAAAGACTGTCTCATAATTTTTTTCTTTATTGTTCAATAATAAATTATTGTAATAGCGCAAGAAAAAAAATTTTTTTTTTCAAAACACCCCCCAAAATTTGATATTTTATTATTCACGGCATTTAGAATCCGAATATCCAATTTCTAGAGTCCTAGAGTCCTCATAAGCCTCAATAGTCTTCTCGAGCATTTTACTAGCAATGGAACGGTTCTTATCGCTTCACGAAATCCCGAAAGTTTCTTAGAGGAGAATGACGAGAGAACCGCCCAAGATATCAACTCCGTTATAGTCTCAAAAGATTAGCTGGCAATAAATTAACGTTATTTCCCCTCGAAGATTGCGGCTCGTGATCAATTCCGTTCGTATGAAAATCGGAATCTCGCGAAATCTCGCTCCATGAAAATCGGAAAATTATTCGCGGAAAACTGAGACGATTTACCCCTACGTGATTTACCACATCTAAGAAAAGAGGAAGGGACTATATATGCTTATATCTAAGGACATCTCGATTGACTTGGAATCACTTGGATTTTCCCTCGATAACCGTGAAGCATGACAGCGCGCCTCTACAAACGACTTATTACCGATTTTCCCCATACATGGACGTTTTTGACTTTCAAATATCGATGCTATCCCTTACTACTTCTATCTTGCCATAGACGCAATGTCTACCAAAGTTTTCCGTTTGCGTTTCCTTCTTCGGCGAATCTCTTCGCGTAAGGCGCGCCAAGATTCACCAAAGGAAATTAAAGAACGTTTTCTTTCGCTCCACTTTCCGTCCCCGTTCTTTCCTGCGACGGTTTCTTCACGCGTTCCACGCGCCGTGATTTTCGAAGGGATAGAACGTGCTGACGTAACTATAGCAGTAAAGCGTATAAAAATATATATAAATACCAAACTCGACTATAACTGGACAACATAAGAAAATATGAGTCTCCTCTTCAATACCTGGCGACAAGAATGGAACAAACAGTAACAAGAAAACGTTCGTCGTCGTTAAGGGCGTTCTCTTCTTCAATTCCCCGTACGAACACGAGTAAATCTCTTATAATAATCAAGTTCCCTCGAACAATAGGATGGTGCGCAATATTCCGCATTTATCGCGGTCGCAATATCACTTGCAAATCGTATTTTTCTTCGCGACAGTCGGAAATCATAAGACCTGCAAGATGCGATAACGGCCTCTCGTAAAATTTCATTTCACCGTTCACTTGGCGCGGTAACATTTCACGTTTTCCGCTATGGGGAAAGAAATAAACCCGTACGTATCTATTTCCTTGCTCTGCCGACGTAAATGCGAATGATATTCCTTCAGGAGATAACCTCCGCAGCGATTCCTTTCGTCCCACGTATGGGAAACTAATGAGAAGAGAAAAAAAAATAAAACTCGATTTTCTTGAAAGACGGATGCGGGAATTTGCGGAAATGTAATTTGAAAACGAGCTCAACGCAGTTTTTCATACGCGTCTACCGCATTGCCGAGTTCAACTAGTCTACAATGCTGTGGCAATGAACAGGGAGGCGGATATATAATCTTGTAGAATCCCGATAGAGAACAAGATAGGTTTTTTAGGTTACTTTATATAGGTACTCAATAAAAAATGTTATTTTTCTCAAATCATTTTTTTCATTTTTTTTTTTTAGAAAACAGTTCATTAATTTCCGTTTCGGTTGAAATTTCAGAAAATCAACACAAAACTTGACAATTTTATAACAGTAGGTACTACCTATTTAAAAACAGGAAGAAAATGAAAAGAAAAATTGATGGGAAAAACGCTGCTGCGAGAAACTGCTAAAGGCGTACGGCGGACGGACAGAATATGTTTTTATTGGATATTCGGATTCTACATGCCTTGAAACGTAAAACATCAAATTTTGAGAGGGGGGGTTAGACATTTATTCGGGTTCTATATATTATGAATAATAAACCAAAAATTGACTGAAAAAATTTAATTACGTTTGATAATCCCTTGTTTCGATCATTTTAACAGGCTAACGTTGAAGGGGCCATTTTTGACGTACCTGAAGCTGTGCCGCCTATAGTAAGCTGTTATATTTCTAACTCCTTGAATTTTCTTCGTCATGAAACGGTATTAACTTTCAGTAAGAATTACCTATAGATATCAGTCTTATATACTACAATGTCCTAGTCTATTATCTTGCACTGTCTTACCGAGACATACTCAATCATCCTTTTACGCCTCAACGGCTAATTCCCGTCGCCCTATCATGGTCATAGTAGTATCCTACATTTCCTGCAGGCCTACCAATTCCTCGTATTGCTATTATCGCTCCATTGCCGTTCACGTCGGTGGAGTATTCGTGTTGAACAGCATCAGGCGCATTATAATCGACATTATGCGTAAGCGATTTCCACTCAACCCAGCCCTCGACTCACGGGCAGAATAATTGCCTATTAACTCGATGGCTTTGCGATGAGCAACGCGTGATTGATGGGATACGTCCGACTCGGCCGAAAACCCCAACACGCCGAGTAGAACGTGCAATACGAAACCGAAAAGCCGCTTTTCTGGGTATCAAATCCACGGTCAATATAGTCATTGATCCGAATGAACAGAATAGTTGAATAGAAACTCAAATTCTAGTCTGGATGATTGGGAATCTAGATGGGAATTTATTGCACTTATTGCCAGACGAGTTTCAGGTGTAAGTTTGATTTCAATTAGCAAAACGCAGCAATTGTTTGTACCTACAGTCACTTTCCATTACGATTGGGAAATACTATATTATATTATAACTTTAAAACGGTGCAAATGATTGTATAGCGGTTTATTATTCATTCGCTTCAATAATGATTTAAGAAGATTATCCATTAGTGATAGAAATTATTCCGAACATCTTTGAACGTTCCCACCGAAAAACAGATTGTAACTATAGGGGAAAACTCCGTAGCAACTATTGTAATTTTAATCATTTTCATTTTTCTTGATTTCCAAATTAAAATCTGAATTTTTCGCCCTACGGTATAGTTGAAGAGAGTGTTCGTCGAGCATTCCAACGAGCATAGAACGATTTTTATAGCTCTAAGAAACTAGTAGCTCATGCCGAATTTCTGAAAGCTCCTCAATTCAACACAAAAGCTGCGATAACTCGAGAACCAATAAACCACTGTTATGTTGAACAATCGAATTGGAAAATTTTCAGAATGAGATGGCGATCGGTTAATCAATTTTTCGAGCGGAAAATACGGTATTTTGAAAAATTACCATTAAAATAACAGTAATTTTATCAATTTATTTTTAATTTTGTTTATCAAAGAATTTCATTGTCAGTTTTAGAGTTTTCATTAATTTTATACTGTTATTTATTAGTTTTCTTTTGAATCTAACTTTATAATAATTTTATCATTTTTGTGTTTAGTAAAAATTAGGTATAGCGACATCTCATTTTATTTGAAATTACTGTTATTTCATGAAATAGTTATTAGAAAAAGAGTTTGGATAAAAATTGTTTTTCGGTTATAATTATTTTGATATTATTTTATATTTATATCGGGTAAACTGTTATTAAAATGAAAAATTACTCTAATTTCATCGTTGGCCAAAACGGTCATTCGTAAATTCATTCATTTTGGTTTATTATTCAATAATAAGCCATTGTAATCGCCCAAGAAAAAAAATGTATAATCCGCCTTCAAAATTTGATGTTTTACGTTTCAAGGCATGTAGAATCAATTTACCTAAATAGATTTTTTTTACGCTGAATCGAATGAGACCGTCGCAGCTTTTGTGTCGAATTTGGGAGATTTTCAGAAATTTGACATGAGGGTATAACTCGAGAGTTCACGGAGCTATAAAAATCGTTCTATACTCATTGGAATGGTCGTCAAACACTCTCTCCAACTGTAGAGTAAGGAAAAAAATTTAGCTTTTAATTAGGAAATTAAGAAAAATAAAATTGATTAAAATTACAATTGTTGCTACGGAGTTTTCCCCTATAGTTACCATCTGTTTTTCGGTGGGATTGCTCAGAAATGTTCAAAATAATTACGATCACAAATGGATAGTCTTCCTAAATCATTATTGAAGCGAATGAATAATAATCCACTGTACAATAATTTGCAGCGTTTTTCCCTTTGAACATTCCACTCGCAATTTTTTCCCGTTGCGTCAAATCCCCCGGAGAATCAATCTTTCGACGTAGGAAGATCAGATATGACTCGCTGCCCGAGGAAGCGAATCAACGGAGAGTAAACTATCCGAGTCGATCCCGGAAACGACCGAGGTCAACGGGAAACGGGGAAAGTATCGTAGAACAAACGGTGCCGCCGGCCATTTGTGTAAGGGCGGAAGAAATAGAAGTAGACGGACTGCTACGAGTCGTGCTACGTGCTTCGGGCAGGATGTATGCCTGTTCGACTGCTCCGAAGGTGAAGAGTTGGCTCGTGAAGCGGAAAAGAAAGGGTCTCCGTAGATGAGCATTGTGGACTTTGTTGAGAGGTTGGAAACTCTCGTTCGCTTTCCCGTTGCGTTGTCACGCGAGGGGCGGCTCCGAGGGGGAAACTCGAGGGCTCCGAAGGGGAAAGGCCCTTCAGTCAAATGTCACCCTCTTAGCTAAGTCAACTTTATAGTCTCGCCGTTCTTCTCTTGAAAACCACTTGGACTCCTTTGCGCCCCCTTTTTTCTACACCCATGAGCTATAGAAACGGCAAACTCATTTAGGCTAATTCGAATTCATCGACACTGGAAATGACGAGGGCGCTTAGCGTAATTACGATTTTAATCAAGGGGGGAAAATGTTTATGTCGATTACGTTTCTAGTGATCTCTAAACATATTATTTTGTTCACTCGGTTTCAACGGCGATTTGAGAAGTTTTGGTTTATTATTGAATATTAACCATTGTAATCGCCCAAAAAAACGTTTTTTCGAACCCCCCATCAAAATTGGAGGTGTTGCGATCTTGGCATGTAGAATCCGAATATCCAATTTAAAAAATTCTCTCCATCCGCCTTTAAACACTTTCCCGACGGAACTACTCGTATATAAACTAATTTTATAATTTTCACCAAATATCAATTTTGGCCTCACAGCGGATCAATTCTTCAACTAAATCGCTACCTCAATTTTTAGGGTATTTTCGGGAGGTTTTGAGGGGGAGGAAATTCTTATTTTCCAAGGTTTTTCAGAAAAAGGTGTATTTGTTATCAATTTCCATAGATTTTGGACGCTGAATCGAATGAGACCACAGTGGGGTCGAAAACTTTATTGGTTCTCGATTTATTGCAGCTATTGTGTCGAATTCGGAAGATTTCCAGAACTTTGACATGATAGTCAACGAGCTCGATAGTTCTTGGAGCTATAAAAATCGTTCTATACTTGTTGGAATGCTCGTCGAACACTCTCTTCAACTATACCAAAAGGCGAAAAATTCAGATTTTAATTTGGAAATTGAGAAAAATAAAAATGATTAAAATTACAATAGTTGCTACGGAGTTTTCCCCTATAGTTGGCATCTGTTTTTCGGTGTGAACGTTCACAAATGTTCGAAATAATAATTAGGTACTATTACAGATGGATAATCTTCTCAAATCATTATTGAGGCGAAGGAATAATAAATCACTGTAAACATTTTTGCAGTGTTTTCCAAATTTCTGAAAATCTCCCAAATTCGACACAAACGCTGCTATAATTCAAGAACCAATTAAGCTATCGACCCTGCGATGGTCTCATTCGATTTAGCGTCCAAAAATCTATAGAAATCTATTCCGAATATACCTTTTTTCAGAAAAACCTTGGAAAATAGGAATTTTCTTTACCTCAAAACACCCGAAAATACCATTAAAAATGAGGCAGCGCTTTGGCTAAAGAATGTAGCCATTGTCAGCCTAAGATTGATTTTTGGTGATCATTTCGAGAATTTTGCTTTTTTAGTTTCTTCTTTTCCTTGTCGTCACAGTTCTTGATGCCTGGGAGTAGTGAGGGGGAGAAAAACCAGGCGACTCATTCTCCTGTGTTGGCTGTGAACCCTATGGCTCCACGTCACCCTGAAGATGCCCGAATAGGCGAAAGTGCTCAGCTAGCCAATAAAGAATCGGAGAATGAGTCACCTAGTTTTATAGTTTCGTTAGAAGCGGTTCGAATTTTGGTTTATTATTCAATAATAAACCATTGTAATCGCCCAAGAAAAAAAATTTTATAACCCCCCCTCAAAATTTGATGTTTTACGTTTCAAGGCATGTAGAATCCTAATATCCAATAAAAAAAGTTCTGTCTGTCCGCCGTACGCCGTACGGTCAACACTTTTCCGGCAAAACCATAATAGCTAAATTCTTGAAATTTTCACCAAAAATCAATCTCGGTCCTACGACGGCCCAATTTTCGAACCAACTTGCTAGCTCAATTTTAAGGGTGTTTTTGGGGGGTTTTGACGGGGAGAAAATTCATATTTTCCAAGGTTTTTCAGAAAAATGTGTACGTGGTATCAAATTATATAGATTTTTGGACGCTGAATCGAATGAGACCATCGCGGGGTCGATAGCTTCATTGGTTCTCGAGTTATCGCAGCTTTTGTGCCGAATTTGGGAGATTTTCAGATATTTGACATGAGGGTACAACTCGAGAGTTCTTGGAGCTATAAAAATCGTTCTATACTCATTGGAATGGTCGTCAAACACTCTCTCCAGCTGTACTGTTAGGCAAAAAATTTAGTTTTCAATTAGGAAATTGAGAAAAATAAAATTGATTAAAATTACAATAGTTGCTACGGAATTTTCCCCGATAGTTACCGATCTGTTTTTCGGTTGAAACGTTTACACATGTTCTGAATAATTACTACCTATCATAAATGGATAGTATTCTGAAATTATTATTGAAGTGAAGGAATAATAAACCACTGTACAATCATTTGCAGCGTTTTTTTTTATTGGGCGATTACAATGGTTTATTATTGAATAATGAACCAAAACAGGCGAACAGTTTTATAAAACGAAAAAAAGAATGAACCAAATCAGAGAAATTTATCAATTGTTCTTCTCGTCATGCCCAAAATTACCCTTGAATTCACCGAATTCATCATAGATCGAGCATCGTCAAAGAAATCGCTGACACAAGAAGATATATTGAAGATTGTGGAAAATATCACTATTCCGTTGCTCGTTGCTCTCCAAATTTTCATACCTACCTATTGAAAAAAAAAATGCTCGCTCCAAAAACGAATTCATAGGATTTCAAGTCGGTAAAAAACGTCGGCTCGCACGTCTCGCGGAAAAGTTGAACGGTTTAAAAGAGGCAAAGCTCACACTTGCGGTTAGAGAAAGTCGTAAATTCGCCGTCCGAAGGGTATAAACTTTCTCGGGTTCCAACAAGTCGACGGGATGAAAGGAGCACTGAGCGGGGAATAATGAGAAAAAACGACTCCGGAAGCGGAATACGCAAAGGCTTTTCCGTTTTCGAGCGGTTTGTTTAAAGGAAAACTCAATTAACGAGCCCTCCAAGATCGGCTTTTCTTTTCGACTGGCGTAAAACAGTAGGACGCGTTTTTTAATAAATTGCTCGATCTCATCAGATAACATTATTTGAGAAAAACGCGGCGTCGACAGGTTTCGTAGAATATGTCAACTATTCTCCTCGAGAAGGCAATAATCCATTGAAATGGTGGCTTAGAATTATGGTGTGCTTTCAACTATTTAGGCCTGAATGCATCCAAATGCTTGGTGGTAACGTTCCATCGTTCCTTCCAGCCGATCTATTGTGATCATGTCCTATGCGGCGCGCCTCTTCGCAGATCGACCACTATGATCGACTTGGGCGTGCTGTTCGACCGGCGGTTGGGTTTTTCGGGGCGCATTGACTCATTAGCAAACAGAGCGTTGCGTGCGCTTGGATTTGTGAAGCGTCACTCCAGGGATTTCACAAGCATTGAAGCTATAAATAGTTGCACTTTATAAGGCGCTCGTTCTCCCTATTTTGGAGTACGCGTCTCCTGTATGGCAGCCCTACTACTACGTACACAGATATCGGCTCGAGAGGGTGCAACTCATGTTTCTCCGCTACATCGCCTTCAAGTTAGGCAATCCTCAGGCCAGCGTGGAGTATGGAGTTCTGCTCCGGAGATGCCACCTGACTTCCCTCGAAAACCGTCGTTGCTCCGCTGACCTCACAGTATTGCTCAAGGTGCTCAACAACACCATCGACAGCCCGTTCCTACTGTCGCGGATGGGCCTGCTGGCCCCTCGCTTTGGGTCTCGATCGCCGCTCCTCTTCCACGTCCCGTTTAGCCCGACAACCCCAGTAGCACACGTCGTTGGCCCAACGTTGGTCAGGATTATTTTCGAAGCGTCAAAGGCCTATCAAAACCCGACCGACAGTTACTAGAATAACTAGTTACAAAAAATAACTAGTTACAAAAATAACTAGTTACACAAATAACTAGTTACAAAAATAACTAGTTACAAAAATAACTAGTTACAAAAAAACCTAGTTACAAAAATAACTAGTTACAAAAATAACTAGTTACAAAAATAACTAGTTACAAAAATAACTAGTTACAAAAATAACTAGTTACAAAAATAACTAGTTACAAAAATAACTAGTTACAACAATAACTAGTTACAAAAACAACTAGTTACAAAAACAACTAGTTACAAAAATAACTAGTTACAAAAAAACCTAGTTACAAAAATAACTAGTTACAAAAATAACTAGTTACAAAAATAACTAGTTACAAAAATAACTAGTTACAAAAATAACTAGTTACAAAAATAACTAGTTACAAAAATAACTAGTTACAAAAATAACTAGTTACAAAAATAACTAGTTACAAAAATAAGTAGTTACAAAAATAACTAGTTACAAAAATAACTAGTTACAAAAATAACTAGTTACAAAAATAACTAGTTACAAAAATAACTAGTTACAAAAATAACTAGTCACAAAAATAACTAGTCACAAAAATAACTAGTCACAAAAATAACTAGTTACAAAAATAAGTAGTTACAAAAATAACTAGTCACAAAAATAACTAGTCACAAAAATAACTAGTCACAAAAATAACTAGTCACAAAAATAACTAGTCACAAAAATAACTAGTCACAAAAATAACTAGTCACAAAAATAACTAGTCACAAAAATAACTAGTTACAAAAATAACTAGTTACAAAAAATAGCTAGTTACAAAAATAACTAGTTACAAAAAATAACTAGTTCCAAAAATAACTAGTTACAAAAATAACTAGTCACAAAAATAACTAGTTCCAAAAATAACTAGTTACAAAAATAACTAGTTACAAAAATAACTAGTTACAAAAATAACTAGTTACAAAAAATAACTAGTTACAAAAATAACTAGTTACAAAAATAAGTAGTTACAAAAATAACTAGTTACAAAAATAACTAGTTACAAAAATAACTAGTTACAAAAATAACTAGTCACAAAATAACTAGTTACAAAAATAACTAGTCACAAAAATAACTAGTTACAAAAATATAATTACCAGCTACATCGCCCACTTCGACGACTTCTCCGTTGTGCCAACCTTCTTCTTGCAATGAATCCCGACTTCGACTTTTGGTTTATTATTCAATTATAAACCATTGTAATCGCCCAAGAAAAAAAAATTTCTAACCCCCCCTCAAAATTTGATGTTTTACGTTTCAAGGCATGTAGAATCCGAATATCCAATAAAAAAAATTCTGTCTGTCCGCCGTACGCCGTACGCCGTACGCCGTTAGCAGTTTTCCGGCTAAACTATAATAGCTAAATTCTTGAAATTTTCACCAAAAATCAATCTCGGTCCTACGACGGCACAGTTCTTGAACCAACTTGCTAGCTCAATTTTAAGGGTTTTTTTGGGGGGTTTTGAGGGGGAGAAAATTCATATTTTCAGGGTGTTTCAGAAAAATGTGTACGTGGTATCAATTTATATAGATTTTTGGACGCTGAATCGAATGAGACCATCGCCAGGTCGATAGCTTTATTGGTTCTCGAGTTATCGCAGCTTTTGTGCCGAATTCGGGAGATTTTCAGAAATTTGGCATTAGGGTATAACTCGAGAGTTCTTGGAGCTATAAAAATCGTTCTATACTCATTGGAATGGTCGTCAAACACTCTCTCCAGCTGTATCGTTAGGCAATAAGTTTAGCTTTTAATTAGGAAATTAAGAAAAATAAAAATGATTAAAATTACAATAGTTGCTACGGAGTTTTCTCTTATAGTTACCATCTGTTTTCCGGTGGGAACGTTCACAAATGTTCGGAATATTCAAAATCACAAATGGATACCTAGTCTTTTTAAATCAATATTGAAGCGAAATAATAATAAACCACTGTACAATCATTTGCAGCGTTTTTTAATTCGCCGCTTTCAATCCTGAAATTCATAATATTTTCCTCCCCTCTAACTTTCACTTAATGTTTTCCCCCTTGTATATTGGCGTACTTACTTTGAAATTGTAATTGGGATTGCCCGTGTAATAATAATAAATGAATAAATAAATCGCTCAATGGGGGGGGGGTTGATAATTATTATACGGGGTTTATTATTCATTCCCTCATTCTCACCAATTTATGATTTAAGACGACCGGTTCACTTGTAGTAGAAACTATTCCAAACATTTGTGAAAGCACCTACTAACAGATTGGTAACTCGTTGGCAAAAATAATATCGTAATTTAGAATACCCCCTCAACCTACAATTTTTTTTCTCCCCCTCAACCTACAAAAAAAAAAAAAAAAAAAGTAATTTAGAATAGTTTCAGTATTCTTGATTATCTCATTTGTAGTCAAACTATTTTGCTTAACGATACAGCTCAAGCGAGCATTAATTTGACAAGCATTAGAACGAATATAGAACGAGTTTTTATAGCTCCACAAATTCTTGAGTTACAAACCTTGCTAAATCTATAAAAATATCGACGATTCAACTTAAAAATTTCGATAACTCAAGAACCGTTAATTCTATCGATTCGAACGATTTCTTTCGATTTAGCTCCCAAAAATCTGTATAAGTTGATACCTAACACAGCTTTGTCCAAAAATGGTTTATTATTGAATAATTAACCAAAATCAGTCCAGCGACAATCAACTGTAATGCAAGAGAAATTATAATAAGCGAGCGAGGAGCTTACAATTCTTCTATCAAAGCTATAAGTCTTCCGAATGTCAATTTAAAAACAAAAATCCGCTCCAAATCCCGTATTAATCGACTCATTCTGACGTCATAGCTCAATTGGCAATGTTCCAAGGGAAGATCGTTTTCAGGTTGAAATTCGCTTCTAGACTTCGGCCATAACTGTCAAACGGAAATGCGAAGGAATAAAAAATACTGAGAAAAATTTATACAGCAGAGCGGCCGAGGGTGAGAACTATTGTTGGTGGTTTTTCCCTAAGCCGTCCTACCTCGGCCTAAACGTTTCCAGAGATTCTTTGCATTCCCGCGGGAAGAAGAGGACGAAATGGTTTTGAGCCTAACGCGTATAAATACCTTCCATTGCACTTCGCCATCCTTTCATTCCGCGCTCATTTGGATCCGTACCAAGGGCGACTCATTTTGATTTTACAAAGCCTCGCCCATTCCTCGAATCTATTCTTCGTACTGGGGTTTCCTGTTGAGCTTTCATATTCGAAGAATCCGATAGAGACTTAATGAGTTTATTCGCTCACATTCAACCTCGCCATCTTCATATGACGTAGAAGAATCCTTTCAATTGAATAAGGTCGAAAATCAGGTAATTCCCCGTTTAGCATTTTCAACTACTCAAGAATTAGTAACCCAATAGCTTGGTCGTATTTTGATAAAATCCTTTCGTTTGTAGCCGATGTGAAAATGAACGAGAGGTTGCGACGTAGTCAAAGAGTTGAAACGGTCTTTTAGAAATTAAACAGGTGCAACTGACGTGAAAACCCCGTTGACAGCTGGTGTACTTGTAAATTCGGCTTGGCCCCTCTCAGGGACCGTTGACGTCGAAATTAGGCCACGGCAAGGTAAAGCAAGTGGTAAACCGCTTAATTCAAACTCCTTCGCGGCGTCGCTGTTTGCGGTTCGCCGCCCTCGAGCTCCACAATACGGTCGAGTTTGCCCTCTGGCAAATAATATTCAGGACCGCGGTGAACAACGGTGCACCGTTGCAGATGTTAACTAGAGATGCACATCGCTAACTGCTCGGAAATAGGAAATATAATAAGCTGGAAGATAAATTTGTAAGTCTGCACCATTTGAAAGAAACACACGAAATTTTCTCTAAACTGAAATACACGTTTGCACGGGCAAAATTAGTGTCAAAATTGGACAACTCACGATACTTCCAGATATTAACTAGGTACTTACATTTTTCCATTTTTCCATTCTAGACATGAGGAATCAATACGGGAGCGCTCTGCATCGCAGAAAAAATATGTAACTCCTCTGGTAAAGTCCGCCGAAGAAAGGATTTTTTTCACGGAATATTTAGGTATATTAAAAAAAATTATCATAACGATGCATAGTCGAGAAATGATGATTAGTAATTTGGCGAACTAGTCTATTTTCTTCATCTTGCACAAGGTTCTGAATTTCTTCCCAGCTCGACGGCTTACTTCAATAAACAAAAAAACCCTCAAATTTTGTCCGGCTTTTCTTAGTTGTTCGCTCTTATCTTCTTAACCAAGCGTCACAAATCGAAACATTGTATACATGTACGAAGTTGAAGAGCAATAATCGATATACCAGACATTTGAATTCGATACATACCGATAGTCGCGATCTGCAGAAACATTTTTTTTTACCGACTCTAGTGAGAACTGACTTTTAGAGGCTTCTTATTTTTAATCGGCTACTCTACGCGAAAAATCTTAAAAATGAATGTTGCGAAGCATCTAATTCGGCGTTCAAAAAGTACCGAAATCCTAAATTATGTCCAAGTTTTTTCTGCTTTTATCGGCAGTTTTACCAATTTCTCTCCGACCTCATATCATGCAAGAATGAGCGACCGCTAAAATTGGTGAAAATTGTATGTTGGGGAGGTCAATCGACGCATACCTAACTTAACGATCTAACTTCGTAGTGAAATTATCGTGCGACGCTTAGTTTAGGAGATAAGAGCACACGACTGCGAAACGGTCAACAAATGTCAACTTTTTTCGACCGTTTTTCCAGAAGTTGATTAGCTGAGAGGCTGACAACTTATGTTAGGTTCATTAGAAACACATAACTAAGTAGAGAAACCTACCTAATTAGTATAAGTGATGGCCACTTTTGAATACCGAATTTGTATCGCACAATTCGAGTTTTTTCCCGTTCCACAACTCTATATAAAAGCCTCACATGCGTTTTTCCACAAACACCCAGACTATTTTCAGGAGACGCAAACCAGATATTTCAAATACCCCAGAAATAACCAATACCCTATCCGTTTTACATCTCAATTCCTGTTCCCCAAACCCGTTTGCGGAACACATCAAAATATATTTTCTCCATATCAGCTACGAGTGTTACCCACTAATTTGTCCCACGCATTATTTAAGGAAAACAAAAATTTCATGACTGATTTCGATACGTACAGAATTATATTTAAAAAAAAAAAAAAAAAAAAAAAAAAAAAAAAAAAAAAAAAAAAAAAAAAAAAAAAAAAAAAAAAAAACGCTGCAAACGATTGTTCAGTGGTTTTTTATTACTTCGCTTCAATAATGATTAAGAAGATTATCCATTCGTTATAGTAATTATTCCGAACACTTGTGAACGTTCTCACCGAAAAACAGATGGTAACTATAGGGGAAAACTCAGTAGCAACTATTGTAATTTCCAACGAGTGAAGAAAGATTTTTATAGCTCCAAGAACTCTCAAGTTATACCCTCATGGCACATTTCTGGAAATCTCCGAAATTCGACACAAAAGCTGCGGTAACTCGAGAACCAATAAAGCTATCGACACCGCAATGATCTTATTCGTTTCAACGTCCAACAATCTATAGAAATTGATAACAAATGCACATTTTTCTAAAAACCAGAGGAAAATATGAATTTTCCGTACGGCGGACAGAAATAATTCTTTTATTGGATATTCCGATTCTAGATGCCTTGAAACGTAAAACATCAAATTTTGAGGGGGTTAGAAAAAAAAATTTTTGGGCGATTACAATGGTTTATTATAGAATAATAATAAACCAAAACTGATGTCGAGCATCCATGCATTCAAGTAATATTTCAAGTTTCTATAGTTCCTTTGTATTCATTATATATTTTACTTATTTCTTTTATTACACCGCATTCTGCATATAAGGTTAAGATGATTTTAAGCTCCAAACATCGGTTCGAGGTATATTCCAATACGTTCAGATGATTTGTACTAATTTTGTTCTATAATGGAACAAACTTTATATGCATTCATTCAAGTTCGATCGGCGGAGTCGATAGTCACCCACCAACAAGACGAACAAAACGTCCACCCTGAGAAACTAAGTTAGGAATTATCCTTCTGTTCAATTAATCAGTTCAATCCGTTCAATTCAGATCTTTCGATTAATTGAATTCTGGTGAAGTGAAACTATCTTTCCTACAATGCCTCTTCATGTGCTCTTCCCCTATCACATCCACACTGCATTGTCTTCGAACGCTCTCAGTGCAGCGGTTCGGACGAAAAAATCTCGACGCCCAAACGACCAGTGCTCTGCTGGCTTTTCGCGATAAGAGGGCATATTTTCTTCTTTGGCTATTCGTTCCTGTTCCAGGCGAAACGTAGAAGAAACTAGCCGCTAGGTCGGTAGTAGTGTCTATGTTTTTATTAGACCGTATCTTCCCTCCTAAAACCCTCAACGAAACCGACCACCATTCTTCCGAAAGAAGATGAGAAAAGGCCGGCGGAGGAGGTCCGACAAGGTAGATATTGGCCGAGATAAATTCCCCTCTTCCCTTTTCATTCCCTTCGTATATATATATTTTCTCTCTTATACGTTACGTTCGCAGCCGAATAATATACGACGACGGTGCCTCCTATAAAAACTCTGACTTCAGAAAATGTCCTACCCTCCACGCGCCGATTCTTGGGTATATCTTTTTTCATAACCGACGAGGAAAATCGTGTGACGAAAAGTTGCCGCCGTCGATTCGGCTTAGATCACACGCCATTTTGTTAACGCTCGGTTCGAGCAATGGTCAGCTCATGTTCTACGCGTTGGAGACAATAATTGTCTGAGCTTAGGGTGCTCAATTATTAAGCACCCTAAGGAGAGTGAAATGCGATGAAAAAAATAAAAGTTCATCTATTTCTTACCTGTGTTTACCTTCATTTTATTAGTCTATAATAAATAATGGGATACTATCGTAAATAATACAAGTTTATAATAAGTAATGTAAAAATAAGTTGTTTGAATGGATATAATAATAGTTTGATGGATTATTATTGTTGAAAATCTTATAAGACAAATCTCAATCGTAGAAGGTATCGAAGAAATATCGCTTGAAGGTTTCCAAAAGAATTATATTGAATCATACACAAAGCGCCCCCTCCTCTCGGGCCTTACATATAGTTTTGCGGAGGCAGTGTCCTTTTCACTACTATATATAGTACTATATAGTATAGTGTATAATATATATTTATATAGTATAGTATATAGTATAGGTATAGGTATGGGTAGGTGGTAGTAGTTTATTATTTGTGTATGGAGAGTGGAAATCTATAGTTGTTGTTATAGTAGGTAGTACTTAGTAGTTGCTATAATTTGATATGTAGTTGGAGGTGTTTGGATGTACTTTGTATCATAAAGTATTGTGTTTTTCAACTGGAGCAAAGTTATAGCAGAATTAGACGTAACAACTGTAAGTTTTCCAAGATTTGTAACTTGCAGAGTGGTTAACTCAAACAAAAAGTCGTCAATTCGGATGTTTGAATATACCAAAAGATAGGTAATTTAACTGTCCACATTTTCCTAATGTAATGTACCTATCCATTTTTCAACCGTTTTTGCGTTATTCAACAATATTAGTAGAGTATACACGAAAAAATGACATTTTTCAACTTTAAACGTTCTTTTCATCTATTTAATGCGAAAGAAACGAAGAATGAACCATATATTATTGATATACACATCATCAACTATCATTATGCTGAATTTGAGCAAAATCTATCTCAAAAAAATTTTCGCAAAAAATCCAAGGGGTACCCCTGCGATTTTTTTCAACCGAACAGTTAACGATTTTTTACTCGTCTCTCAATACAGATAAAAATCTGAAATTTTCAGGAAAGTTGTGTCTTACCAAGATGTATTTCTGTGATTTTTTTTATTTCTCGGAAAAATCTGCAAGTGGTCCAAAAAAATCGGTTTTTGAAAGCTCAAAAATTGGACTTCAACCGTGATTTTCGGGGTCAAAATAAATGCGAATCAATCGTTTTATTATGCAGGAGTCTTCATTTGAACGCCTTACACACGTACATAGCAAAAAATTCGGCGAAAAAAAATTAAACAGAGCCAGAGAAATTATTTTCCGTAAATCGACTTTTTCGCCGGCCGAATTTCCGAGCTCCGCTGGCATCGGTAATAATGAAAATTTAAATTTTCGTTGTTGAGCAATCTTGAAAGCTATTTTAATAGGAAATTTAACGCTGAATCCGAATATGACGTCAAAACGGGGAAATTTGACGACGAACATTAGTTATTCCCAGTTTTAGTACTACACGGTTCATGTTTTTCAACATTGAAATTC
This sequence comes from Tupiocoris notatus, assembly GCA_037159825.1. Lineage (NCBI taxonomy): Eukaryota > Metazoa > Arthropoda > Insecta > Hemiptera > Miridae > Tupiocoris > Tupiocoris notatus. The sequence goes on along the minus strand of JASJUZ010000752.1, from coordinate 537,711 downwards.
CGTCGCAAATACTTACAGTACTGTTCAAATTTGATTATTTAATGATTCCTACAGGAAATTAGACGTAGAATTCGAATTTAAAATGAAAAAAATTAAAATCGAACGATCATTAATATTTTTCGAATATTTTCAATCATCGCATAGTCACTGCAATTCTGAACTAGTCCGACCTTCGTTGAGTGCGACAATTCTGTCAAACAGCCCAGTCGACTAATTCCGTGTCCGCTACTATATTTTGACAGCGTCCTGTTCCCCATTGCAAATTTTTCGAAGAGCGTTGACATAATTTGGCTCGATATAACTAGCGTCCAACGGAAATTTAGAGTACCAAAGAGAGCGTTAGGGTTTGAAAAGACACGACCCTCGAGAAAAAGGCTCTTTGGGGAAAGGAACGGTAGAAAAGGGTTGCATGCATCATTGATTGAAGAGATCGGACCTCCCATGGCTATCATAATCGGCAAAGGTTTCGCCGCTCGCGTTAAATCTGGGTCCGCGCGGGGTTTAAAAGGTCGAATGTTGAAGAAGAGGCTCGTGCGTCTTTTTTTCGTAGTGCAGTCTTCGTCTTTCGACCGGTTCGGATTGATAAGGTGTCGATAGTGTGCGTGGTCTGGGGGTTAAAGTCTCGGCCATCAACGGCGAATCCGAATGACGGTGATCAAGCCTTCGACCTCGTCCGTATTCGACGTAGAAGCCTCGGCCTGGTCGAAGCTTCCGTATGAATAAAACATTTCCGACCGTCCCTCTTCGGGAATATTTTCTTCCTTTTTCGCTGCACTGATGGCAGCCCCTCTTCATCGCGACCAAAAGAAACGAGGAAAGAGATGGAGAGCGAGAGCGGGAGCGAGAGAAAAAAAGGGGGGAAAATACTGTAGGGTGAACGAATCGGATTTTTTATCCGAGAGACTTGCCAACGGGAAAGGTCTGAGAGGATGTTTTGGGAAACGAATAACATAGCAATACGATTGTCGTTTGCGGGCAAATCTCGACTGATTCACGTTGAATATGAGCCGCTTCTATAGGCTATTCTTTCGTCGTACCGTAATTTTTTCCCTCGGCGACAAACTTCCGGTCACGTTGACGGAGCGAACCGAAAGCGTGTTAAATAATTTTCTCGCCTCATTTATGTTGGTAATTTAATTATTTTCCATCGACGTAACATTTTTGGTTTATCATTCAACTAGCCGCCATGCGTGTCCGCTAGTAGTTGGCCCTAGTTTGACTATATTCGGCTGCGATACTAGCGATATTCAGAAAAAGCCGAGGAAAAATAAGTAAATCAGTTTATTTATGTATGATTTATATTAGAATTTTTTTCATGTTCTGAACAATGAAGTGGAACGTCCCTAAACTAGGGATGAAGATAGAGAATTGATTTGACTTTTTTACAGTTTATTGCGTTTTGCTGATTATTTGTTCGAAGTTCAGGTTGAAATCGGGCGAAATCGACCAAGTGATACAGATAAATAAAATCGTATTATAGAGGCAGGGGAACCATATTATTTTACGTTGAGTAATTGTTGCTTTTCATTCCATAGCTAGTAAGCCAAAAAACAAAGGGAATCACAACAGCGGAATCATTTCAAAAACTCGATTTTTTGTTAATTTGTTAGAATGATTTGAAAATTGTTGAACACCTCTGAAAAAATTACGAATCGATATTATCATATAATAATGCAATCGTTTCAGCTACAGTTTTATGTTTCCTAATTGTTTTACCAACAAAAAATAGAATCCAAGCCAATAGCGATTTTTTTGTGACCCATGAATTGGTCGAATTCATTCTAGTTAGCCCGATTCTGAAATCGATGTCAATACCAATTGTTGACCTTTGAATTGACATCCTTTTTCAATCGACTCATTTATTCCTCTCAGAAAAAAAATCGTCAGTTCATCGAGAACTAAGTAAACGACCGATTGACCTCGGATCGAAAAATTTTCCGGTGGCACGCTCAGTTGAGTGAACTTTACTCCTCTGAGAAATTCCTCTGGACGATAAATTTCAACGTTGTGCATATTCAACAGCCATTGGCGAAAATTAAATGAACCTGTTCGGTTGAAATGGAATGTTTATTTTGTACAATGGCATTCGTGGCAATTTGAAACGAGAAAGCAGTAATCGACGTTATGTTCATAAATCAGCGGAAACGGCACGAGCTCGAATAGCTTTTCGAAATGGCCGAATTTCTCTCTCGAAGAGGAAAATTCAACTTAGCCACTTTCTCCTTTCTCTGCTTGTCGTCGCTATATCTGAAATTGTTTTCCATGTTAACCCTCAGCCCGAAAGGAAATATCGCCGTCACGACAGTTCCAAATGCGATGCGAGCTCAACAGGTACCGGATGAAACAAAACGCGCTCGAAAGAAAAATAGAGACATTTCTCACTCAACCGAAAGTGGGATTTTTCTTAGGATAGAACCGAAAATGATGAAAAATGCGCTTGGCGTTTCTTCGCTCGAAAAAGAATGCGTCTCCAACGTTGCTTTTGACGATTTTGAGCAACGCAAGACAGTATAGGAAGTACATGACATTCTATAATATTATTATAGCTTCAAGTGTTATTGTAATCTTATTATTTCACGAGTACATTATACGAGGTGTATAAATATATCATAAAGAGAGAAGTGCTTCAACCGTGTATTCTACAAACAATTTGCAACAAAATGTGTCCTCTGAAATTTTTTCCTACCATTTTCCCCTGTATTTAAATAATGAGCTTTTCTCAAGAGAAGAATCCGCCATTTTGGCGTTATTAACAAAAAACGATAACAATACAAAAATTCGACGTTTTTCGGTTCTCAATTGTCATTCCTGCAATGGCGTTCTTTTTCCAATATTATTTGGAAATCACTTCGGTGCAAAGTCAAAATGTGACCCGTATCATTACGATCTATGCCAGGCTTGAGGACTTGTAGCGGACACAGAATTAGGCGGGTGAGCGTTTTAGCGCCTTTGCAGCACTCTCATACGAATTGAGTCATGGTAATTGAGCCAGCAACAGCTGGCAACGTTTCGTGGAATTGTTGCCTAGTAATTACAAGGGTCGTTTGATTACGACATACAGCTGGCAACGCTGCAATTATAATAGCCGCCTAATTTCGTGTTTTACTATATTATATTTGACTTAATTCTGAAAAATCGCTCTCCTTCTCGCTCCTATTCATTCCGTTGCTGGAACTCGAAGCTAACCTAGCACTCATTATTTTCAAAATAAAAATAATTCTTCAGCGGGTAAGTATTGATTTTCTTCGTTCGACGAAAGGAAATTTCCATTCCATCGTCTCTTAAAACGGATTATTCTTTAAAATTGATTTCTACTGACTTCGGCTCAGGAACGATTCGATGCCCGTAGAAACCGCATTGTTAGCCCGATTCGTTCGGTCTTCGTCCTAAAGGAGCGTTATACTGTTCGATGACCCGTATCCAAGGAAGATACCGACAGGAAAAACAGCAGCGGTTGAGAGAAAAGAATAAAAGACGGCTACAAATACACTGGCTAATCCTTAAATCTTTTTCTTTACCGAAGACTCCTCTTCAACGGTTTTATATATTGCTTTGCTTCCTCCGGCGAAACAGCCGAACATTTCATTTCCCCCGCAGTTTTTCGTCCGCTCTCGTTCTTTTCCTCACCTCGGCGAGTCCCTTTGAATGGAAAGGGATGGCGAACGTTTCCCGACCAGAATCAAACAGGTGTTGTAGGTTTTTAAAGGCCTTATCGCGTTTTCCGCAGATATGGATCACTGAATGATGTCTGTTTACATCAGAGAGCATTCGTATTTCCTGCTTTACCAAAGCTATGAATAATATCAGCGAACGAGATTCCAAGAGTCGAGAAATGTTTTTACGCTCCTTCGTTCGTCCTAATAGTCGAATATTGGATTTCCAGATAAATATACACAGAAACCGATTTCGATCGAAATGAATGGAATTTCCAGCAAAAAATTTCATTTGGCGAAGGAGCGCATAGGGTAGGACCCTATACTTGGCTGATTTTTTCTAGATTCTCTTTCCTTGAGTGTGGTAAATCACGTGATTTTAAAATCCTGTCCCGAATCATTGCCAATTTTCACGGCGTCTGCTAACGTTTACTAACGCTGAAAGGAGAATGATCCCATGCCGCAATTTCCAAATGAAAATGACACGCGTTCCCTGTTACAAGAGGACAACGAAATTTCGGATAGCTTCGTTTCAATACATTCGCCACCGACGTAAATCGTATTTTCGAAAATTGATACGGGTCCACTATTTTTGCGTCGACGCGTATAAATCGACTGTGCTGTTCAGCCTTTCTTGTCATGTGCTCGGAAAAGGGAAACCGAACCATTGATCAGCGTTTGACGGTGCTGACGAAGAGAAAGATATTTCCCCTTAGCTACTCATCTGACGAGGGTCGGCCGTTCTTTTCAGAAGAGTCTTCTCATGCTGAGCGATCGCTCTTTGTTTCGAGTGGTCTTTCGAAACTTCACTACCTTCGACGCTGAACTAGTTACCTGAATAGCTGACGAGCGGGTTTAAGAGCGAATTTCAACGTGAGGGGAAAATTGAGGGATTGAATAAAAACTTGGTTTTGGAACGTAAAATAATTTCGAGCTTTAACTAGAAACGCTGAAAATGATTGTACTGCGGTTTATCATTCCTTAACTTTTATAATGATTTAAGAAGATTATCCATTTTTGTGACTGTAATTATTCCGAACATCTGGAACGTTCTCCACGAAAAACATAATTGGTAACTATAGGAGAAAACTCCGTAGTAAATATTGTAATTTGAAAAATTTCTATTTTCCTTAATAAAATAGTGAAAATAGTGGAATTATTGGATTTAAACGCGATTATCTAACTCGAGACTTTTCTTGATGCTATAAAAATCTCTTGATACTCGTCGGAATGTTTTTCGGTTTCTTTTAAAGGCAGTAAAGAATAATAAACCTCCCAACAACAATTTGCAGCATTTTTCGTTCGGCTTCTTATTGAATAATGCTCTGAAGAAACGTATATTATTCTCCCGTCGAATATTCTCCCTTTCTTTGCGAAAGTATTTTCTCGAATACTCGTCGGCCGAATCTTCCACCCTTTATTTGTAAATTCTATAGTCGCATCCTCATTTATGAAAAGGGGAACGTTTATATCACCGCTCCGATTAATTATTCCATTCCTTTTCGACCTTATCAATTTTCCCTTCATAATCGGACGAGATATAGCGGTTTTTCGAATTTGCAGCCAGCATTTTCTTCGGGTCTCCTTTTCAAGAGGAATAAGAAACGAAACGGGGAAGAAAATGTCTTGCAAAACGAAAAGCGCTCTTGTTCTCTTTGGAGAGAAAACGTAAACATCAGTTATACGGGGTGACAGGTCGAATTTTGAATGGAATCCGGTCGGAGGGTGGAGAATTTTGAACGGTGGGGAGCTTAGGCGATTTCAAAAGGACACCGTTTTCCAAAGAGAACGCAGAGAGAAGAGCTTGAAAGCGTATTCTAGGGAAGCAGAGTGGGGAGTGATCCTTCCACTCAATTCGGTAATTCGGGTCGCCGTTGAAGGGTGATTGAGATAGGGGATAGGTTTTCCGTTCAATAGAGCCGTGTTCGCAGTCGCCATGTAAAATACGGCAACCAACAGCTGAAAGCTTAACCAAGATTAATCGCCCGCTAGTTCTTTCTATTGCGTTGACTACTGTTGGAACATGCGTCGCATCGAGTCACCGCGAGACTTGGCTCTTCAACATTTACTTCAAGGGCGGTCTCCTGCGTCATACGCTCTGAATGACGCGGGAAGGTGGCCGTCTTGACGTTGACGCATTCGGTCCACGGTCTCTGAAAAATTGCGATGTTGCCAGCTCTCTGAACAAATACGATAGGAGAATGACGAGCGTACATGGCAACAGTGGGCGGTTAACGTTGCCACCTATTGGCGACCTGGTAGGTGAACTAATCTGCTTCAGATTCGCAGAGGCCTAGAGCGGCAACATGGGAAAAATTCCGACGCGCCTAATTTCGTGTCAGCCACTAATTTATCCCATTTTAGTCCCCGCGCTTTTAACAATGGTCGATTGAACAATTATATTCAACTTCTCTTTCTTGACGTCGCATTTTTCATGTCCGTGGATTGTCAGGAATATTTTATATAGACATATTTTATAAACCGACTAAAAAAAATTTATTTTTCAAAGATATATTGTTCTAGACCCTAATTGTACTTACTATTGTGATAACATATTCTTTTATTAAAACTAATATTATGCCACCCTAGTCAGCATACCAAATTAGCTTTAGTAATTATAGTTTATAAATGTCTGCATGAAATATAGAACCGCCATAACTGAATGTAGTTATCTTGTAACCTTTCTAATTAGTTTCCAGTCAACCCTTGTTACATTATCTTCTCAAAATAGTTTTAGACTCTAAATTTTAATTCTTAACGTGCGTAAGTAGAATCTAGTTACCATTTTAAAAAAAGTTTTATATCATACTTAACTTTAATCACGATAACATTTCAGGACGTAGGGTAACGAGGCAGACAAGATTTAATTTAGTTAAAAACACAGTGACTGAGCCGACTTGGCTGTGGACCCTATTGCTCCACGTAAGTATCTTAAGAATATTCTAACCTTCAAAATTATCCTGTACCTCCATAATTACAAATACTGAATGCTACATACGTAGGTCGCCTTGATGATGCCCGAAGGGCGAAAACACTAGGCCAGAAAATAAACAATCGGAGAATGAGTCACCTGGTTTCGCTCCCCCTCACAATCCACGGACAATTATATTCAATTCATTCGTAAAAGATCGGAGAAGAAGTGTATATTTTCGTTCGCAGATAATTCCATTCACACGATAAAAGGTTTTCAAAAATCGCTAAAAACCTTTTTGTGATCTTGTTCCGAATGTCGGAATGGACTTGAGCAGATAAAACAGAGAGTGAAAACCAAATCTCTTTTTAACTGCAAAAAAAAAAAAAAAAAAAAAAAAAAAAAAAAAAAAAAAAAAAAAAAAAAAAAACTTGCAGATACACGGACTATTGAAGTTCTAAAACCAACCTAGAGCTTCTGTTTCTCGAAGAAATTGAAGCAGCTATGCGCAGGGAAGGATACAATGTAATAAAGTTGGAAAGACAAATTTCCTCCCCCAGATTTACATAATTACACAGAGTTTAGGGAGAAGGACATCCATTTGGAGGTTATTTATTTTCTTCTCCGCTTCCATTTCGTTCGGAAGAGGTTTTTTTTTCATTCCTTTTTCCAGAACTTTTTCTCCCTCCAAGTCAGCTCTGATTCCACTTAGTTCCGAGTCAGGTCTGTTAATCTTAATGATGATAATCTCGGACAAATGATCCTTGAGTTAAATCCTTCGTGACTGACTCGGAAAGCGAATGGAAAAATAACGGATCTATCTGCCGTCGCAATTAAGTAATTGGTCGGGAGAAGGAAAGAAATGTCGATTCTAGCCGGCTTTTAGCTAGGGTTGTACGTGCTCGTAACGAAGACCTATTCAAATACGTTGGGACAGAAGAGTTTCCCTAGACGACCTCTATTCAAACCTTTTTCCCACTATCAGCTCATGGTTTACATAATATTGTAATTGAGGATCGTCTGATAGAGTCGATCTAGAACACGGGTTTTCTCTAATGATAGAGTACCCAACACTAGTTATAGTTGTAGCTGTGGACACGAAATTATGCGGGTGAGCCATTTTACAACAACATTCTACTCAAACACACTTGATCTTGTACATTTTACTCTAACGCACTTAGTGATCAGACCTCAAATCGATTGCAACGTCCCTTACGCAAGCATCTTTGTAAAGTGGCAGCATTGCAATTTTTTCGACCCGCCTAATTACGAGTCCGCTGCTATAGCTTGTATATAATTGTCCATAAGTGCCCTCAGTACAATGTTAGACTATAAGTTCCTTGACTACTCGGCTCGTTCACAATAAGTAGTCAGATTATCTAAAATCATAAAGCCGACGTGAGAAAAAAACCTTTGTACAATTATTATCGCTGTTTTATCGACGTTTTTGACGCTAATTAAAACCGAAACAATAGAAGAACGGATTTCTAAACTTTCATTCAAATCGAAATGACTTTTTGTCTCCTAATTAGCGTCGAAACTTTTCCTCTCGCTTCGGTCAACATTATAGTCGCTTTATAGGGGAGAGCCAATAATATGATACCGCCATCTTGCGGTGTGGGCGATTTGCAGGCGTGAATAAACAATGGAACCGTAGCACCTCGGTGGTCAGGGTGGAAAATGGAGGAATGGGGGCTTATTGTGTCGCCAAGCCCTCAGGCCAGTTAGCTCCGACGCCTCTATTATAATCGCGCCAGCTTCGGAGAGAATTCACGCGCCGAGGATTTCCCGCCGACTAATGCGATACGTACAAAGTTGTCGGTTGAGAAAATGCGCTCTTGTGTCCGAAACGCAATCTCTCCCGTTCTAAAAAAGATCTAACGTATTTTCATTATTCTGATTAAAATATTCAAAAGACTCCTTTAAAACTTTTTATGAGCTTATGTATAATTGCTCAAAAAATGTCCCACTTAATAATGGAGATCACAATATTCGTAATGTCAGGATTTATCGTTGTTTTTTCCCACTCTGTATTTCGAGCCGCTCAACACGAATCAGACGTTCTTCGCTCATATTTCACCCGGAATATTTTTCCTTCTAGCTGAATCTACAACTGGTTCTTGCAAAAACGGAGGATAAATCTTTTTGGAAATTGCGTAACATTTCCTCAACGGTTTCCACCTCGAAGATTCTCGGCCTATCAGGAATTGTGCTAAAATTATATCGGATAATCGCTTGAGAAGAGTTGGCCGCTTCTTCCCGATTTCGAGATTCTCTCGAGTCGATAAGGCGTATATAATAACGGTTCAGATTGGCGTGACATTGGCATGGCCAGGGGAAGTTTGGGACGAAATCTTCAGCCAATCGGATCTGGCTCGAAGGACCATTTCGAGAGCTAATTGGTTGGCTCGACTTGCGTTTCCTAATCTCATCGCTGCCTCCCTCGATGGACCCCTCTTTCAATTCCGCTTCAGATCATCTCCTTGTTCGACTTGTGGACACGACGTGGGACCGCTGTAGCATTGAAGTACTCCCCAGAGAAGAGAGAATTCCCTTTTCGAAATAAAGAGCGAAAGACTGTCGAAAGATAATTATGTGAAGACGAACGAGCGTCGTCAATCGAACACGATCTTTCGTCGATTTCATCTAAGCGAAATGAAACGATCAACTTTTTGATTGATGAAGTGAATTTTCAAACGTCCGGTGAGTATACCACTATTTTCAGTTGTCATCCGTAAATTAATTCATCGCTTTTGAAAAAGTTCACAGAAAATAGGGACTAAAATATCACAGGATTTGGGTTCTTCCGTGGGATTGATAATTACTGATGTATTTCATTATTTTTCCTTCGATATTCGAAAATCAATAAAGCTATCGACCCCGCGATGGTCTCATTCGATTCAGCGTCTAAAAATCTATAGAAATCGATACCAAAAATACACCTTTTTTCAGAAAATGTTGGAAAATACGGAGTTTTGGTAAAAACAGTTCAAACATTAATATTTATCAAGGTTTTACTATCTGCCATCGCAAAATGTAATTAATATTTGTTATTAGTGCGAGTGGTTGGTGCGAAAATGTTTCACAAGATGATGCACTAATTAAGACGGGTAATCCTAAAAAAGAAAAATTTACCAACAACACTCAGATTAACGTTTCGTGTTCATATTTTTACAAAAATCGACTTCAAACCAATTTCCTAAAGCTGAAATCCGGCTTCGAATTTTTCCAAATCCACTTCTCCTTTTGTAAACTAATTACTCGGCTCAATGCTTCTCATCAAGCGAATGAGTCGAAACCCTGAGGATGTGTACACCTTTGTGCTATGACGGACCTAATACTAAACCTTCCAAAAAGAGAACTCGCTCCATTTTCCATTATAAAAAGTTGCTCCCGTAGCCTTGATACCAAAAAAGTTTTTCATTTCATTCCCGTATTATTGTGGATTGGACTTGGAGAGCGTTCTTAGAAACGAAAAAAATCGACACTCCTTTGACAGGAAGTTTCATTAACGTTATTACGTTGGTAATCAACTCCGCTGTTGCTTTCCCTTGTCTAGTCGCTTCTATCTAGTTGTACGAAAAGGAGAAAAAACTGTAGATAGCATCCGTTTCTAATCCGGCCGTGCCACATGGCAGTCATTTTTTTCAATCCACTCGCGTAGCGTGTTGGTTTTTTCGAAACTGGCAAGCTTGTGTCCCGAAAAGCGAATTAATCATATTTAGGTACGTATTATTATTCGAAAGAATGAGCCGTTGCTGAGTTAGTCATTCTTGGTTGGAACTGACTTTGCCGTGGAAGCTTGGCCCTTTATAGAGTCAACTGTTTAAGTAATCGCTGTTTTTAGGTGACTCCTCTCCCACATTTTGGTTTATTATTCAATAATAAACCACTGTAATAACCCAAGGAAAAAATTTTCTATCCACCCCCCTCTACATTTGATGTTTTACGTTTCAAGGCATAAAGAATCCGAATATCTATTAAAAAAATTCTGTCTGTCCACCGTGCAGCGTGTGCCATCAACACTTTTCCGGCCAAGCTATAATAGCTACATTCATGAAATTTTCATCAAAAATCAATCTTGGCCTTACGAAGGCCCAATTCTTGAACCAAATTGCTAGCTCCATTTTAAGGGTATTTCTGGGGGTTTCGAGGGGGAGAAAATTCATATTTTCCAAGGTTTTTCAGAAAAATGTGTATTTGGTATCAATTTCTATAGATTTTTGGAGGTTTAATCGAATGAGACCGTCGCGGGGTCGGATCGCTTTATTGGTTCTCAAGTTATCGCAGTTTTTTTTTTTTTTTTTTTTTTTTTTTTTTTTTTTTTTTTTGTCGAGTTAGGGAGATTTGACGAATTTGACAAGATGGTATTGCTCGAGAGTTCTTGGAGCTATAAAAATCGTTCTATACTCATTGGAATGGTCGTCAAACACTCTCTCCAGCTGTACGTAGGGCAAAAAATATAGTTTTTAAGTAGGAAATTAAGAAAAATAAAATTGATTAAAATTACAATAGTGCTCGCGAATGAGTTTTCTCGTTAGTTACCGATCTGTTTTTCGGTGGGAACGTACATACATGGTCTGAATAATTAAAATCACAAATGGATAGTCTTCTTAAATTATAATTGAAGCGATGGAATAATAAACCACTGTATAATCATTAGCAGCGGTTTTTTTACTCTTCTAAAAACTTTTTTTACTTGCATGTTTACGTATTTAATGGAAGTATTGCGATTGAAGAGCTGGTATTCAGAAGTAATTTTGTGTGTGCCTCTCGTCGAAACGTGACAAAAGTTCCGTACCTCCGTAAGAAGTCCTCGAAATTCAATGACAATTCCAGAAAATGTACTGCAAGTACTCCGAATTTTAGATAACACACGTACTTCCGAGGTATACGAGTACGAAGTTTTTCCTGCTCTATGGAGTCGATATAGTGGAAGGGCCGAGGTCTTGAAATGTTCGTTGTGGCGAGCAGACAACCCTTCGACAGGCTTACACTCCGCACTTCCAAATCATCAGCTTTTCACTTCCGTGTTTCCGTCGACTCCATATGGATGCAAATTCAAATCCGATTGCACCGTTGGAAAAAGTGTTGTATTCCCTGACTCTTATATGCCCAATGTATAATCTTTTCACGTCAATAAACGTGAAAATTGAATCTGAAACTTGAGATTTGTCATAATCTTAAACTACCTACTTTTCAATAGGCAAGTAATTCCATTAATTCTCGTGAAAGAATGTGAACGTAAGGTAAAAGATGCGTCAAAATGTCCGCTTTCTAAAGCACTTGCCTAATTTATGTTTGCTCTAGGCTATGTTTTTTTTTTTTTTTTTTTTTTTTTTTTTTTTTTTTTTTTTTTTTTTTTATCTCAACGGGAATAACAGGTTCATAAAGGAGACAACGTTTGCTCGACTAGTCGTAAAATATTGTTGGGGACACTATGTTAGAGTAAATTTTCGTCATATTGGGTACACTGTATGTTACGCATCAGCCGCACTTCGTTCGATATTATGTCGATATCAAAATTGTATTCCGTTTTGCTTGCTGTAAACTCATGATGATTAAATTCGTACTAGCTTTTCAGTTATTATCAATGAACCTCTGTTAAAACACTATACCACCACCCGCATGTTAATTTGCATTTTTTATAATTCGAAATTGATATTGCTAAATGTATCGCTTAATATTGACAAAAATAGCTTGGCATCTGGAATTCAAAAGTATATTGAAATCGGAATTGGCCATTGTTTCCGCTATAATTTGCGGGACGAAATGTTTAATGAGCATTCCAATCAGAAACCCGAGCCTTGGTAAACTCTGTTACCTTCCAATCACAACGCGCAAATTCGACTTGCAAATGACGAAGACCGTGCAGAGGGCGGATTGAGGAAGCTGCACTGTCTTCATGACGCATGCCTCAATTAGCATTCTAATATCCTGTTCGCGCGGGTTCTTACCAGTTCCAAATGGCTCATCTCATACTAACCGAACTCAATACGAGTGCGAGCAGTAGATACTCTTCAGCCATTTACAAGCTGCCTTGCCACTCTTATAATAGTCGTTGCTGCCAATCTTCGAAAAAAAATTTTTTTTTGAAGAATTTAAGAAGACCGTCTTCATTAAATAGGGACATTCTTGACAATTTTTGACCTTTGCCACGTGAGAACAGATAGATAACTATTAGGGAAAACTTATTAGGAACTATCATAATTTAAATTATTTTTATTTTCCTTGATATATATTTTTTAAATTAATTGTTGCACAAACTTTTTTTAAATTAAGAAATTATAACACAGGCGCCGCGAATTCAAAAAGTGATCCAGAGGTGAAAGAAAAGTCTTTTAGTCATTTGAGAAATAAGAAATAGTAATTTTTATATTATTAGAGGAGGTGATAGAATCAATCAGGAAGTGAAATACAAGTAGTTAAGTAGTCCTTGAAATGTTTAGTTGGTGGTTGAGTTGCTGCGAAGTTGGGACATTTTTGTTATTTTTTTTTCCTTTTCAGAGTTTATTTTATAGGCTGATAATTTTGAAGTAGGTTTTATTATTTTTTTTAAAGTTTTTTTTTATTTAGTGTCATCTAGTTAATGCTAAGGAAAACGATGCAGGGTTCTGTGCGAAGAAGAAAAACTTCAAACTTAATAGAACTTAATAGCTGAAGCCCTGTTGTATAGTTTCAGCTGAAAATGCGAGCTCTTTCAATTCTAAATAAATTCCTCACTGTTTTCCACTATAGAATTTTCGGTTTAAAACGCCCGGGAATTCAATATTCAATCAAGCAGATGTGTACGGGTTTCGTTCGTTTCCAAATATGAAGAAATGAATTGGGGATCGGCGAAATAGTGAGTGGCTGGCCAAAGAAGTTCTTGCTCATTGCCTGATGGTTTGTTTACGGAGCCAAAAATAGTTTCGCTGCATTCCACATCAACTTGGTTATATTACCTCAGATACCTCTTGAATAAATCAGTTTACCAAATGGATGGAAGCATACATCCGACAGATCATCTCTTGGATTTTCCTTCGATCATCTTTACATTTGACAACGAGCCGCACTCAACGACTGGTTTATTGAACTGTTTTCCCCATGTACGGATGTTTTTCCAACTTTCAAATATCGACCGTTTGCAAAATTATCTCATCAAGGAAAACAAACTGTTTTTCAATACACTTTCCCTCCTCTTTCTTTCCTGTTTCCTCTCCATCCACGAGCCAAGATTTTCCAAGGGGAAAGAAAAGCTAATGTCCAGCTAATGAGGATTAATAAAATTCCCTTCGCATGACACGCGCCTGTATAAACCTGATACCAAGTGAAATACTTTCGAAATACGTTCTTCGAAACGTCAGGTCAATCGGAACGTGTTTCTTATCTCAAGCCCGCAGATTGCCAGTAAAGTTGGAGTTTTTCCGACCGAATAAAACCATACAGTGTTTTTGAGGCTGCCAACCCGACGCAATAATAATTATCGGCTAAACTCGGGCCTATACGAGGTGCGAACTCTTTTACGGCTCCGTTCGGGCGGACGGATGAAGAGCAGATACGCAAGCGATACGATCAGAAAAAAATAAATAATCTCTGACCAAAGACTGGAAGGGTGGAGAAAAACGTAAAATATCATTTTCCCATCGAATGGACCGACTGACCGGGTGTTGAAACGATGATAAAAATTGTGCTCACTTCGTTCACCAATAAACCGCGGCTTCATGTTACCGAACAAATACTCGAGCGTTTGATTGGCCAAGCGCGCGATTTATTCGAATCAGTTTCGAATAATGTAAATACTGTTAGCGTTAACATCAAACAATAGCTAGGATAACGTGAGATATGTTTTGTTTGATTATACACGGTGCACACACAAAAATTATGCCTAATTCAGGAATCGATTCTACAATTAATTTCCGTTTAAAAATGTCAATAGCAATTTTTATTCAACCGGCTTTATTCCAAGCTTTTTTCACTCTAACGATTTTTGTGGTTTTGACCTTATGAAACGGCCATAACTTTCTTAATTATACAGTAATATCAAAGCTGAAGACACCGATGGAAAGAGGATTAAATTTCCAAACGAATAGGTGCCGTACATTTTCTTGGAACAAGAAATGCAATCAATTAATCAGTCAATTTAAACAAATCTTTTAAGAATATCTTTTTTTAAAAATCTTGATTGTTTTCATACGGAGATTGAGCAATCGAAAAAATATATTTTTCCAAGATGCATGATGATATAGAAGCGGGCTTAGATATTAGCTTTCTAATGGAACGAACATAGTGGATATTTCTACTGAAATTCGATACAGAGGAGAAAATTGAGTTGAGTGCAGAAAAACGTCAGCTTTTTAAAAATAAAGCTGAAATCTAATGGGCGTCTCAATGAGACTTCTAATTCCGAAAATTACTATGTTCAATTTTCTAAAGTCGAATTAGTTTGCTTCAGGGTTTTAAGGGCGAGTTTTACTCGACTATAAGGTCTTATATCAGCTAACGGTGTTCTATTCCCTTGAAAAAGAATTGCGAATTCTCAATCCCTTTTCATAATATATTTTACGTCATTTCTGTTGAGGTACTAACACCTCTTCGTTAAAAAACCTTATTACACATTCAAAAGCTATTTCATCCTGACATGGAAGTACTGTGTGTTACACCGCTGAAACCGTGTTCTTTAAAAATAAACTGCTAACCAAATACGATTCAATTCCATTCGAACCGGAATGAGTTTACGAAATACAAAAAAAAAAAACTTCTCAAAGAGTAATATTTTAATATTTTCATAAACGTCGCGCCCCCGATCGAAACAAAAAAATCTCAAAAGGTAAAGTTTTTTCACTGGAAAATCGGAGGTGGAATCGTATGAAAGTCGACTTTACCCAGTTGAAAACGTCACAGACGTTGCTCGTGAAGGCTCTTTGAAGGACCGAGAAGAAAGATGAAGAGTATGAGGTTGGGTAGGGTTGGAAATGCGAAGAAATGGAATGGAAGAGGTAGAGCCGATCGGCGAAAAAAATGCGATAAAGCGAGATGATTGGCTGGCACGGGCTAGGTAATAAGACGAAAGGCGGCCTTCCCTCCGTTCCCCCTTATACCTGTCGGTGGAAAAAACGGATGGGGGGAGCGAGGGGACCGTGCGAAATAGGTCGAGTGGGGAAGTGCGGAACAGACGTACCCGAGCGAGTGAGATGTGTGTTGTGCCTCGTTAATATCCGGACCCGGTTTTCCCTCCGCACCTTTTTCCAGCTGCCACATCATGTTATTGATTCAACGTCAATCGTTTTTCCCCCTTTCACTGTAGCGGAAAAGGGGAAACGACGTCTTGGAGGGCAAACATGACGTGCGTTCTCCCAGTGCGGTCATCTTGTGTGACATTTTTTGTCGTCTGTCAACATCAGCATCTTGATAATCTGTTGGTCTGCTGAGGAGTAAGATAATTATTACAGAGTCGTTGGAACTGTGATAGCGGAAATGAAATTAGGCGGGCGGCCCTTTGTTACAGCGTTGTCCTCCTCGTCCCAATAAATGGACAACCGGAGTAGTTCTACCCACAAATCGGCGATAACAACTTGTGGATCCCGTTTGTCGTTGCTCGACCGCATTGCCGTGTTTGAGACACGCCTAATTTCGTGTCCAATAGGTAAATATACCGAATAAAGGAATATTGAAGAAGATTACCGGTCATCAGTGGCTTTAGAGAATAGAAGTGTTCATAACCTCGTTTGGATCGGCAATGACATTTAAAATGGAGACATTTATTTTGATTTTTGTTTAAAAACAAAAAGTTATCCACCACGACGGATACAGACAGGATTTTGATTTCAGATGGAACATTTTTAGTTGTGCAACATTTTTAAACCCACTTATTACCGTTATTTTAATCCCAGTCAATCAGTTTCGTGTTTTCGACCTCAATTTACTAATTCCCATAACCTTCGATAGAGTGGTAAATGCGCATGTTTTAAATTACGTAAAATCCGAATATCCAATTTAAAAAAATCTCGTAAATTCTTCATAAAAGCTGCGATAACTGGAGAACTATTAAAGCAATCAACTCCGTTGTGGTATCATTCGATTCAGCGTCCAAATATCAATATAAAATTATATCCAACGCACCAATTTTTTGAAAACGTTGGAAAATACCAATACCCCCTCTTGAAATCCCCTAAAACCCTCATAATTGAGGGAAGATTTGGCTAATGAATTTAGTCATTGTCAGACCAAATTATTTTTGATGAAAATTTCAAATGTGTATGTCATAGTTTCCTCAGAAAAGTGTTGACGACGGACTGACAGACATTTTTTTTTTATTATTGAATATTCGGATTCCACTTGCCATGAAACGTAAATCCTCTAATTTTAAGGAGAGTAGGATTCTTTTTCGTGAGCGATTGCAATGAGTTACTATTAAATAATACACCAAAATTCTTACTTCGTCTAAACGCGATCACGACCATTTCAAGACGTTGAACGTTCGAATATTCTTATTTATACGACCTTTATACGACGTACGAAACTGGAGTGTAAACTATTTACAATTTTTTCGATCGACGGAAATGAAAATAAAATAGCTGCTTCACTGTTCAACTCTACGATCTCCAGTACGAGAATTGTAACATTCGCCTGCGTCTCTACAATTTACAAGTCTGAAGCGGAGAAAGGCTCTTCTGCCGACAACATTTCACAGCTATATATTTGAACGTTTAATACTCCCCTTTGCGCTCACTCCACGACGTAATCCACCTTGCGACGTCGTTTTCCGCAAGATATGCAAATTTTCGCGTGAAACCGAGGAAAACTTAGCCGATGTTCCGTTTTCTCGCATCGTAGAAACTCGTCGCGCGAAAATACGAGCGATGGAACCATTTTTGACAATCGTGTGAGTGAGATCGAACTCAAGAACATTTATAAGTATATTTATTATTGAATGATAAACCAAAAGGTGAGGGAAAGTGATACAGTATCTTTTTGGTCTCGTCTTTACGGTAGTTTATAAATAATGTAGTCAACGGATGACTAGATTTAATCAGGGTGAATTCAATCGTAAGAAGGGGCTTACATTAATATCACAGTTTGGAGATCAGATACTTTGTAATATGACTAGTTAATTTTAGAGAATAGTTAAGAATAATTTAGGTCACAAAAATAGAGTGATTTTCTGCCCCAGGAAGTACATAAAATAATCTAGTTCTGACTCAAAAATTATGTGACTATGATTAGTGAATATAATATATTCACAAATTTAGAAAAATGTTAGCAAAAAAAGCCGTTCAGAAAACAAAACACTAGAGGAAATAAAAATTAAAGTACTTATACGGTATATAATTTGTGAATATATATCATATTCACAATGTATTATATTCACAAATTATATACCGTATAATAAGCATTTTAATTTTTACTTTATCCAGTGTTTTTTCTTTTTTCCAATTTGCTAGTCGGTTGGAGGATTATTCTTGGCCAATAAAAGTAAAAGAGACGAAGACCGAATCGAAACGCTCGTTGAAAACCTTTATTTTTTCAATATTCAAGAGCTCAGATCAGCATTGTCGCGCCGAAGCAGAAAATATTCCTCTTGAGTGATTTGCTCCCTTTTTATTTAAAACTCTCGCCATTTACTGGAGCGAAGGTAATCGGATAAAAAAATTATCAATGCGAATCATCTCGAATGAAAACGATTCAATCGCTTGATTGAGGAATGTTAACTTGAAAAATAACTCGATTATGACATCATCTGCTTATAGAGTTTCTTGAAACGGTTCTTAAAATATAACTGGTTGATTGGAAATAATGCTGGATTTTAATCATCCAATATCTTGTCAATTGGAATAATCGCATTATTGTAATTCGTCAGTAAATTGGCAATTAAATAATCGCTTCGATATTAGCGTATAATTTTTAAAAATTGGTGGGAATAGAAAAATAATTTAATCATTTTCATGATTAGGGCGACTTTCAGGTTACTTGCACACCGAATAGCATCAGAAATGCATTCAATCTACCCTAAAAATAAAAGGTATCGTTAACTCCAAATTATCAGTTGAATTAAAGAATTAACGATGCAGTTAAAAAGGAACCATTATATTCTTTAAGAAACCTGAACCTCTTGAAAAAAAATTCTGGTTTAAAATGAATTATTTTGCGACAAGAGAAAACACTTCCTTGGCTCTAGGTTATTCTCAGTACCTATTCTAGTATTCTAATAATTTATTTACCTACGCTATAACTTTTTTTTTTTTTTTTCTTGTTATCCTTCTTCCACGTCGAATAATCCTCTCCGGTTTTTCAAATCAACGCGAGAAACATTTTCACGCCAAAACAGCGGAAATCGCGTTCAACGAATTTTTCATCGCGAGAGAAATTTCGAAGCCCGTCGACGTCTCAGATTGGAATTGTTCAAGTTTTCATCGGCCAGAAAGCGAATGTGTGTACAAATCAGAAACGAAGCGAAACTCCGCCTCATCCCAGGCGGGAGTTTCGCATTTTTTAGATCCTCCGTTAAAGAAGAGGGTTCATATCTTTTTCATGGTTGAAGCCTCGGAAAGCGCAAAAAAGAGCAGTTGGAAGGTTATGCTAGGAAGGTTAAGTCGTTATCTAACTGTTATCTTCTCCACCTACACCTATGAACCTCCTATCTTCGCTTCTTGAACGCCCTTTAACGATCCCTTTAGCCCTTTCAGCTCGCCCAACCTCAGCTGACGATTTCATCTTTGCAAACCTCAACGTTTTGATATACAGTGTAAAAAAACTATGTCGCCATTGCGAAACAAATTGGAAACGATTCTTCAGGCTTTATTATCTACGACTTTGACGACAACAACTCTCACTTTCCTTAGTTGGGCGACTCGTTTTACGAGTATATCTTTCGGAAAATAGTCGAATTCTGTTTTAATTGAAACTGTATGACGCTCTTGAAAACGTTGGACGCATTTTTTTTTTTTTCTTTCAAATACCAAGCCGAGATTCTAACAAGTTAGTCGGGATTGGAATGTTGGAAATTCCCTTTTATACGCAACTGTTACCATCTAATGCCGAGAAAAACGAACGCCAAACAACGATGGATTCATCTACGTTTAAATGCTAGTGCATATCGACAGGGGCAATAAAAGTAGCTTATTCAATGTTAAAAACGCTGCAAATGATTGTACAGTGGTTTATTATTATTTCGCTTCAATATTGATTTAAGAAGACTATCCATTTGTCATTTTAAATATTCCGATCATTTGTGAACATTCCCACCGAAAAGCAGATGGTAACTATAGGGGAAAACTCCATAGCAACTATTGTAATTTTAATCATTTTTATTTTTCTTAATTTCCTAATTAAAAGCTAAACTTATTGCCTAACGATACAGCTGGAGAGAGTGTTTGACGACCATTCCAATGAGTATAGAACGATTTTTATAGCTCCAAGAACTCTTGAGTTATACCCTAATGCCAAATTTGTGAAAATCTCCCAAATTCGGCACAAAAGCTGCGATAACTCGAGAACCAATAAAGCTATCGACCCGGTGATGGTCTCATTCGATTCAGCGTCCAAAAATCTATATAATTTGATACCACGTACACATTTTTCTGAAAAACCTTGGAAAATATGAATTTTCTCCCCCTCAAAACCCCCCAAAAATACCCTTAAAATTGAGCTAGCAAGTTGGTTCAAGAATTGGGCCGTCCTTGGACCGAGATTGATTTTTGGTGAAAATTTCAAATTTTTAGCTCTTACAGTTTGGCCGGAAAACTGCTAACGGCGGACGGCGGACGGCGGACGGCGGACGGCGGACGGCGTACGGCGGACGGACAGAATTTTTTTTATTGGATATTCGGATTCTACATGCCTTGAAACGTAAAACATCAAATTTTGAGGGGGGGTTAGAAATTTTTTTTTCTTGGGCGATTACAATGGTTTATTATTGAATAATAAACCAAAATTATCCACTACTACTATTTTACCTAAGGAAACTGTACACCTACCTACAACAAGAAAAATCAACATTCTGACTATTCACCTCAAGGAAACTAAGGGAAATCAGTTTCTGAATACTACGGAAATTCGTAAATCTTCTTAGTGAAGGTACAACCATTCTTCCTAGGTTACAACTGATGTGGTATTGGTCCTTAATTAGGAAAACTTCGAACAGAGAGGGCTCAAACATGCATGGAAATTATGAAAAAGATAAGCCAAATTTTGGGAATAATAGCGGAGAAAAATTGTGTTCGGAATAAAATACTGTTTTACGAACTTTCAAACGTCTTCAGCAAGGAGAAAAACGTTGTATGCGAAATAACCAAACTAGGTCTAATCTGCTATATTTTATTCTAATTTATTCGTGACTTGTTTGTAAAGAAAATAACTGAGATGGGGAATTTGGTTTTTAGCAACATTTAATGGTCGAGGAGAAATGATTCCATCACTATCAATTCTAGGATTGTTGTACTTGTGTGTGGCAACACTGTTTCTCTTACACATGAAGGGGGATCGCACGGGCATCAAAGCCCTAGCTCTAGCTAAACCTTACCAGCCCTAACTCCTAATTCTCTTCAGCACATCAGTAAGTCGAAACGTTTTAATAGTTGGGCACCACTCGCGCATTCCTTTTTGTAAGCTCACTCTTTGTAAATCACAGTGAAATTCGTAGTATCAAACTCGAGGGCACTACACAGTACCAGAAATGGTGTACCTTCTGCAAGCAAATGGAAAAACAGAAAGGCTCCACCGGGCGAAAAGCAGTCCCGACGATTTACTAACATGGTCAGAGACGTTGCTTGCTATATTGCTAGGGTTGCAGCTGCCCTGCATTCCCCATTTTATCTCATTGATCTTTTACTTAATATGAGCTTTTCAACAGGCAGGTGTGGTGACTGAGATTTTGAATTATGGCGGGCTCGTAACTGAGATCAGAGAGCTCTCGTGGCAGCTAGTAACACTAAAAAGACAAATGTGACGCCTACTGAGTACTGATCTCACTGCACAGCTCTGCACGACATGGGTTTTTTTTAGCACAGATTTCAACATTGAGTGAACCTTCATGTTCTTTCTTCCATGCTATTCAGCTTTGAAATTTCGTAACGGCTAAACTTTACAACGGATGGCCGAATAATTGTTTTTTTTTATTTTCAGTTTAAGTGCAACACAACAAATTAATTTATGGCAATAAAACTTTTTTTCTATATTCAATTTCCCAAACGATCGTGATTCTATCTAAGTACGTGGTGGACTGTTTTTTAACGATAAAAAAATGCCCAACAAGCATTTTATCTGAATCGTAAACGTTTTGACAACTTATTCACGCATCGCATAAGCCTTTCGGTGTTTTACCAATACGATAGCGTATCGTGAGGGTTTTTCGTCGTAGAAATAAACGTGAGAAATGGCCCGAAAGAGAGCGAGGTGGAAAAAACCCAGGTCCGGCCTCCGCACAAAGGGAATGGTCTTTTGTTTCGCTGCTCGCGCATTCCATTATTCGGTGACGAGTTGAAACAAGCAAGTCATGGGGAGAAAGCCATGAGAGGCTAGAAAAATAAAACCGAGAGGATTCACATGTAGGCGAGGCGAACCGTAATATTCTTCCGTATTTCAAAGAGAGGACGCTAAATTTTGCGCGTAAAACGGTGGAATTCACTGATCTATAATGCACCACAGGATCATTGACGCCGAGACCTTTTTTCTTGAAGCTGAATGATAATCACTGGTAAAGCGATGTTGATACTAATGCAGTGAATGGTTTTTTGTGTGCCAGTTTTACTAAATTTTAGCTTTTAGAAATGCTACTCATCAGAGTACTTATCATAGCAACACTAGGTAACTACAGTTTTGCCGTTGCGAGGTATTTATATGGATGGAACATAGTTTTGAGGCGCATCATATAGAAAGGCTGCTTTGGGGAATAAAAAGGGAATTAATGGAGAGCGGTAGGGAAGCGTTAGCTCCAACAATGAGAAGCTTTCTTTTGAGTTCCTAGTTTCAAACACAACTTTCTAGCCAGACTGTAAAAAAAATTGTGTTCCATCTCTATAAATACTATTATACCGGGAATAATACTGTATCTGATGAATGGACGAGAATTCGTATACACTATTCGATATTCAGATTTCCTTGCATGCTCAAATGATCGGATGCGTAGTTATTTCGCGATTGGAGGATGTGATGAATAATTTATGCTCGGTTACGTAATTACAGAGAGAAGCGTTCCTAATATTATACTAACCAATTATTCATGTTCGAATTCCAAATTATAATAAGCTGTCGATTCTGCTAAAAGGAGACGAGGAACGATGAACTTGATTCGAGTCGCACTGAATTTGTGTGACGCCGATAAGGGAATTTTTCTTCTCCAGGTGGTCGCATTACTTCTTTCTGCAGGTTGAGGGGGAGAAAAACGAGGCGACCTCTTCTCCATTTTTTCTTTCTTTTAATTTTTCAAAAAAAAAATGCTTGAAAATCAAAAATGCTTTGAAATTCAAGCCACATTTCAAGATAGTAGTTCCAAAAATAGGACAACGTTCCAGGGAAGTAACTACAATCCAACAACGCGAAGTACAGTGTATGATACGAAATAAGCCAAATAATCAAAATTCTTGTTGAAATTTAACGCTCAGGGCCTCCGGTAATAATAACTCAACGATGTCTCGTAGAAAGGATGTACTTACTGTGTGAATTAAATGACCGAACTCAACTGAATATATAGGGCAAATTTTTGAAGAAAACCATGCTATTTGTTTCATTCCGAAATTGGCCACCAAATATCGAACCGAAAACACGCTCAAAATCCTTTTCGTGCATCGGAAATTAACAATTTTTAGTTGCTCACTTTTTCAATAGGTACTTTTTCTTCATTTTTTCTCATTTATAGGTGATCTCACTCCTTTATTGATGGTGAGTGTGAGAAAGAGTAATATAGAGATGGTGGTAAAAAATTTTCATTTTGGTTTATTATTATAATAAACCATGGTAATCCCTTGAAAAAAATGTTATCGAAATTTGAAGTTTTAATTCAGTTTTTGTTTTACGTTTTATCATGGTATGTGAAATCCAAATATCCAATAAGAAATTTCTTTCTGTCCGGCGTAAGCACTTTTCTGAAGAAACAATCAAAGCTACATACATGAAATTTCCTACAAAAATCATTCTTGATCAGACAATGGCTGAATTCTTCGGCCAAATCGCGTGGTTTTTAAAAAGAGAAATATTCGTCTTTTCCCTTGTTTTTAAGGTCGATTTCTATAGATTCTTAGTCGCTGAATTGAATGAGACCGTAAGAAAGTTAATGGCTTTATTAATGGTTCTCAAGCTATCGTTGTGTGGAATGTTCGAGATTTTAATAGATTGCCATGATGCTCTAGCATTTATTGGAGCTATAAAACCCGTTCTATACTTGATGGAATGCTCTCCTAAGCTCTATCGTTGGGCGAATAGTTTAACTATCAATTATAATTTTTAAAAAATTGTTATAAAAAATTATCGACGTTTTAAGAAGTTTTCCCTTATAGTTCCCAATCTTTTAAAAGATGGAAAAGCTCACAAATTCCAGGATGGTTACTATCATAAGTTGATGGTCTTCTTAAATTATAATGGAAGCGAAGGAATAATAAACCACTGTACAATAATTTGCATAGTTTTCAACAGAATTCACCTCAACTTGGAATTGCTTCCTCAACTTGGAAATCAGCCTTTAATGATTTTCACCAATAAAATACTCCAATTATTCTATGTTCGCTAGAATATTTACAATGGAAATCATTCAATCACTTTAACTCCATATAATTGGAGCAATTTTAACATTATTTTATTTGATCAAAATTGACATTTTTCTTCGTTAACTTAGTGTTGAAAACGTTTCTACACAATAGCCAGGCTCTTTAGTCGGGGAAGTATTGATTAAATACATTTTTTAATAACGACATAAAGAAGAATTTCTTTCTTAAATTATATAATCATGTATTCATTTCTTAATATTTATAGGACGAAATAAATTAATGTCGAAGGAAAAGGGAAACGAAAGCGAGGGAATGGTAAAGTTTAAGGAAACGTCTAGCCGACAGTTTGTGTTGGGAAGAACTAAGTGGGTAAGAATGAAGGGGTCGGTCTAGGGGTTGAGAAAATTAGTCAGCCACTTACTTGCTCGGGCCAGACGAGAGGCTGAAGATGGGCTGGCTAGTCGAGCAATGTCTAGGCGGAGCCGAAGTCAGATCGATAGGGTGCATGTGCAAGGGGGACCGGTTTGGAAGTTTTTTTTCTAATTTGTCGGGTAATTTTCAAAATTGAGAAAAGAACGATTCGAGAGAAAAAAAATTCAACTTGACGGTTTTTCTCGATTTTGGGCTCGACATTGTTGCTCTACCGCGAAGAAGACGTGCGGACTTTTCGCGACTGAAATGATTTCGTTCAACTTTTCATTTACGTTACAAACGATCCCGGTATACTGTAATTTTTTTTCTAAATTTAATCGTATTGAAGTATTTTTGATTTTTCTGCGACAGCATCGAGCGAATATAGTTTGGGGAATATTTTATTTTTCAATGAATTTTTTTCAAGTAGTACCGAAGGGGATTTTCTTTCGGTTCTCCGATGGTTTCGAGTCGGGTGTAGAGCACCGAAGTCGGGCTCCTGGGATGCTGTGTCGGACTGCGGATGTGAATCCGATGCGGGAACTCGCCCCCTCCAAGTGAAGGGTGTCCCTTCGAGCGCATGTCCACCTCCGAGTTTTCCAATCCACCCACTAACCACCCATTTCCAGCCCGTTTTCCATCCAACGCACACATCCTCTATGTTATACAGATAGCTCCTTATAACTAACACCTCGCACTATGGATTCAATATGTGATACTTGTGCATATAAGCTATGAAAAAGAGTTTCCACGTCCTAATGGGGAAAATGCCACTATTTTTGACCGACTTCAAAAACAGAAGGTTTTTTGAACAAGATAATCGTCGGATATTTGGAATGGGACATCCGTGCGGAAACTGTGGCAAACAAGCTATAAAACATTATTTGTGAACGTGTCTCCCCAACAGAAGAGCAACAATATGGGAGAACTCTGCAGCAACTATGGGAATTTTATTGTCCAATTTTGCTTAATCATCTGGTCTAAAGTTAAATTATTAGCCAAACGATTTAGCCTGAGAGAGTGTTCTAGGATCTATCCACCAAATGTAGAACGATATTAGAGCTCCATACACTCTCGAGTTATACCTTCAGGGCAGATTTCTGAAAATCTCGACCATTCTCCACGAAAGCTGCGATAACTCGAGAACCATTAAAGCAATCGAACCCATAAATATAATATATCGCCTTATTCGATTCAGCGTCAAAAATATATGGAAATCAATACCACATACACCTTTGTCTGGAAAATATTGGAAAACACAAACTGGCTCAACCTCAAAACCGCTCGGAAATACCCTTAAAATTGAGATAGCGATTTGGTTAGAGAATCGAACCATTGTCAGGGCAAGATTGATTTTTGGTGAAAGTTTCCAGAATTTAGCTACTATAGACACGTCAGAAAAGTGTTGACGGTAGACGGACAGATATGTTTGTCTATTATTCAATAATAAACCATTCTCGAGTTAGGTTTTTTGAAAACGTTCCCTCCTAACAAGAGATTGATAACGAAACGAAGAACTCCCTATCAACTATGGTAATTTCAATTAATTCGATTCTTCTTAACTATATCATTAAAATTTAAATTAATCTTAATTATATAATTAGCTATTCGAAAAAAAATTTACAGCTTAACAGAGTGTTATAAAGAGCAATCGATGAACTGTAGAAGATATCATTATAAATAGCTCCATACATTCTAAAGTTAATTATTATTATTTTTTTTTAATTATTATCTTCGCGGCAAATATTCAAAATCACGAATATGTCAAACAAAAGCTGCGATTACTTGATGACCATTAAACCATGACTCCTTTATTGCCTAATTCGATTTAAAGCCAAAAAACCTTTAAAAAACTATGTTTCAAAAACATCGGAAAATGCTATTTAATCTCTTCTCAAAACCCGCTGAAAATACCCTCCATAATCAGCTATAAACGTTTTTATGGACTCGTTGGAATGGTCGTTAAACACTCTCTTTAGCTGTACCGATTGGCAAATAGTTTAGTTTTTAGTTTGAAAATCGAAAAGATTAAAGAAATGCTTTAAATTACCATAGGTGCTACTGAGTTTCCCCTTATAGACTAAAGTTACCAATCTGTGTCTAGGTGGAAACGTTCACAAATGTTCGGAATAGTTGCCATCACGAATGGATGGCCTTCTTACGAGTAAATCGTAAATCATAATTGAAGCCGCAAAGTTAGATCGAAAAATAGTAAACATTCATTTGCAGCGTTTTTTATTGAACCAAAGCGATCCCTCCTTCATAACTGCAACGCCTTCGAGGTTTAGCATGTTCCAATAAGAAGGTTCAACTCGTAGTGAAGCCTATGAAATAAATCCAACAGATGGGCCCAAATCAACATTATATTACAGTGGCTTGTACAGCCTACTATAATGTACAGCCACGAGCCACTGTACATTATATTACAGTGGATTGATCTATCAAGCCACTGTACATTATATAGCTTGAACTCCGTGAGCGTAACCTTGAGGACTCTTTCTCGGCATGCCAAAGTGCTAGGGCTAGCACTAGACCTGGCCACTCTCGCCCCTGCGAGAAATAGATAATTTATTGTTACCACACTGCACATTTAGTAACTTACATATTGAATGAAGGTGCTTACTGCTTACAGACCATAGAGAAAGGGAGATCAAATGTTAGTGAAAACAAACGTTATTAACATAAGATCATCTTATGTATTATATCTTATAAATTCACATCTTATTAACCCTAGAATGGCACCGTGTTTTTTCCCAACGTTAACCGCACCGTGGGGTGGATTCCACCCCATTTTTTCAAGAGCGTAAAAAAAATATATTCGTCTGTATATTCATCGTATTTTAATTTTTAGGTGGTATTTCAGATCCTAAGGATTGAGGAAAAAAAAGAAAACATTAAAAAAACTATGTATAACTTTATTAAACTTTGAAAAACTTGAACGAACGCGTAAAATTTTTTTCTTTTAGAACATTTTCGTATTGATCAAAAATATCTCTTGGAGTTGTTCCAGTAACGAAAGAACATAAATTATCAAAAACTAGAGATGTCACACTATTAGGAGAAAAAAGAATTGGGTCAAAATATGAACTTGGGGCTTCTGTAGGGCACTACGAACATGATGCACATTTCCAAGCGCTGTGGTCGCTTCAGATGGGGTTTTCACACTGGATGCACTCCATTTTAGTTTTTCCGTCTTTTCCTCGATCACAGAAGTCGCATTGAACTTGCTTCGCCAAGTAATGAGGTGCATCTTGATTAGCAGAGCGTTGGTTATCCGCTGAATTTTCGCCGAAAATGGAGACCAACGACATTCGAAGTGACCGCGCATGCAGTGAAAGAATCTTTTTTGCGTCTCCTTGAGAGCCAGGCTTGCTAGAAACTATGTTCCTCATTTTTTTACATCCTTTATTAGAGGGAACAGTTTTTTTTTCCAATGATAGCCTTTTTTTCCAGTGATGATTTCAGCTTTCCTTACCTCGTCATCTTCAAAGTCACTAGCTTCCTCACCTCCTCCAGCAGCAGTTCCTCTTCCTCCAGAGACTCCAATATCTTCCGAATTTTTTCAGGCCCATAATATTTTCGTTGCCTAGCCATCACAGTACAAAACCGACCAAAAAACACTCGGAAATTACCTAGGAAAAACGGGAAGATTTGCGAAAAATTTATCTGATAACCGCACCGTGGGGTGGAATCCACCCCAAAGTAACTTGATGAACTGCCTCTTCAAAATCTGACGAATGGCTGACTTCAAAAAAGGCATGACAGGGTTAGCAGAACCTTTCCGCGTTTATACATGTTCATTAGATTAGAAGGAAACTCCTAGAAACAGCATGAATATCAAAACAAAAGGCGCTGGGGTGGAATCCACCCCACGATGCAGTTCTAGGGTTAAGATGTTGATAACAATAATGTTAGTAACAAAATGAGATGATCTAGAAAATATGTTATCAACATTGTTGGCAACAATGTCGTCAACTTTTTTGTTGCCAACAATTCTTCCATCTGTTTTATTTGGGTCTAGTTATCTAACAATGTTATCCACAATGTTGTTGACATTTTTAAAATAACATTTAGTGTAAACAAGTACTCTGCGACGTTTCGCCTCTATAGGGCCAATTTATTATTGAAACCCTACGATTTTCTCTTCTGTTTTCTGGCACCTTTTGTACCATCGCAAAAACAATGTTTCGTCCAGAAACAAATTATTAAATTCTCCAAAAATAAAACAATTCTTGTTGTTGGGAAAATAACGCAAATCACCAAATTAAAATCTTTATTTTCCGATCAAAATTTAAAACCAAAAATAAAAGAATAAGAGACTTCATCGGAGAAATAGCTTTCGATTTGTCCTTTGCCGCCGGTGACCATCGGCCGTTGACCAAAGGCTGGTCCCGTTTTTCTCCCGTATAAATATACTCGAATGCGCCGAGTGTGAGAGCGAGCGCTGGATTGGCCTTCACGTGGCAGTTCGGCGACGAGGCTAGCTTGAGCGCAACTGACTCTCTGACCACCTAACCCGCTCGGCGATATCTCGTTATTGTTCGTGTCGACCATGACACGATCCTGTCGTGTCGGAGTCATGCGACGATTCCATCGACGTCCTTATCGTCGCATCTCTTCATCATCAGCTCCTTCGCCCGAGAATCCCTTAAACTTCTTCAATTCTCTTTGGAACCGTCCAATCAAACTTTTCATTTTTTTTTTCAACTTCTACCCAGTCACGATTCATTGACTCACCGATCACTTTCCACGCATCACTCTTCTTTTGATTGTCCTTGTACTGCGGCACTTGTACGTCCCATAAACATCTCAGCTTCCAATATTCTTCAATAAGCTTGATTATATCATCTCTTTCCAATTCATTATGAAACACTCACGTCAACAATACCCTAACAAGACCGCACTAGACAAAACAAAATGCCGGATGGCGGATGTTACGATGTTATCGCTCATGGCTCGATAACAAAACTCACTGTCGCCAACAATGTTACTAACACTGTTGACGGAAAAAATAACAATGTTACAGAAATTGTTGCCAACAATGTTTCCAATAACATTTCGGGGGAGGAATTGTTATCAACAGTTTTCAAGTGCAGTAACAATGTTATTAACAATTCCTCGCCCGATGTTGATAACATTTGTTGCCAACAACGTTACGTTCGGTGTGAACGGAAAGTTACTGAAAAATGCTAGTAACAATGTTTTCAACAATGTTATCGTCCGGTCTGTAAGCACCTTAATACTATTTCTCGAAATTATCAGAATTTTGGCATGATGAACGATGAAGGGATGAAGATGACATAAGTTGAGACTAGGGATGCCATATCGGAGGTAGGGATGGGATATCGGAGCCTCAATATCGATATTGGCGTCGATGTCGATATCGTACACCCAATATCGATATCAACGATATATTGGTCCCTTAACATCGATATATCGGGTAACTATC
The DNA here is from genome assembly GCA_037159825.1 of Tupiocoris notatus. Classification (NCBI taxonomy): domain Eukaryota; kingdom Metazoa; phylum Arthropoda; class Insecta; order Hemiptera; family Miridae; genus Tupiocoris; species Tupiocoris notatus. The sequence continues at coordinate 507,609 of JASJUZ010000752.1, read as the reverse complement.
GATTTTTTACAACATTTTAAAAAACTACCATTTCGCGCAGCTATGTATCGTGATTACATCAGTTCACTATCTATGTACCGGTACTTATCTCCCTAAAAATTTATTTTGTAGTACCACAGAGCAGAATTTGATAAAACAACAACACAGTATATATGTCACAATAATGTATTTGAGTAAAAACTTATTATTACACTTATGACTACTTATCTTAAGAAAACTTATAAATTTATTTGAGAAACTTATTTCAGAAGAATTAAAGCTATCAAATTAATAACTACTCACTGAAAAAATAATGTTCTGGCACACTCTGGAGAAAATCTAATTTTGAAATAAAATCGTACTTTTGCTCGATGCATTTTTTAATGGTCTTCCTGGAAGGCGGCTTGTAATGGGGTGCCACTGTTTTAATCAATCTTAAGAAACCTCTCTTCTCAACGCACCTGAATGGCAAATTATCGGCGCAAATCATGTAAGTTATATAGCAGCCATGATCTTATTATGCTGAAACGTACCTTCCCTGAATTTCGAAATGTATGCATAAGATTTCTCCAGTGGGCCTTGGTGAGAGGAAGTAGCTATGTCAGATTTTCTTTGAGTTTCATTTTTACTACGTTCAGGTTCCGGCTCAAGGCACCTTCTTTTGGGACTCGGAGACGCCGAATAATTAATTTTATTTAAAAGAAGCCGATGTTTCACAAATTTTTCCGATATATCGGTAAGGTACAATCGATCATCGATAAATATCGACAGACCAATATCGATTATAAAAAATCGGTTCTTCGTGACCGATTATCGATATTTTTGAAATATCGATTTCCGGAGGAAAGCTATCGATAATCAATATCGCCGATAATATCGGTGGGCCACTATCGATAGCATTGATATATCGGAGAAAAATTATCGATATATCGGTACTACCAAATAATAATTCACAATTAAAAACATTTTATTTAAGTTCTTACGTGAACCAAATGTAATAAAATCTAAAATTGTGGTACCTACTTAGCTCTTAGCTCCTCACCTTTTACACTCAGAGGATGGATCAACGAACGCCAAAAAGCGAATAATAAAAGAGATAGCTCAATAGGTAATTTTTATTACAACATGGTAGGTTGGCATAAATATCATTGAAACATTTCAGCATTGGATCAGAAAAAAAAGGATTCGGGAACACTTTAGAGGAACAGCAGCATTGACAAAATTTTACCCTTCAGTCGGTTTCTTTCTTGAGTTAGGATTTAGCCTTTAGGCTTTAGGCTAGAGTTAGGATTTAGTAAGGAGTTAGCCTTTTGAGAAACCCAGGAACCCAGCTTTTGAGAAAAGACGCTCTGAGGGAACGCTGGTCGAAACGCTGGATACAAAGTTCAAGGCAACAGATGCAAGGTCGGGGGCAGCAGGTGCGATATTGGTCCAATATGCGATAGGTTGCTTTTTCAAGTCACATTCGGCCGGAGATTTTAAGTATAAAGCCAATTGGTTCGGCATATTGTCGTGTCCTTGTCCGTGAAAGCTTGATTGTTTTTTGAAGCTTTTTTGAACAATTTGTGAGTGGTCGGCAAAAAAATTGAGCTTTGTCTTGGCTTCATGATCGCTGTCCGATTTTGACGATCTTTCCGGCGACTTCGAGGCGGAGGCTCACATCAAAATTTTCACGCGTCTTATACCTCGCGAAACTGCTTCAGGATCGTTGAAATAGATACATTAGTACCGAGGATCCAAAATAGTGGCAACAGACAAAAGATGATGATTCTCAATTCCACAAAATCTCTTATTAATTTCAGCCAAAAGAGAGGTCTTCAGTTTTTTACCATTTTCAGTCTTGGGTTCAACTGCCGTGATTTTCTTCTGGAGTTTCGTGGTGAGGGGAATTGCGAGGCTGCTAGTCATATACTTCCCCCCTGATATTAGCTCTATGGCTTGAGCTAAATGGGACATCAACTCCTTCACATCCTCCAAAATTTCGTTCTCGGTGGAAGTAGTCATGGAAGGTGCCGATTTATGCGAGCCGATTTATGCTGTAACTTCCTTCCGAATTTTCAGAAACCTTTCAATCATATTATATGTCGAGTTCCAACGTGTTTCAATGCTTTGGATTAACTTGTACTCTGTGCCACTAGCCCGAAGCTCGTCGTTTGCGCTCACACTGCGCTTAAACCATGTAACAATGTCTTTAACTTTTTTATGGAAGATGAGACACTGTTTTTGGGTGAGTTCTGAGCCACTAAATTCAACATGTTCGCGTAGCACCAGACGCGCTTGTGTTCTCCAAGAGCTAGCTCGATTGCCTTGACCATATTAGCAGCTCCGTCTGTCACTGCACAGTGAATGAGCTCCTTCTGGAGTCCCCACTCCTCCATCAAAGTTGTCAGGGACGTGGAAATATATTCAGCAGCGTGCCTCTCCTCGAGTTGAATAACGCCAATAGTACAAGAAAACATTTCTCCTGACTCAGCAAAGTGAATTGACTCCTAGAAAACTTCTGGACTGTTGTGGATCCGTCCACACATCAGTCGTTAGGGTGTAGCTGATGGTCTGCTGAAATAAGATCTTGTACTGATTATGGACGAATTGATATTTTTCCTCTATCATCTTTTTAATGGTTTCACGGCTAGGAGCTTTATAATGAGGCGCCGCAACTTTGAGGAGTTTCAAAAAACCATATTTTTCTACTGTACTGAAGGGTAAATTATCCTTGCAAATCATACACACAATCGCAGCACCGATGTCGTTATGTTTTTTTCCACCTACTTGGAACTGAGCTACTGATGCAAAAGAATCCTTCAGCGTAGGTTGGGTTTTCATTGTTATTGTAGATGAGCCAGGTTTTGAGAGAAGCGCAGGATCGAACTTTTTTTGCATTGGTGGAGGATCATCATTATCATCAAATTCTTCATCGGCATTGGCAGCTTCTTGTGGAGTAGGAGTGGGAGCACTTTTTCCCAATATGGCAGGATGGCGAGATTCCATGTGAATTTTCAAGTTAGTGGTGTTGCCGGAAGTCTTGTAAACTTTAAGACAGGTTTTGCATTTTACCTGTTTGTCATCCACTCTGGCGAAAAAGGCCCACCACTTGCTTTTTGCCTTTGGAGGCATGACGAATCACCGCGAAGTAGGTACGACAGCTCGACAAGCAAAAACCGCAAACCAACAGTCGCGGAAACACTAGTCACTAGACTAGTGGCTGTTGTAGGAGCAACAGTGGTACAACAATATATGAACCAGTATCGTCCCGAAAGATCTATGAAAATAACAGATGAACCAGTATTGCTCCGACCTTGATTGCAGTCCTCGATGGGGGCTGGAATAAGACTGCCAATGAACCACCGTTCTTCCAAACCGAACTGGTCAAACCATGTAGACACACAGTGGTTTATCTGACCTCAATTGGTCATTTTTTGAGCTATATTTATTCCACTGTTACCACCGTATAGAGCTCGTCAAGCTGATTCGGATGGTGTAAAAAACTCAAAAGTGCACTTTTAGAGATATACCAGTGTTGTTCCCAGCGTGCGAATTGTTGTAAAATATCACAACTCATGTCAACGATCAAAACGAAACTGAGGTCATTTAATATTTTTCAGTAACTGTTATCAGGCAACGTTCCTTTGCCAGTGTATCACCTCAACAATATATTTCACTTTGCCCTCAACGACTCATGTTTGCTTGGAAAATTCGCAAAGGGAAGTTCTGCGTGTGTGCCAATAGCGGTCGACTCGAATATATCCGTCCTGAACGATGCGGTTATATCAGAAACATGAAAGAAGCCTTACAAAGTGAACTTCCCAAAGTAACCTTCATGAATCAAGTTTCGCGCTCAAGTTTTACGATCTCGTTTCGCTCCTAAGGTTGGAGGCACATGGCAAAAAACTCGAAGCCCTCCCTTTAGCTGGTGCAAAAAAAAAGTCCGCTTTTTGCGGGTTTCTTCCGCACTAAACTTCGGCGAGACGAATGGAAAAGTTGAACTTGAGTTAAGCACCTGACTTGTTTTCCAGCTTCTTCCCAGAAATTCTCTGCGTGATTCGGCGAGCTCGATGGTGGAAAAAGAGCAATGTATTTTCAAACCGAAAGTTGAAAATAGTATTTAATTTTCATGCGAGATTACAACGAACGATAAGAGTTTTTGAGTAAATAGTTTCATCGTGCTGAATAAAAAATAAGTGGACTCTTTCTTGCCTTGAGAGAATACCAGTTTCTTGTTTTTCGCGCATGCCCAGTCAGGAAAGCCTGGAAATGTTAATTGTTGGATACCTACTATTATAGTGGCATTATAATACTCCAGATTCACCTCACTTCTCTTTACCCTTGATTAGGGTATTGGCGACATCAAGTTCGCCAGTGCTACTCTGTATCTAAATTGAAGTTCAATATGTGAGACTGAGTTGAGAATGCACTCGTGACAACAGTTTTTCTCCTTTGCTGTGCGGACTTTGCGATCTCATTTCTCCTCAGGTGATTCCTCCTTCAATTTTTGGTTTTATTCATAAATGAACCATTGTAATCACACAAAAGAAAAATGTCTAACCCCCTGAAAATTTGAAGTTTGACGTCTCGACGAGGCCTGAAGAATTAAAATATCCAATTAAAATATACAGTCGTTCCGCCATACACTGTAGGCCGTCAACGTTTTCTGACGAAACTATAAAAGCTAAATTCTTGCAATATTCACCAAAAATCAATCTTGGCCTGACAATGGCTCCAAAGTACTACCTCAATTGTTATTTGTATTTTCCTGCGTTTTCAGAAATTTGTATGGTGGTTTGGTAAAGAAATTTATTCTTTCATTTTATGTATACAATTATTCCTAAATCGTCAATTGGTGAGGTTTCATAATGACACAAACCAAAGTTTACAGAGCAATTTTTTTTTCACCAGGTACGGCCGATTTGATTTCCAAAGCAATACTCATGACCGTGTGATCTCGTCCCTTCCCATAGAGAAAGGGAGATCTCCCTTCCGGACTTTCAAAACATAATTATTTTCATTGCTTCCAAGGTTGTCGACAACTGAAATAAATCCAACAGATGGGCTCCAATCAACATTATATAGCTTGTCCCCATGAGCGTAACCTTGAGGACTCTTTCTCGGCATGCCAAAGTGCTAGGGCTAGCACTAGACCTGGCCACTATCTCTCATGTGATGTAGTCAAACTGTATCGGGCCGATAGATCATAGTTACCTACCACAATTTGTAACTATTAAATATTACAATTTTTCGAAGTTATTAGAAATTTGGAAAGATGACAGAATCAGTGAATCGACAATCGAGACTTTCCAGAGCTTGACAAAGCTAGGGATGTGCGATACTTTATAATACCCGATACTGTTATTGAAAGAAGTATGCGATACTATTTAAGTTTTCAAGTATCGGAAGCAAGTATTCGATACCTACAAGTATTGGATCATATGGGTACTTTAATAGAAACGATTAGGAACAGTCAAAGAATTTTTAATTTACACGAAAAACAAAATGAAATAGAACAAGAATAAATTTTACCAAAATTCGTCTCCCGACCCTCTTAGGAAGCACAATTTGTCCACATATTTTGGTGACAATCGATTGCGATTGTCCTACACGAATCAAGAAACCTTGGAGGGTACCAACTAGGGATGCACAGAGTACTAGGTATATAAAGACTAATTAACTAACTAGGGATGGTTCGTTCCTGATGTAACGTAACGAGGAACCGTTCCAGTATTGGAACGGTTAGGAACGTTACCATTGTTGTCGTTTTCCGTTCCTCCGGTAACGAAATACCGAATGAGCGATTCGTTATTCAGTTTTTTCGTTCCTCGTCTCATTTCCTACCTTCTTCCTTGACTGACCCCGGCCGCGTATTGAACTTTACCTTTTTATGTCCAGTCTATTCACTTTAATTTTCTAAAAATTTTGTTTCATTAATTTTTTTCCCTCAATAATTTAAAAATATAATAGGCAAAAACACAAACAGTGTCTTGGTTCAATAGGAATTGAAGGAAAAAATATAATATTGGCTGTGCCGTTAGGCGATAGAATTGACTTTTAAGTAGATAATTAAAAGTAGTTAATATGCTATAGAGCTATACTTTACTAAGGTAATTTTCCATATTGTTAGGAATCTGTTGGTCGGGTTCACGTTGCAATAACATATGAAAGGTTTTCTTAGATGATGATTGAAGCGAATACTAACTAATAATTAACCACTTACCATTAACCATTAACCCTGTATCGTTAGGCAATAAGTTTACCTTTTAATTAGGAAATTAAGAAAAATAAAAATGAATAGAATTACACAAAAGTTGCTACGGAGTTTTCCCCTATAGTTACCTACCATCTGTTTTTCGGTGGGAACGTTCACAAATTTTCGGAATATTTAAAATGACAAATGGATAGTCTTCTTAAATCAATATTGAAGCGAAATAATAATAAACCACTGTACAATCATTTGCAGCGTTTTTGGAGTAAGAAATGAATTCGAAGATGCGTGTCTCCGTGAGCGTAACCTTGAGGACTCTTTCTCGGCATGCCAAAGTGCTGGGGCTAGCACTAGACCTGGCCACTATCACTCATCGTTGTAGGCAATCTTCTCTCTTTCCTCAATTGAAATTAGCTTGACAAGACTGAAAAGTAGTTATTATGCAATAGTTACAGTTACTAAGGTAATTCAATAATTTCCTTATAGTTAGGAAACCTGTTGGTCGGGTTCACGACGTTCACGTTGCAATAACATATAAAAGGTTTTCTTAGATGATAATTGCAGCGAATTAATAATTAACCACCGTAGAATCATTTATCTAACTTTTTTAAAAATAATATGATGTATTTCCGTGTACTTATTTCATGCATTATGAATATTGATTGTTAAAATTAGGAAACTGCATTAGGAATGACAAGTTTTACCTGCTACCGTATCACATGGAGCGGGAGGCTGCGCATTGATGGAAATTGGCTCCAGCTACGGTACAGCTGGGGCCTGCAACTACACAACCAAAATGCTCCCCTGCCCTTACTTTTGCTTCACCGCTTGGCTGAAGTGAAAAATTGCAGTGAATAAACGAAACAACAATAGAAAGTTTTTTACACCTGCACCACGTTGGTGGAATAATACACACGTCCTTGGGCATAGGAAAAACTTACGTCCATTGAGCATATTTATGAAAGAAGCTGATTTTGGGCATGAGCGCAGGAATGACAATGACTGGAACCACTTCCATTTGGGCTCGTAGATGTCCGTTGCACCAGCGCCACTTCTCATTGACATTTTCCTTTTTCTCTCAGCTCTCCTAAAAGCATCCCGGAGGTGCATCCATTTTTTTGCCGCAAAACTTTTAGATTAATTAAATGAGAGAAAATACTCCATATTTACACTTGATCCATAAAATGGAATTAAGATCAGCAAAGATTATCAATCAACTATACTACTCTAGTTAATATTCAAACTCAAATCACTCATATTTTCGTGGATGGGAATAAATAATGTAAGTACTCACGTTCTTGGGGTAAGCGACTCTTTCAAAAAAGAGAGGTTTGCGAGATAGGACCACTTCACTTGATGTGAGGCTCCCATCCCTGTTACGAGCAATCCTTTTTCTCGTTTGATTTCTTTAATGAATCTATCCCTGATTGACCTCAACATCATTTTCACCGCCTCTCGTAGAATATCGAGAAATGACGAGATAGTTATAAGAACTCCTTTTGTTAACAACACCGGCCTCAGTAGTTGAAACAGCATAGCATGGTCAATTGGAGGCCTAACGAATTGTTACTTCTGTAAACACGTGATTAGTTACTCGCATTTGGAGTATATATAGTTTTAATAATAAAAAATTCTTATCTTCTTGTTCGACTGCAACACCTGTTTCCGACCACAACTTTTTTGTCAACTCTTTATTGCTGTGACCAGGGGCGCGAGGGTCCCACAGTTCCCTCCGCCCCCGCACCAACTCAATAATAGTTTCGTTATAATCGGCGAACGAACACGACGACATCGCAACCTATTCTCAATCACAATCGCACATCAAGACGGAAAATGTTGATCGGCCATTAAAGATAACGTTGTCAGGCAACTGGACGACGCTAGTCGTGAGAAGCCCCGAGCGCAGATCCGTTCGTCCGTTATTACTACAGATACTTATCAAAACACTTGTCGAAGTAAACACGCCTATTTTTCATTTATCTGCGCCACTTCCTGAGCATGATTCAATAATTAAAGCAGTCGGTTTGACTTCGACAAATTTTTTGAAAGGTAGGGAAAGACCCCAACTATTGACAGGGCACCAGTTATCGACATTTGCACCTTCAACTTGAAAAAATGAGCCTTTGGAGCTGTCTAGAGATTCAAACTTGGCACCAGTTCTGAGGTTAACTTATCAGAAACGTTTTACCGCCAACATCAAATCAGCCATGAAAAAACAAAAACAACACTTGGAAAACGAGTCGCCTGGTTTCTCTCCCCCTCACAATCCACGGATAATATAATGGTTCCCCAAGTTAAGTAGGTACTCTCCTCGACGAATTATGATTTCCTTCAACTATTTACATAGAAAAGTTATCATGATTTTGAGCTGAGATTTGTCAACAAAACTTTGGAAACCTTTTTGAAATTTACTTAGAAACCTTAGCCAACATAATAAAAATAAAAAAAATGGAAAACGAAGATCTGTTCAAAAATTGAAACGCAGTGAGCAAAACACCATGAATTTTACGTTCATGTGTCAATAATTGGGGTCCTTACCCTACCCCTTATATGTACCAACAAAGAAGTGGTGGTCCTCTTTGCAGAGAACACTGTACTGGCGAGAAGTGTTTGTAGATAAGCACAAAGCATACCGAAGTCTAGCATCTACCAACATCGCAACACATTTAACACTTCGGCCGGGACATGATTTCAATTCTCGTTCTGAGGGACACCTGCCTTTTAAGCATACACAAATCTACACTCCAAGGGATGTATGCCTTTTAGGCATTCTCCTCGTTATTTTACTACGTACTCTTAGAGGGACATATGCCCATTAGGCATGTGAATTAAAAGAATAAGTAGATGAATGAAAAATAAGCAAGCCAATTTTATTTTATAAGTAGATTTTCAAGCAAAACGCATCAGGAACGTAGGAGTCCTCTGAGTCAATGTAGGAGTCCTGTGAATCAACGTCGGAGTCACACTGCATTGAGGAAGCAACGAGGGTCATTATTTTTCTTGTCCTCTCGGATAAAGTTGAATTTTTTTCTTGTACATTTTCTGTGAAAAGGAAGGAAAAAATAGGTAAACCTAAATGTAGATCACAACGGATCCTAATAATAGTACTGAATGTAATTATTATAATATTATAACAGTACTAAATGTAACTCTTGAGATAGCAAAATCATTCAAAGGGACATCTGCTTTTTGGGCATGAAAATCGAACGCACTCCTAGAGGGACATATGCCTTTTTGGCATTTGACCCCCCTTCAAGGGGATGTATGCCTAAAAAGCAGGCAATTTGCAGTTCACTTAGAGGGACACATGCCTAAAAAGCAGGAAATCCCTTGTACACACAGCGGGACATATGCCAAAAAGGCAGGGTATGTTGTGATAAAACTGTAACTTACCGCCTTACGGAGGGGATCCGAGGGTCTGCGACTCTTCCTACGTCACCTCTGATAGCCGACTGACAATGTCTTAAGAGGAGAGACTGCTCGTGGCAGCGGGAGCGGGCCTAGCAACGGAAATGTGAACTGAGCATGCCTAAAAGGCATATGTCCCGGTCGAAGTGTTAACTTCATCAGCATCGTTTGGAGCAGGTGGAGGGAGCTGCTGTGGCGCGGGAAGAGGGGATTTTAGCAATGCAGCCGTGTCTTGCGCTACTTGTAGAAGCGCTCGTAGTTCGCTTTCTTCATTCTTCTTTTTTATTCCCCTTTGTCGAAACAGTGGTCGTTGCTCTGAAAATAAATTGCGATGCTCACATAACATGTCCCCATATGGTTTTTGTCAGGCTCAGATTTCGCTCTAGGTTCACCTTCTGACTTGGCCGTCCACTTATCCTCTAAGCCGTACCAAGCGAGGGTGAACCACCTGAACTAGTTCCTTCACCTGGCGGAACCTTGGAGACGTCCGGGGGAAAAGAATAACGGTTATCACATAGGTTAATAATATATTATGGAAAAAAACCCCAACCCAATAGTTACAGTTTACACGTGTCCGTTAATCCCCGGAACTCACCCGCGGGTGCCCGTCAGTACGACAACCGGACGTACCTTATTCCGCGAGTGCTCCGACGGCCTGCCAGTTGAAGGGTCGAAGGGCCAACACGGAAGCCGGCTATCTCTTCCGTTTGCTGTCGTTGAGTCCTTAGGTTCCGACGGTTGCGAACGCTCAGTCGGAGGATCGGAGTCGTGATTCGTTGGCGATGCGACACCGTTGAACTCCTGATTCCGAACCCCGGTCCTCGAGCGTCCGTCCGTAATCCTCGATTTTCGGCCAAAGAGGTGGGATCATATTTTCCATTCGGTGGGGACACTTTCGGCCAATGAAATGTGTCCTCCCAATTTTCCCGGTTCCCACGAATTAGGCTGCACTCGTGTCTTTTGCGAGCATCAGCAGTACTGCTGACACGAGGCAACCTTGGTGGCTCCGGTCGGGGTGAATGCTCTATGTGGCGGCGGATATCACGTAGCCGACCTCTCGGCGCCCGTTGCGATATCCGAAGCCGACATTACCCCCTGCCGAAAAAGAACCAAAACCCCGGTTTTGGTATTGAAATCCGTCTGATGTGGCTGGAGTTGTAGTCTGGGTTTGATGATCCGACACCTTGGCTCCACTTGGACGTTATTCAATTCCTCATCTTGAGCAAGCAATGGTTGCTTTGGTTTATTGTTAGGCTGCCGAAGTCTAGCATCTACCAACATCGCAACACATTTAACTTCATCAGCATCGTTTGGAGCAGGTGGAGGGAGCTGCTGTGGCGCGGGAAGAGGGGATTTTAGCAATGCAGCCGTGTCTTGCGCTACTTGTAGAAGCGCTCGTAGTTCGCTTTCTTCATTCTTCCTTTTTATTCCCCTTTGTCGAAACAGTGGTCGTTGCTCTGAAAATAAATTGCGATGCTCACATAACATGTCCCCATATGGTTTTAAATTTGAACACACCAACCTGTCGACATAATCTTGCTGATATGTAAAGGTCCTTATGTTCAAAATGAGTTGCGCTTACCAACAGGCGCTCCTGTGCAAGATTCGTCAACATCAGTATCTGCAATTAATAATGACACAGGGTTATCAGCGTCGTGAATGATAATGATAATTTATAACGACAAAATGTGAATGATAATGCCTAGTACTACTGACTTCATGTAGTATAACTTACTCTGTGTGGCAGCAACCCTCGGATGACCTTCGGGAGGGAGAGCCTCGGTAGGGTCCGTCTGGTTTTTGGAAAGCACAGTTTCCCCATCTTGAAATGATACATGTGTGAAAATTAAATCGTCATAGCACATCACAATTGATTACAAATCGGTTGCGTCCCCATTACTGTGAATCCTCATGCATGGGCTCAAAAGAGTAGAGCAAAAATATACCTTCGAGTTGTAGCGGTGCAGGTGGCGACAGGAAACAATAACCGGACGAGGAATCATCATCTGCAAACAGTTTTCTAGTTATGCTCGGGTCTACCAAAATTTGATTATTGTATTAACAGGCGGGTATGTATTTCATGCAGATGAATATTGATTGTTAAAATTAAGAAACTGCATTAGGAGGGACAAGAACTACCTGTTACCCTATCACATGAACCGGGAGGCTGCGAAGTGATGAGAAGTGGATCCTCACGGGGGACCGTATTGCTGGGGCCTGCGACTTCACTATCAAACTGCTCCTCTGCCTCATGTCCTTCACCGATTGGCTGAAGTGAAAAATTGCAGTGAATAAACGAACCAACAATAGAAAGTTTTTTACACCTGCACCACGTTGGTGGAATAATACACACGTCCTTGGGCATAGGAAAAACTTACGTCCATTGAGCATATGAACGATGCTGAGTTTGGACATGAGCGCAGGAATGACAGCGATTTGAACCACTTCCATTTCGGCTCGTATACGTCGGTTGCTCCTGCCCCACTTCTCATCGACACTTTCCTCTTTCGCTCCGCTCTCCTAAAAGAGTCCCGGAGCTGCAACCACTTTTTTTTTGCCGCATCAGCTAAAAAAGTAGCAATAAATACATATTCATCAAGTCATGTTATCAGATGAATTTGTTTGGCATTGTAAATTACTTGTCCGTGACGAGTCCACGGCATCCTCACCGAACAAACTATTAATAATAGCAAATAAATAACAATTTTATCAAATACAAATTTTTATAATAAATATAAATGATGTACCACGGTTTCTTTGGACAATCCCACGCCTTTTTAGGGGATACGATGAATTTGCTGAGTAATAATATATTTTGTCCAGGACTGGCCTGTCCGAACATGCCTGTAATATTTCAAACGCTTATAAAATAGAAACAAACACTACTACGTACCAGTCAGCCCTGGCTTTTCGATTTGGGCCACCAACCCCTCCCAGACGTGTTCTTTCATGTCTGTCCTACGATATAGGACACTTGAAGGGTCCCACAGGAGGGGGTGGCCCTGGACGGCCGCTATCAGGGCCTCCTCTTCGTTTGGACTCCAGCCGAGATTCATCTATAGGAAGAAAGTTACGTTGTTCTATATTTCATACTCCAATTTCTAAGCGGGTTGATACTAGACCTCGATCGTTTTCAAAAAAATGCCACACTTCATTCAAAAATCTTATGAACCAAACTTCCCTAAGGTACTTAGCTTCCATAGAATAATCTTCAATTCCTACCAAAGTGTCAAAGATACTTACTTTTACTTGCTCCAAGGGATTTTATGCAATAATTTTTAGATAATAAAGACAGACTAATAACTGGACAATTAGAATCACGCACGAGGCAATCAAAACGACGCGAATCAAAACAATACAATAACCTATTGTTCTTTGTGGCTCAAAGAAGAATCAACTATCGACTCTGTTGATCGATTATCAATTATCGATTCATATCGCGATACGATTCCTTGTCAGGTTCACGTACTGTCGTTTACCAATTTCATCCCCACCCTCGTACGAGAGGGGCCGTGCCGGTTGACGGTCACTGTGGACTGCTGGGGGGAAGTGTCTGTCGTGTGATACGGCCTTAAGACGTGACTAGAGCGAGTACCCCAGATGCTAACCTCATACGTGGGACAGTACCAAGGTGACTAAATGATCTAGTCACCTTGGGACAGTACGTGGTGTCACGTGGGACAGTGGTGTTCGATCAAAAAGTCACGTCAAGTCATGTGTCGCAACGCTTTGTTTTCGTTTTGTTGACGGGAGTGTTTCTGGAAGTTCGAACGTGTCAACAGTGAAGTGCATTAAAAGTAACTTAATTAATAATGGAGATCATCGAAAACATGATCCAGCTACAGGCCGAAGGCCTAGTTTCAAGGGAGGAGGTGGACACCGCATTGGAAGGATACTTCCTGTCACTGCGACGGACCACCCTCCCCCGAAATCCTTTGAATCTATTCGAGTTGAGTCGACTGTCGGACGATGAAGTATTAGTGCAGTTCCGATTCCGGAGAGAGGACCTCGCATTGCTGATGCAATGCTTGGAGGTAAGTAAATTTACGAACTGGTTTGAATAAGTTTTTACTTTGGAAATAATTGTTGAAAAATATAGGAAAAGGAGTGCATCTGCCAAGCAGAATTTCGGGATTAGACAAATCAGTATTCTCAAATATTTCGTCAGGTCTAATTTATTTTCAAGATGCTTGTGGATGATTGATGCGTACTTCTTTCTTCACCCAATAGCTAGATTTTAACAGTTTTTCTCCCAATAGATACCCGACTAAGTATATCTTCAAGAAAGGCGATATCGAGTTCCTGGTCTGACGGCATTGTGCATCCTTCTAAAAAGATTGGCTTACCCAAACCGCCTGTAAGCTGGTTATCCTAACTAAGTTGCTACCCTACCAGCCATAATGAATAAGTACATAAATTAAACTAAAGAAATAAGAGATAAAATTGAGTAAATAAATAACATGGTAATACGTAAGTAAAAGTAATGAAGTTCTATGCCTCAGTATAAATGAATTCGGAAAAATGTTCAAGGTGCAGTGAAAGAAATTAGTTAAGTACAACTCATTTAATCACTTATCAAATTATGGAGTTGGGTGTACAATAAGTGAAATCGTGAAAATGTTTTACCTACGTACTTTTTATTTATTTTCTTTTTTGTTATTTAGATGTGACATCAAGCATTTATTTGGAATGTCAGTTTCTGCTTTATCGTCCGTCGCTCAATACTTATATGGTGAGGCATATTAACGAGAGAAAAGGGCACCTTTTGAGCCACTTGGAAAGCCACCGCTGGTTGGATCGGACTAAGCTCGCGCACTACGCACAGGTAGGTCCTATTTCTGAGTTAATAAAAGCTAGTTCAAACTCCTTGTAAGTGGGAAAAATCTGGATTTTCTCACCGTTAACCCATGCACAAGGAAGAATAAATATTAAGGCATAAAAAATATGATAGAAGGTCAAAATACTTGAGTGAAGTAAAGGAAAGATACAACACATCACAAGTCTTCCAACACAACAAAGTTGCAGCGTCCTCAAGGTTGTTGACTCAGTTAGCAGTCTACAAAATTTCTGTTGAGATTTTTCTCATACCCTGTGCACAGGACCTTCCTCTTCTGGAGGTTAATTTTCCGGAGGCGAATGTGTCACAAAATTTATGGGGCTCAATCAGCAAACAGAAATACAATCAGCAATAGAAATGGGGGGCACGTCTGCCATAGAGAAAAAACAATCGTCCGAAGCTTCGATCACAACATTTTCCACTGCACAGCCTATCACTGGTCGTCTTGCTGCCTCCAGCCTCATCTTCTTTCCAGCCTCAACGTCACGGCAGCTGTTACTCCGCTCCCCAAGAAAGTCCCTTTTTAAAGCTCTAATGCCCTCCAGAAGAAGAATTTGCTCAGATGTGGCTTCTTCCTTCCCACTAGTCGTCTGCCATTCCTGGAAGTGAGCCTCGAATTTGAACAGTAGATGATTTATCCGATCGCGTAGATTTCTAGGAGTGAACGCCTGAAATATGGAAGAAATTCATGACTTTATTACTATCAGCATTTCTAACTTTATTATTAGCGTTTTTTTATTATTCCGTCGTCATAACGGTTTTTTTTTCAATAAAATGATTCTACTACAAACCAGTGGTGTGCGTAGATCACTAAGTACTTCCATGTTTCAGTCGCCAGACATATTTAACAAACTACACATGTATAAAATGAAGAAACATGTATAAGAAAGAAAGAAAGAAGAACAAAGAAAAACATGTATAAAATGAAGAAACTCATAGAAAGGCCACAGCGTTGGTACACAACAACTTTTTCTTCTCCTGCTTGTCGGATTTTCCATGTAATTGTAGCGGTGAGGGAGAAAATAAAAACCGCGACTCTTTCTCCATTTTTTTTTTCCATTTGCCCAGATCTATCGCCCTTTCGGACATCTTCAGGGGGTCTGTCAGGTAAAGGAAAATTATGGAGGAAGAGTCGCCGTTCTTATCTTTCCCTCACCATAAAAATTAAAACTACTTCCTAATTGAATTGCACTAACGTTACGGCCTTTGAATGAGTTTCCCGATTTTTTGTTTGGTTATATTTGTTTGCCTACTCAAACATGGAAGTACTGTGTGATCTATGAACACTAATCGTTTATGTTTATTTCAATTTTACTCATGAGAAAATCTTAACTACTCAACGAAATTCGCAGCAAATTTGATTATTGTAGAAATCATCGATAATTTCGGTGTAAAACAAAATTATGTCAACAGTATTTCTTACCTTGTCAATGATTCTTTTCATTTTTTCCGCCACGACTTTCCACCTTGACACGTCCTCGTACGGATTTTCGGCTACCACCTCCTTCATAAGGAACAAATCGACCTCCGCGGCAAATTTTACTTTCGGATTTTTCCGATTTTCACGATCCTATGGAAAACAAATTGTACAACAGTGTGCTGCTACGCCTAACTGTGCAACATAAACTCGGCGCAACGCTGAGAACATAAAATCATCTTGTTTTATGCATAAAATCTTCGGGATCATTTTTATTTCACTATATAAAACTATCAGTGGTGGGAGGTAAACGAATGAGTATGACACGTTGTAGGTCAGACGTGAACACGTGAATCTCTTTCGAATTTGCCCGTTCTTTATCTGCGGACTTTTCGTTCCTTGCTCGGTCTTTAGATGCTGAATGTTTTTGGAAATCTTCATCGGTGACGTTACCCACCTCATAGCCACTGGAGAGGTCGCACTTATCTTTCTTCGGTTGGAATATTGCCAAATTCTCGGCTCGAAACAACTGCCTGAAAGAAATCCGAGACAACGGTTCGGCTTCCTGATGTTCTTTGTGACATGCGCTGACGTAAGCTTTAAACAACTGTTTGAATGAATGAAAAACTGGTTCGAGGTGCAGGCGAGAAGTACTTTGACGGCAATAATGCGAAGGTAGTTTTGGCAAGTTATCCAGAAATGTTTTAGCAAATTCACGAGCAAAACTTTTTTTGATGATTCCTTTCCTTTGGGCTCGTGTGACCGCTGCTTTGGGAGCCATCCCAAGTGAATTGCGGTCTTGCAAACAATCGGAGTCAGAGAAAAAATTGTCCCCACTGATCCAATAACGAATGGTCCATTCTTTTAATCCAAGAGTTTGTAAAAACGTTTTTGTACAGACGGCAAGTTTTTTATTATTGATGACCAGATGGTAATGAAGGGTGAAACTGCGCCTTGAATTCTCGGGCTCGGTTGTGGATCTTCTTTTCACTGGAATTCTGGTCACCATGTTCGTCAGGTAAACTTTTCTCTGATCCCAGTCCATCGATTTCCAGAAATGATGGAATAGTTGTTTCCTTTCTTCCTCGTCGAATAAATTACAATGCCGGACTGGAGATTCACGACATTTTTTTGATGTGCATGCAGGTCCCATTTTTCTTTCTTCTCTCTCTTGGTCGTGTGTGACCTGCCCATCTTTTGTCCGCTTGTACCCGACGTAGGAATCTCCTGTCATTCGAAGTTTTTTATTCGAGATACTTTTCCACGAGGATCTATCCGCTTCATCACGCCTTTTCTTAGAAGCAACAACATCCTCTGGAATTTGATCAGCTGTCAGTTGCGAGTTTGACTGGCTGATAGGAGAAATAATTACTTCTTCAGCTGCTTCCAGAACAGTTACATCATCTGCAATAGGTGTTATAACAGTTGGGTCACCAGAGGTTGATTGATCGAGTGAGGGTTGTTACAGGCCAGAAAGCTCTTCAATTGCACAGTCGGGGGCGTCAACAAAATGTAAAACTTCACAGAAGAGATGAGGGCTTGGTGAGATCAAATTTGAATTAGCATCGCAATGTTCATCCAGCGAGAAGCTTTGAAGTTCCACGTGAACGTTATCATCTTTCAACACTTCCTCGATCTCGCCTATAATTAGTTCGGCTATTTCAGTCGAAGTTCTGTCGAAAGTTGCTTCACATAACGTCTCTCCGTGTGAAGATGGATCTAGCTTCTTCTCAGTGAGCAGATTTACGTGGGACATCCCATAGTAGTCTACCAAAGATTTCTCAATTTGGGATGCAGTCAACGTGTCATCCGTACTGCTTTCCTCATCTGTGGCGCACTCCATCCTACAATAGAAATAGAAAAAAGCTACTAATTGCCTTTACAATAACTCACACAAGAAAGTACATTTTTGTCGTCAAATATTAATTTACTCAAGACATTTTGCCTAAATCTCGTATGAAAATGCAGAAGTACGGTTTTCGCGGTTTGATAAAAAAAAATACAGCTGAACAGGTACTACCTACTACGTAGGTACCTAAAACTGGAAACAACTTTTATTTAACCAAACGTGATCCAAATTAGTTTATTTCTATGTTCTCCAAAAAATAAAAAAAAAGTTTTGGCTCTAACTTTCAATAATCGCGTACTTAAAAAACTTGGGTACCTAGTTTGTGAGCGAGATTCATTTCACATCAAATTAATGTTCAAATACCGCGTAACT
The DNA here is from genome assembly GCA_037159825.1 of Tupiocoris notatus. Classification (NCBI taxonomy): domain Eukaryota; kingdom Metazoa; phylum Arthropoda; class Insecta; order Hemiptera; family Miridae; genus Tupiocoris; species Tupiocoris notatus. Next base: position 489,554 of record JASJUZ010000752.1, on the reverse strand, counting down.
GACGAAGTAGATACCGCGTATCTACATCGCCCACTTCAACACGCGATAAAATTTTAAAACCAATACAAAAGTGGCCAACCGAGCAATTTTCTCACAGCTAACCTACTTAAGAATAGGTAATGATACAACTTAATGTAATTTAAATCAACTGCTCACCTCAAAACTGGCGAAAACCAAGACGACCTCCTTGCCGACGATTACTTGACACTGAAACGTATACAAATGACGCTGATACGCGGTATTATGCGACCGATTATGATACGCGGTATCATTACAACATCGATTAATTACATTTTTCTCACGCTATTGATTATTTTGGCTTCATCATTCGATGCGCCCTTTCGATATGAATCCATCGATACCAAAAAGTCATTTTGTGAAAAAATGTCAGATACGCGGTATTGTTTTGACAGCGACGAATTGGTAACTACGGCTTGTAGCAATGGTGCTACAAAGCCCTGATGATGTCCGAAGGGGCGAAAGTGCTCGGCGGGCAATAAAGAAAATCGAGAACGAGTCGCCCAGTTTTTCTCCCCCGCAAACTTCAAAACCAAGAAGATATGAAGCGACTACCCAAAAACGAAGCAAAAATGTGTACTTTGTATCAAATTGTTTAGATTTTTGGACGCTGAATCGAATGAGACCATTGCGGGGTCGATAGCTTTATTGGTTCTCGAGTTGTCGCAGCTTTTGTGCCGAATTTGGGAAATTTTCAGAAATTTGACAAGAGGGTATAACTCGAGAGTTCTTGGAGCTATAAAAATCGTTCTATACTCATTGGAATGGTCTTCAAACACTCTCTCCAGCTGTACGGTAGGTAGGGCAAAAAATTTAGTTTTTAATTTGGAAATTAAGAAAAATAAAATAGATTAAAATTACAATAGTTCCTACCGCGTGGCCGTGACTTAGCTCTTTTCCTACGCCAATGTGCTAGGAGTTAGCTCGAGTGCCATCTTTGGAGAGCTCTCCCAACTAAACTATTAAAGCTATTTACATATCTCCTTTTCCATGCCATTGGCCTTACATCTGGCTATCTTTTCCACGAAAAAAAAATCAACTTTTTGTGACTTAACACCTTTTCCATGGCAACGCCTCAATTTGTTCACTAACCATCGATTGCTCGCCTGCGAACATGAAGATGAAATAATTGTGAAACATGAAAATTCACAAAGATGACGAATTTCGATTGACGTTGATGATGTTCTGTTTAGAATGATTATGACATAATAGTAATGATTAAAATAATAATGAATTGATATAAATGATAGCTGGGTAAATGAACTAGGTTGTTCTCGTATGTTGTGTTTCGTTGGTTTCGAAGTTTCAGCGGTTCTGTTTGATATGGGGTTATAATCGAAAGGTTATCCATTTGAGTTGTATGACGTCATCCTTGACGTCACACGTACTTAGACGATTGATTCACGTCTAACGTTAGTGGCTTGCAAAAACTCTCTATTTAATGAAAGTAATCGAACGCATTTGCGTTTGTGGCTTAAACCACGCCCACATCGAAATTTCGACAGCCAATGAAAAGGCCGAACGCATTTAACGTACCTACTTGACGCAATACGTATTCAACGCACTTGATGGATGATCTTCTGACATTATTATTGAAGTAAAGGAATAATACCAGCGTGCAATCACTTGCAGCGTGCAATCACTTGCAGCGTTTTTATTTGGATTTCAATTCACTTGGTGTTGAAAGTGGCAACGTATTAATTGATCTTCAGAAGCAATTAAGTTCATAGAATACTAAGTGCATAGATCATGTAACGTTGTACATACATTCTCGAGTAATTACTGTTGTAAAATTATGTTTAAGGTCACCGACCTGGCTGTACCTATAAACACTTCAGATGATTCAATAAGAGGAGTTGAATATTGTGACCGTAGTCGAAATTGTAATTGTTAGTTTGTTAGAAAAATACAAGAAATTTAGAATCATAGAAAAACATCTGGCGTAGCCGCGATACGAGCCAGATGTATTTTGAAAATATTGAAGGTCCGTTTTCCAACAATTACTGACGGTTATACCGCGTTGACTCTAATATAAATTATCTTCAGGATACTCATAAGAACGCAACTTCTATTCCATGAAATTCGATACAGTGGTGAATAAATAACACAATTTTCCAGCCCATATATTATATGGCAACAGTCAGGAGGCATTTGATGTCAGGTTACTTAATTTTTTTATGCCTCTGAAGACAGAACCTACGCTGCAGGATGGTGAAGTATAGCCACCTTCTTTTCCGTTACATTTGAAAATGGTGTTTTCAAAGATGTATAACAATCATTGATGATCACATTCGGGAGAAAAACTTTATGCAATCCCCACTGATCACACGTTTTCCAAAGCGCTTGGATGGCCTTGGTATTTTACAAGAATTAGTTATTAAGACTGTCGAGGAAGTTGCTTGACAGGTCGCAGTTGTTCAATGAAATCTTGATTCGCGCTTAGAAAACTTTTCAATTAAATCTCTCGCCCAATATTCGAGCTTTTGAGTTTTGCTCCGCCACTCTTGGTACTATTTTTCCAATACGACGTAGCTCTGCTGCTTCTCCCAGATTGAGTTGTTTTTCTACTCACGATACATCCTGATTCTCCTAAGGTTTCCCTCCTCGAGCACGTGTCTGGAGCATCGTCGGAGATCCGCAAGTTTCATATTCCGTACAGGAAACGGTTAAACTGGGTGATATCAGAAACCAGATCACGCGAAGGAGGTTCGGATAATAATATCGTTTCGCTGTCGCCGAGTCAAATTTTCATACGGCAATAGTTTATGTACCTTGTCAAATAGAAGAAAATCTTCATTCGCGAAGAGCGCATGAGGGTTTTCGTGGGAACTACTTCACCGTTGAAAACGGATCTGAGTATGAAGCACTCGTCGTTTTTTACTAAGCCCCTGTCACTATCAATGTTACAAAAAGGTGATAAATCGAATGATTTTTAAAATATTTTTTTTGTTTATTATTCAATACTAAACCATCGCAATCAAGTATAATCAATATTTGGATAAGACGGATGTACGGTATGTGACCCTGGCGATAGAAACTGGTCGTCATTCATCCGCCGTAGAAAAAACATTTCACCACCTTTAACGATCAAATATATTGACATTTGGGTGCTGTGAATAATTCTAGATACAACAATTACCCTATATCACGGAAGTATATTGTGTGATCTTAGCGACCAAAATAAGGCCTCATTCACTTACTAGGTACTACTTCAAGATATTACATTTTAAGACCTTGATTGTCAAACATATTGATTTTTGCGGCCTGTTAAAGTCAGAATTGTGATTGGTGGATCAAAGTGATAGTCTATCAGGATACAAGCTAATGCAATCGTTTGGTCCGACGGAGTCGACCTGCTAACCCTGAAATCGTTTAGCATCAATCTAGTTGAGGTCTCGAACAAGGGTTCTGACCCTTGTGGCTTATAACAACTCTACTCTCTATTTACAATCGACTGTACCAGTCATCGTTCGCTCCGTTGGTCGAAATTTCTTCCTACATCAACCCAATAGAGTATCCCATGACAGGCGCTGAAAGCTATAAAGCGCATTAATTGCAAAGAAAACTAGACGCGCGGTCGGAGCTGAACGGCCGCAAAAAAGCGACCGTCGTTAGTCGTGTCAGTTGCGGGGGAATTATTTGTGGGAAAATTCCCAACGGTCCGTTCCGCCGAACGGAACTCAAGTCAAAGAGAGGGGTGGGAGAATACTCGTGAATCATTCCGCTTTCCCTTCCCTCGGCCAACCCGGAAAAAAAACTAAAAAAAAAGCGAACCATCTCTTCCAGCAGGACTGTAAATACGAATCTACACTCGTCCCATGCCGAGTCTACGTACAAGTACAACGCTCGCTAGGCAATGGTGATATATAGGACTTGTAGACTTTTCCTGCTCGCATACACATTCCTTCAGCCTTGGCGTTGGATTTTAGCCGGGAAGAATGCTCCGGTTTATTTAGGACTGATGAAAACCCTTCTTGCAAAACTCCCATCAGCGATGAAAATGCCGATTTGTTAATGCATCTATCTATTCATCTAGTAAAATAAGTACCTTAAGTAGGGTTGAAATACCATGGACGCAGAGGCGTCATATTTTACTCAGCCGCAGAATCCTCATCATCTCTAACTGATTGGTATAGCACTGCCAAATAATATGTCAGGATTAATAACGGGCGCAAATTGAACATAAACTGTATTTAACATATTAAGCTAACAGCCAACGCGCGTTACAACCGAACTTGAACTGATCTGCGGGATACGATAGTCTAGTGGCGCTTTTTACAATCATACCGGCTACCTCCATAAAGCTGGGTTCACATGTTCCGCGCTCCGCCGACGGAATGGGATCTGATAGGCTGGAGAAAAGTGGAGTGGGGACTCTCCGCGAGTCCGCGACGGAATTATCTACCTCGAGTAGATATTTCCGTCGCGGATAGGCGGAATGCTGTTGTTGTCTATGCTAAGTTGTCCACCTCCCTCGCCGTGTAGTGCCTAGGCTCTATAACGTAACGCGGACCATGTGAATGCCACTGACCACCCGACGGACTCTCCGTCGCGGAAAGACCCCCTCTCCAGTTTTTCTCCAGCCAATCAGATCCCATTCCGTCGGCGGAGCGCGGAACATGTGAACCCAGCTTTACTCATATTAGCCAGCTAGATGGCCTGAGTGGCCTTCACCTTACAATGGTGAGGATCAAGGTTGATAGATATATCAACCTTGGGTGAGGATAGTGTCCCACTAGTCCCACATCATGATGGTCGGATCTCGGAGCACTGCAATGATTTACATAAGTAGTTGCTGTTGCTGTAGCTGGGTTGCAAGAAGTTTCTTCAGAGATATGTTCTTTATTCGATCTCGAATTCAGCACCTTTTGAACACCCTTGAAATCCAAATCTCGCCGCAACACAGATTAAAAATCTCTGCCGTTGAGCATCAAGCGTTGTTTATGTAGGTACCTACATCTTGGGAGACGCCTGCCACCATTAGCCAAGGTAGTTTATAGATGTGAGGACCGCTCACGAGACTGTGCTATGGAGCTAACCAATCGGTTCGATAGAGCATGCACCAGAATAGTTCAAGCTGTGTATGATGAGCAGTGTTAGTACACACATAAGTTTTTATGATTAAGTGACAACGTATTGATCTGTAGGAACGATCAAGTCCCTAAAATACTAATTGCATACACGTACCTTTTCCAATGATTACTATTAGTTATAGTATATTATAACTCTAATATAAATTATCCTCAGGTCACACAGAAGAACTCAACTTGTATTCCATGAAATTCGATACAGTAGTGATAAATAACACAATTTTCCACCCCAGGGAACATTCAGGTGGCATTAGATGTCAGTTTCTTTCTGTTTTTGATGCCAATGGAGACAGAACCTACGCTGCAGGATGTTGTAGTGGCCATGGCCACCTTCTTTCTCGTAACATTCCCTCCGCTACCACAATCCTTGCGTAGCGCACTGCAAACCGACCAGCCTGTTCAACACCAGAGCTGGCCTGTAAACGATTGTCAATTTAAAAAAATACTGATTTGCCACACAGGACTTCGGAAGTTACTATTAGTTATGAAGTTTCACTAGCATTGAGATTGAACGAAAAATGCGAAAATGGTCAAACCTTTCTCCAGATAATGGCTTAGCCATAAGATCAGCCAATTGATCTTTAGTTGGGACACATTTAATTTCTATACTTCCGTTTTGAAATTGTTTACTGACGCAATAGAAACAAAATCGAACCATGATTGTGTTTTAAAGTCCTGAAGTCATCCGTTTTTGACACTGAGATAGCAGGCTGACAATCAGCTAATAACGATGGAATTGCTTCAATTCTAATAAAAATTAGTAGAACTCCACTTATTAAAATCTCCATTTTCAATGAAAAAGATAAATCAATACAAATACACCGAGAAAATGTGAACAAACGCGACCCAACATCTGAGCGACAAAAAACAAACATGTTTGAAAATCAAACCCTGTCGAGCGACCAATGCAACATACGCTACTAGCGACTCTCACGCGAGACAGGTGCATACTATTGAACTGTTTGAACAACCAAAGAGATCGCTTAGATCGCTTGCTCGCTCCTGTCTTGACGATTTTCGTATTCAAAAAATTTGAAAATTGTTATTTATTTATTTTTATAATTTGTTAATAAATATTTTTTGACAATTTTTTTTATTTGAAAAATTTCGAAATTTTTTGGACTAAGAAATAAATTTGAAGATGCGAGTCCCGTGTCTCCGTGAGCGTAACGATGAGAGCTCTTTCTCGGCATGCCAAAGTGCAGGGCCCAGCTATACACTCCCTCTCGAGGTGCTGTTCTTCTATGCGGCAGCCTCCCACTCCATGTGATACGGTAGCAAGTATATCTTGTCATTATGTCATTCTAAATTATTACATTTGGTTGGAAAAAGTACCTCTCCGACCTCTTACTGTCCTGTCCAAAAAATACAAATAAAAAATGATCCACAAACATATTACATGCAATCGTGCATCACCAACAAATTACCGAGGATATCCGCTAGTCACTTCATTATTGACCTGTCTTAAAATGTGCTGCCGTCTTAAAGTCCGGTTGTGTATGTGAAATGTGAATTATTTGAGAGGCGCCGACTCCAAAAGATGATCAATCTGGAGGCAATTCAGAGGTGAAAGGAAAATCTTTTAATCATTTGGGAAATGAGAAATAGTAATTTTTATATTAGTAGGTAAGGTGATCCAATCAATCAGGAAGTGGTCAGGTCAATACGAGTAGTAAAGTAGTCCTTGAAATGTGTAGTTGGCGAATGAGTTGCTGCGAAGTTGGGACATTTAATTATTTTTTCCTTTTCAGAGTGTATTTTATAGACAAACATTTTGAAGTCGGTTTTATTTTTTTTAAAAAAGTTTTTTTTATTTTTCTCTTTTTAGTGACTTACAATTTATTATGGACAGCTCTCTTTACAGAATTTTCCCAAGCTTTCATTATTGTGTTCTTGTCACTTACTACTAACCGTCCAAACTCAATTCATAAGTCCGTTGAACGTTGAAGTTCTAAAGTATAATGATTACCTAACTATTTTCAATGTTATTATGTTGATTGAGAGTGAGTTTGAACGTTTGGAATAATCCATCCACTGATTTGGGTCTCTTGGTCAACATACCGGATACTTTGATCCCATTGATACACCTTAGAAAACTCAAATAATTGTCTACACCATTGCTGGTTACTAAATTGCACCAATTCACTCTTTCTTTATTTCTCTAACGATAATAGAGTGATGATTTCCTGAAGCGTACCCGCATTCATTTGCATTTTTTAGAAATACGGCCTAAAAAGTATCTAATTTTAGTCCAATCAATACCAAATTTGAATCACGTAAACTAGACTCAAATTTGAACAGTTTAAGTTTAAAAACGATGGAAAAACAGTTTTGGTTTGGAAGTTATGAGGTCTGAAACACAGGTCCATTAAAACATTGATTGCTCCCTTATTATGCCACCTAAATTTGATTTTTTACCATCGTTAGAGAGCTCTAGCTAAGTGCTTTCAAGTGCAATAGTGTTCATATTTTTTTTCTCGACGTGGTTGGGAACGGTGCTCGAAAAACCTCAAAAAAGTGAAAATCGGCATCACGTTTTTTCTTACACTTTCTTCTCTACACGCTATATTAGAATGCCGAACGAAAAATTGGAGCTAGGCCCTTGTAGGCAGATAAATTATGAACAAAATGACACCAGAAACAAAACAATCGAGCAAGTATTCTAGAAGTTATAAGCTTGTAAAGTCAAAACTTCCTTTTTTCGCGAAAATCACGTTTTCCGGCGTTTCTCCGCGTCTGGAGACGTAACTACTGGATGGACTCAATTGAAAAAATTATGGGACCTACCTGGATAGTAACCCTTTCAAACAAAAAAAAAAGTAACCCGATCGGACGCACAGGAGCTGAACGCCGGTGGACAACACATACCGAAAAAAAAAAAAAATCCCGCTAGACGACCATAGTAACCTCCTCCTTGTTTGAAGTCGGTTAATAAACCATTGTAATCGCCCAAGAAAAAAAAATTTATAACCCCCCTCAAAATTTGATGTTTTACGTTTCAAGGCATGTAGAATCCGAATATCCAATAAAAATAATTCTGTACGCCGTTAGCAGTTTTCCGGCCAATCTGTAGGTATGAGCTAAAAATGTGAATTTTTCACCAAAAATCAATCTCGGTCCTACGACGGCCCAATTCTTGAACCAACTTGCTAGCTCAATTTTAGGAGTATTTTTGGGGGGTTTTGAAGGGGGGAAAATTCATATTTTCCAAGGTTTTTCAGAAAAATGTGTACGTGGTATCAAATTGTATAGATTTCTGGACGCTGAATCGAATGAGACCATCGCCGGGTCGATAGCTTTATTGGTTCTCGAGTTATCGCAGCTTTTGTGCCGAATTCGGGAGATTTTTAGAAATTTGACATGAGGGAATAACTCGAGAGTTCTTGGAGCTATAAAAATTGTTTTATACTCATTGGAATGGTCGTCAAACACTCTCTCCAGCTGTATCGTTAGGCAATAAGTTTACCTTTTAATTAGGAAATTAAGAAAAATAAAAATGAATAGAATTACACAATAGTTGTTACGGAGTTTTCCCCTATAGTTACCATCTGTTTTTCGGTGGGAACGTTCACAGAAAATGTTCGGAATATTTAAAATGACAAATGGATAGTCTTCTTAAATCAATATTGAAGCGAAATAATAATAAACCACTGTACAATCATTTGCAGCGTTTTTGGAGTAAGGAATGAATTTGAAGATGCGTGTCTCCGTGTGCGTAACCTTGAGGACTCTTTCTCGGCATGCCAAAGTGCTGGGGCTAGCACTAGACCTGGCCACTATCACAACTCGTTGTAAGCATTCCTCTCGCATTACATGTTTGCAATTGAAACACGTAAGAGGAGATTAACCGTATGGTAGGTATAAATACTTTGAAAACCAACACAAATACTTTTCAATCAATAAGACCGGTTGTGCAGGCTAGACATCCTGTATAAAAACAATGAAGTGAATTAAAAACCACGGGCAACGAAACAAAACAGACAAAATGTCTTTAATGCGTGCAGTACGTTCAGCCTCATCAAACTTCCTGTCATGACAACAAAACAAAACACCATTACAAACACCACAATTTCCACAAACATTCTTGTAACAGGAGACCTTTCCACTGTAGGGAAATCTGGCAAGGTACGGTTACAGTGCCACATTTTCTTAAAGTGAAAAGGTCGATCCAGAACCTCCACATTCGTCTACCAACATTACAATAACACTGTACACGGTGTTCCCTACAAATAGTGGACCAGCAGTTGTTTTCGGTAAATACTACAGATACTTATCAAAACACTTGTCGAAGTAAACACGCCTATTTTTTATTTATCTGCGCCACTTCCTGAGCATGATTCAATAATTAAAGCAGTCGGTTTGACTTCGACAAATTTTTTGAAAGGTAGGGAAAGACCCCAACTATTGACAGGGCACCAGTTATCGACATTTGCACCTTCAACTTGAAAAAATGAGCCTTTGGAGCTGTCTAGAGATTCAAACTTGGCACCAGTTCTGAGGTTAACTTATCAGAAACGTTTTACCGCCAACATCAAATCAGCCATGAAAAAACAAAAACAACACTTGGAAAACGAGTCGCCTGGTTTCTCTCCCCCTCACAATCCACGGATAATATAATGGTTCCCCAAGTTAAGTAGGTACTTTCCTCGACGAATTATGATTTCCTTCAACTATTTACATAGAAAAGTTATCATGATTTTGAGCTGAGAATTGTCAGCAAAACTTTGGAAACCTTTTTGAAATTTACTTAGAAAACCTTAGCCAACATAATAAAAATAAAAAAAATGGAAAACGAAGATCTGTTCAAAAATTGAAACGCAGTGAGCAAAACACCATGAATTTTACGTTCATGTGTCAATAATTGGGGTCCTTACCCTATCCCTTATATGTACCAACAAAGAAGTGGTGGTCCTCTTTGCAGAGAACACTGTACTGGCGAGAAGTGTTTGTAGATAAGCACAAAGCATACCGAAGTCTAGCATCTACCAACATCGCAACACATTTAACTTCATCAGCATCGTTTGGAGCAGGTGGAGGGAGCTGCTGTGGCGCGGGAAGAGGGGATTTTAGCAATGCAGCCGTGTCTTGCGCTACTTGTAGAAGCGCTCGTAGTTCGCTTTCTTCATTCTTCCTTTTTATTCCCCTTTGTCGAAACAGTGGTCGTTGCTCTGAAAATAAATTGCGATGCTCACATAACATGTCCCCATATGGTTTTAAATTTGAACACACCAACCTGTCGACATAATCTTGCTGATATGTAAAGGTCCTTATGTTCAAAATGAGTTGCGCTTACCAACAGGCGCTCCTATGCATGATTCGTCAACATCAGGATCTGCAATTAATAATGACACAGGGTTATCCGCGTCGTGAATGATAATGATAATTTATAATGACAAAATGTGAATGATAATGCCTAGTACTACTGACTTCATGTAGTACAACTTACTCTGTGTGGCAGCAACCCTCGGATGACCTTCGGGAGGGAGAGCCTCGGTAGGGTCCGTCTGGTTTTTGGAAAGCACAGTTTCCCCATCTTGAAATGATACATGTGTGAAAATTAAATCGTCATAGCACATCACAATTGATTACAAATCGGTCGCGTCCCCATTACTGTGAATCCTCATGCATGGGCTCAAAAGAGTAGAGCAAAAATATACCTTCGAGTTGTAGCGGTGCAGGTGGCGACACGAAACAATAACCGGACGAGGAATCATCATCTGCAAACAGTTTTCTAGTTATGCTCGGGTCTACCAAAATTTGATTATTGTATTAACAGGCGGGTATGTATTTCATGCAGATGAACATTGATTGTTAAAATTAGGAAACTGCATTAGGAGTGACAAGAACTACCTGTTACCCTATCACATGAACCGGGAGGCTGCGAAGTGATGAAAAGTGGATCCTCACGGGGGACCGTATTGCTGGGGCCTGCGACTTCACTATCAAACTGCTCCTCTGCCTCATGTCCTTCACCGATTGGCTGAAGTGAAAAATTGCAGTGAATAAACGAACCAACAATAGAAAGTTTTTTACACCTGCACCACGTTGGTGGAATAATACACACGTCCTTGGGCATAGGAAAAACTTACGTCCATTGAGCATATGATCGATGCTGAGTTTGGACATGAGCGCAGGAATGACAGCGATTTGAACCACTTCCATTTCGGCTCGTATACGTCGGTTGCTCCTGCCCCACTTCTCATCGACACTTTCCTCTTTCGCTCCGCTCTCCTAAAAGAGTCCCGGAGCTGCAACCACTTTTTTTTTGCCGCATCAGCTAAAAAAGTAGCAATAAATACATATTCATCAAGTCATGTTATCAGATGAATTTGTTCGGCATTGTAAATTACTTGTCCGTGACGAGTCCACAGCATCCTCACCGAACAAACTATTAATAATAGCAAATAAATAACAATTTTATCAAATACAAATTTTTATAATAAATATAAATGATGTACGGTTTCTTTGGACACTCCCACGCCTTTTCAGGGGATACGATGAATTTGCTGATTAATTATATATTTTGTCCAGGACTGGCCTGTCCGAACATGCCTGTAATATTTCAAACGCTTATAAAATAGAAACAAACACTACTACGTACCTGTCAGCCCTGGCTTTTCGATTTGGGCCACTAACCCCTCCCAGACGTGTTCTTTGAAGTCTGTCCTACGATATAGGACACTTGAAGGGTCCCACAGGAGGGGGTGGCCCTGGACGGCCGCTATCAGGGCCTCCTCTTCGTTTGGACTCCAGCCGAGATTCATCTATAGGAAGAAAGTTACGTTGTTCTATATTTCCTACTCCAATTTCTAAGCAGGTTGATAATAGACCTCGATCGTTTTCAATAAAATGCCACACTTCATTCAAAAATCTTATGAACCAAACTTCCCTAAGGTACTTAGCTTCCATAGAATAATCTTCAATTCCTACCAAAGTGTCAAAGATACTTACTTTTACTTGCTCCAAGGGATTTTATGCAATAATTTTTAGATAATAAAGACAGACTAATAACTGGACAATTAGAATCACGCACGAGGCAATCAAAACGACGCGAACCAAAACAATAACCTATTGTTCTTTGTGGCTCAAAGAAGAATCAACTATCGAGTATCGACTCTGTTGATCGATTATCAATTATCGATTCATATCGCGATACGATTCCTTGTCAGGTTCACGTACTGTCGTTTACCAATTTCATCCCCACCCTCGTACGAGAGGGGCCGTGCCGGTTGACGGTCACTGTGGGGTGTGGGCTGCTGGTGGAAGTGTCTGTCGTGTGAAGTGTAATACGGCCTTAAGGGCGTTCGGCCCACGTTTTTTGGAGGTTTTCACCTAAATTCTGCCACACCAGTGGACCGATTTTCGAGTTTTAAAGCTTAAAATGACCGTTATAGATATGGCTGGTTCGGACAGACACTTCCCCCCAGCAGTCCACAGTGACCGTCAACCGGCACGGCCCCTCTCGTACGAGGGTGGGGATGAAATTGGTAAACGACAGTACGTGAACCTGACAAGGAATCGTATCGCGATATGAATCGATAATTGATAATCGATCAACAGAGTCGATACTCGATAGTTGATTCTTCTTTGAGCCACAAAGAACAATAGGTTATTGTTTTGGTTCGCGTCGTTTTGATTGCCTCGTGCGTGATTCTAATTGTCCAGTTATTAGTCTGTCTTTATTATCTAAAAATTATTGCATAAAATCCCTTGGAGCAAGTAAAAGTAAGTATCTTTGACACTTTGGTAGGAATTGAAGATTATTCTATGGAAGCTAAGTACCTTAGGGAAGTTTGGTTCATAAGATTTTTGAATGAAGTGTGGCATTTTATTGAAAACGATCGAGGTCTATTATCAACCTGCTTAGAAATTGGAGTAGGAAATATAGAACAACGTAACTTTCTTCCTATAGATGAATCTCGGCTGGAGTCCAAACGAAGAGGAGGCCCTGATAGCGGCCGTCCAGGGCCACCCCCTCCTGTGGGACCCTTCAAGTGTCCTATATCGTAGGACAGACTTCAAAGAACACGTCTGGGAGGGGTTAGTGGCCCAAATCGAAAAGCCAGGGCTGACAGGTACGTAGTAGTGTTTGTTTCTATTTTATAAGCGTTTGAAATATTACAGGCATGTTCGGACAGGCCAGTCCTGGACAAAATATATAATTAATCAGCAAATTCATCGTATCCCCTGAAAAGGCGTGGGAGTGTCCAAAGAAACCGTACATCATTTATATTTATTATAAAAATTTGTATTTGATAAAATTGTTATTTATTTGCTATTATTAATAGTTTGTTCGGTGAGGATGCTGTGGACTCGTCACGGACAAGTAATTTACAATGCCGAACAAATTCATCTGATAACATGACTTGATGAATATGTATTTATTGCTACTTTTTTAGCTGATGCGGCAAAAAAAAAGTGGTTGCAGCTCCGGGACTCTTTTAGGAGAGCGGAGCGAAAGAGGAAAGTGTCGATGAGAAGTGGGGCAGGAGCAACCGACGTATACGAGCCGAAATGGAAGTGGTTCAAATCGCTGTCATTCCTGCGCTCATGTCCAAACTCAGCATCGTTCATATGCTCAATGGACGTAAGTTTTTCCTATGCCCAAGGACGTGTGTATTATTCCACCAACGTGGTGCAGGTGTAAAAAACTTTCTATTGTTGGTTCGTTTATTCACTGCAATTTTTCACTTCAGCCAATCGGTGAAGGACATGAGGCAGAGGAGCAGTTTGATAGTGAAGTCGCAGGCCCCAGCAATACGGTCCCCCGTGAGGATCCACTTTTCATCACTTCGCAGCCTCCCGGTTCATGTGATAGGGTAACAGGTAGTTCTTGTCACTCCTAATGCAGTTTCCTAATTTTAACAATCAATGTTCATCTGCATGAAATACATACCCGCCTGTTAATACAATAATCAAATTTTGGTAGACCCGAGCATAACTAGAAAACTGTTTGCAGATGATGATTCCTCGTCCGGTTATTGTTTCGTGTCGCCACCTGCACCGCTACAACTCGAAGGTATATTTTTGCTCTACTCTTTTGAGCCCATGCATGAGGATTCACAGTAATGGGGACGCGACCGATTTGTAATCAATTGTGATGTGCTATGACGATTTAATTTTCACACATGTATCATTTCAAGATGGGGAAACTGTGCTTTCCAAAAACCAGACGGACCCTACCGAGGCTCTCCCTCCCGAAGGTCATCCGAGGGTTGCTGCCACACAGAGTAAGTTATACTACATGAAGTCAGTAGTACTAGGCATTATCATTCACATTTTGTCATTATAAATTATCATTATCATTCACGACGCGGATAACCCTGTGTCATTATTAATTGCAGATCCTGATGTTGACGAATCATGCATAGGAGCGCCTGTTGGTAAGCGCAACTCATTTTGAACATAAGGACCTTTACATATCAGCAAGATTATGTCGACAGGTTGGTGTGTTCAAATTTAAAACCATATGGGGACATGTTATGTGAGCATCGCAATTTATTTTCAGAGCAACGACCACTGTTTCGACAAAGGGGAATAAAAAGGAAGAATGAAGAAAGCGAACTACGAGCGCTTCTACAAGTAGCGCAAGACACGGCTGCATTGCTAAAATCCCCTCTTCCCGCGCCACAGCAGCTCCCTCCACCTGCTCCAAACGATGCTGATGAAGTTAAATGTGTTGCGATGTTGGTAGATGCTAGACTTCGGTATGCTTTGTGCTTATCTACAAACACTTCTCGCCAGTACAGTGTTCTCTGCAAAGAGGACCACCACTTCTTTGTTGGTACATATAAGGGATAGGGTAAGGACCCCAATTATTGACACATGAACGTAAAATTCATGGTGTTTTGCTCACTGCGTTTCAATTTTTGAACAGATCTTCGTTTTCCATTTTTTTTATTTTTATTATGTTGGCTAAGGTTTTCTAAGTAAATTTCAAAAAGGTTTCCAAAGTTTTGCTGACAATTCTCAGCTCAAAATCATGATAACTTTTCTATGTAAATAGTTGAAGGAAATCATAATTCGTCGAGGAAAGTAGCTACTTAACTTGGGGAACCATTATATTATCCGTGGATTGTGAGGGGGAGAGAAACCAGGCGACTCGTTTTCCAAGTGTTGTTTTTGTTTTTTCATGGCTGATTTGATGTTGGCGGTAAAACGTTTCTGATAAGTTAACCTCAGAACTGGTGCCAAGTTTGAATCTCTAGACAGCTCCAAAGGCTCATTTTTTCAAGTTGAAGGTGCAAATGTCGATAACTGGTGCCCTGTCAATAGTTGGGGTCTTTCCCTACCTTTCAAAAAATTTGTCGAAGTCAAACCGACTGCTTTAATTATTGAATCATGCTCAGGAAGTGGCGCAGATAAATAAAAAATAGGCGTGTTTACTTCGACAAGTGTTTTGATAAGTATCTGTAGTATTTACCGAAAACAACTGCTGGTCCACTATTTGTAGGGAACACCGTGTACAGTGTTATTGTAATGTTGGTAGACGAATGTGGAGGTTCTGGATCGACCTTTTCACTTTAAGAAAATGTGGCACTGTAACCGTACCTTGCCAGATTTCCCTACAGTGGAAAGGTCTCCTGTTACAAGAATGTTTGTGGAAATTGTGGTGTTTGTAATGGTGTTTTGTTTTGTTGTCATGACAGGAAGTTTGATGAGGCTGAACGTACTGCACGCATTAAAGACATTTTGTCTGTTTTGTTTCGTTGCCCGTGGTTTTTAATTCACTTCATTGTTTTTATACAGGATGTCTAGCCTGCACAACCGGTCTTATTGATTGAAAAGTATTTGTGTTGGTTTTCAAAGTGTTTATACCTACCATACGGTTAATCTCCTCTTTTCAGTCTCAGTAGACTCAGGGCAAATAAACCTGGGTCTGCCTACGGTTTTGTGGCTGGCCCATACTTTTGATAGTTATGCAAGAATCTTGTATACGTTAAATGGAAAATAAACAGAGTAAGAATTGCATTGTTTGTTATTTTATCTCTCTACCTTTTCGTGATTAACAAGAATGAAGTAACCTCTAGGTAACTAACAAGTACAAGCAGGGTATGAACAAGTTGGTAACATGACAATAGGGATTTTTCAACCACCCTGCTTCAAGCAGTAGTTTGTGATTTTTTAGAAACACACCACAATGCGCCAAAAACTTGGTGTCATGACAGGACACAAATACAAATCTTGGTGTTTCGATGCAATCACCTCCGCTTTGTGTTTGCTGCAATTCGTATCGTAGTGGTTGGAGAATCCTACGCAAAGGAATTCGGTAGGTGAGTAGATGAAAAGTGAGAACAGATTGGATAGGTAAACGCACCCATGTGACAGTGGGAGAGTATTAAACAGTAAATGAAATATTTATTCAAGCATTAGAATCTTTTCTTGCCAAGGTACTTTGTAAACTCGGTGTAACAGATCACAGAACATATCTCTAATATGGCTAGCTGTGAGTGGTGGGCGCGTATACGACTGACGACATACATCGCGGAATGTGCCCTGGTCTTCATGTCTCCAGTCGCCTGGTATTATTGTCCCTTCTTCCCCGCAATGGTCGACGTAGGTCGTAGAGTTGATCTAGAAAATCAGTGTATATCAATTAATGATGCCAAAGAGTCAATGATACCTGATAGGAAAATATGAGTAATAAGCAGAAAATTGTGCAGTTGCTGTGATAAGCGACTTACTTTTTGTGAGCGCAAGATATTGTGAAGATTGCAGCAAGCCAGTACAGCCTTGCTGGCTACGTCCGGATCAATGCGGATCGGTGTTCTCAGCAACATGAATCGAGCTGCCAGGATGCCGAAGGCATTTTCTACAACTCGGCGAGCTCTCGACAATCTGTGAACAATCACTACTGCCTGTGTATCCTGCCTGTGATGTCTACTTGGCATTTGAATACTTGGCACTGTTGTTACCTGTAATTGAATATCCTTCGATCCGTCCGGTTACGACAGAGAGCCTTTGAAAACGGTATTAGAACTGCACTGCTCAGTGGTAGACCTTCATCGCTCAAAACCATATATGGAAGGCAGAAACATTCGAAAAGTTCAGGCGCTGGCAATTTTAGTGACCCATCGTCGATGGTTTTTTTGAGGATGTTAAGTTATTTCAAGAGAAAAAGGTTTGATACATCAAGAACGTCAACTCACGGGTGCTCGATCCGAACTGTACTCGTTTATTGCTTGCAGGTAGGTAGGTGGCAATCGATGTTTTTATGGACCTATAATTGAGACATAACTTCTAAACTAAAACTGTTTTTTCATAATTTGTCAACTTCAATTGTTCAAAGCAGAGTCTAGTGCTGATTGGACCAAAAGTAGATACTTCTTACTAATTCGGAATCTATAGGCTTCTCCAAAAAATGATCAATCCTTTTTCTTTTTCAGAGTTTATTTTATAGGCAAATACTTTTGAAGTCGGTTTCCTTTTTTTAAAGTTTTTTTTTCACATCGATTTGCGGTGCACGTCGAAAGTCGTCAGACAGATGGAAAAAACCCGGAGTTGCATTTTTGCTATACCCTCAACCCCAGATAGATAATAATGAAGGTAATTTAATTACATTTGAATGAACAAAGGCTGTGCAGTCGTCGAATCTTTCGGAATTTAGATTTTGAGTTTTCTGGGTCCTATCACTCACCTGCGTCTAACAACTTATCTTTGCTGGAATAAGGTCGTTAGGGTAAGTTGAGGAAACTCCCGGACCTCGGCGTTGAAAATTATATAGTATGCAGTGTTTATAACTGTTTAATCATCAGAAAAATTATACATTTTGGATAGGATTTCTTATCAGCCAATTCTACAATACTTGCCCGATCAATTCTATACGGTCCTGTGAAAACATAAAATAGTCGACAAACTCTTGCTGTACGGCTTGGGCCTCGGCGGGCGTTCTTCGTCCAACTGCTTGCAGCGGCGTATATGGTGAGGGTTGGTCTACCTCTCCTGACTCAACTTCAATTACCATTTCGGCAGGGCAGTACATAGTCGAAGATGTCCTACTTCTTTTCAGAAAATTGTGGAGCACGATGCAGGCTTGTGTTATCCCGATGGCTGCTCTTGGCAAAAGCTGGCTAGTTGTACGCATTACTCGAAATACTGCGGATATAATTCCAAATGCATTTTCAACTACCCTGCGTGCCCTGCACAGATGGTAGTTGAAAATTCTGCGTGGAGATCCCAGCTCTTGGTTACCTTTGAAAGGTTTCATCATGTTGATTCCCAAAGGAAAAGCATCATCTACAACAAATACGAAAGGGCTTTCACGCTCCCTTCCAGGCAGTGGACGTGGTTCGGGAATGCCGAGTTGCTGATGTTGTAGTAATTCACAAAGCGGAGTATTTGCGTAGACACCGCCATCAGAGATCCGGCCTTGGCATCCCACATTTGCGTACAGAAAGCAGTAGTTTGCATCCACAAGACCGAGGAGAACGATGCTGAAAAATCTTTTGTAGTTGATGTAGTCACTGCCACTGTTGGGAGGTGCTTTTATTGCAATGTGTTTCCCATCTATGCTACCTAAGCAGTGTGGGAAGTTCCATTTTTCCTCATATGCGCTACATTCAACCATTCTTGTGGAGTCCGTGGTAGCTGAAAATAAAATAAATTCTTTCATTAGCGAAAAATGCAAATCAATGAAAACAACTTCTGAAAACACCTAATAACGGTCCTCATTTAATACTGTTACGTTTTTACACTACGCGGATTCGTTTGGGTCAGACTTGGAAATTAAAACACACTTTAAGAACAGATTCCTAATTTATTAATAACACACTCAACACTAAACACTTAATTTGTCAGTACGTTCAGGTTGCCACTTGAAGTAAGTAAAGTTCAAGTCTCAGTTGAATTATTCTCAAATCACTTGTTGTTTCCTAAAAATTTGGATAGTTTGTAATTTTGAAAAGTCAATGTAAACTTGCACTTACTTTCACCTCATCTTGTAGTGCTTCGACTAGAGCTTCACAAACTTCAGGGATTATGTCGCGTATACTAGATACGGATACACGGAACAGCAGCATGAGGGTGCTGTAGCTGTCTCCTGTGGCCAAATAGCGCAGTGTGATAGCAAGCCTGTCCTGCACTGAGATGGCCTTCCTGTAGTTAGTGTCTTGCCGTCGAATACTAGGCCCAACGCGATTCACAAGGAACTAGAAGTCAGAGGAGGACATACGTGCAAATCCTTTGAAACTGTCCAGCTTCATCTCGTTCAATGTCATGAGAGTTTCATCTTCTCGGATATCCTCGAGAACCTCTTGGCTTTCTCTCTTCGTCAAGTATGGCCGAACCCATACTCTCTTTTGTTGTCTACCTGACGAGCACAAAACTACAACGCACGCAGCAGCAGTTGCTAAATCGGACATAGTCAATTGAGAACTGGAGAACACCAACTTGTTTACACTAAATGTTACTTAAAAATGTCAACAACATTGTGGATAACATTGTTAGATAACATTGTTAGATAACTAGACCCAAATAAAACAGATGGAAGAATTGTTGCCAACAAAAAAGTTGACGACATTGTTGCCAACAATGTTGATAACATATTTTCTAGATCATCTCATTTTGTTACTAACATTATTGTTATCAACATCTTATGTTAATAACATTTGTTTTCACTAACATTTGGTCTGTAAGCACCTTAAGCGGGTTGATATTAGACCTCGATCGTTTTCAATAAAATGCCACACTTCATTCAAAAATCTCATGAACCAAGCTTCATTAAGGTACTTTGCTTCCATAGAATAAACCGCATGGCGAGTAACAACGCTGGTAACACCTCCTCTTATTCCTGACACAAAAATTTGTATCATGTTCACGTCTTTGAGTGCCGGCTGAAACCTTTCGGAAATATTTTGGTGAGGTCGGCTAATTCAACTATTCAATAAATGAATAAAGCAAAGCAGCCGTATCTTATGTTAATCAAATATTAACTCACCGATTCACTGAGGACTTGTAAGTACCTAGATTCACTTCGGATATTTTAATGAATGAAAATACATACCTAAGTTCAAGACGCAAGCAGAATGGTGTATTTTCCAAAAGCCAAATCACCAAGCACATACACACACAGGCAAAGAACCAATCAAAATCATACACGATTCAAACAGCAGGTAAATGCAAACATAGCTACTGTAGGCTGAGTGGATTGATTCCTTGACATTCGTATCCAAGTAGGTAGGTATTTTGAAGGCAAAGAGACAAGCTATTTTCAACATTGAGTATTTAAGACTGGAGTCATGCTAAATCAAGTAAATGACGCTAACTTCACTGCTACTTGTTAGCTTTTTTAATCGTCGAGTTAGTACCGCCCGAAATGCCTCGTAAAGCAAATAAATTGCTGAGGGGGTTTGGTAATCTCACAGCAACCTCAAATTATTGCTCCCAATGTTAGTTTATTCTCCGAAGATACAAGCGCTAGTGTCGATATTCACGTTCGACTGACTAGTTATGACGTAATAACTATTCATTTTTCGTTCAAAATCATCGGTTTTCCTTAGGGATTTTCTCCGCGGAAACTCACAATTTTCATGAAAAATCGGTCATTCCGTCTTCGGTTGACACCAAATAACAGAATTCAGGCCAAAAGGAACGAAAATAAAAAATAGGCGTCTTCCCCATCGGGACCTGAACAATCATATCGATCTCCCGCGAGTTTGAAATCCACCCACCAAAATTTACCTCGGTAAAGTCCAGTCTTTACTACGTATTTCACCAGTACTTAGGTTATTTAAACCAACCCTGTCCTTTGAAATACATAATATAGTTCATTCACTTTGCGAACACTGAACAAGTTAGCGCCAAGGAGCCAGGAGAGAACAGAACATTTTATTTATTTATTTGTTTTACATATTTACGGGCATAGTGTGCCCAATAAACTTGAATTAACTAGTAGCGCTTCCTGATTAAACATAATACAAATATTGATTAAAATTTTAAAGAAAAACATGTTCAAAATTAAAGGAAAAACAGTTTTTATACTTGTGAGGGGGTAAAGAAAAAATCTATATCGGGGTGGTTTTCCAAAAATAAATTTGCCTGACGGGGGAGACGGCTCAGCGGACGGTGGTAGAGGTAATTTGTGGGGGAGAAGCCAACGTGGAAGAGAGTCAAATGCCGGGAAAAGAACCGAGGAACATTGATGGATGCGTGTTCCAACAGATAAGGGCAGTCCAGGAAGCCGTTCACCAACCTGTAGTCCATGGACAGGTCCAGCCATAGTCGTCTCTTTTCTAGAGAACCTTTTCCA
Source organism: Tupiocoris notatus (assembly GCA_037159825.1). Classification (NCBI taxonomy): domain Eukaryota; kingdom Metazoa; phylum Arthropoda; class Insecta; order Hemiptera; family Miridae; genus Tupiocoris; species Tupiocoris notatus. The sequence goes on along the minus strand of JASJUZ010000752.1, from coordinate 468,200 downwards.
TTTTGTAAAGTAGCTGACGCCAAGTCAATATTTTCTTGCATATTAACTACTAGGTCTGTGCCGTCATGATCATTTGCGCAATCGAACGTTCTAGGCACTTCCTATGACCGGAAGTTATTCAATACGATTCGCTAAGTGTTCTGTTGCTCCTGAGTCGCAGACCATAGCAGTTGAATACTTGGGGCGGATACCTTCAGATACGGCGAGTGAAGTGGACTACTTATTTTCTCTGAGGAACTTATCGGTATCAGGGTAGGAAATCTCGTTTTCCCAAATAGTCACCCATACTTCGTCATTATCAGACCCGAACTTCGTTCCGCATAAAGCGAACACAGCCTGTGGGTCCCTGGAGAGTCGGGACTCAAGAAGTTTGGCATGGCCAAGCTTCATCTTCATGGTTTCCCTCTTTTTGTCTCCCTTGCGAGCCAGTCTCTTGGCCTCAGACATCGCAAGTCTCATTTCCATCGGAGTCTGAGCCCTGGTTAAATAGAAAGTACGAAGCTTAGGACTTTGGCTTAGGCTCGGCAGTATGAACTTGATAAAATATTATAAATGATTGACTCCGTTGAGAGAACGAACAAGACTGAATTTATTAAGGTTTTTTGTTACTAAGAAAATTTGAATTTGGAGACCAGATGTTCGAAAAATGAAAATTATAAAATTGAAACTAAGTGATTGGAAAGCAATAATTTTGAGTCGAAATATAAAACGAAAATAAACTGAAGTTGGAAATTACCGAGGGTAGTCATATTCTCCCTCCCCAGTGACTTCCATGGTCACGTAACGATCCGGAAACTTGACAGTGTGTCCGGACCTTTTCTTCACTGGGATGGATGGAGTCTTTTCAAGTTGTTGGATGCTTGGTTCTTCAGCTTGTTGGTCGCTTGTCGTTGCGATCCTTCGACGTTCTTGAAGTATGAAGGTTGCGGTTGCGATTGAGGTTGAAGGTTGCGGTTGAAGTTAGATGTCGAAATTGAAGTTGAAGTTGAAAGTTGTGTGTTTAGCCCTTCGGTAGGGATAAAGAATCGGAACACTGTTTTTTCACTTTTGGTATATAACTGCGTTTATTTACGGAAACGCTAATAGTTAAGATCGATACTGCGATCAAAGAAAAAGGAAGAACGCGTTCAGTTAACTGCGGAATAACAAGCAATCGAAAGACCAGAAAAATAGGAATACAATATTTGCAGTGGACAAAAGGTACGTTATTGCGCATGGAACATTACAAGCCGAAGTGAAGCCGGGCCGCTAGCGTCGCTGAGAGTAACCGCTTTCGCCGCCCTTCTCTTTATGCGCAGAACCCACTGCGCTGGTCGGATGATCGCCTGACGTCATAATGGACCAATCACATTTGAATAAGATCTATCGTATGATCGCCTGACGTAATTAAGAACCAATCATATTTGGAAAATCAGATCTGGCGTTCACGGTCACGCAGCATGGAAAAGTGAGGAAGAGGAAAGGCTACCCCGCTGCCGTTTGAGTTGCCAAGAGCTAAAGAATAATAGGAAAATGAAAGAAAATGAAATTAATTGGTTTGAGCACCGAGGGCCAAACATTGTGATACCTGCATCGTCGTTCTTCCGCCCGAACGGAGGTATCTTAACCCTGCTACGGTTGCTGTTCTGCGCCGATTCTTGTTGCGGTAACGTCGCACTTTCTCAGACCAGCCCAATTTTGTGTTCGCTACAGAAATACACCACCATTTAAGTGACTGAAAAACTTCTACCTCGTGTGAACTGTGTTTCAACGTTGAATGAAATTCGCTGGAAAAGCCTTGCGGCGTTTCGAACGCACTCGCAGAGTTGAATACACGCTCAATAAGCTCTCATTTCCTCATAAGGTGCATATGTTGGGAAAACTTGCACAGTTGGTAGACCTGCGAGCTCCGTTCATGCCCGTTTCAACGAGGCGAGAAGCGCAGCATATTACTAGCGGCCGGAATACACATAGCGCAGGAGATATTAAGTGATCATACCTTAACCACTTTACCTTCTGAAGTTGTCAGTGTTGCAGTCTTGTACGTATTATCGGGCGATTGTATGAGTATATTATGTATACAGACGGGTACGAGGTACAATCGAGAGGGAAGGCCTTCGATGCCAACGAAGGCACTTAATTAGACAAGTCTCTCAGCCAACTTCCGCTCCTTCGAGGAAACTTCGAACAGAGCGAGAGGACAGAAGAGCTTTGCAAACAGGTTAGCGAATCCCTTCGCAGTTTTTCCTTTTAAGCGCCCCTTCCCCTCGAAACCTTTCAACACCCTCGTTGAAACTTCGACTTCCTCCTTCATAACTTCCGGTTAATAATTCGGGACGATACCCGACGTTACATTATTCCTCATTCAGATCGTGTCCTTTCAGTAGGAAATCGAGAAAAGCTTCTCAGAATCACATATGCCACAAAAATTATTACTACCTATGCAATACCATAGGGTCATAGGTACCAGATGGACCTATGCAGCCCTGAAGATGCCCGAATGGGCGAAAGACCTCGGCCGAGGAATAAAAATAAGAAGAAAAAATCGCACTCTCAATCTCCCCTTCATCCTGACAATACCTATGCAATATTTTGCCTCTTTCAATTAATGTACCATCATAGAATGTAAAATTCCACTATTTTTTTTTTTTTTTTTTTTTTGTCGAAGAGTTTTTAAAACATCGATTTTTGGTCAATTTATCGGTTCTATTGATGTGTAGTTTCGATGGGTGAAACATCGAACGTCGATGTTGAGACCTCGATGCTCGTAACCAGCCCTAATAATTAGAATTCTTCCAATTAAATAAAAGGCAAGCGCTCTTCCAGTCTTTTTATATTCACATTATTTATTTCCTCCATTCTCTCACGAACTATACGATCTGACGGCTGGAAGTCATCTTCTGTACTCAAGTTCGTCCAAGGGTTGGTTTTCCTTCAAATTGAAATACTTGGAAAAGAAACTTTTCGAGAGGCGAGTCAATAGCTTGGCTTGGATCAACTTAACCTTTTCCTACAGTGAGTCTCTGTATTAGCCTAAGCTAATATTGCGATAAGCGCTATTCACGTAAAACGAATATATACGGTCAGTGCGAGTACATTTTACCATAAAAGGAGGTCCGTATATTAAATGTAGGTAACGTGATAGTTTCGGAGGTCGATAACTCCACGCACTCACCGTTATCCGTCTACAATTATTGACCAAGTGGGGTAAAAAAGTGACAAAAACCACTATATCTCCCTGAAAAATGAATGGGCCTGAAATTAAGTCAATTCAATACCAGAAGATGTCTTATTCGATTGATTGAGGATCGAAGGTAAACGAACAAAATCGATTGATTCCCACCCTATTGGAAATTTCCTTCAACGGATCATGGGAATAGTTTAATGCAGAAAGAAGAATGTTCCAAATAATATAATAGCTTTGTGCAACTTGGTTAAAACTCGTAACTATCTCTTCATCTCCTATCCTTGGAAATGTGCCCTTTTTCCGCATCCAAGTGAACTTGTGTCGCTTGGTTGAACTATAAAAAAATGCCCACTCTGTTTCTGTAGCCACCGATAAGGTCACATCATTAATTTCCCACTATGTCAAATGTTACGACTTCTATTCCTGACATGTAGTTAACGTTGATTTTTCGTGAGATCGAGTGAACTTTTCATAAATCGAGACCGAAATGCATTCAGAAGCGAGGGCGGAGGAGATTTCAGGACGCCAGTTTTCCAAACGAACGATATTCGCTGCTTTTACGCAAGGGAGTCTATTCGCGTTGTATTATCCAGCTCACCTCGCTGATATTCTGGCAATGGTATGTGTAATTTTCAACCGATAGTTAGACGAGAAAAGAATTTCAAAACACTAGTCGGCAGGTAATTTTAAGATTTTTTTACAATTGGGCAGCATAAATATGATAACATTTCAACGATTGTTTTATGGAAAAATAATGAAAACACCAGATGATATAAAACATAATGCTCGTTGATATTGCTTGACAAGAAAATAAAAAAATCTCCTGACGTTGAAGACCTAAAACTGAGAACGATTTGAGTCAGTTTTTCATTCGCAGATAATTTTGACCTTTTATAGGGAAAACAGTTTTCTTTGTAGGCTGGTTACGTACCAAAAGAGCTCGCTGAAAAGCTGAAAATTGGTGGAAGGGAAATGTACAGAGTCCCGAGCATCATCGAATACGGTAACGTTTTGATTTGTTCTGGAAGTATAATTAATTTAACATGAACGTCACGATGACGAGACTGTGACTTAAGTTATAGCTACATAGCTTATATACGTAAATGTACATCCCACAGGTACGAGCTGATCTTTCAGCTTTTGTGGTTTAAAACTTCCCAAGTATTCAAATCATGGTGGCTTTTTCAAACCCTTTTCAACTTTTCAGTCTTCACTTTCACTTTCCGTGTTTCTTGAAGCCAGGTAATGGAATAGTAAGAGTGAAAAGTGCCGAGAACGGTTTGGCTCGGTCTTTTGAAACACTTTTTATCGATTTTATTTTTTATAATAGAGTGAAAAGTTGGAGGGATTCCTAAAATTTTGCAGGCACTTTTCTGGAAGATGTCTGCGTCCCGAACTTTGCCAAGTTGGTAGCTTTAGCAGAGTCACGCTAGATAGAAATAGTGACCTCTCGATCAGCGACCCAATATTGGTCCTCCCATTTTTCGTACAGGGTTAAGTAACCATTAACTATCATCAGTAATGATTGAGAATTGACGGTCGCTTCGATCACATCTATGAAAAGAAAAACGATACACATGATTGTACAGTAATTCATTACCTATTTCTTATAACCTTGCTTCATTTTTTATGTATAACGTAGTGAATTCCATCCGTCATAGAACATTTTCTTCAATCTTCGTTGCTTCTGTAACTTCCCTGCCTTTTAATAGTTTCTATTAAAAAATCTCCTCATCACAAGCACCGCATCCACAATGATACGACGCGACATGGCTCGAGACACAAATCACCATGAGAATTATTAGACATCAACAATAAAAATGGAAATTGAGAGCAAAGTGAAAAGTCTGCAAGTCTACAATTTCAAAACACCAAACTACTTTTCACTTCTCTCCACCAAATTGAAAAGTGAAGAATTAAAATCTATTTCCGAAAAAATAGCCCCGTTCTCTACAGTAAAATTTAAAATTCATCATTTTTTTGTTTGTATATATATGGCACTAATTTAAGTTGCGATCTCCATTCAACAGTTAGACACGTCCATTCGGAAGAAGGATCGTCCGGATTGACGAGAGGACAGTTGAGCACCGTAGCTTGTTCCATATTGTATAGTATTTCTGAACAGTACACCCGGCGAGCTCTGACTCCTCAAAATAACCAAACGAGGACATTATATTTAGAGTATGTTATCCATTCACACAGTTTTCTAATTTTGGAAATTAATTTATTTAGAATACGTTAAGTAGAAAATCTGTAGTCTCTTGATGGTTCTTTAAAGTAGATGTCTAGAGCGGTAAGATTGCATAGTCAATGAGACACCTGAGTCGCCCCTTTAAACTTGTGAAACATTAAATAGCGCTCATGGAAGTTTATTGTTAAAATGCATCAGCTTTGTCCAAAGTTCGAGGCAGTACTGCTTCCGGTACGATTCTCTTATATTGTTCTGTTGTCTAAGTTCATCTTTCCCGTTTCCAAAAACACCTTGCGTTTGCAGTCAGACAATGGAATATCCGAGTCGCTACAAAATTTCAAGACCCGTTGTCCACCACATAATCTAAATCCTGGCATCAATCTTAAGCCTCTGTCTCTCAATGTCCACACTGGAACTTTCAAATCGTCCCCATGTTTCTTGCTCTTCACAAGAAAGATCGTTTTATACTTTTAAGGTACCCCTTGATTGTCTGGATTTATGATTATTGATGGCCTCCATGGTTGTACAATGATAATTCGAGACTAAGAAGAGCTCATCGCTGGAGTTTTCCTGCTTCGCATTTAAGGGCAGAACGGATGATAGAGGACTTTGAAATGCTTACAATCACTATTACCTGGGCTTTTAAACTTTCAACGTTTTCTGGTAGCTGTTACTGGAGAAGGTGAGAGAGGTGGATCAACACTCTTTCATTTAAATTCTTTGTTCTCCAAGCGCTTGTATCGTAACTGGCCTCCTCAGGAATAATTTGGAATTAATCTGTCTATGCAAACTTCCGGGTAGGCTGAAACTAAGCGCCCCCGTCTCTCATGGATGGGGTCCTATTGGATGGGTCGAGAAATGATGGGATAGACGCTCTCACCTCGTCAACAGCCTCGCATGAGGCACTGGAGGCGCGTCTGTTTCAAGGGAGTGTGGTTTTGGGCGGAACTTAAGTATAACGTAGGAATCTGTTCAATAATTTACCTCATGAATAATGAGTCCAGCCATCACTCACTCTGACTCGCAGTCATTAATAGAAGAAGCGACTCGGTCAGCGTTATCTTTTCTGAAACAAATACTTCAAACTGTGTTGTTCATCATAAACAGAGGCTAATTTGTGGTGAATTCCATTCCCATTTTTTCCCTTTCAATGAAAAGAATCGAAAGACAGCACGAATTTCTGAAGTGAGCACAGAAGACGTTGGATTCTCCACGTTTACAAGACTGCCATACTCGGTCTGGTTATGGCATTGCCCCCGAAGAAAAAAAAAACAGTGTTCCCAAAAATCATAAATGATATTGAAACGTGAATCGGGAATAATATTTTTGGCGGCACCTCGTACAATCCTAAAAATATCTAGTTGATTTTTCCTCACGGTTTTAGATACAAGACAATTTTGAAAACAACGATGATTTCTACAGCAGTTGCAGTCGGCATTAGTCATCCACTCGAGGTGCTCGGATATAGACAGGTTGTTCAATTTATCGGGAAAGAAACAATTTACTCTAGGTAAGTTACTCATAAATTCAGTTCTTACCCTTGTTGTTAGAAAGTAATTCCTGATACTTCGTGATTTTTTCCAGTTGCTATTCTGCGATTAAACATCTTTTTACTGGGCCCGGACTTCGCGCCCTGGTCGACAGCCTTTTGCCGAGATATTTTTATTACTTATTGCCGTCCCTTTTTCTCAATTTGTTTCACAAGACATACGAGCATTATCTGGTAATTTAATAAACTATGGATTCTCTCTACCATGTCTTTAATTGTTTAAGAAAAATAGCTTCAACAATTTATTTCCAGGATGGCCGATTATCTTGGCTCAATCCAGGAATCAGTAATGACATCATTGCGTCGTATTTCTACTCGGCCCCGACCATAACCAAATTCGCTATTGAATTCGTATCAGCGGTAAATATACGTTTGATGATAATTCGAGTATATTATGTAGTGTGTTGCAAAACGCCACCAACTAAATAATAACCAAGTATTCAGCGGCCCTCTTCAGCTGAAGAGCTGAAGCTTTTAGCAATTTTTCCCTTCAATTATGTCGTCATATATTCAGTCTTTTGGTTTTACTTCAAGACGTATAGATGAGTATAGATTCTATACTCATACGTAGTATGTCCCATAGTATTACCTATGCATTGTATATTACCTTTCATTATTCCTTCTCTTTTTCTTCAATTTTCTATTTTTATTTATCATCCTCCTTCACATCTCTTCCTTTTCTTTCTATTCTTCAACCTTATTGTTGAATCATAAACATTTTTTCAGTGCACTGTCCTGCGAACTCTGCATCCTCTGGGCGTCGTAACAGTGACGTCCAGCATTTCGAACTGCGGGTGGGTACTATTTGGCTAGAAATGGGTATTTATTGCTCAATACGATTTAACACAGATTTGAAATTGCAGGTTGGCAGCTGGCGGGCCTTTGTTTGCTACGAACGTTGGCAACTGGATGCAGAGATTTGTCTACATGGCGAAAAACCATCAGCTTTATAGAAACGCTAGTTTCAGATCCGCCAATTTCACCGAACACAGCAACGCCTTTATTGTTTTGTAGAAATTGGAGACGTTAATTTTATAAAAAGCCTATTTCAATACAGAAATTCAACCTAGAGGGACACATCTTCTGTATTTTTTAAGAACTACATCTTCCAAGAGCAATACGAGTTGTACCATTGTGTCTACCAACAATTCTAATTAATTCAAGATGTGTAATCTCTAAGGTAGGAAATAGCGAGCTGTGTGAGTTGGTATGAGCCTCTTATATGAAAAGCTGCTGTCCATTAAGCGAACGTTCCTTTGACCTACGATAGATAGCAAAAATTTCCTTCGTTGAAATTTTATATCCACAAATGGCCAACCTCAAAAGTTCAACCTCTCGAATCGAGAAAATTCGTATCATGACAATCTTCAAATTCGTGGTAATATAACAGTTAATGAAGAGAACTCGGAAAAAATAAATGTCAAACTTTTGGCCTTTTGAAATGTCTATTCGCTAATCATCATTTTTCAAGTTGCAGCTTGAGTAAAAGAGTTATCTGTTTTGGGAATACGACTCAACGTTTGCAACAATGAATCGCAAATGAATTAACTCTTAATTAGTTCATTTTCTCGACTCGAATTTCAGCAGATAAAATACGCGCAAATTGACGTTTTGGAGCGCTGCCAAATCAATTGCTTTAATAGAATGAAATTATTTGAACGAAAGTGATTAACAACAAGAGAGCGAGAAGTTTATACAAAAGTCTTTTGAAATACTGCGTCCCAACCGTAGAATCAAGTTTTGTAACTTTTTTTTCCCAAATTGGTTTAATTATAAAATAGTCGAATCTCAAAAATCGACGTGTTTAGAGAATATTATAGATCCAGCTGTTGGAATGTCGGTTGGGTTCAAATCAAACTAGATCTAACAAAGTCACAATTTATTTTTACAATATTACAATTAAGAATATTTCCTTCGATATACACAACCGATTTATTGAGCATTTCCATAATATTTTTAAGACAATGAAGTCAATATATTTACACAATATTTCGCACTACAGAGTACTTTTACTCGTTGTCACGCTTTTACATTAAACAGCGATACTCACGTTTTTATGTAAAATGTGATTACGTGGAAAAATTGATATCACTTATTTTTTCGATTTTACTGGATATCTTATAATTTCTAGTAATTTATTCATTCTATTAAATGCTATTATCAAGAATATTCAAGGACGGAATGCCTTGTGAATCGATTCGTTTTGAAACCCACAACAAAACAGTACCAGATGAATAGTAAGAATTTACAGTCGTAACTCTATTAATTTACGAGTGAGGAAAGATCTAGGGGATTTTTGAAGGGATTCCTTTTTACCACAGGAATTTTTTCCAGAGCTTTTTGAAGAAATGTTCACTTTTTGTAGGAATTTCAATTTTATTTTTTGTAAATCAACTAGACCACCAGCCAACTAGCTGCCATGGAAGAAATACAGAGAACATATGAAGAGGAACATGACCTCAACCAAGTTATAAAGTTAGTTATAAGATTAACCTCAAAGCTGAGTTGTTGATTGTTAGACCTACTCTGAGTAATAGACCAATAAATTAATTATAAAAGTTTTTCATTTCAGCTTTTTACTTTCCCCCTCCCACTACTACAACATTCCAAGCTATTTATATTTTTACAAGGGCCGTTTTACATTTCTTATGAAGCTCAACATCGGATGAAATTTACGTTTTGCTGGATATTTTTTGTGGCTTTGCACAGTTTAGAGACTTTTTAGGGGTTTACCTTCAATTTAGGGGATTTTTATTTTATCTTGGTATTTCAAGAATGGTGCTTGGCATTGGCAACACTGTTCGAAAGTGAACTTCTTAACCTTCAAATCGATCAGATCATACAGAACCTTCCCGACGTCTTTGATGCCAGTCGTAAGCATGAATACAAACCTATGAACCCTAATTCACTCTAGAATCCCGATCATCAAGAAACTCCCCACAATTTCGGTCACAAGAATTATCTCAGCTACGCAAATTATAAATCATTAGACTATTTTCTCTCCTTTCAACTACTTGTAGTTCACAAAATATTCATTTACTTTCAGTCACTCTCGGTCTCTCAGAAATATATTGGCGTCGTGTACAGTACGACCAACAAAAAACACACTAATGGTAGATTTCACAAAAAAAAAAATTGAATTGGACAACAAAAAATTTGATTACGCCAGTAACATTGCTTGTTGGCGTTGCCTGTACAGCTAACTCTAAGGCTGACACCAGCTCAATTTTTTCGGTGAAATCCACCATAAACGAAAGATGAACAATGGATACATTTAATCACCCTGGTAACTTACACCGGTATCTGAGGTCGCCATTTTAAATCGTCAACTTCATCTTTGGCCGGCTCTTGCTCGAGCATATCGTATAACGAACACTCGAACTCTCTCAAACTCTCGGTGATCGACGACTTCCTCGACGGCAGGTTACTGTTGCTATTATTGTTATTTTCTTCCAAAAGCGTCGCTAAGAAGTGCTTCTTATTTTCGACGAGCGACGTATTCGACGTTGTCGATTCGATGCTCTCGTAAGCGGATTCGATTATCGGCTCCAGCATCGATTGAGAATAATCGAACTGCCTGTAGAACTGGGAAGGTTGCAAAGCAACAGTTGGCACTTCGAAACGTGTACCGAAGTCGTTCGTGTCGTCGTATGGCGTGTCGTAGATTCGTTCGTCGTCGTCCTCAGTGTCGTTTTCCTCGTCGGCCTCGGTGGGAGAATCGAGCGGAACTGTTGTACCTCCAGCGGCTGCGATAACATTGAGAATGATTTCATTCGTGGTCGGCGGTTCTACCGATTGTTGAGCATCGCTATCCGAAACCGGTTTTACATTAATTGGAACCGATCTCTGATTTTTGACCGTATCGGATTCCACATTTTGGGAAATTCGAGTTGCTTCCGGTGGCGCTGAGTTCGATTCAGTCAATTTTGGTTCTTCCTTTTGAATTCTAGACGGATTGACGTTATAAACGCGGATCTCGTGTATCGACTTGGATCTGCAAACAAAAAATTCGATTCCGCTCTTTTAAATTGATTGAAAATCCCGTTGAAAAATTTATTTTTACTAGTTTTGGAATAGATGATCAAGATCGATTAAAACCGTATACCTGCGAAGTTTTTCCAATCGATTTCGAGAATTTTTCATCAGCACAGATGTAGTCCGGTTGAGGATCCGCTTCTTCTTTCGTGGCGGTCGTTTGGGTGGCAATATTGTGCATCCCAACGGAAGCGGATAGCTTATATCGGAGGTGCTGAACTTCCTGCAAAAACGGTGAAAAATAAAGTGAGATCAAATCGCTTTGAAAGCTGGCAGCAAACGCAGTAGTTTGAATATTTCTTCAACTCTTCAACAACTGAAGGGTAAAAATGTTCCAGAAACTGAAATTCGGCATGATCGGCAAACCTTTGTTTCGGTTCGTTTTCCTCATCATCCCAGAGACGTTTTCGGCATATTTGAATCTGAAACAGAAGGCGAAGAAGCTATTTATTACTATAATAGCATTTGGATTAGATAGACAGCCTAAAAGTTGGCCTTCAACAACTGTAAGAACTATAAAAGGAACACGAAAGAAGGCAGATCTTATCAGCCAGCTAGCAGGACAGAGAACGAATCAGATGAGGGTTGTGGGTGAGCACTAGGCAACAGTTGCCACCTATTGTCGATTTGAGGGCTAATCTAGTGCATCAACGCAGCAAAAAGGTCTACCTGCCTAATTTTGGGTCCACTACTGAATCTGACTCTCGCCAATTTTCATAAGTGGCCTTGAACGTCTTCTATTCGAAGACGGAAGTAGAAAAATGCATGAAGCTATAAAAATCGTTCCATACTCGTCGATTTGTGGTCAAACACTCTTTGAAGATATATTCTTAGACGAATAATGTAAATTTTAATTAGATGATTAATGGTGGATATCACAAAAAATTTGTTGGAGTTAGCTGTACAGGCAACGCCAACAAGCAATGTTACTAACGAGAACAGAGGTTGTAGCTAGTTCTATTGCTTGTTGGTGTGGCCTGTACAACAGCTGTCAACTAAATTGGTTTGTGAAATCCACCATAAAAAATTCAAAATAATTGAAATCACGATAGTTCCTAAGGATTTTATCCTTATAATTACCCATTTATTGTTGGGTGGAAACTTTCACAAATTTCGATTCATTATTGTATTTTAAATCATTGTAATCGCTCACAAAAAAAATTTTTCTTACCCCCAGAAAATTTGATGTTCACGTTTAAAGGCTTGTAGAATCCGAGTATCTAATAAAAACAATTCGGTCCGTCAGCCGTATGCCGTTTACACTTTTTCACAGAAATTTAAAAGCTAAATTCTTGAACTTTTCAACGAAAATCAATCTTGGACTGAAAAAGGCTCAATATTTTAACCAAATCGTATTTTTAGGGTGATGTTGGGAACATGGATCCACACTTCTTACTTCAATCGTTATATTTCTCTTCTGAACGTTTCTGAAATATAACGATTGAAGTAAGAAGTGTGGATCCATGTTCCCAACATCATCAAAGAAAAATGGAGATCCTGGATATTAACCGAAGTATTTTTAGGGGGTTTTGAAGGGGGAAAATCGTATCTTCCAATATTTAGCAGGAAACGGTTTATTCGGTGTCTATTTCTATAGATTTTTGGACGCTGAATCGAATGAGGCCATCGCGGGGACGATAGATTCAATGATTCTCGAGTTATCGCAGCTTTCGTGAAGAAGTGTAATACGAGAATTTTTGGAGCTATAAAAATCGCTCTAGTCGTCTCGGATTAGTGTTAAAACTCTCTCAGGCTGAACCATTAGGCGAATAATTTTAGCTTTAATTTGAAAACTGATAAAAATTATTAAAATTACCATTGCTGCTACGGAATTTCTCCTCAAAGAGGTACCAATCTGCCTTTTGGTGGAAACGTTCACAAATAATTGTAATAGTTACTATCACAAATGGTCTTCTTACATCATTATTGAAGCAAAGGAATAATAAACCGCTGTACAGTCGAGTGCAGCGTTTTCTATTGAACTCCTCTGGTGCAATAACTTTCTCGATAGGTAGCTGAAGACAACCTTAAACTCCCACCTGGCGAAAAATAACTCTTGTATGCAATTCATACTTCCATAACGAGCTAGTTAAACTATGGTTGTAAAATTACCATAAATTCTCTTGTGTATCCTCGTGAAAAAGCGACACTTCAACAATTGCGCAGTTACGCCGAATATTGGTTGAAACGAATAGACAATTTGAACACATAGAAGGTCGTAAATGCTATTGAGGAGCAAGCGATAAAAATGTTATTAAACGAATTCGTAGAACGGTTAGATTTTACGATTTCTAAAGTTCACCGAGGGATAATCAAGTGTAACAGCTGAGCGGCAGCGGTGAAAATCTACCCACGAGCGTTCTCTCTTTTTTATTTTTCCCTCAACTCCTCTTTCACCGTTCTCTGCTCTCCTTTTCCATTTCTTTCTCACATTCCTGCCCTCTCTTCCCTTTCTCCGACCATTCGTATCTCGCATTTCCCCGTTCCATTCACTCTCGGCGTATTTTGAGAATTCATGCAATTTGCCAGAGCACTTGTTGTTCTGTGGACCGGTTGAAATCGCAAAAGGGGATCCGAGTGCGGAATTCGCGGAAGTTTCCTGCCCGAGCTCGTTTTACTTTGTCTCGTCAATTGAGTGGCCTTACCAGTTACCCTATCTTCCCAAGTATCTCCACACTTCCCCTTCTAAGTTTCACAACCCTCGTAAACTTATCAAGGGGACTCCACTCCGAAACCCACACACTCCAGATTCGCTCCTACACGAATAGACAACGCAAGAAGTACTTGTTTGAAACTCGTTCGCTCCGTTGTTTCCCTTACAAATGAATATAATTTGTTTCCGTCAAAATAACCGGGGAGGAAAATTCGGGAGCTAGGAAACCTGTGAACCCCTCCTTACGATTACAATAAGGGAAAATTGCCTATGATTTATATCAAGGAGCGTCCAACGTCATCGTCATCAAAAGGAGCGTTTCGCCGCAGTGCAAAGCGAGGAACTACTAGCGCTACGTGTTGATACATCCAAGCCTCCCCATTTCTTATTTATTCAATTTCCCCCTCACTGCTAGTTTTCTTTGCGGAAACCATCTCAGATAGAACCTTCAAACACCATAATAAATTATGAAAAATCAAGAAATAATATTAAACATCGTAGTGGTAGCAAGTAAATATGATTTTTTGGAACTTTTGAAGAATGATTGTAATTAATTGTTACTTCGTTGGAAGCAAAAAGCCGAATTAAAAATAGCCTTCACAAAGTTTTAAACATTATATTTATATTTTAGCGAATTTATCAAACTAAAAATGCTTCAATTGGCTTGTATTTTTTTTTTTTTAAATAATTTTTTCATCATTATTTTTAAATTTGATTTTTTGCTCTGATAGGGACCAATGAGGACTTTGAATCGAGTCACGTGGAAAAACAAATTCGATTTTCCATAAATCTAATAATTAGTTTTAAAATCAGCACATTGGCCAAGGAATTCATTAATGATTACTGCAATAATGAATTATTGCATAATTCAGACATAAATAGGCCCAGTCGGTGAATATAAGATCCCTGAACGCCGTATGTGGTTCTAATGTGGTTAATTGTTCCGAATGGCTATTGCGTAAAGATCACGTTTCATAGATAGCTCGTCTTACCAAATATAGCAACACGCCATGTTAGTACTTTCCTGGCGCGTCTTCGTTATATTTGGCTCGATAGACGCAATTGCTGACGTGGCTGATAGATGACTCAATAGAGATAACTCGTAATGAGTCGTAGAAAATAAAATGGCCAAGTAGATAAGATAAAGAAAATATCCGGTGGTTTTTCGATGCTAGCGGTAAACTGCTACCTTTTTTTGAAAGCTTAATAAAAAATAGGATCTGTTTACAAATTTTGGTTTACCGATCATTCATGGTACTCTCGAAATGAAACATAGGCATTATGAAGTTGCGCAATATAGCAAACTTATCGACTTAAAAAATTAATATTATACGATTACGAATATTATTCTAAGGTACGACTTTCATTACTACCATACAAACGCTGCAAATGATTGCAAAGTGGTTTATTATTCCTTTGCTTCTATTATAATTCAAGAAAACTATCCACTTGCAATCCCAAAATTTGTATGTGAACCTGGTTTTTCCCCCCTCACACCTCCTGAACGTCATTTTAATTATTTTTCCTAATTATCTAATTGAAAGTTAAATTCCTCCCCACCCCAACAAAGCTACCCTCAAAGTTGAGCTAGCAATTTTGCTAGAGAATTGAGCAATTGCCAGACCAAGAACGATTTCCGGTGAAAATTCTAAGAATGTAGCGATTATGGTTTCGTCAAAAAAGTTATGACGGCGGACGGAGAGATATTGTCGGTTTATTATTCACTAACAAAACATCGCAATCGCTTACGTAAAAAATTGTCTATCATTCGTGGTCTGACAACGGCTCAATTCTTTAGCCATTCAATTCAATTCTTTGGCGATTTTAAGATATTTGGCCACATGGCACTACGCGATCATTTGAGGAGCTATAAAAATCGTTAACTTGTTGGAAAGCTCGTTAAACACTTTCTTAGCTGTATCGTTAGGCAATCAATTTCACTTTTAATTAAGTGATTTAATGATATTAAAATACGTTTGCTGCCAAGTCCTTCGCCCTTTGTTATTACCAATATGTTTGTGGGTGGAAACTTTCATATATGAGTTTTGGTCTTTCCAAATCATGATGGAAGCAAAGGCAAAACATACTACTGTACAATCATATACAGCGTTTTTATTGGATATTCGGATCCTACGTACCTTAAAGTTAAAACATCAAATTTTGAGGGGTTAAAATATTTTTTCGTGAGCGATTACAATGGTTTGTATTAAATAATAAAGTAAACAATACATCTCAGTATCTCGGCTGGTTTCTAAAATCTTGAGAGGTTCCGTAACAAAGAGTTACGGAAGAGAACTTTCCTGAAAAATACATTTTGAAGGTATATCAACGTCTAAAGAAGCCAATTTGACCGAAGGAAGCATAAACAAAATTCGGCCTCATATTAGAAATTATATTTATTATATTTATACACGACCGCATAAGGTAATATCTTTTCTTTGGTTGGGGAAATATCCCTTCATTAGTTTATCATGAATGGATAGCTAACGTAAATTCTGCCAAAAAAAGGTGAATAATTTTAAAATAAAAAAAACTCGATGTATGATCAACATTGAGGAAGTTTGTTTTTCTTAAAATTAAGTTGAATTTCATTTTATTTTTCGAGACCTTTATATTTTTTCTTCAAATAAAAGGTAGAATACGTTTGGATTTGGAGAATTTCATGATCGATTAAATTTTTTTTCAGGACAACTGTCTTGTAAAGACGAAGTTATCCTTCATACATAAGCCACGTAAGCCACATAAGCTTCGATGAGAATACTTTGCGATTATGTCACAAAAGTCAGTTCACATTCTATTATTCAGATATTGCTAAATGCAGCTCGCCTTTCAAATTGCCGATATTGATTTTGGAGAAATCAGTCGAGTATTGAGAGAGTGAGTGAGAGAGAATACGTTGGGGGGGGGGGGGGTGTTGAGTCGGTATGCTCCAGTGATGGGCATCAGATTACTCCCATCTCCATGGCCATCAGCAACTTCTCATGGCAACTTTCCTCACCCTCCCCGTTGCAACTGCTTCCCTTCCATTCCGTTAGCCGGGCGTATCCTTCCAGTCCTATCACCCTTCGAGCACTTAGACTAAGAGCAATGATGGAAGATGTTGACTGTGTTGGATGATGATGTCAGTCGGACGGCCTGGACAGCCGGGCGACTGACAAAGACGGAGAAACCGACGGAATCGGTCAAATCGGGTGGAAATTTCACGCCGTTACGTTGTTAGATTGGACCAGTAGTATTCCCTAAGCTTCGGTCTGATTGTTGACGGTGTCCGACCGCCTTCCACCGTTGGCTTTCAATCAGCGACGTCCTATTGATACCGAGCGGTTCAGCGTCCGGTGAGAACAACCGTTGACAAAATGGGCACGGTCGAGGGATTAGATCTTCACCTATCGATTGGAAACGAACTAAATTACCGATTGTTAATATAATTAAAATTAGCGGTTTCGGTTCATCGATCGTTATTAGACTGTAACTGAACCTTCTTGCTTTCTCTTTGCCGAGACACGACTTGACCTTCCCAAGGAGGCATCCACGATTCAAGAAAAGTATCGATGATTCCAAGACAATTTCCATTTCCCTATTGCCTCTACTATCAAAATTGTTTGAAAAGCCCATTCAGAAAAGACTAATATATATAGGGATCATTGAAGAACGCAAGCTAACCCCAAAATACCAATTTGGATTTCGAACGAATCATTCCACAACTGACCAAGTTCATCGGATAATGAACCTAATTGAACAAGCACTCGAGAAGAAAAATCTGTGTTCAGAAATCTTGCTGGATGTTTCTCAGGACTAAGTCTGGCACGAAGACTCAAATACAAACTGAAAACGCTGCAAATGGTTGTACAGTGGCTTATTATTCCTTCGCTTCAATAATTATTTAAGAAGACTATCCATTTGTTATAATAATTATTTCCCGAACATTTGTGAACGTTCCCACCGAAAAACAGATTGGTAAAACTGAAGAGAGTGTCTGAAGGGAACATTCAGGACCGTTTTCCAGTACCTCGATTGCCTTCGATTGATGATCACAATACTTCCATTTACTACGTAAACGTGGAAGTTCAATGCGAATTCCGCACTGTCAACACGATTCTCATCAATTATCTGGAATATAAGGAGACCTGGTTTGCAGGGTTCTTAGAATGTAGCAGTTGGTCGTATTATTGCAGGAAAAAAGCAATGGTCTCATTCGATTCAGCGTCCAAAAATCTATATAATTTGATACCAAATACACATTTTTCTGAAAAACCCTGGAATATATGAATTTTATCTTCCTCAAAACCGCCCGAAAATACCCTTAAAATTGAGCTAGCAATTTGGTTCAAGAATTGGGCCGTCGTAGGATCGAGATTGATTTTTGGTGACAATGTCAAGAATTTAGCTATTATCGTTTGGCCGGAGAAGTGTTGACGGCGTACGGCGGACAGACAGAATTTTTTTAAATTGTATATTCGGATTCTACATGCCCTGAAACATAATACATCAAATTTCGAGATGGGTTAGAAATTTTTTTCTTGGGCGACTACAATGGTTTATTATTGATAATAAACCAAAACTATCCTTTTCCAGTGAAATTAAATATTTTTTCATCTGAATTTCGTTGATTTTGAGCGTAGTTTTCCCCCTTAAAGAATGTATACAATTATTATTTACGAAATGAAATTCAAACGAACGAGCGACTTCGGCGTCCGATCGTTCATATTGTCCGACGGAGGGAAAAACCCGATCGGAGAATTGTTGAGGAAATTCGAGTGAAATACAGTCTCGCTGTGAACGACAGGAGACGAATCGGCCCCGTTCAACTTCTCGAACTCAAATTGTTCCGTTGATAGGAAGTCGTGAAGGTTTGACAAATTTGAAGTCCGCAGGAATCGACCCCTTTCGACCAATCAGCGGCCGTAGATTGAGAGACGGGATACTCTGAACTGAGGGTGTTTTGCTGGATGAATGGATCCTATTGTTACTCCGACGACGAGGGTTAAAGACGCGTTGAACATAATAGTCAAAATCTATCAGGTCCTCGGCGTAATTCGGCCGCCAAAAGCATCTGTCGTTCTGTAGATCTAAGTTAATATCCGTGCGCGAATGTTATTGAATAAATAATCTGATTCCATATCCTAATTTTAAGCGGAATTCATCATACATTCGAGAATCGATCGCACTGGACGGAATTTTTCGACTGGATCAAGTGCTTCCGAGTTGTCGGCGTTGTATAATTATCTTTTTGGTAATTATAGTTGGCAGACCTGACTTCGACATTAATAGGTTTCTTTTTGGTTTATTTCTCAATAATAACCCGTTGTGATCGCCCGAAAAGAAAATTTTCTAACCCACCTCTAAAATTTGATACTAAATTTTCAGTTATTGCAGCTTTCGTGTAGAATTTGAGAGTGTCAGAAATTTGGCAAAAGGGTAATACACGAGAATTTCGGGAGTTATGAAAATAATAATATATTCGTTGGTTTTATCACGCACTCTCTTCAACTGCGCCGTTCGTCGAAAAATCAGCTTTTAATTTGAACTTTAAGAAAAATATTTAAGATTATAATAGTCTTTACAGAGTTTCGTAAATGGATGGTCCACTCACATCATTATTGAACTACTGAACAATCATTTGCAGCGTTTTTGAAGATGAAGCCTTTGGATTCGTCAACCCAACAGTAGGAAGATTAACATTGACCCTAAACATAATAAGTAGAAGATTCATATTATTGTTCCAGTCTTTTATCTTATTAGCCCTTCCACAGGTTTTCTCCTGTAACTGAGTGGAATCCAAATTTTCTCGATTATCTGAGAACAATTATCGGCTTACTAGGAACTTGATTCAATTACCATTGGTGTGCATAGATCACACAGTACTTACATGCCTGTTCAGGAATGTTAGTTTAGGTAGGTAAGTAGGAAAGATTGATCCGTCCCTTCACGACGCACCATAGGATTTGAGCTGCCTCGACGGGACCTTAAACAGGTTGAGAAATGTACTACTTATCTATCCGACCAGATTGTCGGACCTCAGGCTGAACGCGCTCTTTAAAGTCAGTCGCTCATGAGCCAAGCTCTGAACATAATCGTCCGCACTTCACGTCGATCGTTGTCCTCGTATTTCTCTATCGTGAGGACGTCAATCGTCCGAGAAAACACGGTGGCCATCGCCGCCTTCGGCCAGTACCGTTTCTTTTTTGCCATTCAACTTGCAGCAGCTGCACATTACAAATTGGATCGGATTGAGCCGACACCAACCAATTTAAGGTGAGGCATTTCAATCGACGGTGTATTTTGGCAAGCTCCCGCTTCCTCAACCACCACCTCGCTTCCGCATCCTATTTCGTCGAGCGCGCATCACGAAGAATCGCTCGCGTCGTATTATTTTTCGCTTGATTGTATAACTTTCGGGTAAAGGAACCATTGATTATTAGTTTTATTGTAAACAATTGGAAGTCGTATTTCTTTTCTATTATCTAATCTCATCAGGCGCCTCGTAGGTAGGGATTCAATCAATTTTCATTAAATATTTTCCTCCTATTATTTCTTTTTCTGACATTATTTCCTCTCAAACCTCAAGGTGAGTGTAACCTGGGAAACAAATAATATCTTTTACACTTTTTATTATAATTATACAGTCCACTAGCTTTTAGGGTACTATTGTTAATTGGCGCGCTAGGTATTGCCGCCCCTACAAGCCCGAACAATGCCTGAGTCGATTGGCCTGTTATAAAATCAAGAAATTCATTACAATGGCTGTAGCTGTGTTTTTGCGACTTATCTAAAGAAAAAATTAATATGTTACACAGGGCGCAAAATGCATGTGTACGCTTTGTTTTCAATTTGAAACCTACCGACCACATGACGGAATGCTATATGAAATTGAAATGGCTGAAAATCGAGGAACGCATAGAGCTGTCCATAAGAATTTCAATGTTTAAATTATTGAAATTTGGCACACCAAGGTACCTTGCTGATCAGCTCGTGTTTCGAACAGATGTGCATGATAGGGTCACCAGAAATGCATCAAGGTTACTTCAGCTGCAAAACATGCAACCAATTTTTATGCCAAGTCATTAAAGTGTAAAGGAGTAAGAGTTCATAATGATAGTTTTGAAATTTTAATATATAAACTCAGATCTGCTTAGTTTTTGTTAGAATGGTTTTACAAAGCTGTTGCGCGCGATATGCTAAGTAAAGTTTTGTAGCTGTACGAAGAGTTTTTCTTTTTCCAAGTTTAAATTTTGTTATATTAAGATTGAGCTAAGTGAGCCCTTTTTCTATCCAAATTTATAATTTTTTTTTCAGAAGAACTTGACTTGTATTTATTTTTTACAAGAATTTATTTTTCTGTGCAGTGTGGAAGAGGCCCAGTTTGCGCCTAACATTGTACATACCAAATAGTAAAAGATATTCTATTCTATTCTAAAGTTACTAAACTACAACTGTCGTGGAAAACTAGACAGGGCAACCAGAAGCAGAAAAACGCATGAATCAACTTGAAAATATTTTAAATGCAAACGATATTTGGATAACGCGGATGTACGGTGTGTGACCCAAGCGATGAAAATGAGGTCGCTCATTTGCCATTATAAACATTTACTGCGATAACATTTTCTGAAAATTGAATTGAGTTTCCTCCATTTTAAACGGAGATACGAAGGTTTTTGTCACTTTTTGACCACGAAGATACCGACAGACGAACACGCAGGGAATTGTACAGAAAGTGTATCTGACCGAAGTTCTGAGAAAATTTCTTCCGAAATCACTTCCGTTTCGAAGCCGACTTTGCGGACGACCACAATGCTTCCATTTACTCCGTAAACATGGATGTGAATGACGATCCGGGTTTACTCGTGCCAATTCAATGCGTAGCTCGCCCTGCCACCACTCACTGCGCTGAAAGAAGTGAAGCTCGAAAATTTCATCATAATACTAATAACATGTGGTTCACTTTGGTCTTAAAAAAAAAAAAAAATAATAATAATAAATAAAAACCTTATTATAGATTAGAGAGATATAATTGTTTATGCCCTCTCTACCTTAGTTTACGATAATATTCAGAGTTAGAAAGGAGTCTAGACAAGCCACGGAATAAGCATAGTTGATTCGTTATGACAAAACGGACTGAGTCGGACATCCGAGATGAGACCGAGAGTTGAATTTCCCCGAAGTTAAATTACTCTTTAGCTGACGCCTTTGCAGAAAGAATTTAACAGGCGAGCAAACTGCGGATAGAAAAAACGGACGAAAAGAATTAAACTGCGAGGAAATGAGCGGTTCAAAGGCCGATCTAATATCCGGCTTAAGCCTTGGACTTGGCTCAAGGTTTAACGAATTGAAAAGGGGGAGACGAGGGAGTTCTAATATAACTTACTGCGAATAAAACGAGAAAGGCACTCTCGACCGGAGAAGATTACCTCGTCGAAACTAAGGTGAGTTTATTCTTCAATTTTGACAGGCGTCTGCAAATAATGTAATTGGAGCGGAAAAGGAACGCGAGCGAATAATATATAATACAGCTTTGTTTTCAATTGCATCATTTCACATCAATGAAAAAGCTAATTTCAGTTCGAAGAAAAGCCGTTTAATATAATAGTGAACCCATCGATCGCCCTTGTTTGTTACTCAGTCACTCGTTGCTATTTGTTCCTGAATTTTGGAGCCTCGGTATCATCTTGATTGGAAGCAAACCTTGGCTCACATACTGCACTTCCGCATTATTAACTTAATTCCTAAGTTTTTCTATTTTTCAGTTTCCTGGCTAGTTTTTCAGTAATACTTGTTGTGTACTAACGTTGCAGCCTTTGTACGAGTTTCTTGATTTCGTAGTTGGTACCGACTCAAAAATGAATGAAACGTGTGATTTATGCACACCACTCGTTTTATGTAGGATTTTGACTTCACTTGGAAGTTGTGTTTTGGGGTCTGTTTAATAATCATTGATGAACACATTTGCAATGAAAAATCTCCATTTGTAGTCCTAATCTCCTGCGGCAGATCGGTTTCCATGCCCTTAGATTAGCACTTGGACGTTCAATCTTTTTCTTATCCTGTCAACTGGCACCGATTGTCTGTTTGATAACCAAGCATCTATAAGCACAGATGACGCTCAATTCTGTTCAAAATTATGCCAAATTCCAAGAGTGCGGCTTGATATGGCTATTCTTATGTGTATAATTTGGTGACTTTCTCCAGATGTAGTTTTCTTTTGCAGCGTTCTGTCTGTTTTGTTCACTACTGTTGCTTCGGAGTCCATATGTTTTTCTTCGCGCATTTTGGGCCAACTGCCCTCGCGGCCTTGAATAAATAAAATTACCTATGCTCGTTGTTGTCAATGTCAAGATATTTTATCGCCGGAAAAATATATTTAGTGTTGTCTTAGAAGACTGAATCATGTTCTGTCCGAGTGCCAACTTCGCTTTCCGTAATTTTTTCACTTATTCGCCATCCCATTTTTTTTTCATACATAAGAGGATTCTTAACTATGCCAATGATACTAGAGCCCTATCATTTTAATCTGTTGACCTATGTCACAATTATTTCGATGGATGGTACGATGAGTAGACACATGTCGTATATTCATTAACCATAAATACCCTAGTACGGGCCAGTTTCTTACCTGAAAAACGCTGCAAATGATTGAACAGTGGTTTATTATTCCTTCGCTTCAATATTGATTTATGAAGACTATCCATTTGTGATAGTAACTATTCCGAACATTTGTGAATGTTCTCTACGAAAAACAGATGGTAACTATAGAGGAAAAATCCGTAGCAACTATTGTAATTTTAATGATTTTTATTTTTCTTAATTTCCTAATTAAGAACTAAATTTTTTGCCTAACGGTACAGCTGGAGAGAGTGTTTGACGACCATTCCAATGAGTATAGAACGATTTTTATAGCTCCAAGAACTCTCGAGTTATGCCCTCATGTCAAATTTCTAAAAATCTCCAAAATTCGGCACAAAAGCTGCGATAACTCGAGAACCAATAAAGCTATCGACCCGGCGATGGTCTCATTCGATTCAGCGCCCAAAAATCTATATAATTTGATACCACGTACACATTTTTCTGGAAAACCTTAAAAAATATGAATTTTCTCCCCCTCAAAACCCCCCAAAAATACCCTTAAAATTGAGCTAGCAAGTTGGTTCAAGAATTGGGCCGTCGTAGGACCGAGATTGATTTTTGGTGAAAATTTCAAGAATTTAGCTATTATGGTTTGGCCGGAAAAGTGTTGACGGCGTACGGCGTACGGCGTACGGCGTACGGCGTACGGCGGACAGACAGAATTTTTTTTATTGGATATTCGGATTCTACATGCCTTGAAACGTAAAACATCAAATTTTGAGGGGGGGTTATAAAATTTTTTTTCTTGGGCGATTACAATGGTTTATTATTGAATAATAAACCAAAATACTAACGTTTTTAGTCAAATTATCTCTTCTTTGTTGAATTGGAGATGAATCAAACCGTATACGGAAATACCGAAAGCTCTGGTGTCGGAGGGAAAACTGGCGATCGCGGATGATTCCATATTTATTTTCCCAACTCGAATTCCCATCATCTCAAACTGAAATGGATTTTTTTTTAGCTCAAACGATGGAGAGAAAAAACGAATAGGCGCACAAAAACGGAAAGAAATCAATGGGTTGTAGAAGGAGGGGTGCGTGGCGTGTGTTGTGTCGAAATTTATGTGAGCTGGAAGGAAGCCATTGTGGTATCAGTTCACGCTTGAAGGTTTCTTCTCCCACAGCTTTCCCAAACCTACCGTCTTTAGCCCTTGTGGAATCCAAGACACACCGACGATTTTCCTTCTGCAAATTCCACCTCTTTTCGTCATTACCATGAAAACTCGCGGATTTCGTTACCCATCTCGATTCTGGTTTTTACTTCGCCACACTTACGGCAAACTGCATTTCAGTTTATCAAGAACCTTTTAAAATTCGACGTTTACGTAATTTGACATATGCTTTGGCATTTCCCTTCTTGGAAGCGTAAACAGATGGTGGTTCATTTGGTTTCGGATTTATTATTATTATTTATATAAAACTAATTTTTAAATCGGTTTTATTTTTTAAAGTTTTTTTTATTATTATTCATTATTTTTACTATCTCCATACTATTATTTTTCTTGCGAATTTTCACGAGGTATCTTGATCAAAATATACTGATAAACTAACATCAACAATACTGAGTGAAATAACAACTCTAATTACTCCTTAAAGCACTTTTCATTAAAATGAGAATACCAAAGCGAGCGAAGAGTCTTCTGGAACAGAAATCACTCCTACTCCTTATATTTCTCAAATTAATGTGGAGTCTGAAATGAAGAGATGCCAAGCGCAAAGTAAAAAATCTAATGCAGGGTCATTATAGGGACTCTTCCAAAATTAAGTCAACTCTTCAGTTAAAATTCAAAGTTTACACTATGCACTTTGCGAAAGACTATTGTTGAGAAGGGAAAAAATTAGACCTCGCTATTTTGCGTGTTTGGAAGACACTTTATCTTTGGCATCCGAAATCCGATTGCTAATAAATTGTAGATTCGCAGATTGCATAGTGAAGAGGGAATATATTTAGGAACGGCCCTTTGATTTTCTTGTAAGTAATCACCTGTTCGTAAATAATCGGGATTGGAAAAAATGTGTTCTTATTAACCTTAAATTCTATATTGTATTGGGTAGGTGAGGGGGAGAAGAACCAGGCGACATATTCTCCGATTTTTTATTTTCCGGCCGAGCACTTTCGCCCCTTCGGGCATCCTCAGGGCGATGTGGAACCATAGGTTACCACAACCAAGAAAAACAAAAAAGTTAAATTCTATATTGATTCGTAGAATATTATTCCAAGCTAAAACAAAATCACCTAAATTTTGATTTGATAAACTCGGTTTTTCATAAAAGAAAAAAAAAAACCTTAGGAAAATACGTTGCTTAAAAACTAATAGGTATCATAAAAAGGCAGAGGCTTTGGAAAATATTGAGCAGTGTAGTGAATAGCTAGTAAAATTCATCAGAGCTACACAATTCGTCGAGGATGAACGGTTGGAAAATTTTTTTCCTCTTGGCAACAATGCTTCAAAGACGGCGTAATCGCGTTGATGCATAGCTACATTGGCCTCACTTTTTGCTCTAATTGCTGACGCCTCTCACGTTTCTTTCCTTCGTTAGAGGCCATTTACATTTTCCTTGAATAATCGCCGTTGTTTAGGCTCTCTTACCATTTTAATTTCCGCTTTTAGAATTCCGACCGTCTCCCGGCGGTTTCTCCGATTATGAAATTATTTATTCGAACGTACAATTCACCTGGACGTTTGAATTAGATTTTTTTTTTTTTACTTCTTCTTTTGTTTCAGTTGTAATAAAGAGAACGTCTCACCTGGTCGGAGCATGTCAAAAGGATTTGACCGAAGTCTGGAAGTTTCGGGCTTTGAGGGAGTTCCAATTTTTTACAGCAAACGGATCCCATACTGGCATCTTCTGCGGAAAAAGAGATTAAGTATTTCTGTTAGATGACGATTATTCGTCTTCGCATTCAAAGCTTAGTTTACCTATAATATAGCCGTCAAACGCGGGGCAAATTGTTGGAATTGTCATCGCACCAGAACTTGGTACCAGAAACCATTACCAACGTGGAAACCAAAATGTTTTCACTACGGACAATTTTTTCCCATTCCCAATTTTGCAAGTGCATTCTTCTGTGTTTAAATACAATTTCCCCTTATAGCTCTGCTGTTTCAATACAAATCACATCTATTTTCCATAGTTTCTCCCCGAAGATTTTAAAAATGACAATGCTTCGCTGTGCTTCTTTTCCTGAAGGTGCCTCTCAGAAGCCACTTTCCTATGAGCCGATTATCGAGGTTTTACAGCTTTGGTAATAATGCACTGTTTCTCAAACATGTTGGCAAAAAATGACGTGACGTCACTATTTTTCGGTTTTCTCGTGATAAGGTCTTTTGTTTGCATGACGTTCCCAAGACGTCTTCAGCGAATTTCTGAAGAAAATGATGCCATTTTTGGATAGTTCCGATAATCGACCACCGAATTTCAACCCGATTACACATACAAAGCCCGTTTCATGTATCACCACAGAATCGAATACGGGGGGGGGGGGAGTGTATTCAACCTGTGTTGAAGCGTGGGCACTATCGCACCTGCCGATGTCACTTCGCACAATAACTAACATAATTTTCGAGGTAAAAATCTGATTTTTTTGCACAAAAAAGGCCCCTAGTTTCAAAACCGGATACTTGCAGAAAACCAAATTTTACAGGAAACCTAAAAAACTAGTTTTGCTATTGTAACGGTATATTTTTGAATGTTCAACTATTTTGTGAGATAGTCTACGGTCACAGTAGGGGGACCTTCCATGATTGATATTTTTTAATTGTTCCTGTCATTAATTATTGCTAATTAAAATTTGCAAGTATCCGGTTTTGAAGCTGAAATTGCAAGTAGCCGGTTTTGAAGCTCAGCTGAACTTTTCTTGGCCTTCTGATTGGATCAATGGGATAAAAGAAGCAACAACACCACACAAAACGAACGAAAATATTTTATTTTTGTTTGACATAGATCATTTTCAACCTTTATCAGGAACTTCTACCGAACTGACTTCAAAGTTAAACATACCACAATGGGGCAATGTGCCCAATTTTCCTAATGAAAAATACCTCTTTAAAAAAAAAAAAAAAATGAAAACTTAATTGGTACTTGTTGGGTAACCAAAGTAATTAAAATTTAATGACGAGAAAAAGTAGGTAAAATGCGGGTACGCTGACAAGATTGGGGTAAATGTTTTTGGGTACCAATTTTACACGTCCACTGCCTCGTCCAGTAATTCTTCGCAGTCGGGCTGATCATCTGCAGCATCTGCGTTGGAACGAAGGTTCAAGTAAAATTGCAGGTCTTCATTATTCTTCCAGTCCACTCCATAACGTTTAGCCATAAGATTTTGGATGTCCCTCACTTTTGCTTCGGCTATGGGGAATCTGGGAAGGCCGGATATGTTGCATTTTTTTCCCAGCCTTGAAAATGTTCTTAAAAGCAGCTATTTCGATGTTATAGTTTGGTTCTCCCTTAATCACAATATTATTTTGACCGGCTTTCTTGAGAAAAAATCGTTTTGACGGGTCGAACTTGAAGTGAAAAGTGTGAAAAGTCCGGTTTTGAAACTGAGGCAGACCTTCTCGCCCCATTTCAAGGTGGAAAGAAGCCGTTTTTGAACCTAATATTGAGCAGGCAAATAGGCCTTATGATTCTCTACAAGATTAACCATAAAAAAGAAAATCGAATTTTTTGCAAGTATCCGGTTTTGACCTAATCGTTCCCATTTCGGGAACGTGACGAAAAAAAATTCCAAAGTTGAAACTTCAAAAGTATGAAAAACGAAAAAAATTCGAAAAATATTATTAATCGTTCGACTTTAATTTTTTTCACTTTAAATTCGAATTCTACGTCTAATATTCTGTAAGAATCATTAGTTAATCAAATTTGAACAGTACTGTAAGTATTTGCAACGGATTTTCAAAGTTGAAAAACGTAGGAGTGGCGTAGTATTAAACTGGAAAAACTGATAGTTGACGAGAAATTTCCGCCGTTTTGACGTCATATTCGGATTCAGCGTTAAATTTTCTATAAGAATAGCTTTCAAAATCGCTCAAAAACGAAAATTTAATTTTTCACTATTACCGATGCCAGCGGAGCTCGAGATTTCGGCCGGCGAAAAACTCGATTTACGGAAAATAATTTCTCAGGCTCTGTTTAAATTATTTTCACCAAATTTTTTGCTATGTACATGTGTAAGGCGTTCAAGTGAAGACTCCTGCATATTAAAACAATTGATTCGCATTTATTTTGACCCCGAAAATCACGGTTAAAGTCCAATTTTTGAGCTTTCGAAAACCGATTTTTTTGGACCACTTGCAGATTTTTCCGAGAAATAAAAAAAATACCAAAAATACATCTTGGTAAGACACAACTTTCCTGAAAATTTCAGATTTTTATCTGTATTGAGAGACGAGTAAAAAATCGTTAACTGTTCGGTTGAAAAAAATCGCAGGGGGATTTTTCGCGAAAATTTTTTTGAAATAGATTTCGCTCAAATTCAGCATAATGATAGTTGATGATGTGTATATCAATAATATATGGTTCATTCTTCGTTTCTTTCGCACTAAATTGATGAAAATAACGTTTAAAGTTGAAAAATGTCATTTTTTCGTGTATAGTCTACTATTTTTGTTGAATAACGCAAAAACTGTTGGAAAATGGATAGGTACATTACATTAGGAAAATGTGGACAGTTAAATTACCTATCTTTTGGTATACTCAAACATCTGAATTGACGACTTTTTAATTGATTTATCCATTGTGCAAGTTACAAATCTTGGAAAACTTACAGTTGTTATGTCTAATTTTGCTCCTACTTTGCTCCAGTTGAAAAACCCAATACTTTATGATACAAAGTACATGACAACACCTCCACCAACATACCAAATTATAGCAACTACTAAGTACTATCTACAATAAAAATACCTATAGATTCCCACTCTCCATACACAAATAATAAACTACTACTACCTACCTATACCTTTAACTATACCTATACTATATACTATATAATATATAGTACTATATATATAAGTGAAAACTATATATAGCTGAGGGGGTTGGGCGGCGAAGCCGCCAGGGGCGCTCAGCCCCTCGTGTCTTATAATATTGAAGATTGTCTTTTCTACCTTCTCTCAATCCTGAAAAAATGTACGGATCTGCCATAGCTGGGCACTTGAGATTGCGTACCTTTCATTTTCCCCTTAATCTTTTAGATTTCTGTAACACAATCTAGGAAAAATCTGCTACAGTAGCTCGTCTTAGTACACACAAATATATTATTTTCCTGGTCGCATTTTTTGATATCCGAGAGGTGTGAGGGGGAGAAGAACCGGGCGTCTCATTATCAGCGACTTTTTTGGATGGCCGAGCACTTTAGTCCGTTCGGCATCCTCAAGGCGAAGAGGGGCCTTAGGGCATAGGGCTGTGGAGTCGTCCTGAGGATGCCTAAACAAGTGAAAGTGCTCGGCCATCCAAAAAAGTCGCTGATAATGAGTCGCAGGGTTTTTCTCCTCTCGGAAATAAAAAATTAGTCCCTAAGAGACGCAATACATTGTTTCTAAGGCCGCATGATGGGATCTACAAACGTCAGTCTAATTTTCCAGCTTGATAGTAACCTAAGTATTCAAAGAATCCTGAATATCCGGGAAAGACTTTTGTGGGCGCTGCAACTGACCACGTTTGATAGCTGTCGGTTGGGCCCTGTTGATGACGAGGGAACCAACTAACTACCAAACGCTTTAAATTCAAGTATTTATCGAGACTTCCTCGAGGGAAGTCCCTTCGCAAAAATATTGCGAACTTGGCCAAGCTCAGAAGCTAATGGTTGCAAACGGGCCGACCTAGCAGGGAGGTGGCGCTGTGCGTATCAACCGAACCTGTCGAGAAGGTAGCGGTAGCGAATTTGAATCAATCCTTTGTCATTTCTCAAGAAGATAGTGGGTGTTCCCCACAACTTTATTTCCAGACAAAATCGCGGTATTTATCTGAGCGATAACATCAATATTTTACAGTCAGCTTGCATTTCGGCGTCATCGGGGCAGGCGCCGAATCGGTATGAAAATGCTAATTCACCCTTGATGGTTTTTCGTCATTTTTTGTGTTGCGTGAAAGCGTTTTCAAAATTCATGGACACCATCCGCGGCCGGATCGTTAGGCGAACATTAGTCAACGAACCATTAGAGGAGGCGATAAAATGGCGGACCTCGACGAAAAAGGGGAGATCCGCGAGGAGGAAAAAGGAGTGACAAGCGATGTTCAAAAGGGATGATTAATAGTTTTTTGCCCGGTGTTAAGGGTTAGACAGGCAAGAATGGATGTCTTCGTCGGAAGTATGCAAGTGTAAAAGCGGCCTGTTTTCAAGAGCGAGGTTGAAAATAACTTATTTTCAAGATGGAGGGTTTGAAATGGGAATCGTTTTGAAAATCGCGAGTTGGCTGGAGTCGATGAGATCTTAACGTGGCTGAAAATCTGGAGAAATGCAAGGAAATTCGTTGCAAGCTCGGTTTTCACCGCCGTTATTTAACCGAATATCCTTCCGCACTGTTGGTCGCAGAGCTGTCCCTTGTTTGCATAGCGTACGGTCGGATGAATGTTATTAATGTGAATCTCTATTGAAGAAGGAAGGCCTAGCGGAACCATTCGCATATTTATACATCCAACGGAAAATAATTCCGCTATATTTCCGTTATAAATAACGAAACATTGTAACCGTATGGTAAACAATGTCATGGGATAGACAAATAGAAAGCATTTGGATTGAAAATCGAATAAACATTTTTATACTTTCGTGTTTAATAAATTGAAGGAGTTATCTTATCACGGAGGTTACAACGGAACAGAATAGGTCGGTCATGTTGTTTGAAATAACTGGATTTTTCTTAATTAATTAATTTCATTTTATTATTATTTTTTGTTTTTGTACTTCCATGTTGTTGTTCTACGCTTGTTCAGAAACTGTTTCCCATTATTGGACAAGGATAATTTCTTCCAATAGGACCTCCGTTCCGAACTCGACTTTTCAGACGATTACAATACTTCCATTCACTGCGTGAACATGGATATAAAAATAATAAATTCTTCAAAATCTCGAATTATTTTAAAGAGCTTACTCAAGCCGCCATGACCTCAAAAATATGAAGCCATGTGAATACTAATAGTACTAAACTCGGAAATACTTTCTAAACAAGTTTCTGCGAGTTCGCTTGCCGGTGTCTAAGTGATTATAAATGACAAAAAACGTCATTCGACAATTTTCAGAAAATGTTCCTGTGCGCATGAAAAAGCATGAAAAAGTGAGTGTGCAACGTTTTGGATTGTCGTGCTCTACGCGTTCGAGGTTTTTTTTATTTTGATTTTTACAGGCCCCTAAGAGTCAATATTTTTGAACGATTGAGGTCTTCAAATGTGAGTTATAATAACCAGAGACGCTAGATTTTTATCGTTTGGCTCACGCACTATAATAACTCCACTGGTTGAGCTTTTTTCGCTATTTTACAAGTGTGTACTTTGTATTTTGATTTTTACGGGCCTCAAAAACCAATATATTCGAACGCTTTAGGTTTTGAAATGATTGCTACGGTGAGTAAAGACGCTTGAGTTTGATCTTCAGTATCACACACTGTACTTCCACGTGATTCGCTTTCTCCGTTATTTTATCGTGCTTAATTTTCTTTTTAGTGTAACGTTGCTAAGAAAAAATCCCATTACACAAAACTTCTTGTATCGTTAGGCCCACACAAAGGATTTTCGCGTTATTACCCTTTTTTGTGCGTTTTTTGTTTTCGGATCTCCTGGCTAGTTTTTCAGTAATAATATTGTATCGTATCAACTTTGCGGCGATTTTCTTAATTTATAATATTGGTTATACCTGTAAGCGACTCCACCTGGACGACATGGAAGTACTGCGTGATCTACGCACACCACTGATTTTTATTGATTCATTTTTCAAATTTATTCGTATTTTACAGGGGTTTTTTATCTTTTATTTTTGCCATTTTTTTCACACATTCATTTAATTCCTTCCCTCAACAAGTCCATCCTCTTTCACTCAATCGGTCACCTGCTGACTAGTCACGGAAGTACCGTATGTCACATCTTCTCACTCTAGTCCATCTTCAGCTCGAGAGCGACGCTAATTTTATTTCATACAACGCGTTTCTTAGCGATGACATTGTCATCTTCGCAACTCGATCTTCGCCGCCTATCTCAGTTTGGGTATTGTGAATCTGAAACCAAATACTCGTGAAACGTTATACTGCAAGTCTCGAAGCTGTCGGCGAAAGTGAGCAGAGAATAAAGAACCAGGAGTATCAAAAACTGACCGCGCGTTATGTAACCTCCCGCGAGAGCGAAACGAGAAAATGGAGAAAATCGTAAAAGGATGTGGAAGAAGGCGAAAACCGAGCAAAAAGGGTGTCACTTTTCCCCAGTGGGTAATTTCCTCTTTTGTCCAGCGGGAGAAAAACACATCGGGCTCTCCTGCGGGTGTAAATAATATTCGAGGGATGGAAAAGGCTTTTCTTATGCGGCGACGTTGCGGAGGGTGCGAAATGATCGATGGCCAATAATGCTTTTAAGACAATGGACTCCGAAGGCTGAGTTACAATGGTCTCTTTGCCAGCTTTGGGAGTCTGCGTCTTTGCAACGAGCAGATGGGGTTGTATTGTCTCGATCGAGGCTTTCACAACTTGCTTAGGTGAGTGGATTGACCGAGCCAAGACATTGACACAGATGCCCTTCGGTTCGATATTGAATCCGTTCCATTTAGTGTGAACTGAAGCACTAAAAAGAATGGCACAGAGATAGCAACATGCACCAGGTCCCCACGTCAGTTTCTATTTATACTCCGATCAACACTAATTATCGAAGTGATGTGATATGACCACTAAATTCGACGGCCCTTTTCAGGGCCATTTGTAACTAGAGAAGCTTAGGAAACTCCTATGGTCGAAGAGATGATTCCAAATTATGCAATGAAGCATAATAAAATCGTCAAACTGTTCGCAAATAAGAGGGGCTAAGTAGAAACTTACGGAAAAAAACGGCTACTCAACCGCTGCTAGATTCAGTGAAACCTGCCCCACACAAGTAGAGGCTTGGGCCTGAGCATCATGTATATTAAATATTCCCAAGCACTCTAGCTGCACTTGACAGCCTTACTTGGACAATACTTCCACATGTACTGTCTTTACGTATTTAATTATATTAATTAACTAACTGGACTGCACAAGGGGAAATTAATTAACTCCAGATTCAGGTTAGAAGAGAGAGGTTTATGGAAAATGAGAGGAGAAAAAGGAGAAAAGAAAAACATAATCTTACACAGACTTGAGAGAGCAGTTTTATCAAGCGCCACCAAAGTTATTTCTTTTCTCTTCTATCATCACCCTTTGAAGGGTTTGTGGGGTCTCCACAGCCCTGACAACTGATGGCCGGCCTGATGGCATAAATATCAAATCAAAAAGACTGGCCCGTGGCTCAGCTATAGACGAAGTGCAAGCCAGAAGATCCGGTGACTCCTTTGCAGGGCCGCAAATTCAGAAAATACCCGCCTGTACAAGGAACGCAGCCTTCATTCACTAAAGTCACACCCTTTACTCCCCTTTGGCGCAGATGTCTCCATAATTTCATTACGATCTCATCAACAGTAAACAAGGTATCAATTTTTTCATCATTTTAGAAGTAGAATACCTTCGAAACGGTTCATAAATTCGATACAGTTCCTTTGCCGGTCTGAAAAAAAAAAAAAAAAAAAAAAAAAAAAAACTGTAAATTTATGCGTTGAAGAATGGAGACAAATCGGATGCCAGACATAGCGATTCGAGAGGCAAAGCAAAAATTATTGCGACCAATACTCGTATTTTCGCGAATCGAAGAGGCAACCGGCGGAGTTATTCTTTCCAAATAGGAGGATCTAAGTATCTTCGGGAAGAGCGCGAAATTGAATTGAAGCCTTACGTTGGGAGAGAAGCGTTGGAAAACCTTCAACGTTCGATTTATAGGCTCGTGCCAATAACCTTTCGACACATAAAACTGTTTATATACAACAGACCGGCCGTACGTTTCTGCCTTCTCGCAGACGGCAATAAGTGATCAGATGGGAAGTCAAGAAAAATAACAGCTTCCAGTCGTTGGTGTTTTGACGTTCTGTTCACTTTTACCCGACGATTCCCCTTCAATTCACGATTGCCTTCTTGCGAGAAAAGAGAGAACGCGAGGAGGAAATTTATGGTCCGGGCGAGTTGAGTACGTTTTCATGGAGATGTCCTAAAAACTCGAAGTGTTGATCTCTTTGATGGAAAAAGAAACGGCCGGGTACTTTGAAAGCACTTGTAGGAAATAATGGTCTTCGATACTATTCGTTAAAGGATGCGGAATCCCTATTATCGTCAGAATACAATTTTTTCATGGCTTCGCTTTTTTTTACGGCGATCGAATATTCCCTAGTTAGCTACGGTTTCCTCGCTTTTTTATCTGAAGAATACCACGTTCTAAGGTCCAGTTCCAGTCCTTGTTTTAAGGGCCAGCGCGTTATGTCAAAAAACTTTCTGATCTTCAAGTACGTTATTAAAAAGCCAACTGTGTACGATTTGAATTTGGCAGATTCATAGGACAAGTTGGAAATTAAAGCATTTAGAGATTTGACGAGTTTAGCAATGTTCGGCTACAGGAACGAGAATTTTACCGGTACCTAACATGTTTCTAAACTCGTTTACATTCAAATTTTGAGGACTTATACGAGATGGAGTAACAAAAATGTTCGGATTTAGTAGTATTTGTACTTGCCTACATGCTAGCTGTGGCCATGAAGAGTCTTCATCGAGTCATAATAGCCTGAAACAAGAGTTCGACCATTTTAATCTAGACATTATCGCCTCGCACAGTGAAATCGACAATTTCAGGACAAAGATTCGGGTTTCTAAGAAAATTCAATACATTTTCATTAAAAAATAAAATAATAATAATAAAACTAAGAAAAGACGCGCTTATTTCCCATTCCGAATTTTTGTCGAAATCTTAAAACAACTTTTTTCAGAACGCTTATCATTCTGCTACAGGAGCGCTAGTCTTGCCTCATCTTTCACTACAGCGACTTTCTTCCTTAATTATTGCTTGGTAATTAATGCACTAGCATCAAACGCTTGTTGACGTCGCCATCTCCAGGAGGCCAATAACTTGTACATTATTCGAAAAATCCTTCTACAAATTCTAATTAAAAATAAATTCTCATTTCTAATAAATTCCAAAATTGTCATTTGATCGTATTCTAGAGATGTTCAGCTTTCCGAAATCAATGAAAGAAAACTATTAATTTTGATCGAGTATAGTATGACGAAAAACTCTCAATAACGAGTTTTTGCAGTTTTGTTTCTTTGCGAGTATTTTCATACGTGGACGTGAGGAGTTTTGGTTACTAATTTAGTAAAATCATGTGCCTCTAATGGCGATCAAAATCCACGGTCCATTAGACGCCTATTTACAAAGTAACGAAAATTTCCTCACGTCCAGTTTTGAAAAAAATGCATGAATTAAATCTCTCTAATAACTGGTGCTCTAACCATATTATAAAGTCCTTATAGATTAGATCAGCTATGAACCCTTTCAACTCCACTTGAAGGTATAAATATCTATGCACTCCTACTTTTAAACGTAACTCATCAAGTTTTAAGAGTGGTTAGAAAATATTTTCTCCAAAGCTATAACGATAGTATATTATTGAATAATAGAAAATGCTTGCATGTCTGAGCTATAAGAGTCTCCCGAGTAACGACAACCGACTCGAAAGCTCTTCAAGTACCTAATCTACAACCTATGAACGAACGACTCCTATTAGCTTCTCTGGCGATAAAGCGAAGACGTTCACGATGTTCGAGCAAGGGAAACTCCCACGAAAGATTCATAGTCTGTCAATTAATATTCAACATCGTCGGGCGGGGACGTGAAAACGTAACAGCGGAGACCTTGAGCAAGCAGAAATTCTCGCACCGCTTGGACTCCGCATCTGAAAATTATGTAATCAACTCAGCAGGTTACCGGCTCTGCCGTGATGAAATTTTTCGTTATGCTTCCAACTTTACGTCGGTGTTGCACGCTCTTTGTCATCGGGCATCGTAAAAATGCTAATCAGGTTGACATAAGATGAAAAACGCGTCGCCTCTTTATCGCCTGAATTTCGACCTTCTGTCGTTCGCTATAAATACGCAATATCGTTCGTTATCGTTTACTCTACAGTGATACGAATGATTGGGATTGTCTGAAGACTTGGAATGTTTACCGAGCTTTCAGTGCGTAGTAATAACTACATCAGGGCTCCGAACATAGGAGAAAACAGGAGAAATGTTACTATGCAGTTATGTATTTTATTTTTATTTTTATTAATTAATTAATTATATTTTTTTAATGGGATACAATGATGGTTTTGCGCAATAATTGTTTGTTGCTTGAAGATACACAAAAAGTTTAGCCAAACTTTGGATGACATTTATTGACCGACAGAGCTTCGAGTTTAGGAATTCATAAACGTTGCTAGCTTTTGTATTTTCCGTTAGCAATCTCCGCTTTAACTTTATCCCAAATTGTTGACACTTTGATAGATATTGTTCCAAGATAGTCACCTAAGACCTCCTCGTTGGGGAACTTTTTATCATTTGAGATGTAAGCAATGTTGTTAATAAGTTTATAATTTGACGAAATAAACAATTCATTAAAAAGAAAGGAAAGAAATCTGAAATCCTCAGCTTTGTATTGGTAGACAACGCTTTTAATTCTATATTTATATTAGATTTATGAAATAATTGGAACTTATAGCAACTCAACCGCTTAATAAGAACCACACGTCAAAATTACGTTTTGTTCAATCGATGCCGGTGTGGGGACACTGCTAGAAATAACCAAGTCTTTAAATGTTGTATTTCACCACTTGGAAATGATACAAAATACCCCGAACTGGTTTTGAATACTATATTTCGAGGATACTTGTGTACCAACTGACTGTAGTGATATTAAATTTCCCCTTGGAGCTATTGAATAATATTTTTATAATTTATAAGGATATTAAAAATCATCTCCTTAAACGAGTACACTTTTTGCCCCTGACTCTTGCATTATGGCCTCATCCTGACAATCTCGGAAAAACATATTAGAAGCATTGAGTCAGAAAATTCACATCACGAAGAGCCCGAAAGGAACTGTTTCTGAAACGACACGGGGAATGATTCGTGGAAGAATCGTCACCTCTCTTCCCTAGAAGTTTAAAAGCAGCAGTCGCTTGTTAGTTTTTGTGTCAAGTTGACTTATCTTTCATGACGACAGTTACGCAACAACGCTATCCGTTCGACGAGGACACGAATAAGTAATTTCAATTCACGCGACACTGTTATCAGCCACTGATTGCCACTGTTGGAAAACGCTCGTTAAAATATGATGCCTCGTCGTCACTTGGCGGGAATATTGTCCTTGCATTCTTCACCGAATTGTACGCCAGCTATGCTTTCAATTTGAACCTTGAGGAATTCTGAATACAATCAGTAGAAATATCAGGCTTTGCTCCCACGAAATAATCGCACCTCGTTAACGAATGCAGTAGATTTTTCCAATGATTGTCAACTTTTAAAAT
The DNA here is from genome assembly GCA_037159825.1 of Tupiocoris notatus. Classification (NCBI taxonomy): domain Eukaryota; kingdom Metazoa; phylum Arthropoda; class Insecta; order Hemiptera; family Miridae; genus Tupiocoris; species Tupiocoris notatus. Next base: position 430,387 of record JASJUZ010000752.1, on the reverse strand, counting down.
AAAATCGCTGCAAATTATTGTACAGTAGGAGAAAACGCCTTAGCAACAATTTATTGTATTTTTAATAATTATTTATTTTTTATTGATTGTTGAAAATTTTGCCTCACAATACAGCCGATAATAATGCCTTTCGACCATTCCATCGTGTATAGAATAATGTTCATAGCGCCAAAATTTCTCTGGATATGCCCCATACTAATTTTCTTAAAATCTCGCAAATGCTACCCAAAAGCTTCGTTAACTCGAGAATCGTTAAAACTATCGACCCTACGATGGTTTCATTCGATCTGGCGCCCAATGATCTATTAGATGTTGATACTAAATGCATCTTTTTCTGAAAAAGATGAAAAAAAAACGTTGGAAAATATGAATTTTCTTCCCGTCAAAACCCCTCGAAAATACTCTTAAAATTAGGTAGCTATTAAGCGTAAAGCGTAAAGCTTAAAATTAGGTAGCGATAAAGGTAGCGATTTGGTAAAAAAAAAAAAAAAAAAAAAATCGGACCATGTTCGGTCTAAGATTGAGGTCGATTTCAAGAATTTACCTTGTATACTTTCGTCAGAAAACTGTTGACGCCGTACGATATCTATACGGCGGACGGACAGATTTTTATTAGATACCTACTTGGAATCTACATGTCTTGAAACGTAAAACATCAAATTTTGAGGGAGAAAATGCTTTATTATTGAACAATACACCAAAATGAGTTCATCGGGCTCTTTACCGAATTGAAGATGATTTTACCAAAGTTTTTATTTTATTTATAATTTTTCACATTTTTTCACTAGCAAAAACTATGTCGCGAACGTGCTAGTGGAAGATTTTTGTTTCGGCGGTGCCGCAAATATAAGGAATAGAATAAAAGCGCTCGCCAAAGGAAGGACGATCAGTTTTATAATCTGATTCATTTCGAAACCGGTTCGACGAAGTAGGGATAAAAGATTTCGAAATTCAAGTGTTACGCAACAGGTGGATTCTGCGGGATGACGGATGAGAATTTTTTCGCAATTGCTTTGTTCAAGTTTCAGATTGTTCGCGGCGAATTATTTTTTCTCCAATTTGAAAAAAACACGATTTTTTTGTTGAGCTGTTTAAACAAGTTGGTTTGTTGCTTCCTTTTTCTGGATTTATGTTTTTATTTTTTATTGCGGATTACGAATGAAAATGAGATTTTTGAAGGGTTTTAGGGTTTACAACAATCCGTTCCTCGAGAATACACCCGTACTACACTGCCGACGTAATAATAAACGTTTAGTCGAGTGCAAAGTACGCGTGAAAGGTTCACGGTCCTGGGAATCGTGTCAGAATCGCCTGGGAAATAGGCAGGCTCGGCACCAGAGATTCGTCACTTGTTTTTCGATGTCTAGCAAGAACAATCGAGGACAGAGTTGCAAAATCTTCGGTCTTCACGGCTTCAACACATCTCAACGCTTTTCCAATAAAAGGATTACGTTCCCAAGATCCCTGAGATCACCGTTGCGAAAATGTTCACCCTAGGTGCGATGGATTCATCGAATCAGTTTACAGATTACGGGGATGTTCGCATTTCACACAGTCCACCGCTGGCTAGGGAATTTTGGTTTATAATTCAATAATTATAAACCTTTTTAGTCGGCGGAAAAAATTTCTAACCCCCCTCAAAATTTGTTGTTTTACGTTTCAGGCATGTAGAATCCGAATATCCAATAAAAAAAGTTCTGTCTGTCTGCCGTACGCCGTCAACACTTTTCCGGCCAATCGATAATAGCTAAATTCTTGAAATTTTCACCAAAAATCAATCTCGGTCCTACGACGGCCCAATTCTTGAACCGCATTGCTGGCTCAATTTTAGGGTATTTTGGGGGGTTTTGAGGGGGAGAAAATTCGTATTTTCGAGGGTTTTTCAGAAAAATGTGTATTTGGTATCAAATTGTATAGATTTTTGGACGCTGAATCGAATGAGACCATTGCGGGATCGATAGCTTTATTGGTTCTCGAATTATTTGACATGAAGGTATAACTCGAGAGTTCTTGGAGCTATAAAAGTCGTTCTATACTCATTGGAATGGTCGTCAAACACTCTCTCCAGCTGTATCGTTTGGCAATAAGTTTAGCTTTTAATTAGGAGATTAAGCAAAATAAATATGATTAAAATTACAATAGTCGCTTCGGAGTTTTCCCTTATAGTTACCAATTTGTTTTTGCGGTCGGAACGTTCACAAATGTTCGGAATAAGTAAAATCACAAATGGATAGTCTTCTTAAATCATTATTGAAGCGAAGTAATAAAAAACCACTAAACAATCGTTTGCAGCGTTTTTATTTGATTTTGATTTCACTTGAAAACTGTGTCATTAGAGGTCTATAATAACAACTATTGATGATCACATTCGTAATAACAAATCGATGTGAACTTTTCTTGATTGATCAGGTGTACCTCGCCGACTCAAAACATGGAAGTGATGAAACCTATGCATACCCCTGGTAAGGACTAGTTTTTACTGTTTAAATTTCACTAGGAAACAATGTCTTTAGGGCAGTATCATAATCATTGATGATCACTTTCAAAATAAAAAATCTTCAATTGGCCTACAAATTTACCAATCCGAGCTAAAAAAAGTCCGATAGGGAATAAATTATTGCGCAGCATTTCGCCCGCCTGTTTTCTTCAAACCTTCGTCAAGATTGATCCCAGTAAATCCACCTCTTCTTCCTCCGTTAGTAAGTATACAGTGGGAATAGCCTCGGTCCAAATTAGCTTGCAACGGAGGCCTTATCCCTTTTAAAGTACACACTGTTTGTAAGGGACCTCCGGCCGAGACGATCGAAGGGCGTTCTAATTGGCCACCCTCGGAAAGAGCTCTTCTGTTATCTACCCCTGGGAGCGAATGGGAATGAATTAACGGAATTTGAAGCAAATGTAATTAGGGACATGCTACCCCTCGTGTCATCCTGTACTCAGCTTAGATACTATCGTTAAAAATAGAACAATGTTATGCTTGACAAGTTGCCTAGGGGAAAATTTCAAAAAGAAAATTCAAAGATTTTATTTCACCACTGCTATTTTGGCTTCACTGCGTTCCCTTCAGAACTAGCTTAGTCGCTACTGTAATCATTTTCCCCGAGATCCTTCAATGGCTTCAGAATAAATTGAGAGAAAAAAACTTTTCGTGGACCGTTACTGCCGAAAAGTGAAACGGGCCATTGACATCAATTTTGTTTAGGAGGAGAAAACGAAGCAATCTGCGGGACGATTATTTTTGAGAGTCAACCTTTGAAGTGGAAAGACTTGATGCGAGTGCTTAGCAGCAAGTCGACTTATAAAACGCGTTTGGAACTGGTCGCACGCTACAGGAAGGAACTGTGAACTTCCACGTTTCACTACGGGTACGAATTATGAACGACTGTATAACACAAGTCCGCATGTTCTCTAACGGGTTCGTCAGTCATCGGTTTTCAAACCATAGAGATCTGAGTTTTTCTTTTATTGCGAGAAGATATTTCCATCACGTTCGAAAGGATTGCGGTCTGTAGCGGGTTATAGATTTTCACTATCTATATCATAATCCAGGTTTGACTGCAAAGTGGAACTCTCACTCGTCGATACACCATGTTTCACTTTTCAATAGCTGCTACTTCGTGTAAAGGATCTAAACTGGATTTATGAGAATTCATTTTCGCTATGAGAATCCCGTTTCGTCACCTTTCGTATTTATTCAGCCGCAACTGAAAACGAGCTAATAATAAATAAATGCGACCGTTTTGGTATTACAAGAGCCAAACATTAAAAATAACGCTAAATTAGAATAGAATGCAGTTTATTTCCATAAGTTGATCGTTGAGAGGAAATTATCTGTGCCAAGGGATAAAGTTGCTCATTAAATTCCATGGATACTCTCACAGCAAAGTTCTGAAAATCTCCCAAATTCTACACAAAAGTTGCGATGACTTGAGGACCATCAAAGTTATCGACCCCGCGATGTTCTCATTCGATTCAGCGTCCAAAAATTTATTGAAATTGATACCAATATACATGCAACACAAATGCCCTTATTTGTGATGACTTATTGATTTTGCTTGAAGAATTGAGCCGTTATCAGGTCAAGATTGATTTTCATGTTTTGACGGCGTACGATTGGAATTTTTTTTATTGGATATTGGGACATTCGCCAGGTCATTACTAAATATGAAGTAGAGATCCGGTCCTGGTACGGTGTGTGAGCCCTGTTACAAGACAAGTTTTGTGTAATGAATCATTTTTACAGCTAGGGGACCCAAAAAATTATTTATAGAAAAACGTAGAAATAAAATTAAATTATGCATAAAAAAGTAGAATTAAAATGACCAAAAATGCTAATCAAGTGGAAGTACGTTGTGTGATACCAACAATAAAAATAAAGCGTCATACACACGCCGCAAATAAAAATTAAAAAATTAAGACCTAAAATGAACCACTATAATAAAATAATTACTCCTGCAGCTCGTAAAAATCAGAGTAACACTCAGTAACGACAGTTCTGTGTTTTATCCAAAACCCCGAAACGGCTATTTTTGTACTTGTATTTTTGTACACTTGGAGACAAATTTTTTAAGTTCGATTCATTTTTCACAGAGTTATTGCAACTTTTTTCTCTCTTCGACCACATACAGATGGATTCACAGACACTGTTCAGAAAGTGTTTCTGAAAATCCATGAAAAATTTTCTTTCGAATTTACCTTCGTTCCGGATTTGATTTTTTGTACGATCACAATAATATTATGTACTTTAATTTGCTAAATAAACATGGAAGTAAAATAGGAACAAAAAAATTGAGATACTTCTGTCCAAGTAGTAAATCAGATTAGGACTGAGTAGCTCAAACATTACATTCAAATGTAAGCAACGAAAAATCCCAACAGAAAATAACAATCGCGTCTGTAAGTGATTGCCTCTATACTTAGTAGGTGGTCAGGACGGTGCCCACCTACCGCCATTAATTAGTTGAACATAAATATTATACTGGATAGCGTCGCAAGAGGCGCAATTATATAGTGGCCCTATCAAGCCACTGTGCGCAATAATGGATTCCCACGAGACTCCTGAAAAACAATAGTCGGGCTTCTAGTATTATGTATAGGCAAGTACGCGCGAGAATGCGATAGTGTAGGGTACATTGTTCTGTCTCAAGACTTTAGAACCAACTAGAGGTAGCTTTTTTTGCAACGTGGGGAGAACGTTTGTCGACGTTCGTAGATGAGAAAAAACTTTTAATTTTAAAATTAAATAAATAATATTCGGAGTTTGCTGTTCGTTATTAGCCGATTATTAACAGTTCATGCTTCTAGCTATTACGAGTAGTAACAGTTTGGTATTGAGCAGGAACGGATACTTGTTATAGAATAGCAGTTATTGGAAGTGGAGGTGGCGATAAAGAACAGTTTCAGGTTCAGATGCTTCCTTACCTTCACTTCGACTGTTTACGTTAACGCATTCAAATCTTTACTTTGCTTCCTGTATTCTTATGTAAGGTTGTTGTAACCTTGTTCCCATATTATTAAGAAACTTTTCTTAATTTACGTGTTTTTTTTTAAATTATAAATTTTTTTTTTGGTTCTCCAGTAACACTGGCTTAAAACAAATTAGAAGACGGACCAATCACAACTTCGCTCCATCAAATTCGCCAATGCAGAATGGAAAATAGAACGGAGAATGGAAGTGATCAACATTGTGATGTCACACATCGTTCTGTTGCGCAATATCAAAATTCAAATATTTTATTCCGTGGTGGGTAACACAATTATACTTCTTCGTAGGATGACCAAATTGAATTTTGCCGTACTGAACTTTATCGGAGTAATTTAACCGGCGATAAGCACAAACTAGCCTATCGCTGGAACGGAGACGATTTTGTTGCGGTTCATTGTTTGATTAGAGCCTCTCTTGGTTGGTATCTGCTGTGGAAGTAAGCTCTTCAAACAAATGCCTAAAACGGAGGTAAACAAGCGAAATAATTAGCCTCATCCTCGTTTACTCGCCGCTCTAGTTATCAGTGTCCGCGAGGTGACGCGTTGTCTGCGACATGAGAAAAACGAGCTCGAACTCGTCGGTCAATTTTCATAATTTTCTTGGTTTTAAACAAGTAGTTCCAACTGAATCGTGGAGGGCTAAAGAAGATCGATTTTTATCATCTTCACTACCTACTGCAAACACACAGATGAAATTACTTAATTATATCAATTTTAATATTTTTTAAATTCAATTTTCATCGCTGGCGTTCAGCTCCACCAGGAGGGGTGGATTGGAGATTAAACATAATATATGTTAGGTTTTTTCATGTGTGGTAGATGCGTCGACAATTTTTAAAACGTACCCTATTTTCATCACTGTGTAAAAACGCTGCAAATGATTGTACAGTGGTTTATTATTATTTCGCTTCAATATTGATTTAAGAAGACCATCCATTTGTCATTTTAAATATTCCGAAAATTTGTGAACGTTCCCACCGAAAAACAGATGGTAATTATAGGGGAAAACTCCGTAGCAACTATTGTAATTTTAATAATTTTTATTTTTCTTAATTTCCGAATTAAAAACTAAACCTGTTGCTTAACGATACAGCTGGAGAGAGTGTTTAACGACCATTCCAATGAGTATAGAACGATTTTTATAGCTCCAAGAACTCTCGAGTTCTACCCTCCTGTCAAATTTCTGAAAATCTCCCAAATTTTTCACAAAAGCTGCGATAACTCGAGAACCAATAAAGCTATCGACCCGGCGATGGTCTCATTCGATTCAGCGTTCAAAAATCTATATAATTTGATACCACGTACACATTTCTCTGAAAAACCTTGGAAAATATGAATTTTCTCCCCCTCAAAACCCCCCAAAAATACTTAAAAAAAACTTATAAATTACTAAAAAAATTAATACTTTAAATTAATACTTAAAAAATACTTAAAATTGAGCTAGCAAGTTGGTTCAAGAATTGGGCCGTCGTAGGACCGAGATTGATTTTTGGTGAAAATTTCAAATTTTTAGCTCTTACAGTTTGGCCGGAAAACTGCTAACGGCGTACGGCGTACGGCGTACGGCGGACGGACAGAAATTTTTTTATTGGATATTCGGATTTTACATGCCTTGAAACGTAAAACATCAAATTTTGAGGGGGGGTTATAAATTTTTTTTTCTTGGGCGATTACAATGGTTTATTATTGAATAATAAACCAAAATAATTGTCCTTGAAAAATCCGATCAGTATCAATTTCGATTGGAAATATCACCACCTTTCACGGAAAAATAATGAACTTTCATCTGAAGCTTCGTTTTGAACTGATGAGGAAAAGAGTCCGGTTGAAAAATTTGGAAATTCCACATTTTTTTGCCCTATAATATACCTAGCATTAAAGTTTATATTAGGAAACCTAACAATCTATCGCTTGCTTATTAATTTATTTTCATTAGATTGACAGTTTTTGTGTTAATTGCCAAAAATGCGAAAAGTGCTATTTCACCCAAAATTTTCGCTTGTTTGCCGAAAATAGTAAAAACAATTGCTATTTTTCAAAAACCAATACCGGCAAAAGTAGGCTAGTTTCGATTCTGACACATAAAAAAAGATTAGACGACGAATTTAGTGCTCTTTAAAAAAAGGGAAGGATGACCCATCGTGCCCAAATCTCGCCGTTTTTTTACCATTATTTCAAAACGCATTAGGCGATTTTTTTTATACTTTCCAATCCGGGTTCCTCACCTAAAAAAATTACATAAACTATGTTCTTAAAGTTGAACACGTTCATTTTTATTAGTTTATTAATTGTCCCGAAGCTAATTAGTAATTATTTGTTTCCGAAGCTAAACAATTTCTCAAATTCAAAGCGGAACGACCTCTTTCGACGAATTTCAAGGATGTCCGAGAAGAAATTCGGCTCTGATATAGTCTAAACAGGGTAAAACAGCTCTCTCGCTTTCTACAAACTCGTCCCCCGTGCAAGTAGGATCGATCCTTCCATCAACACGAACCCGTATAAATATTCATCGCCCTTCAAACTCGAGGAGCAGTAAAAATAAAGCAGCCGAGTCGAGTTAAAGAGAATCATCGGTCGTTCTTCCTTGAAGGGATGTAGATTTCCCTCGGCAGGATAAAAGCTAAATCTAGAGATGTTCGTTCGCTTCTTCCCGGAGCGGCATTTTCTCAACGGGGCAACCGAATGGTTTTTGAACGCTGTCTTCTCCTGTTTTTAGTTCATCAACACAGCTAAACCTACTGCGCTCGTCAACTCGTGTTTTCGGGCTTGAACGATTTTACAATGCCGACGTTCCATCGAGTTTCTATGGCCGCATTTAGCATCGTCATTACTATCAAGTTTCCAACGTTTCATCCGAGTATTTGCCATTATGAAACGTCGTCGTTGATTGCAATGTCTCAACGAAAGCGAAAACCATCGTGGAAATGATAAAAAGACTAACTGTTGAAAATGTTTCCACGAATATGATTGTGTTTCTGATGAAAATTGTTGTTTTCAATGCGTCATTTTTATCTTATCTAGGCTAAGTGAACTGAAGTTCACGGGTGTTTCTCATAATGATTTTACAATTAGCTAGAGGCTCGGTGACATGTGTTGGAGTTGATATTCATGGGAAGTTATCTAATATCATGTTGCGAGCCCTGGTGAAGATAATCGAAGGAATAAATAGATCGATATCTGCCCGTTTCACAAAGGCGAGTTCACATCATGTTTTAATCAATTTTGGTATTAACAAAAAAAAAAAAAAAAAAAAAAAAAAAAAAAAAAAAAAAAAAAAAAAAAATTGGCGAAAATCCCTACAACTGTATTTACAGACCAGAATTTCTAGAGGGTATAATAAAATATCAGCTGACATTAATGTGAAGAGATTCACTACAGGGATGTCCGTTTCTCCGAAATGAATAGATTTAAATCCCACCGTTTTATACCTATGATAAATTCCTCCAGTGCGTTGAACCACATCACACCGTTCCATTGCAGCAACTAAAATTTAGCTGCACATTTAATGTGGTACCTACTAGCAGACCATAGAGAAAGGGAGAACCAGAGGGTTCTAACGAGCCCTTCCTGACCTCATTCACCCCACCAGTGAGGAGAGAGAGTTCCCTGCAGCCGAGCCAATTCACGTGAGACACACTGTAGAATGCGAATATCCAATAAAAACTTTCATATGATTGTACAATCTCATATTTTCCTTCCTAGTTAGAATTTTTTTTCTTGTGCGATTACAATAGTTTATTGTTAGATAATAAACCAAAAAATTCTGTCCGTCCGCTTTCAACACTTTTTGGACGAAACTGACTTGAAGCTTCCACCGAAAATCTTTCTTGGCCTGACAAAAGCTCAACTCTTCAACAAAATCGCTACCTCAATTTCGAAAGGGTTTTAATGGGTTTTAAAACGGGGAAATCCGTATTTCACACCGTAACAGGAGTGTTCATCATAAATTTCTACAGATTTTTCGATCGTTGAATTGAATAAGACCATAACGTTGTTGATTGCTATAATGCTTGTCGCGCTAACGCAGTTTTTTTTGTCTAGGTTTCCAGATTCTGAAGAAATTTCCATGATTATATTGGCAACTCGAGAATTTAGGGAGAAATAAAAATCATTCCACACTCGTTTGCAGCGTTTTTAAAAATAATGGATTTCACGAAGAATCAATTCTTCCTGAGCACTGTTATTGTTCAAGTCAACTTGTTAACTGAAGATTTTACCTCTCAAGTTTGCTCAGTGGTGAATCATAGTATGTTCACCCTGCCACAATATCAAAAATATATCCTGAGGTACTTTAAGCATAAATTCCCCTCTTTCTTTCCTTTCTTCGCCACGCCTTACAACTTCTTTCAAATTTATGTTATTTATTCATTTCTTAATTTCAACTCACAGATTAATACTTCCATTAGTTCCGTATTTACGGTAGCGTCCGTATTATAGCAAAATGGAGCTGAATAATTGTCTTCCTTTCCATCAATTCGATACGATTTTTTCATAATTCGCCTCGTTCTCATGCGACCAATGGACGACGGCTATCTCTCCTCGGCGAATGGAAGACCGGTTCGGGCGGGTTGAAAAGAAGAGCTCTTGGCGCACAGCTCTCACCTGTTATTATTCAAATGGTATTCGTTATAGTTGCGTATCACCAGTGGCTACTTTCTTTAAAATCTTCGCACGAAGCGTTGCATTTGGAGGCCAACATTTTAACTGACCATGAACCTCAGGAGTCCATAAAATTCACGTTTTAGCTTTTTCCGTGTTCTGGGCTAAGTTTAGGACAAAACAAACAAATTGCATACATATTTTGAATTTTTTTTTTACTCATTTAGGGTAAATGATGCACTTGTATCTATCGTAAATAGCTATTTTATTTCCATGATTGCATTGTAAATGGACGTATATTAGGAGAGGAAATTTAAACGGGGATGAGTTTGAACATTTTTTCACAGTCATTATACTTAACTGTTTTCGGTACTCGGAAAACCTTTCAGACAATAAGTTTGTCTGAGGTCGAAAAAATAACGAAACTCGCGTTACCTCAGTTCAATTAAAATTACTTGAATTTCCCACAACTTTCAGAAATTATGAAAGAGCACAAACAAAATCAATATTTTAGATCATTACTTCCTTCATCTGTAGCGTAATTTTTCTCCCTATTTTGTAGGTTGTTTCTATTTTGATTTATACATGCAACGGAAATCAATGTATTTAAACGCTCTTTGTCAGGAAATGTACTGTCAGGCGAATGGAAGAGTCCTTATAATATTTCGTCAATCTCTTTTCTATCTATCCTCTTTCGCTTATTTCCTGCGATGTCTTTTGGCTAAAAATTGATGATCTAAATATTGGCCGGTTTTCCCCCTCAATAAATCTGAATCTCAATAAATCTCTGGATCATAATAAATGGGACGTTTTATTTGTTCTGACTATGAACTGAGCGAGAACTAGAAAATTTATTTTATAACAGGTAAAAGAACTTGATATCTACGATAAAAATCAAGCAACGTTCAATCGAATTCCCAAAAACTCCAAAACGTTCGAATATTTTGATTTTTGTGCCTGTAAAAATAAAAATACAAAATCTCACCAGTGAGATGGCGAAACAATTCCATACTATACTACTTAATCATAGAAGTAAAAAGTTCATGGCGTGGAAGTACGGTGTGTGAGCCGATAGATGAAAAATCTAGGGTCACGATAACAAACATTTTGAGAATAAATTAATACTTTTACAAATATTGACTCTAATAGTCTTTGAACGGTTATATCTCGGATGTACTGCGTGTTATCCGAAATCCGGTACGGTCGATTTTTCACACTACTGTGAGAACATTTTTTGAGAATTTCAAAGAGATCCATTCATTTTTCACGGGGATACGACGATTTTTATTTTTATTTTTATTAACTACAGTCACACAGACGCTTTGTTCAGAAACTTTACCACCTGAAAATTTCTTCCAAAACAGCTTCGATCCAAAATTGACTTTTCGATCACAATATTAATACTTCCAATTACTATAGGTAAGCATGGAGAAAAAAATTAACTCGATTGGACGATCGCAAGTCCCTTTAAAGTTGTATAATCGTGACGTCGCATATTTTATCTTTAGCAAAGCCTGCAATAGCTGTTGAAGCTGTGTGTTGCAGCTGATGTTAGGTACCGCATTCTACCCCAATTATGGCAAAAGTGGAAAAAGTGCTCCGTATGAACGGAATATTAAGGTGAACGTGTGACGATTTTCCCCTTCGCCTCAAAATTACACCGATCGGACAAGAATCGTCGAATACTTTAAAGAAGAAAACATGGAAACTTGACTTGTTTTATTTTTCACGCCTGGTTTTCGCTTTCTACGCTGTAAGTTATTGTCGCGCCTCAATGGCGGATTTATGTGGTCGAGACGTTGCTATCTTATATTCCAGAGAGCTGTCTCTCCCCAGTATTTTTAATTCGTCGTGCTTCGCTGGGTCGAGCTCGACCCACTAAAAACTCGCAGACAACGCCTTCGAACAGCTTGCATCGTGCGGTCCGAAGTGTCCGAGATACGCGAGATTTTTTTCTTATTTCTTGAGGAGATTGTGGCCAACACGGCGATTTCGAGCGTCAAATTCCGAGTTTGAACACATACATGTAGAAATTGTAGCAAAGTTGTTTACTGAGTCGATGTGCTTTAAAGGTTCCCACCGAAAAACAGCTTGTAAACTATAGGGGAAAACTCTCCAGCAACTATTGTAGTTTTAATCATTTTTATTTTTCTTAATTTCCAAATTAAAATCTGAATTTTTTGCCTCACGGTATAGTGCGTTGAAGAGAGTGTTCGACAAGCATTGCAACGAGTATAGAACGCTTTTTATAGCTCCAAGAACTATTAAGTTGTACCAAAATGTCCATTTTTCTTCTTTTTTTCCTTTTTTTTTTTGTAGCCAAATTTCTGAAAATCTTCCCAATTTGACACAAAAGCTGCGATAACTCGAGAACCAATAAAGATATCGACCCTACGATGGTCTCATTCGATTCAGCGTCCAAAAATCTACGGAAATTGATACCAAATACACCTTTTTCTGAAAAACCTTGGTAAATGCGAATTTTCTCCCTCTCAAAACCCCCCAAAATACCTTTAAAATTGAGCTAGACAGGATTTTTTTTTAATTGAATTTTCGGATTCTACATGCCTTGAAACGTAAAACATCAAATTTTGAGGGGGGTTAGAAATTTTTTTCTTGGGCGATTGCAATGGTTGAATATTGAATAATAAACCATGAGGAGCGAAATACGGAAATTACATTGCAGTACAGTGAAACCCACAATAAAACCGCACTTTACTCGCTATAACAAAATTTTTCAAATATATTGATTTCGCGGCCTGAAAAATCAGAATGAAAATTACGCACGAGGGAAATAGGTAGCAAATGCTTATGTTAAATTAAATTATTAGGTTAAATTATTCGCATGCAGCTTTAGCTTGCGAGAAATATCGAAGCTATCGATTCCGTTATGGTCTCATTTGATTCGCGTCGAAAAGATCTGTATCAAATAAACCTATGTTCCAAAACCATTTTTCGAATGTTCGAATTCTTCCCTTGAAAATACTCTTAAAGTTGCAGTAACGATTTGGCTAAAGAATTAAGGGATTATTAAACCAAGAATGATTCTTGGTGACAATTTCAAGAATTCAGCTATTATAGTTTTTTCTCTATTTTAATTGTCGGCGGGCGGACAGAATTGTTTTAATTGGATATTCAGATTCTACATGCCTTGAACGTAAAACATCAAATTTTATAGGGGGGAGGTAAAAAATATCTTTTCGTAGGCGACTACAACGGTTTATTATTGAATGATAATAAACCACTATCTGCAAGTCAAAATAAAAATTTCTAGACCTTGACGGCTCTGAGATATTGTTTCTGATGGCCTGTACGCATCAAAATAGAAAAAATGTATCTCTGAAGTCGTTCGAAATCCAGTAGAGCCTGTTAAATAGATTTTTGAACCTTCTATGGTGCTGACAAAGTCAGTTTTTTTTTTTTCAAATTGAAGGCTTCAGAAAAAGTTCTAAGGTTCCTGAAAGTACAATATGTTTTCCTCAGGGGTAAAGATTTAATTGTTAGCTGACATTTTCCTTTCAAAAGCGATGTCTTCATGAGAACTGGAATGCGACTATGCAAGTAACTTTACTTATTCTCTTCCGACCTTCAATACTTCCCCTAGAAATATTGTTCTGCATACTCGACTCAATTCAATCCTTCGATTTGCCAACTAATCTCAGCCCACGTTTATTTAACTCCAGCCCGTTCCAACTTGATTATAATTAGCCTTTGTTCTAAATCACGTTTACTACTTGAGCGTTCTTCCTGTAGAAACCTGAACCTCGGCTGATCCTTGAAAATTTCGCTTGGGCGTTACTTTGCATACAATGGCCTAGACGACACCTTTTCCTGATTGCGCGCTCGCTAAAAGGAGAACTTGATATTGACAACTCTAGCCCTCGATCGAGCAGGTGAGTCGGCGCTGTTTCTGGAAGCAAATACTGAATGGAAAGAATTTCGACAAAAGCGTTGCGAAGTTCTATCTTACGAACAAAAATCAAAAGTGGTCATTCACCAACTTATTCATTTTTGGTTTATTATTCAATAATGAACCATTGTAATCGCGCGAGAAAGAAATCCGAAACTCTCTCAAAATGTTTAGAGTTCAAGACATGTGAATCCGATTACCCAATCAAAAAAAAAAAAAAAAATCTTCCTGTCTTATTCTGGCGTACTATAAAGGGGTAGCAACTATCGTAATTTTAATAAATTTTATTTTCCGTTAATATCTAATTAATAACGATAAAGCTTTAAAGAGTTTTTGACACGCATTCCAGCAAGTATAAAACGATGTTAATAGCTTCACAAAATGCTCGAATATTCTCTAATGCAAAATTTCTTCAAATCTCGAAAATTCTAGACGCAAGCTGTAATAACTCGAGAACCATTTAATTTATCGACTTTTATAGAAGTCGAATCTATAGAAGTTGTTATCAAACGCTTGAAGAGTGTTTGATGATATCAATTTTCTCCCCCTCTAAACCCCCAAAATACCCTTTAATTGAGGTAGCTATTGGGCTAAAGAATTTAGCGATTGAGAGAGAGAGAGAGAGAGAAAAGTTCTTTATTGACAAATAGTAACACAAGGCAAAAAGGTAACACAAAGAATCCCAACTAACCTATGTCATACATAGGGGCTTGATTTTTATAGAACATACATTGCTGTGTTATAGGGTCAACGTCCCCACAGCACTAGACTGAAGTCTGTGTTGCTGTGAGGGAGTGCTATTGACATCCAGCTAAAACTAAACAATTAGATAAAATACAATAACGCCTACATTCTATTATTCATCAAACAAATACCTGTGCTTGGATAGGAAGGCAAAAATCTGGGCGAAGAAAACTAATACATTCTTGGACCCTAACCTACTTCATGTTCCGGGTAAAGCCTAATGCATCGCGCCTTAAACATAGTTACTGGTGATTATATTCTCGACCAGACTCGATTGTGAGACGGAAAATTATTTTTGCAGAAAACTTCATTTATGCAGCTATTGTAGTTTCATCAGAAAAGTGTTTACAGCGGAGTGAAAGATTCTACGTAGGCTTGAAACGTCTAACATCACATTTTGAGCGGGTTAGAAAAATATTTTTCTTGATTCGAGAGTGAGAACGAGTCGCCCAGTTTTTCTCCCCCGCAAACTTCAAAATCAAGAAGATATGAAGCGACAACCCAAAAACGAAAATATTTTTCGTAATCTATTACAATGGTTTATCATTGAATAATAAACTTAATAAACTTTTAAAAATAAATCAAACTTTTGAATAATCGAAACTTTGCCGAGCAGAATGATAATTCCTCGCGTTATTTATACGTATACGCTGAGTTCCGATAAAGCGGACGACGATAGAATGTAATCAAGCTAACATTGACTTCGGGTAGCGGCTGAAGCGCTCGATCCCCCGTTGGGTATCTTATGCATACAATTATCTTGTCTAAACAAATTTTCATTAGGGCGATAACGCTGTTGAAATTGTATGCACATCTAAATCGGCCGGGATGGAACATTGTGTTATTTCGTACGGAGCGGGAATCTAACTCGCTTTTATTGATCCGCTGCCGGGACGAGCATCGCGAGTTTGGACGGCTGTCACATTTGCTAGTTTCCGCTTTTCTAAATGGGACGGAAGCACCGACTCTCCCAGATCCGCATGTTCCGCACGTTCCTCAAGTTAGACCGTAGCCGTTCATTCATTCGAAGCGTTTAAAGCTCGTTTTATTCGTTCTCCTCGTGTTGACGTAACAATGTTATCTTTCAACATTATCAGGTATTCGCCGCCGATGAAAACAACTTACTGTACGCTGAATAAATTCAAATTCGACGCAAGTCTACTAAAATTACGTACTTTGAGCGAAATGTTTCCGAGACGATACCAATGAACATCAATAAGTCCTCAAGTGGACGATCATACGAGCCAGCGAGCGAACAATACAATCACTTACACATAACTGCGTCGGTTATAATTAAATAGAAAGACCGTATGTCATGCCTAGTTCAACCTGAACCAATATTTCAGGGATCTTTACACAAACATTTTATTGGTTGAAGACGAACCTAGAAAGAGTAAAACCATTTTTCTAGCCAAAGACTCTAAAATGTAGAAAAAGCAGAGTGTGAGCCAAACGATTTTTGAAAAACCATGCAAATTATTGTACAGTGGTTTATTATTCTTTTTCTTCAATCAATGATTTTATACAGATCATCCATTTGTGATATTATTATTCCGAACATTTGTGAGTTTCCATCTAAAAACAGATTGGTAACTGTATGGGACAACTCCGTAGCAACTATGGTCATCAAATGACTATAAAATTAAGAAAAATAATATTAAATAAAATGTTAATCATTATTATTTTTCTTAATTTTCAAATTAAAAGCTAAATTATTCGCTAAACGTTACGGCAGAAGAGAGTATTTGACAATTTATTATTCCATCGAGTATAGAACAATTTTTAAAGCTCCTAAAATTCTCAAGTTATATTCTCCTGCCAAATTCTGGAAATCCCTAAATTTCTATACGAAAGTTGCGATAATCCATCGACGACTCGATGGTCTCATTCGATTCAGCGTCCAAAAATCTATTGAGATTAACTCCAAGTACACCTTTTTCTACAAAACGTTAAAAAAATACGAATTTTCCCCTTCAAACCCCCAAAAAGTACCCTTAAAATTGAGGTGGCAATTATTTAATTGAGCCATTGTCAGGCCAAGATTGTTGTTTGGTGACAATTCTCAAGAGTTTAGCTATTATAGTTCCTCATAAGAGTGTTGCCGCGTATCGACAGAATTTTTTACTTCCATGTTTACATAGTGTTGTGACATGAATATTTATTTGAAAGAATAAGTAATGGAACGGATAAACAATTAAACGAAGCGACAGAACACAAATCGGTCAATCCTATAATTATGCTAGTCAGTCTCGCGTATTCGTCTCGGGATGATCACATCTGTGCGTTGCTAGGGAACCATCAACGCTATAGACTGGAGTCACCACAGCATCCTCTCCTTCGGAAAGTTAGCCTGTTAGGCTGGCGGCGCACACGGCCTGAGCGTCGAACTGCTGGAGATCGAGCTTCCCCGGGAGCGTCCGTTTGATTGAGCGGTAGGTCGCTGTAGATCTGGCTATTCTGGGTTTCAGATGCAGGAGTAGATGGCCCTGATGAAGTTGCTGGATGATTGAGAGAGGATTGGGGAATAAGATGAGGTGTCAATCGATTTGGGAAGGATGAGCTCTTCCTCATTTGATCTATGTGACGTCGAACCGTGGCTTGGGTACCTTGGAGTGCAATTTCGTACATAGAAGACCCTTGTTGACCTACGACGGTCCCTGGCACCCACTTCGGATAATTTGATCCAAACATGCGTGCGAAAACGTTGTCCCCGTTACGATATGGACTTCGGGTTTTAGAAGTGTTTTCGCGAGGCGATGAAGGCCGATCATAATTTAGCAGATCAATGCGGGATCGGATTTGTCGATGAAGAAACATTTCTGATGGAGAACGAGTAGTGGTAATATTTGGTGCTCGCCGGTAACTCATCAAAAATGTTGAGATCCTCTCTGACAAAGAGCGGGAGGTGTCTGACTTGACACTTTCCTTAAGTGTCCGAACGTACCTCTCTACTTGACCGTTTGAATTTGGATGATAAGGTGCGGTGAATCGATGGGTGATGCCATTTCGATTTATAAATTTAGCAAACTCGTCCGACTTGAATTGAGGGCCATGTCACTAACGATTGTGTAAGGCAATCCATAGCGTGCAAAGGTAAGCCTCAAAACATCAATCGTTGCTGGAGCAGTTGTGGTTTTCATCGGTAACACTTCTAGCCATTTCGAGTACGCGTCCACTATTAGCAGGAACTGTTGCTGCTCTAGTTCGGCAAAATCAATATGGATTCTGGTCCATGGATGTGTTGCCGGTTCCCACGGATGATATTCTTGAGCAGGATTTTGTAATTTTTGGCAACAGAACGAGCAAGCTTTTGTTACATTTTCGATGTCCGCATCTATCCCTTGCCAGTAACAATATTGTCTCGCTAATGTTTTCATTTTGGTAGCTCCCAAGTGGCCCAAGTGTAGTTCTTCGAGAATACAAATTTTCAGACTCGTTGGAATAACTGTTCTAATTCCCTTTACTACGACTCCATTGAGAATATTGTATTCAGGCAGTGCATTAGGATTACTTCGAATTTCAGACATGAGAACACTTAGTTTTGGATCAAGTTTAGTTTGTTTTTGTATTTCCCGTAATGTAACTGGTAAATTTTGGACGGTGTCTACGTGAAGAATTGAATGTATATCTGGAGATGGGTCCCAATTCAATTTTTGAATAGGTAAGCGTGATAAAAAATCCGCGTTACCGTTTTGTTTTGAAGGACGATACCGGACGTCGAAGTTGAAGCCAGCTAAGTACAGTGCATAGTGTTGCATTCGCGTTGAAGAGAGAGTTGGTAATGATTTTGCTGGATGAAATATTTGTGATAGAGGTCGATGATCGGTAAGAAGGGTGAAGTTATGTCCAAATAGGTATAGATGAAATTTTTGAACAGCCCATATTATTGCCAAAGCCTCTCGATCTATCTGGCTATATTTTTTTTCTGTATTTGAGAGTGAACGCGATACATATGCTATCGGCCGTTCGGTTCCATCTGCATATACGTGAGAAAGTACAGCACCAATGCCGACAGGTGAAGCATCAGTTGCGAGTTGTAATTTCAGTTTAGGATCAAAAGGGACCAAAACTTTGTCACTGCATAAAATATTCTTTACAGTTTCTAATGCCTTAACGCACTGTCTATTCCAGTAAAATTGTTGATCTTTTCGTAGAAGTCTGTTCAGTGGTTCTGAAATTGATGAGAGGTTAGGTATGAAACGACCGTAATGATTTATCATTCCCAGTAGGCTTCGTAATTCTGTAGTGTTACTTGGTTTAGGAGCTTCGATTATTGCTCTGATTTTATCTGAGGTTGGGTGAATACCGTCTTGATCGATTTGATAACCCAAATATTTTATTGATGTAGAAAAGAAATCACATTTATCCTTATTTAATTTCAACCCATTTCGAGTGAGAGTTTCAAAAACTCGTTCCAAGCGTTGAAATAATTCATCTGGGGTCCCTCCATGAATTTTTATGTCATCAAAAAAAACGGATACTCCTTCCATAGCGCCGATCAAATTGTCGATATATCTTTGCCAAATGTGAGGAGCGTTCTTGATTCCAAAAAATAAACGATTGACTTTATAGTTGCCGAGATGAGTGCTCAAGGTTTGAATTTTGGCAGTTTCGGCGTCTACTGGTAAGTGTAAGTAAGCTCTTTGAATGTCCAATTTACAAAAATAGCGTCCACCAGCTAGATTTCCTAGAATATCATTGATGTGAGGAATAGGATATTTGTCGTCTATCATAAATCTATTTATGGTGCTCTTGTAATCAGCGCAAATTCGAATTGGCTTATTTTTACTTAGCACAGGAACAATGGGAGTGCCCCAGCCGACTTCGTTCGTTTTTTCGATCACATTATCTCGTTCTAGCTTTTGAATAGCTTCAGTAACCGCGTCTCGAATGGCAAATGGTACGGTACGATGTTTTAAATAAATTGGTTGTACATTATCTTGTAATTTGACAGAGCATTGAAAATCTTTGGCTTTTCCGATTTTGCCGTCAAATAGAGATGAATAACGTTTCTTCAATTTTTCCAACTTCAGTTTTATCGAGTCTGTCTGAGCTGTAATAGCATTCATTTGGAGATGTACGTTGTTCATATTGTCGATTATTCCCAGTTTGCGCAACCAAGGTCGACCTATGACTGGATTTACGTCTTCTTCGACAACATGAAGCTCCACATTTTTAGCTACTGTATTTTGAAATTTAATCTGAGGAATTTCAGCGACACCGACTGGGCGTCGAGATACTTTAAAGAATGACGAAAGAATTATTTTTGAGGGTTTTAGTTTGATTTTGGGAAAATAGTCTTCAAACATTTTAGCTGATATGGCTGTCACTCCTGCGCCAGGATCGAACTCCATTGGAATAGTTCTATCCATGATTTTCACTGAAATTATTATTTTGCGATCAGTTTCCTTGAATTCAGATAGATGAAACATGTTTACCGCTGATTCTTCCGTATCAGAGGAGCCATAATCGAGAGCATTTACGTTTGACTTTGAGTTTAAAGACCTTTTTCCTGTTTTTCGAGCTTTAGTTTTGTGGAATGAAGCTTCTCTTGATGGGCATGCTGGTTTTATGTGTCCCTTCTCCCCGCAGTGATCACAAACACAATCACGATAACGGCACTCGATGGACCTGTGATTTGTGTAATTGCAATGTCTACATGATCGTGAGGGCGAGTATCGAGATTTGCGACGACTATCATATTGATTTGGTCGTAGAACATTGATTTCAGGAGGTACATTCTCAATTGGCGTCGTGACAGCGGCTTTTTTGCTAATTTCGAACTGGGTGGCAAACGACACTATTTCGTCAAATGAAATGAAATCGGCGTGACTGAATATTTGAAGCCGTAACTCCTCGTTTCGCAAACCAACTATGAACTGAGTAATAAGCGCTTCCGATAGCCAAGTTGCGGGAAATACACAGTACCTGGAAAGTTTTCTAAGATCGGCAGCAAAATCTTTAGCGGATTCATCTTCATTTTGAATGCGGTTATGGAATTGAAAACGCTCTGAAAATTTGTTCGGAGTGGGGCTGAAATAATTTGTCAGAATGCTAACTAGATCGTCGAAAGTTTTGTCTTCGGGTTCCTGCGGCTCGCAAAGATCCAAAAGACGCTCAAAATTTGAACAACCAATAGCATCCAGTAAGATTACAGTCCATTTTGATTCAGGAACTTCATGAAGCTTGAACTTATTTTTCAGAATACGTACGTAAGTCCTCCATGTGCATTTGGAAGAATCGAAGGTTTCGATTCTGAAGTTGAGTTGGAATTCGTTCTCGTTCTTGACACTTTTCCGTGGCATTTTTCCTCGTCGCCAGTTGTTGTGACATGAATATTTATTTGAAAGAATAAGTAATGGAACGGATAAACAATTAAACGAAGCGACAGAACACAAATCGGTCAATCCTATATGCTAGTCAGTCTCGCGTATTCGTCTCGGGATGATCACATCTGTGCGTTGCTAGGGAACCATCAACGCTATAGACTGGAGTCACCACACATAGTAAATGGTTTTATTGGATATTCGTATTCCACACATGCCTTGAATAATAAAACATCACATTTTAAGGGGAAGGGAGTTGAAACTCTTTTTCTTGAGCTATTATAATTGTTTATTGTTGAGTAATAAACCCAATCATTGAGTGAGGTCAAGAGAAGAGAAGCGCAATCAGAATGAAGAAACAGAGGTGAATTAACGTCACAAGCCTAGTCTTGCCACACGAAGTGTCTACCCAAACGCTTTGTTGCCCTATCCCCAAGGTAGAAAACTGCTGACGTAGACAAAGTGGTAGACTCCCTCTGGTTGGAGCCTTTTTTTTAATTCGACAACTTCATAAGAACCTGTAATTTTTCCCAATGCTGTTTTACACCTGTGATCCATCATCATTCGGCTTTCCGCGTGGTATGTACTTTCGAAATAAAAACGTTCGAAGCAAATCCCATGCGTCTATTTTGGTTTTCCCGGGGTGATGAAAGTTTGCTTCGTGAACTATCATTTTTATTCATCATCATCAAAGAATTCGACTTCATAATTTCACGCCTGTACGTACTTACAACCTTGAATTAGTGATTTTCCGTTACATTTTTCTACATTCAGCAAGAGTACTTCAGAAATAACGCTTTTTCATACTGTAATATCGATTAAAATATTATATTCTATATTTACTTACTTAAAATAAAGTACATATTTTTATTCATGAACTAAAAATAAGCCTAGTCGATTACCTAACTTTTCAAATCGCTCTTTATTCCAAGTAGAAAAGCCAAATTGAAAATGAAAAGTTTTTAATAACAGGAATCACTCCAACTCTTCATATTTCTCGAATGAAGACTCTGAAATGAAGAGTTGCCGAGTTAAAAGTCTTTAGCCCCTGGTGCTTTAAATGTTTGATAAAAACGTTTTTCCGTTCACCGGTCATAACTGTTATATTATTTACCTCGTAACTCCTCCACTCGCAACACTCCGAGTGTAACTAGAAACTGAACGGACGAAGGTTCAACAAAGGACGAAAAAGCGTACACTTCACAGTTGCGGTCTTGTTTCGACCCGAAACCACAACACAGCCTCTTTCGTCTCCTTCTCTTTCCCTTCTCTAAATTATTCATTTTGCCTTCCTCTTTTCCACGCTGACGTCTCTACGATCGTGTCGGCGACATCAGAATTCTACGTAGTTGTGTATGATTCGCCTTCTGTTTGCAATCCGCGAGATCTTGCTCGCCCAGCGTTTATGTCATGTGTTGTTGGAGAGTGAGAAAACTCGCCGTTGAACGCACAAGGCGACATCAGTTGCTCTAACTTCGTAATTAGATTATCATCCTTTCGTTGTATAACGGCAAAATATACCTCTCATGCCTACGGTTCCTTTGCGGCGTATTTCTTGCAGTGCAAGTCGTACACTATTTGTCTCGCTTCTCAATTATGAAAGGGAAGATGGGAGCTAACAGATGTAGCTGCGGTTTTTTCAGTAAAAACGGCCGAAGCAAGTTGTCAATTTGCAACTTTTTATTTCGTTATCACCGAAGAAAAATTTCTCTTTCCCTTTTCCGGACGTTTTTGAGAAACATATCAGAGCTGCTTGTATGATATTTCCACAGACAAAAAACCAATTCCAAAATCCAAATGATTGATTTTTTTTATTTCCAATTTTCATCGAGGATGACTATATATTATACTTTAGCCACATCGCTGCCTCGAATAAAACGTTGTTTTTCGAGTTTTTCAATATTACACTTCATTGATGGCCGACCGATCAAGTGTTCCACAATCGATTTCAGACCGAAACTATCTTGTAACATTTTTTTTTACTCGACTAAAAAGGCCATTTTTCCAATTGTGAAATGATTTTTCTTGTTTTCGACCTTACCTCACTAAAATGACTCTATTTGCTTGCAGATTCAAATAAAATTAGGTTCACCGTTAAAAACAATTTCATACATTTTTACAGAGATACAGCCACTTTTGTCACTTTTGACCATCAACTGACGGACACACAGATTCTTGTTCAGAAAGTGTTCTGAGTATAGCACTTTGGAAATTTCTTCCGAATTCGACTTTTCGAATGATTACAATACTTCCATTGTAAACATGGGTGTAAAATTAATTTTAGGCATTAAAAATGAAGTAATTTAACGCTCTTCTTATCAGATTTGTTTTTGCACGGGCATTGAGAGTGTTCTGGCCATTTTAAAGAAATGAAGTCGAATTCACGAAACATAATTTCATCATCGTAGAAGGAGCATTTCAGAAAAATAAAAATGTTATGGACAGTTTCGGTCGGAAATTCGTTTTTGAACGCGTAGAATGAAATGCGATGAAATTTTTTGATAAAATGGATGCATCTAATTCGACTTTACCTTTCTACGACTTACTTTATTTGCTGGTTAGTTATTCCTGTTCACCGTTTCAAATATGAAAATGTGATATATTCACGCCAGTTTTTCTAGTCTCGAAAAAATGTTTTCTTGGAATAAAAAAATCTCATTAATCTTGGACTCTTTTCTTGGAATGAAAGAAATATCTTCCTACCTCGAACCTTAATTGAAATTCTGACAGCATGTAGCCAACTTTTACATTCATTACACCTCAGCCAAAAAGGAATATCTAGCTGTCAACAAAAATCACTTCAATAAATAAATAAATAATAATAATTAATAATAATAATAATAATGATAAATAAATAATAATTCGATCATTAAGAGCTCCTCCAGCTCAGCGTCTATTTGGCAACCTCAAGTGCTATGCAGCTCAACACGTCGTCGGTTATCGCCGAAGTGAGTACTTTCACAGCTGTAAACATCGCACGTCTTTCGAATCACATAATGAATCGCATCATGAAACAGCAAGTGAACTTCTGTGAAGTTTCCAGTCGAGTGAAAGCGTTTTCGGCTAACGATTGAATTTTTAAAACTGACGGCTACTGGAACCAGTTGATTCAACGGTTATAGGACCCAATTAAAATTTTTCCGGTGATCGCAATTCGAAATTCTTCTTTCATAAATATTTTTACACATCATACGTATTATGTCAATGTGCCGTACATTAAAATGTATGTTAAGGAGATTCGAGGCTAACCATTTCAATCGGGCCGACGTTTTACACCGTTCGATAATGCGAAAGTTGCGGAAAACGCGGCGCATTTCACGGGTATCGTCTTCATTTTATCCGTGTAACCTGGTTCACTTTCGAAAAGCCAAGAGATACCCACGACACCAGAAGGTCTGGTAAGACTGATACCTACAGCATCGCCCATGTTCCTCCGAGGTCATCAACGGTTTTCTCCCTCGGTACAATGGAAAAATAATGACCGCTCTTCGTTGCAAGCGTCTGTCCTTGGTTTATCTTCTTCGCACTATCGCTTTCTTTTTCAGTGCTCTTTTGAAAGACGCCGTGAAATTTTCCGATCGACAGGATCGAAAACGAACCGACGAATATTCGTTCGAACGAGCTATTCCGTTCATTTATCGTTTTGGACGGAGCCGGCAACATTTCGATGACGATAGAATTTTGACTATTTTCTAAATTCAAGATCAGGACGCAGCCGAGAATTCCAAAGAAAAGGCCCACCAACTAATAATTTTTCGAGATCATCTCAATTGAATAGTAAAATCGGTCATTAGCGCAGGAGCAATTGACGATGTATTTTTTATTGATGTCCACATTTTTGCCACGTAGCATAGAAGGTATTTTGCGGGCTTAATTAAAATATAGAAGGGATAATCTTTTTATATTTCCTATATTATGGGTTTTATTTTAATTTATTGTAGGCTAATGATGGCCATCCATTATTTTGATTAAAACTATTATTTTATTATCATTTAGATCACTTTGCCGTTATTGCACTTGGTCCAAGTAAATCTACGACCGTTCAGTACCCAAATTTCGTGTTGAGAATCGCCTTAAAGTGTTGTACGCCTTGTTGGTAACGCGCGCGATTACGACATTATCAAATTATTATCAAATTATCAGATTATTATGACATGATTATGACATAATCAAATTATGTACCTTGTATTCGATTATCCACTACGGTAAGCTCGTTCAGCAATCCTGCAACAAAGAAATGTAATCTATAATTGGAAGCATGTGACAACCGCTTGGCTGAGAATTTATTACTGAATCGGTATGTCGAAAAAGCCTTTTCACGTCCATGTTTATTTCCCTTTGCAGTCCCACTTTTCAAATTTGGAATCCGGTTATTTTGCTTTAAATTAAAAATTTTCAAGGTGATAAAAGCTTTTTACGCCATATTGATTTGTATCATTTTCGATTTTATGATAAAGAAGTGTTTAACTATAATTCTTGACACCCTATCGAAGGGTTCTGCTACTTTTAAGAATTTTTCGATCTGTTAAATTTCTAGGATTGTAATGATTATAATTTCCAACTCCGAAGCCTACTCTTCGAAGATCATCCAAAAGATAGCATTAAAAGGAAGATGCCTTAACAGATTCGACATCGACGTAACAGTCGAAATCAAGAACAAAGTGACTGAAACAGGTAGAGCAAGAACACAACAACGTAAACAAAAATGCCTTAAAAATAAATAATATGAAATAAATAAATAAAAAATACAATGAAAATGAGATGGAGTGAAAAGTTTTTCCAAAGTTCTATTCTCTTGACACTTTCCATCTTTTTCACTTTTCCAAGTTCAGCTTAAAAAACACTAACTAGCTGGAAAAGGGCAAAGTGAAGAGTGAAAAATTGAAAAGGGCTTTGAACAATTAGTATTGGCCCGAGATAATATGAAATTGAGACGTCGAAATGGTTGAGTCGCTCGTTGGTCATTTATTCAATAAGACTTCCTCATTAGCCGAATCGATACTGCAGACGTCTCAATTCCATTCGGCACACAGAATATTTGGATAAAAGATTTTCCCCTTTCTGCATTCAAATCGGATGTATTTCTCGTCTCCGTTTTCGATTTTAACAAATGGCTCGGCATTCGGTTGGTAAAGCACGGTTTTCAGGTAGAGCCGGTTTTACTCTATTCTCATCTCCGTATGCAGATTTCCTTATCAACGAGCCAAACAGAAGCGTATCGCTTTTCGCTTGGATCCTCCCTCTTCTTATCTTGGCCATTTTCGTCTAGCTCCTATTCCTAGGCAACTCGCTACCGACTCAAAAAATATCCAGGCGCCCGGGGCGTAGGTGAAATGATAAAGAGATCGTCTAACCGCTAGAAAAAGGTATGAGAAAACATCTCCACCGCGCAACGCAGGAATGGAAGGAAAAAATACGAGAAAAAATACGACCTTTTCGGTAAAAAGGGACTAAACGGTCCGAAACGCTCTAGGGCTGATGAATATCGCATCACGTTCCGCCGAACGAGTGACGAAGGGAACAGATTGCGCGGAGACTGTATCAAAATAAAATCAAAAAGCGAGCAATATTATAATCGCATCAGTTTGTATGTATTCGAACGGGCGATCGAATAGAAATAGATAAATTGTGCGGATAAGTTGGAGCTGGAAATATATTTTGGAGAGGAGATGATCTATTTTGTTTCGGCGAAGTTCGCCTTCATCGAACCCAATATTAAATCTGTCTGGGTATGTTGGTTCATAATAAAAATTCACCAGAGAAATATAGTGAAGGGATTCATTTCTGGTCGATAATGTACCTTAGAGTTTTTAACCTGGTTATTTATAGATAAGGTAAATTAGTGAGCTAGCCATAGAAAAACAAACAGCTAGAAATCGTATTAATCACACCTGAGGGTCCTGAATAAGGGTTATATGAGTTACTACGGTTGTAAAGTGGCCCTTCAAATTTGAGAGCCTAAAAGCCGCTATATTTTCGACTTCTACCAGTTTTTCGCGGATAACTCGAAAAATACGCTGCCTACGAAAACTTCCACCTCGTTTCTTTTTGAAGAGCATTAAATTTCACGTCGAACGGTGTCCGGAATATCGGAATCGATTGAGCCGTTCACCCGCCATCGCCCGTCAAAAATGGTCAATTTTTACCAACATCAACAAAAGTTGACAAAGATTGTAGTAGATTGAAAGTAACTGCTCCAATTGTAAAATTTCATTGGACTAAAGTTGTAGGGAACTGAATATTTTTTGAAATTTAAAACTTGCTCACTCCAAAGATGAGATGTGATCTAAAAGCGAAAAAAGGTCGCGGCGCCCAATATCCAAGGCACTTCAACGCAGGGAACTTTGTCTGACACAGAGACTGACACTGATTTGGTTTAGCATTCGAACGCGATTTTCACCTGTAAACTGATTTTCGATTGTAAGACAAACTATATCGATCGAAAGCTATTTTGGTGCGTTTTTACCGTAATTGTATAATGAAAATATTTAAATGAATTAAATATACGTCCGTCCGTTTGAAAACAAGAAATTTACTAACTTCTACGAGAGCTTCAGAGAGCATTCGCGCGGTTTGAAGCAACTAAGAATAAGATAAGGCATGTATCCGAAAGGAAATTAAATGCTCGTTCTATGTCCTCAAATTTTATATCACTGGCGCAATTAAATGAGTTAAGGCCGTTTTGGTGTCATCGCGAAAAAATCTTGAAAACAAAAAATACAGGATATAAAACGGGTTGAAAAAAATCTTTTTTGGCTGTGATAATGCTTGACGTGCCTACTTCAAAGCTTAATCAGCGATGTACGTGTGTTTCTGTCGCTCGTATCGCGCTTTACTCACGCTTTAAGAATCCCATTGAGATGAGACAGCGAAAGGTGTTTAATCGTTTTGAAAAAGCGATTATCTCTGATCCGTCAGCCATCTTAAAAATTGTTTTCGTCTCGATGAAAAACTGTTTTCAACGTCCAAGTAATGAATGGAAATATTTATTTAACACGAACAATTAGCAACAGGATATCGATTATATTTGCTAAAAATAGATAGATAGTAATATAAAATAATTTCTGCAGTAAAAATTCAACAATACCGAAATTTGTCTTCTGTTAAACTCAAATATTTTTAACTATTTTATCGCTCATCGATCTGTGACAATAGGTCATAACTTTTGTCCAATAAATCGCAAATAAATGAAAAACGCTCGACCAAAATTACCGAAAAAAGTAACTAACGCGGAAGTATGAGGTGTGACCCAAGGAGAAAAATTATTCCCCATCCACAAGCAATAAAAAATCTTTCAAGAGCGATGAAAAGTAACGAGTCATCGAGCACTAAATTTTTCTAAAATTAATGTACTGCCTACTATCCAATGCTCCCTATTGATTTCGCATAGCTACTCACCAACCTCAAACATCTAGGAATTTTCAATTTATTGATTTATCTCTCAAATACGAGTTTTTTATGTTTTTTTTTTCGGTTTTATGCACAATGTTACAAGCACTCCTACACTTGTTCGAAAGAGTTTCTGATTATAGTAAAATGAACATTCTGAATTCCACTTGTAAAAAAAAAACTATGTTTCCATTACCTAACGAAATAAACGTGTAATTAATAAACACAATATTTTAAATTCTCGCAGAGGAAACCTATTAACAGCTTTCCCTAACTCGCCAATCACAGCAATTCCTTCGCTTAAAAATTAAAAACAAAAAACCGATTTTGAGTTAAAAAAAAAAAAAAAAAAAAAACTCACCGGCTTTACGATGGATAATATACTGTTCAAAAAAACCTCACTCGCACATTCGAACGGCAAAACCGAACTGAGGTGGTCGCGAGTCGTGACGCGGTTCTAGTAGTTGGAAGGGGGACGCTCTCGCGCGAAACTTCGCTGCGACTCCCGCCTCAAAACATCGGGTCCATCGCGAGGAGGAAGATACTTGACCTTGATGGGAATGTAGGTCAGTCACCTGACTCGCCTGGGCTGTTTATTGGTGTGCCGAGTACGGAACAAGTCGAGACTTCATTGAAACCCGAGAGTGTAAAAACGGCGATCTAGCTGTTATATGAAGAGAAAGTGATCGTATATTACTCGTCGGGTCATGTGTCGATTATAATAGGACTGAACGATTGATTAGTTGACGAACAGTTCGGACGAGAAATTGAATGCCAATTTTATGAAGGAGCGAGAGCTTGTCATATTTTTCACTTCCATTCGTTGTTGGTTTATGAGTCGATACGATCCTCCTAACCTAGTTTTTGGTTTATTATTCGACAATAAACGATTGTAATCGCTCATAAAAAATTTTCTATTCCCCCTCTCAAAATTTGATGTTTTACGTTTCAATGTATAGCGAATTCGAACATCGAATGAAACCAGTGGTGTGCGTAGATCGCACAGTACTTCCATTTTTGAGTCGGTAAAAGATATAACCAATTATAAAATCGAGAAGCTTACTCTACTAGCCAGTTTATTGAAAAACTAGTCAACAGACCCAAAAATAGAAAAACGCACGAATTAGGCTGATAGTGCGGAAGTGCAGTATGTGAGCCGAGCATAATGATGCTAACCAAGTTTGAAAAAGGGATAATTTTGATAGACCTCTAGCGTCAAAGGTATAGATTTATTCGCGGCCTATAAGTATCGAAATAATCAATAAACCGCGTGAGGCAGAAGTACGGTGTGTGATCCAATGGATAAAAACAAGATTTGGGAAATTGACTCATTTTTATAGCAAGGAGACCCAAATTTGCCCAATTGCACAAGTGCACAAATAAAATGAATGCATTGTGTATGCTTAATGAACATTTGAAGACCACAAACGTTTAAAAATATTGACTCTTATAGCCTATAAGAATCGATATAGAAAAAAAACCTAGAGTCTAATAAATTTAAATAAAGAGGCCCAGAGTGGCGAAAGCACTAGAAATATAGAAATTCAAAATGAGATGACGTCGCCGATAATGTCTCAACCTCATCCCAACGTCGAATCAAATGGATATGCGACAAATCACAACGATATTTCCACAGGTCGTCACTATTTTTTCCCATAAGTGACTGATGATCTCGAACTACATCGTACATTGCAATGCTTAGTTAGATAATCGAGCCAAGCTGTTACAGAAAGAACGCCAAATGTTGCGAATCAGGGAAACGTTTCCTTATTCAAATGGCATCCGAAGATGGAATAATCCGCTATGTTATCTACGTTACAGCGCGAGAAATCTCTTCCGTTAGAAGCTCATGAGAGACTGGTCGTGAACCTGTTCCGCTCTTTACGAACAAGACAAGAAACAGGAACGCAGTTGATCGCCGTAACATCTCCAAAGTGTGGTGAATCTAGGAGAAGGACTGGAAAGGATTTATTAAGAGCTATCACGGTTTTGAGATGATTCGAATCGCAGTTTCTATTTTGTTTTGGTGTAATTGACAAAATAATAATGCAGAGCAAGGTGCTGATTATAGCTGAGAGCACTGATACTCAAAATTAAAACTTTATGTTTCGTTTATTAGAACGATCACTAATACCCTTTTTTTTATGTAAAACTCTTGGAAGTTTTTACTACTTTTTTCAATGGAAAAATAGCAGTCGAGGAAAAATTACTTTCGGTTTTTAAAATAATATTTTGTGAGGTTGATAGTGAGCAACAAAAATACTTTCATGTAAAACACGATCATTAATCATTCATGCTCAAACGAAAGTCAGTGAAATGGTTGACCATTTTCTTGTAAACCTTCACGTTCACTTCATCTTAAGTATCTACAGAAATTCGTTTAAATGAGTTCACCTGGGCTGAGGCTAGTTTGGAAATAAAGGCAGCCTTGGATTTATAAATGGCGAAACGAAAAACATTTGAAAATTGATCTGAATAATTAGCAGGCTGGGGAAAAATCTAAAGAGAAGGCCTCAGATTTTGAAAATACGGAAAAACAAACAAGCTTACGCCGTAGAGCATGGGCAGGAAAAGCTAATGCCTCGTCGGTTAATGAAGAAAGAAGGGAAAACTGACGATATCACTGCTTTTTCACTCGCTTCCTCTTTCTCTTACGCTTAAACTCTTTTCCCCTTCAGTCATCAGAGGAGCTTCGCAAGTTTCATCATCGCTTCGTTTTCGTTCCATTTTTAGTAGCAGACAAGAGCTAAAAGGGCTGCAGAAAAGAAACAGTGTAACGAACGCTCATCAAAAACAGAGCCGGGGTTAATGGGCGGTAGCACTTGACTGCACTCGGGGCTTTTTTATTCCACCCTCGCCAACCTATTATGAAATCCTCTGATATTCCCGCAACGCTTCATCGTTGCATTCGCGTTACTCGGTGACGGTTTCCGATCGATGATAGTTTTACACGTTCCTTAGCTGTGTTAGAAGGCCTTGCACGTAATTCAATTACACAAAAATAAAATTTATTAAAAACCGCCGCTAATTGGAATTGTGTTCAGTTGTAAACGACCCATCAAACATCACTGACAGCAATCATGATACATTCAATTTTAAGTAATTAATAGGTTGCTCAATTTATCCAAGCCCACTCCTTTCTACCTGGTTTAATCAATCATAACCCCCCCCGCAAGAGTCATATGGTGCGTTTGACTTACAAATTCGCAAAAGGTTTTTTTTTTTTTTTTTTTTTTTGTTTCTGAGACGCTGAATACGGTTCTTAAGATATCCTCCTCCGTCAGCCAAAAAGTCGACATTTTCGGAATTTTCTCGTTTTCTTGTTTTTATCTTCTAAACTAAGCATTGCTCAAACAGTTTCACAATAAACGAAACTAAGGAGCATTGAATTACTCGTCAATGATCACTCGAACCTTCAAAGTTGACTAATTCATATCGCCGCAATTCGCAATCACAAAACTTGAATTTTTACCAATTTCGATGAAAACTGCAGTTGGGTTTTCGACGTCCGCGATTGGCAAATAGCTTTTCGAAGGGAAGACACATCTGATGAAAGTTTTAGAACTTCCTTGCGGTAATTACCAACATTTATCGATTTCGTCCAGTTTTTGTCCCTTAATCTGACGGTTTTAGCTATCGCTCGTTCGGCAGAAATGATTTTTACTGCAAGTAAGTCAGTTTAAGAATAAAATGCTCAAGAAAACCCTATCTATCATTCACTTATTATATTAATTTTCTCGTTGTTGAGATAAGAATGTTTTGGGATGCTTTGTGTTTAATGATATGGAGTTTGGCCAGCGAAAAATCGTAACCCTAAATTGAGGAAGAATTGGCACTTCAGGACAATATAGTGGCGACCCCAGCTCTAATCTATTTCCAGTCACTAACTGAAGGTCAAATAGTACTTCGTGGTCTCAACACACCGATTTTATCCAAGTTTTCCGGCTTGAAGGTCAACTGTAACAGGAAATATAAGTTACGGTCCTAAACTGAAGGATTCATGGTGAATACAAAATCAACTGGGCAAGAGATGAGGATAACAGCGGAAGTGATTGTAATATGAACATCAGTCGTATGAATCTGTCTCGACGATAGGATTGGCTACGATCCGCGGCTTTGTTGCAGCTGCCTTTGTGAAGCCTGCGGTCGTATCAGCGTTCCTGCGACAGAGGAATTCGTAATTATACAGCTCAATATTAGCATAGAGACTGTAGCGATTTCGGTCGCGAATAATCCACTTTCGGATCAATCTTCGCCGGTGTTGGTCCCTTTCGCTGTACAAAATGAGTAAATAAAGTAAAATGAGAATTTTACAATTGATCGAAATATAATTTAAATGAGGCACACGAATGAATCCCGAAACTCTCGAGGATCGTAATTGTTTAATTTAGTCTCGGAAAAAGCTAACATTTATTTCACATGGTCGCAAATCTGTAGGTTTCGTTTCTTTTATATTTACTCTACTCTTCTTGCTCTAGGCCACGTGTATAAAATGACCTCCTCTCACCCCCCCCCCCCCCCCATTTAGCTTTCCTTCAATGAATTTTCGTCGGCGAGCTTTCACCGAAGGAAATGATTCAAACCCGTTTGAACGACTACCTGAGCGTACGATTAGTGATTCACTTTCATGAAAGTTGCGGCACTTAGGACGGCCTTGTGACCGTAAATATTCACCAGCGTGTACAGCTCATTTACAATGTTGAATCTTCTGATATAATCTGTATTGCAAAGAAAAATCTAGAAAACTGAAATAAAAGAAAACTATAAAATCCCTAGTCGAATTTGATATTGAGGTACGTCCAAATTAAATTAGCATTTTTAAACAAGACCGGAATTATATCATTATAGTGATTAACGAATTTTCGCGGTCGCCTTTAAAGAAAGTTGTTCTAATTGAATTTGCACCCGAGATCGTTCATAGCGATTGATGTACTTTTTGTAAATAGCTTATGCGAAATTAAGTTTTTTTACGATTGAATAATATAATATAATTGTGTCTTTAAGCACCAGCAAAAGTTAGAGTCAAGCAACTAACTCTCTCTCCCTTGAGAGAAAGCCTTGCCTAAATTAATTATTAACATTTTCAAGATTCGACAAAATATACATAATGACACTTTTCGTGCATAAAAATAAAACCGGCGATATGCATTAACCACACAGTGCTTCCATGTTTGAATCGGAGGACTGATATTACCGATCATAAAATTGAGAAACTAATTCAAAGGCCGCAAAGGTAGTACAGTACAATATTGTTAAAAAAAAAAAAAAAAAAAAAAAAAAAAAAAAAAAACTAGCCAGGAGACCAAAAAATAAACCGAAAGTACGGTGTGTAACCTTCGCGCGATAAAAACCGGCTGTCATTCAATTGCCGTCCAGACATTTCAAGACGTTGAGGGTTCAAGTATATTAATTTGTGCGGACGGTCTAAAAAAATCTACATACAAAATACGCACCAGTGAATAGCGGAAAAGCTTATAACGTTAAAGTACTGTGTGTGAGCCAATGTAGTAGAAATCAAGGGCCACGCGTCAAAGAACATTTTAATGAATCTTGTAGACTGTACAAATCGAACAGAAAAAAACTTTGGACGGTTGTATCTCGGGAGTACTGTGTGTTAACCGAAATTCAATAAAAGCTAATTTTGCACGTTTACTGGGAAAAAATTCCGAACGGACTATTTTTACATAGATATTATAGATTATAAATATCATCACATAGACGCAGGGGTGAGAAGGATCTATTAAAAACTTACATCCTGAATAATGTAGGTTTAGAAATTGTATAGAACGTACAGTTCTTTTCTCCATGCTACGGTCTTTTTAGCTAATATGACCCTAAAATTAATATTCTCTCTGCTCGAGCACTCAAATATGGCAATACTAAGAAATTAATTATTGTAATTTTTGAATTCCTAAAGAGGCAAAAGGTGTCGAAATAAAAATTAAATGCTAGAGAGAACGTTGCTTCATTTCTCTCAACTTATTCGCATTCCACTTGAAAAATGAGTTGCTACTGCTCAATAAAAAGCTATTTTCGCATCTCGGAAGCCGTCAAGAATAAGTGTGTTTGTATTGTGTGTAGCGCTTTCCCAAACACGATCATCTCTTGTTAGTGGCTAGGATGACCGATTAACGAGGGGGAGTAGCCCCGACGAAACAAAGCAACCGAAGTAACGAACCTGATCAGCAAACCTTTGGAACATGAGAGAGGGTATGTCAGAGAAGGAAGAAACATAAGAGGGAATCGAGGTAGTTGGTGATTTCTGTGAAAAATCGGGCGAAAGCCCTTAGCAAGAGGTTGCTCATTAGGGCACGTATTTCTGCCCGATTTTCGGACCCTTTCATCGTCCGCTAACGGACTAACGTCGAATGAGGGAAAGGTATATAACCGCTTTCAACACTGCGCCACCAATTCAGTCAACTTCGAAGCAACTAACAATGTGAGTAATGCGCTTATATTTAAAACTCTCCCAGAATAGAACTTCCTATGCGTTTGTATTTCGGATTAAAACCTCCCGCTTATTATTAGGCAGCTTTTAATATATGTAGGTTGATCGGAGCGACGGTTGATCGGAATTCACGCGTCCGTCAGGATTTAATTTTCTCCAATCCAGCGCCCCTATCGGTTGTCAATCGAACCTCCTTGAACTTTTCCTGCCTCAATCTCATCTCTAATCATCATGATCATCAACGCTCGTCACCCTTGGCGGCCAACCCTGCCTACTGATTCATCTAGCAGTGCATTTTTTCTCCTGTTGATTTACTACCTACACCGAAGCTTTTGTCTCGCAATACCTACCCAACTCGCAACTTTTACTCACCGTTTTCTACTTCCCTTTATCGCTATTTATTGAGTGAAACCTTTCGTCACTTCAGGAGTGCCTCCATTACCTTGTTCGTAAATCGGCACATCAGCTAACCGGCGCCTATATCGAGCTCGTTATTGCTTGGATAATTTCTAGAGGAGACGTCCTCTTAGTAAGTTATAAAAATTATTCTAGCAACCCGCGAACTACCACTGGTAAAATCTTTGCGAACTGCCTACCATCCTCAACACCAGCGTAACCCCTTCCAAGAAGCCACCGAGTTACCAGGAACATTCGTTAAAAAAATCCGCGAAAGTGCTGGACCGAAGGAATTTACCTAATTCGGAAACAAAATCGTTCAAAGGTGAAGTACACATAATTTGTAATTTTTCTTGCTAAGGATTTCCTGTGGCCACACGAATAGGGAAGATTGCTATTGAATTTGATTGCCATATCAGTCGTAAAATTAAAAATAATTGGTGTCGAGAAGTTTGAGTTCTAATTTGGATTACCTATTATACCCCCAGGTTTTTCCTTCAGTTTACCTGAATAAACTGAGGTGGTCCTTCGGAGCTTACCAAAGTAAGTATTGAATAAGGTCAATTTGTTCCTTATTCCTTTTTTCCATTTTTTTTCTAGAGATTGGACTATCTACCTAGCCAGAACCCACCCCTACCTAACTTTGTCCCAAACATTTGGTCAATATCGGGCCGGATCGAGAGAACCAGTACCTTTAGCTGTGACTTTGTGATATTTTTTTGCCCATTTCAAGTTCTTCAAACCAGTATTAATTACTGCTGGGATATTCCATGATAATAATAATAAAAATAATAATACAATAATGTTGGGCAAATAATACAAGAGTCTGTGATATTTTCTAGTCCATTAGAGCTCAGATTTGTCGATTGTACCACGAACCTGCCTTCATTGAGAAGCTTGTTGTTTTTCTTAGAAATCTTTATATCTTTATTGTTTCGCCTTTTGAGGCAGAAAATATTTGTTACATCACGTTCCTTACCATTGCTACCAACTTGTAATCTTACTGTGACATTACTGTGATTCATTGTGACATTATTCCTAACAATTATAATTTGTCATGGCACAAGGAGGAGCAGGATCTGGAGACACTAGCCTGTCTAAGAGGGGTTTTTCGAGTGTTAAACGGCAGTTGAGAAGTCTTGGGGCTGATATCCGCGATATCCGTTACAAAGGATTTGCTGCCCTCTCATCATCCACTGACAGAGGTCTCTTCAAAGGTATGTTCAACACTCTACCTGATTTGTTTCGTCAATTCAATGAAAAGTGGGAAGAGTTACATGAATTCAATGATATACCTATTGACCCACCATTCCCAACTGCAGAAGATGAAAATTATCGCAAGGAAATTAAAACGTACCATTATGAATGTCATAATTATCACCTCCAAATCTCAGCAAAAACCCAAAGCTCCGATCAGAACGTTAGTATATTGGAAGGAACAATTAACGCCAACCATAACACTTCAAGGGCTATTCTTCCCAAAATCAGTATCAAAAGTTTTAGTGGGGCAGATTTGGCACAGTGGCCGTGCTTTAAGCAGTTATTTATCTCGCTAATAAAAGAGGAGCCTTCTTTGTCCGACGCGGAACGATTCCATTATTTGGTCGGCTGTTTGACTGGGCAAGCCTATGATGCCATCAAGCATATTGCCGTTGTGTCGGAAAATTTTGGACAGGCATGGACAGTCTTGCTAAAAACCTACGACGATCCACGCAAACTGGCGTGTTCCTATTTAAATAAATTTCTGAGTTTTCGGTCCCACCCTGGAAAACCAACAGCCGAATCTCTTCAATCTTACATCTCCAATGTTAGTGAGAGCATCGCCTCTTTGAGGAATTTGGCCATTACCGATCTGTCGGAATATCTCCTCTGTGAGCTGGCTCTTAGGTCCCTGGACCCCTTCACTAGAGAGGCTTTCGAAACATCAATAATCGGAACAACCTTTCCCATGTTCTCTGACCTACAGAGTTTTGTGCAGAACCGATGTCATGTTCTCCGTATAACGTTCGCCAATCAACAACCACAAACACCACCAACGTCTGTACCCAGAAATGTTCAGAACCACCCACCACCACCTAAATTACCTAATAGATTTATACCACGTTTCGGCTCTAAACAGGCCCTAATGACTCAGGCGTCTTTACCCCAATCAACAAAATCTTGTTTTGTATGTAACGAGAACCACACTATATCACTGTGTCCACGTTTCAGGGACGCTACTCCAAGGGCCAGACTGGAACTTCTACGTTCGTTCGGAGGCTGCCGAAACTGTATGAGTGTGCATCATCAGACGCTGGATTGTAAGTCAGCACACTCTTGCCGAGTATGTGGTAAAAGGCATCACACCGACCTTCATATCCCCACCCCAGCGGATGCCACGCAGCCGAGCACCCCTCATCAGAAAACCAGTAACTCATCACCTCAAGCAACCCCAGGCTCATCTGGTTTTGCGGGGAGTTCCACAACTCGTCAGTCAGGTGTGTTGTTGGGTACTATAATAGCCTGTCTTCAGACAGCTCAAGGGGAGACCCTTCGATGCCGTGGCATACTCGACCCAGGATCTCAGTACTCATTTTTGACCGAAAATTGTGCCCAGCGGCTGAGGCTAAAAACTAAACACCAGCGCCTTGACATCTCAGGCATCAATGGTTCACCGGTGGGTCAAGCAAAGGGCCTGGCTTCTGTCACCTTCATCACCGACCACCCCGCCAAACGTCTTCGCACCGAAGCAGTGGTAATACCTACCATCACCCCACCTTTGCCCCAAACACCGCTCGATTCTTCAAAATGGGATATATATCTGACCTACGACCTGAGTGATGTGACCTTCATGACACCAGGGCCAATATCATTTTTGATTGGCGCTGATCTTTTTGCCGACGTTGTGACCGACGCACCGATGGTTGTGTTGGACGATGGACCTCGACTGCTACCAACAATATTCGGTCTGACAGTTATGGGCCGCTATCAGGAAGATGTAACTAATCACCAATCAGTCACTCTGCTTGTTCACGACAACCTGTTGCCGGTGATGGAACGTTTTTGGGAAGTAGAGGAGCCATCTTACACTCCAACTCTGTCACCTGAAGATGAAATTTGTGAACGTCACTTTCTTCAAACCCACTATCGAGCTGGAGACGGCAGATATGTAGTTTCTTTGCCATTCAGGACGACGCCCCCCCATATTTCACCTAATATACCACGGGCCACAAGTTATTTCCTGTCCTTAGAATCAAGACTGGAGAAAAACCCGGAGCTCAAGGCAGCTTACCACGATCAGTTGGCTGAGTATCTGGAACTAGGGCATCTGAGCCGTGCCAAGGGACCAGCGAGTTATGTCATTCCCCACCATGCCGTCTTTAAAGATGCTGGAGGACAGAGGAAGCTCAGAATCGTGTTTGACGCTAGCTTCAAGTCAGCTACAGGCAGTTTGAATCACCACTTGCTTACCGGGCCTAAGCTGCAGAGCGACATCTCCGTAATCTTGCTAAATTTTCGCATCCATCAGTTTGTATTCAGCTGCGATATTGTTAAAATGTTCAGGCAGATATGGTTAAATCCTGAACAGCGGCACTATCTGCAAATTTTGTGGCGGAACTCTCCAGAGGATCCATTGGACTTTTTCGAACTGAATACGGTTACTTTTGGGCTTTCTTGTTCACCGTTTTTGGCTCAACGCGTGATTCGGCAGCATGCGCTCAATTATCAGCATCAGTATCCTCAGGCTTCCCATATTTCATTGAACTCAACCTACATTGATGATGCCACGGCAGGCAGTAACTCCCTCTCTCACCTCACAGCCATTAAAGCTGAACTAATTGAGATGCTGCGCCTCGGCGGTTTCGAGCTAAGTAAGTGGAGTTCCAATCATCTATCACTCCTGGAACCTACTTCCGATCCCAGCGGACGTCCTGTTCAACTATGTACCGACCTACCAGAATCAAAAATACTTGGCATGCACTGGAACCCTGTCGCGGATACCTTGTCCTACAAAGTACGAGCACCGCCAAACGGGAACAGCAGACGCATCCTTCTCTCCTGCATCGCTCAACTTTACGACCCTCTTGGGTATCTAGCACCAGTCGTGTTCCAGGCCAAACGCCTCATGCAGCAAACCTGGACCACCAATCTTAAGTGGGACGATCCTCTACCCGAAAACATTAGCACGGCCTGGGCTAAGTTTGTTGACGAGCTGCCATCATTGTCAAGCATCTCAATTCCTCGGCCGCTTCCTTCATCAAAACAACACCAACAGCTCCTCATTTTCGGTGATGCCTCAGCCAGTGGCTACTGCGCCGTCAGCTACCTTCGATCGACCAGTGAAAGCGGAGAGACGGCGATGACTCTACTCAAAGCCAAGACCAAGCTGGCACCTATCAAGACGCTGACAATCCCTCGGCTAGAATTATGCGCCGCTCTCCTCGTCAGCCGATTGTTGACATCCATTCAGCACCTTCGAGCAGGCTTAGGAGTTGAACAAGTGTTTTGTTTCACCGATTCCGCAACTGTGCTCGCCTGGCTCAATACACCACCACATCAATTGCAAGTTTTTGTAGCGAATCGCGTCCAACAGATCCTAAATGCTACCGAAGTCCATTGGTGGTCGCACGTCCGCGGAGTCGATAATCCAGCGGATGTTGGATCTCGTGGTGTCTCACCAGTCTCCTTGGAGGATCAACGACTTTGGTGGAATGGACCAGAGTGGTGTCGGTGTCCAATCGAGCATTGGCCAAACTCCGGCACTTATCCCACCACCTCAGTGCCGGAAATCAAGAAGACGGTTAAAGTGCTGCTCACCATTTCCCCACCTGTGTGTGCATCTTTCATCGACTGCGCAAGGCGCCACTCCAAGTACCCCCGTTTTGTGAGGACGATGGCGTACGTCAAAAGATTCATCCAGAACGCCCGTATGCCCAACAATCGAGTCACTGGCGAGATTTCCGCTCAGGAATATGAAGATGCGAACCTGCATTACATCAAGAGGCTCCAGCACCACTCATACTCAGATGTATTTACTAAGCCGTTCAATGCTCTCACTCAGGAACTTCGAAGACTGAATGTATTCATCGATCCCGATGGATTGGTTCGTGTTGGAGGTCGTCTATCTCATGCTCCCATAGAGTATGACCGCAAGTACCCTATCCTTCTTCCCCGACGGTCTTCCTTCACCAATCTGATCATCGATCATTATCACCACCTAAACCATCACATTGGTCCTGCCGCACAATTATCCTCGATTCGCAAGAAATATTGGATCCCGGGAGCAAAGTCCCTAATAAGGAACCTCCGATACCGATGCGTTACTTGCCGACGCTTTTCCAAATCTGGTGTTATCCCGTTCATGGGTCAGCTGCCCAAATCACGATTCTCTGAGGTCCGAGCCTTCCATATCACTGGCGTAGACTTTGCGGGGCCATTCCTTTACCGCTCGTCATCGCTGAGAAAGGCGCCCACCCAGAAAGCTTATCTTTGTCTACTGTTATGCATGGCCACTCGCTCAGTGCACTTGGAGGTCGCCCTAGGACTCTCGGTGGAAGCATTCCTAGATGCTTTTGACAGATTTGCCATGCGTCGAGGGGTTCCGGCCGAGATGATGTCTGACGGCGGCACCAACTTCAGGGGCTCCGACCGGTACCTGAGAGAGGTTATCGACGTATTCACCAGCGAGGATGCCAAGCAGAAACTTGTTCGCCACACCGCCCCTATGAACATCAAGTGGAATTTCAATCCCCCATCGTCCCCTCACTTCGGCGGGGGATGGGAGGTCTCTATTCGCATGGTAAAGGAACTCCTGGCAAAAACCTTTGGGAACCAATCATTTACCCTACCTGAGCTCACAACAGCTTTCACCAAAATAGAAGGCATACTAAATTCAAGGCCGTTGCTCTCCCTATCCGACGATCCAGCAGATCTTGAACCCCTAACGCCGGGCCACTTTCTAATTGGACAGCCAATTACCGCCTTGCCTGAACCGAATTTCCACGACATCCCTATTGGCCGACTGAATCATTGGCAGCGTCTCAGAGAGCGAGTCCAATATTTTTGGGGTCGTTGGAAGGATGAGTACGTGAGCAGCCTGCAAACCCGTCAGAAATGGGACCGCCATGTACCAAACTTAAAGGTCAACGATATGGTCATCCTGCGTGACGTTGATTCCTCACCTACTCATTGGCCACTGGCACGTATCCTTGAGCTTCACCCAGGACAGGACGGCGTTGTTCGTGTGGTAACCCTTCGTACCTCAGCTGGAACCTACCGGCGCCCAGTGGCGAAGCTCGTCCCACTCTCCATGAAGGATATCCATGCCTGACTCGTGAATTGGGGGGAGTATGATCGGAGCGACGGTTGATCGGAATTCACGCGTCCGTCAGGATTTAATTTTCTCCAATCCAGCGCCCCTATCGGTTGTCAATCGAACCTCCTTGAACTTTTCCTGCCTCAATCTCATCTCTAATCATCATGATCATCAACGCTCGTCACCCTTGGCGGCCAACCCTGCCTACTGATTCATCTAGCAGTGCATTTTTTCTCCTGTTGATTTACTACCTACACCGAAGCTTTTGTCTCGCAATACCTACCCAACTCGCAACTTTTACTCACCGTTTTCTACTTCCCTTTATCGCTATTTATTGAGTGAAACCTTTCGTCACTTCAGGAGTGCCTCCATTACCTTGTTCGTAAATCGGCACATCAGCTAACCGGCGCCTATATCGAGCTCGTTATTGCTTGGATAATTT
This sequence comes from Tupiocoris notatus, assembly GCA_037159825.1. NCBI lineage: Eukaryota > Metazoa > Arthropoda > Insecta > Hemiptera > Miridae > Tupiocoris > Tupiocoris notatus. Next base: position 388,354 of record JASJUZ010000752.1, on the reverse strand, counting down.
CTAGAGGAGACGTCCTCTTAGTAAGTTATAAAAATTATTCTAGCAACCCGCGAACTACCACTGGTAAAATCTTTGCGAACTGCCTACCATCCTCAACACCAGCGTAACCCCTTCCAAGAAGCCACCGAGTTACCAGGAACATTCGTTAAAAAAATCCGCGAAAGTGCTGGACCGAAGGAATTTACCTAATTCGGAAACAAAATCGTTCAAAGGTGAAGTACACATAATTTGTAATTTTTCTTGCTAAGGATTTCCTGTGGCCACACGAATAGGGAAGATTGCTATTGAATTTGATTGCCATATCAGTCGTAAAATTAAAAATAATTGGTGTCGAGAAGTTTGAGTTCTAATTTGGATTACCTATTATACCCCCAGGTTTTTCCTTCAGTTTACCTGAATAAACTGAGGTGGTCCTTCGGAGCTTACCAAAGTAAGTATTGAATAAGGTCAATTTGTTCCTTATTCCTTTTTTCCATTTTTTTTCTAGAGATTGGACTATCTACCTAGCCAGAACCCACCCCTACCTAACTTTGTCCCAAACATAGGTAAACGAAATTATAACAAAATGCAAAAGGTATAACCACTGTTTTAAGATTATTTATTTCCATTTAATTAATAGTTTTTCGACTTCAAGCTTTTTCTGGCAATACTAATGCAGAGATTCTCGGAAGAATAACTAAACAGCAAACAAATTCAATGGTGCTAGTAAAGTGATCTCTGTTAAGCCCATTTCCATTGCAATGTTGAACTATTAAAACAACTGCCAAAGATTATGGTGCAGAGGAATTATTATCCGATCAATAAAACTTTAATGGGGTAGAGGTTAGGAAATCGTCTAGAAAGTAAATTAGTTTTGACGCCAATGTTATTGTCCTTAAGGCCTAACATGGCGAAGGCCCTTTTCATTTCGGAATAGCTCTAAGGAGGGTGAAGAAATATTTATCGCAGAACATTCATGGTTTACAAAAAAAAAAAAAAAATTAAATACTTAATAGTTGGGATATTTCAAAATTTTGTGACTTCTCAAGAATGAAAGTAAGACAACAGTTATTTTCATTTCCTACCATGTTCTAATCGTATTTAATTATGCGTGAGTGCATACCTAACTGTGCCCTGAAATCACTGTCTAAACGGCACCAAAATGTCGAGTTTTTATTATGTCAAAAACATCAATATCCGGGTTTTAATATTACCGACAAGTGGAGTTCATAAATTGCATTCCATGTTAACGTACAACGAATAGGTATAATTTGTAAAACCAATTATAAATCAAATACGCCACAATTATTATTGAAAAATAAAATTGAAAAAATAGTCATTAGATCCAAAAAAAAAAAAAACTTTAATCAAGTTTTTATGCGGAACAACGGTGTGAGAGTTAATCGAGAGTAATCTGCTCGCCATAACGCACATTTCAAGACCACAAAGGTCAAAAATTAATCACTCTTATAGCCTGTAAAAATCTAAACATATTAAATTTCGAACTATTGTATCTCGAATGCACGGTATGGTATCCAAAATTCAATAAAAGTAATTTTTGTAAACTTGGAAGTAACTAGCAGTCTAATGATTCGTATAGGAATATCTCAACAAATATTTTGGTCCAATTTTCGAAGAAGTTCCATTTTCCTCTCAAAAGATAATATTTCAACACGAGGCCTAATCGTGCTAACTCACTCTAGCATCAACGCTCTACGTAATTAATTTTTGTTGCAGTCGATATGCAGATATTGGGAGTGCTGCTAGTTATCACGGCGGCTGCTATCAGCGCTCGAGAGCTGCGAGCGGTCAAAGAAAGCGACGCCCCATCCGACACCAACAAGGAATCCGAGGCTGACAAGGATAAAGAACCCGAGCGCCCTGCTATCCATCTGCCGAGCATTCCGTCCTTTCAGATCGTGCCGCAAATTCAATTCCCCGGCTTCAACTTCCCGCCGATTAGGTTGCCGCAGCTACCGTCCTTGCCGGAGTTTAGTTTGCCTCAGTTTCCGTCGTTGCCGCAGCCGTTCAGGCGGGAAACTGTTTTCAAGACGAAAACCGTTTTCATCGAGGTAAGCTAAACGTTCGCATTTTGCTCGGAAAATGTCAGCAGCAAATTTTCTCAGAGAAATTGGGAGACAATTTAGAGGGATTGAAAAGTCAACATAATCAACCGTTCGTACCTATTCCATATAAATATATTCAAAAGAGAGTATAGTACATTGGTAGAAAACTGATGACACATAATACGCGTTGAGTTGTCAGACCCTTAGAAAAAATCCCCTGTTTTCAGTCCACTATCAGTTGAACTTATGTACCTTATACTAGCTTCTCTTTGTTCTTCTGTAGCTCTTGGACATTCACCTGATCCAAAAATCCAGTATACTTTTGGAATAACCCTATTAACTACACCTCCACATTTCTCTATTTGATACTTCACTAGTGGAATGCATGACCGTGGCAATTTCACTCTCAGTGATGACGTCATCCGAAAATTGATGCATTCAAACGCTCCGGTGCGTATCATCCCATTTGACGAGCGGTTTCAAGTTGAGCGAACTTCGGCTCTGACCAGCCCTTCTGGTTCGACTCGAGTCGAAACCCGCTTATTTTCTCGAAGTCACCTTCCAATCGAAGTCTTGAACTTTGTTGTAACATTTAGTCAGAAACTTGTTAATCCGCTCTCCATAGTGATGGATTGCAGGTAGGAGTACGTCGTGAGTGGGGAAGGGTGGTCGAAGCGCGTAAATCTCTTAAGATGGTTCGGCAACGTCGGAAGAAGCGATTACTGTTGGAGACGCGATCGAAACCCTCTCGTAGCTAACGTCCCTTGGCAAATATCTGCAGCAACTGCTTAAGTATTCAAAATCCGTAACAAGTCCCAAACGACGAAAGGATGAGAGGAAAATGTGGCAGGGAAGGGAGCGGTGGAATATTTTGGCTTTAGAGAGGCTCCATGGGTAAAATAGAGGCAATAAGTTAAACTGTTTCTCGAGCATAAAGCAGGTACTGCATTATCCGAGAGATGTTACTTACCTTTCTCAAGCACTTTCGTCCATTTTTCGTTTGAAAATTTTCCACCGTTGAATATTTGAAAGGAAGAATGAAAATCCCTTTGCCTTCCCGTCGCTCCTTGTTCTTTGCGAGGATTCATCAATGATTCACCTTAAGGCCACTTAAGTTTAACGTCTGTTCTTCTCCAACAGAAGGAAATCTTCCATTCGTTTTAACGAGGTTTCAATACTCTTTATAGGCGTGGGTTAAAAGCCTCGGCACATTCGGCTCGAATTCATTTTGCCGGTTAGTACAAACTTCGCTCGGCAGGATATTGATTTCTACTGCCAAGAATTAACCACTTCGGTTTCCCATTAAACTGTGTCTCCACTGTAGTCGTACGAGGGGAACAATTTGTTCCTCCTTATGAAAATTGATGTTTTACGTTTCATGGTTTGAAGGATTATGAATGTAGAAGAAAAGCTGGTACAAATTATTTTACAGTGGTTTGCTAAATGTAATAGAATTGAATACAAATGCAAATATTGCTGTCAATAAAAGGAAAATCCTTTTTATTCATCGACTCAATAACTGGCCATTAATTCTGGCGTGTTCGGTTTAAAAAAAAAAACAAGAAGTAATGCTTCTTCATTCCAGACGTTTCGTTACTGCTGAAGTGAACTTTTCAGCTTAACTTTCAAAATAATGTCTTGTTCCATCCACTATTCCAGTCCACTGCCATCATTTGGATGAATTGAGAAAGTCTTGGAGAGGGTCAATTGTATCAGGTTTGGGCATCCGTGAAACGAAGGGCAAATTGCATGGGCAACGCCTTTGCAATAACCAGAGGGGCAAAACTGAGGTGCATAGCAGGCTCGATATAACATGCTCAGGTTCTGATATTCGCTCAGATTATGTAACAACTGACTTGTTCAGTTGGCGTAAATTGAGTCAACAATGCCAACCATAAGAGAGATGCTCAACGAGATGGAGTTATAAACTCTTCGCGGTGTCTCCTAAGAAAGGCTGTGGTGGTTCACACTGACTGTCGAAATATTTTTTTGCTACCTAAGACTAGCCCCCTTGGCAAAGCCCCTCAGCTGTTCCATCCTCTCCGGCTCTGAGCTCATGTTCGTCCATGATCCCGACCAGTCCGAAACGTGCTCAAAGGTTACCATACTATGGACAGCCCACGTCCCCGCACTGACACTCTCCACTTTTTCTGAGTCCGCGGTTGTGGAGCTGCAACTGTGCAGACGTAATTAAGGACACTTCACAAGAACCTCTTTTCCCTCTAAAATCTTGAAAATTCTAGGATGACAACGGCCGGCCCTTGCTGGCAATTCTAAAACGTTTTCCCCCATACGCGACTTTTTTAACTTCCAATTGATGGCGCACAATCCCTTGCCAAACCATCTAATTTCGGCCATTCCCGCAATTCTTACCAAAATTTCCCTTGGTGAAACACCTCCCGCTCGGCGCGCCGCGATTTTCAAAGGAAAACGGAAACTTCTTCGCCACACTTTCCTCTCCAGTTTTTTCCGTGGTGGTTTCCTCTCACGTTCCCAAGCGCCATGGTTTTCTAAGGGAAAAAACGTGCGTGTATGTCCAGCTATTTTATTCACACTCAAGTTTTCATTACTGTTGTCACGTAATGGAATGAGATACTGGAGGTCTCATTTTCACCTATTTTTTTTTCCATTGATGAACGCGATTTTCACGCTCATTCATTTCCATTTATGTTTCACAACAGTTTCCTTTCGGTTTCTTGCTTCGTCTTCATAGAATAGCATGGGATATTATTGAAGGCTATCACTTTCATAATTTAGTAAGGAACTGTGACATTTGATACGTTGCCAATTAGTTCGAAAGAAATTTTTCTATATTGTAGATTTATGTCAATTGGGGCCAAAATCAATGCTTCTTTTCATTCTTTCGTGATATTTCTTGAAATCAGCTCGTCGTGCTGTTTCTCGTTGACTATTCACCGAATCATTGATCAGCCGCGAATACTTGTGGTTTGTCAAACGCTTTATAAGCTGGGGAACAACAAACTTCAGATCAATGTGATGATTAATCATGTCATATCTCAATATCATTCCTTATTTCCCACTTGAAACGCCCTAAAGACGAAACGTCCGCAGTTTTCCTTCCGTTGACCAACCCTCAAGAACATTCCTATAGTAAACTCTCGTACCTAGTCAATAATGTAAACTTCTACCTCACTGTACAGCTATTGTTGCATCTTAGAAACTTCAGCATTCTTCAAATTCTCATTTTGTCATTCTTATTTGTCATTATCGTTCCAGTTATGCTGAATAAAGCGTTTTAGCTTGAAAAGCCGTTCTCATTTCAGTCAAGAACCGCATAAATATTAGAAATAATTACATATCTATAAATAACTAGGCTTCCCTCAATTGGATCACTTATCGTGTCTTCCTTTTGAAACTTGCTCTAGTTTGAAAGTTCGGCCTAAGAGAAAGTGAAACGGACAGTTATTTTTTCGCAACCACTCTACAAATATGCGGGTTTAACGTTGGACAGTAATTAGTCGGCATTCGAGGAATTCGTTATCCTAATTGAGAAAGAAAGTCGTGCTATGGCTGAGTCCTAATTCCTTTGCTTTACGGGGAAGACCAATTTTTCTAACCGATTGGCTCGCTTTTTTATCCAAATTAACGCGTTTATCACAATCGCAACGTTTTAATATTATTAAGGATGATGTCAATACTATAACACTTACCAAATTTGTCAGGTTTCAAAACCCTCTGTTAGATTCGTGGAGTTCGAAAAACCTCGACATTTTAGGACTATCTTCGGTTTTTTGTTTATTAGTCAATAATAAACAATTGGAATCACCCAAGCAATAACATTTTCCAACCCTCCTCACGTTTCAAAGCATTTTGAATCCGAATATCACATTTAAGAAAATTCTGTCCGTCCGCTATACTTTTTCTGACCGCTATTCTTTTTCGCTACACTTTTCTGACAAAACTATAAAAGCTGAAATCTTGAAATTTTCACCGAAAATCAATCTTGGCCTGCCCCAATTCTTTAATCAAATCGCTACCTCAATTATATGGGTAGGCAGCAAATTGAGTTTTGATAAGGTATAATCTCCAATTACTACGGCTCTAATTATATTGTCGGATGTACCGATCGATTTACACTTTTCCATTATGATTTTTTCCATAAATTGGTTCAATGCATTTGGATTGATTTACACAATATGCCATTTTCACGCCATGATAATTGTTCAATAGGCCCAAGTTTTTCATATCAAACCATTTTGGAAAATTGTATTTGTCAGATTATGTAGCATCAGCTTGTATAGGAATAATTAAATCATGGACGTAGACTATTATTTATCCTCCGGTGACCTAAATACATTGATAGAAGCTTGGAAACTAATTCAGGTCAAATATTTGAAACCATTGGCTAGAACAGCTTGCTTTAAGCCATAAACGAACTAATAGGTACAAGTTTTTCCGGCCATTTTTCTTGTTTACTGATGGTGTGATCGTGAGTGGGGGAAAATGGTTATAGAAACGTGATAAGAAACACTGTGTTTCGGTTTTTACTTTTTAAGATGTTGGTGCCCTTTTCTCCTTTATCAGCGTTATTATTTTTCCCGTCATTTCGAAACATACTCGAGAAATCTTCAATCAGCTCTTCAAAAGAGCTGCTTCAAAAGAGCAGCTTGCAAAAAAAAAAATCCAATTCTCAACTAGCGAAATTTTTCAGCGAACTGACTCGTTAACGAACGAAGGCTTCACTCTAACATCGCAATTAAGTTTATTGAAACCTATCTCGACAATGTATTCACAAATAAGGACCGACGAATAGTAGTTCATTTCGAAAATGAAAGTGAACCAGCGCCTTGCACTAGTCTGAGGAACTAATCCGCCTCGCGCGGCGGTTTTGCGCACAAACTCGCTTCCGTTGCCTCTTCCGAGATGATTTCCCACGAGGTCGACTCGAACTGCGCCTTTGCACGCCATTTCAACGCCTTATAATACCTTCCAACGCAACGCGCTCCTTCCATCTACATACAACATCCACAGATCCATTGTAATATCCTCCGTATACGGCCCGCATTTCAATTAATCCGAGAAGGAAGGGCCTTGATAAAGTAAGGCGGCTAAGTTTGATGCTAAGTAGCATTGCATTTCTTCCAGACGGGAAACTGCATCTGCTCCCAAGTGTCTCACGTCGATCCGAGTCGGATTTTAACGCTTGCTCGAGCTATAGGCGCGCCGATATTATTTATCTCCGCGAAGAATAGCGAAATCGCAATCTCCATTTATTAACGATCCTCTTCCACAATAGAAGAATCTGAAAGTCAACGCTAGAAGTTCGTGTTTAACCCAAGGCGTAAAAAATTCATTTTATGCACCGGAGAATCGAAATATAAAATGCTAGCATTATAAAAGGATACAATTTTACAGAAAAATTCTAAAAAAATCCGAGAAAAATTGTACAGGTTTTTCAAAAAAAGTCTTGACAAATATGGATGATAAATTGAATTCTAGCTGAATTTCAATATTTATATCCATACATGATAGTCATGGAGGGGGGCTTTGTTTGCCGTTTCAACTTAAGAAGTTAGGCAATTTTGAGCCATGGAGATAAACAACCTCGTAAAAAATAATAAATACATAAAAACTTTTTTAAAAAATACTGACTTCAAAAATATTTATTAAAATGTGAAAAATTATTTATTAAAATAAATTAATAATAAATAACAGTTATTAACTTAGTACAAATAATTTTGATAAAGGGGTTGTGAGGGGTAGAAAAACCAGGCGACTTATTCTCCAGATCAGAATGGCTGGAAACGGAAAACACTTTGAATGTTTATATTTCGAATGCTCAGTGCGTTATTCAAAAATCAATAAAAGCTGATTTTGCTCCTTCACTAGTAAACATTTCCTGAAATGTCATTGAGTTCTATTCATATTCAGGGAGATATGGCGATTTATATCACTATGACCACAGACACGGGCAGACGTGCTCACAGACATTCATCAGAAAGTGATTCTGAGTATAGCACTATGAATATGAACATTTCTTCCAACAGGACCTCGGTTCCTAATTCGACTTTCCAGATGATCACAATACCTCCATTTTCTATGTAAACATGGATGTAAAAAAATAAGCTTCCTCGCCCCACATTGTATTATTATAATGAATTATGCATGATTATTTATAGATATTATTACATTTTAACAATCATATTGTATACAAGTATCAACACTCGATCGTCGAAGGCCGAAAGTGTTGGAAAAAATGTGATTCTTCGGAAGCTGCAAGATCCTTAAGCTTCGATTGAATATTGCAATTTTTCCTTAGAAACAACAATACCATCATTTTGAATTCAAACCCTCGTTTTTCGTGGGTACAATGCCGCTACATTTGCTTTCGTCACAGTTTAATGCCACTCATACTATGATTTAATGCGCCGAAAATCGATCACGATCACCTATATCTTGAATATTGTTTTATCAGCCTGGAATTCGTACTATTATTTTTTTCCATGGCGGCAAAAACGGCTGTCATCCCCCGGCAGCCTTGGTCTTATTAATGGGACAAATCCCTCCCCCTTTTCCTCGCTTCGCATCGTCACCGCTAAAACCTCACTTCCACACGAGCTCCCTAATAGTCCGCTTCGCAGGATGTTGGATATTAAACTCACCAAATGGCCGCTCCATAAATTTCTGCAAGGTTCATATTTCAGGATTTCCTCTTCCTCATTTGCGAGGGTGATCTTTTTGTAGTGATGTATTGAAACAAAAAACGCGTTGTACGCGTGAGACTTTGAATAATTTCCAGACGCCTTTTGCTCACAGACAAATAAAACATTGATTAAATACCGATGATAAAAATAGTTTCTTCCTACATCACTTTCTTCAACTCTTCTATCCCTCGATGTGCTAGGACTTTTTTAATGAACAATAAAGGCTTCCGATTCCTAGAAAACGTATCCAGCGTTTCAATTTTTGCAAATGACGCAATTTTTCTGTCGCAGCACACCCATCGAGTAACGAGGCATCCCGTCTGCGTGACGGCCTACGTGCCCAAGCCTGCATGCCATTACGATCACGAAGTCAAAGATGATCAGAGTGAACGTGATTTGGAAGGAATTGTTGCTGCAGAGCGCCTACACGAGATTCAACCCACATCTGTCGTTTCCGAGCTGCTGTAAGTTCTTGTGATTCCCTAAAATTTAAACTGTGAATAGATCGACTCGAGTTTCAGAAAATAAGAGGTCGGGAAAATCGTCTTGATGCATACTTCAATTCAATTCTTTCCTCAACTATTTTCCCATGCTCACTAACCAGCAAAAGTGTGTTTCCCGTGCAACACTTGTCCTTCAGACCCCTTCATCATATCAGACCAATAGAATTCTCATCTTATCAGACTAATAGAATTATAATTCTTTTCATTCTTATGATGCCAACTGGATTCTTATCCTTATGATTCTTGTTAGGCCAATTAGAGACAGGCAAAGTCTGTTTTATAATTAAGAGCTCCACAGTATTTAATTTGTCTCTCAATATCACCAAGCACTGTTCATGCCTCCACCATACTTCCATTCCTGGAAAGAATTTTTTAATATTTGGTTTGTATTAAATTTTTCAGAGCTACAACGCGAGTCATTGACAATTTGGAAGATAGTGAAAACGATTTTTACGACAGCACTGTCGAACAGTCTGAACCGCTTGAAGACCAGATGGCAACCTATCGAAGAATGGCGAGGTATTTGGTGGCGCATCCTCATAAAGGTGTTAACCAGCCAGAGAAAACGAGCTCGTCCAAAAACCCGACAGAACCTCTTCCCGACGACCATGTAAGAGACAATCCTTTGGACCAACATATCAAGGTTTGCTAATTTTCAAATACGTCAGTAAATAATTGTACTGATTTCAAGGGATCCAAGTGGCAAAATCTCCTGGACTAATAGATCTTTAACAAGTTGTTCAGTGGAGTCTGTCGTCTTATTTTCTTGTAAGAGAACATCCAGAATCCAAATAGGACCCTGAACACTGTCTGAGTGGATCTTGATCCAATGACTGTAATATTCATGGGGGAACTTGCTACTATAGGCTCAGGTATCTGAGAGCAGCAAACAACTCTCCTTTTTGTCCTAGTTGGCTGGAAAGCTCCATCACCTTTTCTTTGGTCCATCGGCCTCTTTCACTTTTTCTTTTTGGCTTTTTCTCTATTTCCTTCCGCAATGTGGAAGGAACTATTACTTTTCTAATTTATTCCATCATTTCAGGTTCCTCACGGTCAATCGATAAATACTCAAAACCACGGACCTGGTGTCGCCGGTCTCGAAGATCAATTGCACGAAGGCGACCATGAAGTCGTCAACGGCCTTCTCCGGGCAACTCATTATGTCACCAAGACAATTCTTGTCACAAACGTGGAGAAAGTGATCGACCACAAAGTCACTGCTACGCTGATAGCCAAGAACTGCGTACCTTCCGAGTACATAATTCCGCATTGCGAGTCGCAATCAAACAACGGCCCTAGTCTCTTCAAGGATAATGCTAACGAGGGCGGAAGGACGGATTCTGCTGAAAGTGAAGACAATTCGACTGGTGACGATGAGAAAGTTGACGAGCAATAGTTTCTAGATACGGTTAATTTTAATCCTTAGAATAGTTGACTAGTAACCAGTTTACACATTGAGTAACTACATGAGAGCTGATCAGTGATTTAAATTGCTAGTTCTACTTCTTGGTTATCAGACGGAACGCAGCTGGTGCTATTGGTTAAGTACTTGTCTTCATGGAAGCAAGTCATGGTAGACGAGTCATCATCTAGCAGCCGCGTGAGACATGCCTTTTTTTAACACAGGAGAGCCTTAAAGTCAACTAATTGGTAATCCACGTCGCTGATCATTTTCTTTTCAGTTGCTATATCTGAAAACGGACTTGAAGTTGAAACGAAAAAAGATCGCAACAACTCAACAAACTTTATGTGCTTGCTCGAATTTTTTAGCAGACGTTGGAATATTGGGGAAAGAAAATTTGTTGATTTATGTACTATAAACGAAGGGGAAAAACCTGGCCATTGCACGTTGATGATTCACAGGTAATTAATTATCTTACATTGTGTCTCCAGTAAAGAAACAGCTAGGAAACTATTATAATTCAAACTAGCGAAAATTGTTCGCCTACTTAATCGCCATAGTAGTTAGTTATTTATTTATTTTGAACTGTGCGGCCCAAAATATTTTATTTTTTCAATTACTTATTTAGTACCACTATTTTTTCCTATGGAAGTATTTTAATTCATTTCACTCATATTACTCATATATCTTAGCTATTGTTTCGGCATCTGAAACATTTTACAACTCGTAATTCCAATAGAAAACATTTTTGTCCAAGTATTAATGTAACATAGCTTTAACGGTTAATTGTATCAATAGTATGAAACATTTTGGGTCGTGACGGCCAAATTGGCGATTTAATCATCCTAGTATTAATATTGTATTAATTTTTTTTGTTGGTACCGTATTATAACATTTTCAAAAAAAAAGTTTTGAATTACGCTTCCCTCGTCTTCTTTTGGTTACGAATGGGTATAACTGAATTGAACGAAATCGAATTGGTTCAGTAGATAGTATCCACTGAATAACCACTTCGATTTCTTCAATCTACAAGATTAATATTAGCGAGTTTTAATGCATTTCGTGTTTTTTGAAAACTTAATCGTAGGGAAAAAATCAACGATTAGAACACAGAATACACCCCACGGTAATGTGAAGTTGGCCTGGAACAGCCGGTCGTCTGCAATACGCAAAGCCTGTGTGTTCAGCGGTTGAACGTTACTGACACTACAGGCGCTTTTCAAAGACTTCCATTCCATCTATCAAGTCGCAACCCTGTCAAACCAGCCTAGTACGGAGCCCGATTGATTTCCTTCGTAGATAGGCAGGATCTCCATTATGTTTTATTTCGAGAATTGATAAATTATTTTCGGACAAAGAATCAATGGTATTATTTTTAGCAAAATTGCTCAATGAATGATTTTTTAAATGTTTTTGCAAACCACCTTGTTTAATTATTTAAGACTGTAGTGAGTGCAATAATATCATCTTTTAGTTATGGTCCTTTTCATGGGAAATGATGATCTATTCGCTTCAAGTCTTCATTGAGGTCTCCGTTGTAGTGATGATTTGATGCGAATGGATTCCCAGAAAAGAAACATACCGAATAATTTCTGATTTAGGTGTGAATCTATCCTCGTTGGAAGTGTATGGACGTGAGCAGTTTCTTCAACCTGTTACTGTTCGATTTTCATCTTGCAGTGTCCAGGTTTTTAACCGACTTCAAACAAGGAGGAGGTTACTATGGTCGTCTAGCGGGATTTTTTTTTTTTTTTTTCGGTATGTGTTGTCCACCGGCGTTCAGCTCCTGTACGTCCGATCGGGTTACTTTTTTTTTTGTTTGAAAGAGTTACTATCCAGGTAGGTCCCATAATTTTTTCAATTGAGTCCATTCAGTAGTTACGTCTCCAGACGCGGAGAAACGCCGGAAAACGTGATTTTCGCGAAAAAAGGAAGTTTTGACTTTGCAAGCTTATAACGTCTAGAATACTTGCTCGATTGTTTTGTTTCTGGTGTCATTTTGTTCATAATTTATCTGCCTACAAGGGCCTAGCTTCAATTTTTCGTTCGGCATTCTAATATAGCGTGTAGAGAAGAAAGTGTAAGAAAAAACGTGATGCCGATTTTCACTTTTTTGAGGTTTTTCGAGCACCGATCCCAACCACGTCAAGAAAAAAAATATGAACACTATTGCACATGAAAGCACTTAGCGAGAGCTTTCTAACGATGGTAAAAAATCAAGTTTAGGTGGCATAATAAGGGAGCAATCGATGTTTTAATGGACCTGTGTTTGAGACCTCATAACTTCCAAACGAAAACTGTTTTTCCATAGTTTTTAAACTTAAATTGTTAAATTTGAGTCTAGTTTACGTGTTCCAAATTTGGTATTGATTGGACCAAAAGTAGATACTTTTTAGGCCGTATTTCTAAAAAATTTGTTTCAAAATCACGTTTTTTGGACTATTTATGCTTGTATAAAAAAAAAACTACGTTAGTCATAGCATTCTCGTTGGAAGATTTGAATTCAGCGTTAAATTTTCAATAAATAACATGGTTTTAAAGGCCAAATAACTCCATTTTAATGCACAAACGTTCGGCGAATTTCTAAAATTTGGTTCGGATTCTCTCATTCAGTGTGATTGCGGGTACGCTTGAGAAAATCATCACTCTATTATCGTTTGAGAAATAAAGAACGAGTGAATCGGTGCAATTCAGTAACCAGCAATGGTGTAGACAATCATTTGAGTTTTGTAAGGTGTATCAATGGGATCAAAGTATCCGGTATGTTGACCAAGAGACCCAAATCAGTGGATGGATAATTCCAAACGTCCAAACTCACTCTCAATCAACATAATAACATTGAAAATAGTTAGGTAATCATTATACCTTAGAACTTCAACGTTCAACGGACTTATGAATTGAGTTTGGACGGTTAGTAGTAAGTGACAAGAACACAATAATGAAAGCTTGGGAAAATTCTGTAAAGAGAGCTGTCCATAATTGTAAGTCACTAAAAAGAGAAAAATAAAAAAAAAAACTTTTTAACAAAAAAAATAAAACCGACTTCAAAAAGTTTCTCTATAAAATACACTCTGAAAAGGAAAAAATAACAAAAATGTCCCAACTTCGCAGCAACTCATTCGCCAACTACACATTTTAAGGACTACTTTACTACTCGTATTGACCTGACCACTTCCTGATTGATTGGATCACCTTCCCTAATAATATAAAAATTACTATTTCTCATTTCCCAAATGATTACAAGATTTTCCTTTCACCTCTGAATTGCCTGCAGATTGATCAACTTTTGGAGTCGGCGCCTCTCTGGCAAAATGACTACTCGATGGTTACAAATAAATATGAATTTACGATAAATTAGTAGGTGCCAGGTAATAAGTCTTAATTCTAAGAGAAATCTGAAATGGTTTATAGGAAATGGCGTGAATAGTCACCTTCAAATCGATATTGTTAATAATCAGTGCTCATAAATGCTGATGTGCTCTGTTCAAAAATCGTGAAAACTCAAAATTTTATAGACAAAGTTTTGATGTCGGTTTTATTTTTTTTTTCAAGTTTTTCTTAATTACCTAATTAAAAGCTAAACTTATTGCCTAACGATACAGCTGGAGAGAGTGTTTGACAACCATTCCAATGAGTATAGAACGATTTTTATAGCTCCAAGAACTCTCGAGTTATACCCTCATGTCAAATTTCTAAAAATCTCCCAAATTCGGCACAAAAGCTGCGATAACTCGAGAACCAATAAAGCTATCGACCCGGCGATGGTCTCATTCGATTCAGCGTCCAAAAATTTATACAATTTGATACCACGTACACATTTTTCTGAAAAACCTTGGAAAATATGAATTTTCTCCCCCTCAAAACCCCCAAAAATACCCTTAAAATTGAGCTAGCAAGTTGGTTCAAGAATTGGGCCGTCGTAGGACCGAGATTGATTTTTGGTGAAAATTTCAAATTTTTAGCTCTTACAGTTTGGCCGGATAACTGCTAACGGCGTACGGCGTACGGCGTACGGCGTACGGCGTACGGCGTACGGCGGACGGCGGACGGCGTACGGCGGACGGCGGACGGCGTACGGCGGACGGACAGAAATTTTTTTATTGGATATTCGGATTCTACATGCCTTGAAACGTAAAACATCAAATTTTGAGGGGGGTTATAAATTTTTTTCTCTTGGGCGATTACAATGGTTTATTATTGAATAATAAACCAAAAGAAGGTGACGAATTTATATGGGCTGAAAGAAAATGAAGAAAAATTGAGCGAAATTAAAAAGAAAGTAGAATATATTTCCAGCGCTTCGAAAATCAATTATTATAAGAGAAGAACATATTCGCGAAAACGACGAGCGACGGAATGTTCTGTACACGTTTACCGATCGAAATAAAATGTATAATGTAAATCTCTTACCAGTTCAAAGCGGGAACAAATGGACGGAGGAGACGAAATGATCCTCGTCCAATTTTCCTGGATCGCCGACGGAACCTCGGAGTTCCAAATTCGGCGCCGGGGAACTTGTCAACGACGACGACTGTTGAAGACGTTCGATCGCCGCAGGATACAAAAGCGAGGCTGGATGAGCGCTGCCAAAAGACGGCGAGTTGGAAGCCGTACTATTTCCCGATTGCGATGCTGGGTTTCGAAATTGTAGCGAAAATTCCTAAAAGTCCTCTTTTTTTGGATTGGAGAAGAGGTCGAAAATCACTGACAAGGACATCGGCTTGGGAAAATTGAAAATCAAAACTAACACGTGCGTTCAATACGAAAGAAACAGCACGAGAGACGAGAGACGAGCACATGGCTGTAGTGCGATTTTGACAAACCTGAATCGTTACTGCGCATGTTCTGATGGTGGAAACGAGTGACTCATCAGGCTTGTCGAACTGTCCACTATAATGCATTAAAGTGTACGCGATACAAGTTCGTACACGAGTACATTTATTCTATGAAGGCCTAGGCCGGAACACTCCGGCGCACACTTATTGCACACTCAAACGCTTATTAAATTTGACATTTTTAACCTTCTTGTTCCTTTATTTCATGCAGTTAGTCAGCAGATTTTTGTGAAAACTTTTGTGAATAACTCAGATCGGCTGGAGAGTCTTAAGAATAGTAAAGAATTCCTGAAAAATGCCCTCATGTTGTTTTATAGTGTATCCAACATTATTGAGATAAGATCACCCAGTTACTGCTCTAATAGCTGGACTTGGCTAATTTATAGATACATTGCTCGTAAGTATATGGCAGAGCCCAGGTGGAACTAATCCAGTTAATCATGATTAAATCGTTTTTAAGTTAATCACTATTTGTCGCCAGAATAGACGCTCGGTCGCTGGATGTTTCAGGCTGTACCATTAAATTTACCTTGACGGAAACGGAAAATACGAATCGGGAAATACGGATGAAGAAAGTTGGAGTTTCAACGTCAAACGGCGCCTAGCTGGCACACACTGTTATACCGCAGAACTCAGGTGTAAAGCGTGATGCGACTTATTTCCGCAAGGAGCCGTAGAGATCACCAGAGAAAAACAAGAAACTGATCACTATTTGAAAAATTAATTGATCCCGCATGGTGGAAAAAATTAAAAGAAAAGAGGGGTCGATTTGAATCGCACGGGTTATGCCGTCAGTTTTGAAAATATTGAGACAGAATAAAGAACTCTAGTGGCGTTTAATAACGGTACTCTCAAAAATCGACGTTGCCCTCATGGAAGAATTATCCAAGTAGTGATATCAATATCGAGTGCTTGGGACCACACGCGATTCGATTTGGCATCCTCTGACCTGATAGGCCATGCAGTTTGATAACCTATTACCCGTTGAGCGAGCACTCATTTTCCCGACTTCTTCTCTTTTCACTCAAGTTTTCCTTCGGCACTCATAATAAGGTTTCCTCGATTTCGATTTGATTTTTGTATTTCAGAGGGCCTCGTTAGCAGGTTTATCAGAAAAAATAATGGCATGGCGATGGCACAGCAGAGATATTAAAACAAAGGAAGAAAGAAGAAATATAATCACGAATCACAACGAATCACGGACTCAATCCAAGAACGGTGGGTAGCATAGAGAAAAGGTGAAAGGGTAGGTATGACAGTGCTGCCACTGAAGCAAAATTGAATTATCGTACGACAACCAGAACTATCTTACAACACCCCCATGCATTTCAGCAATAATTAATACCCAAAAGTTTTACATCACAATCAGTAATCAAATCTGTCCTAGTTTCCAAAAGTTAAAAATACGAAGAGCTAAATAATCGATTAACAATAAACAAGATTTTTTCAATTACAGAATGTACAAGAAATTTAGGATTCAAGTGCCCAAAATACAATGATATTCAAGATTCAATGACAAATGTTTCAATCAAACCTAACTTCCCTCTGTATTTATGATAAGCAGGAGAAGGACAGCTTTGGTCATATATCATCGGCAAATTGACATTCTGATGGGGGATGTTTCAATTTAACAAGACCTGAAAGTACATGCTGGCGAAGAAAATAATGTTTATGTCAACATGTTTGGTTCTTTTAGTTTGAAATGTGAACTAGCAATTTTAACACTTTTCAATGTTTTTCAAAATTTCAATGTCATGTGTCATTAGGAAGGCTCAAGGCCTGAAATTGCATCGTTTAAACTCAAGGTTTCTCGAGAGGCTTTGGAGTTTAGTGAAATTGGGACGCCAGCCCTCTTTTTCCTATGGATAGAACAAAGATGTCGATGTTTGTCAAACTAGAGCACCCTTGCTAGAGCCAAACATTTGTTTGCTTGATCTGTAGAAAAATACCTCAAATTCTTCCGTAGCCGCGGAAAATGTTTATCGACAATATCGCGTTTTGCAGCTCTTCGTTCGGCGCAGTTGAGCATAAACATCGATAAAAAAAAATCGCCAGCTATTGGGAAAACTCGGCGACGATGCAAGAGAGGTCGGATATCCGAAACTTATAGAGCACGGCCGGCGACGCTGTCGGCCGTCGCCTTGGAAACGACCTTGTTTCGGTGCGTGTTTCCAGTGAACCGGGTGGGAGCTACACCGGAACCGGAGGAGGTGGATCGGAGGCGGTTACACGAGTAGTTCCGCCGCCCCCGCCAGTCAGTTTGCCGCCTCAGGTTGGAACGTTCGCCTCCCTGAGGGAAACGCGTTGGTATTTCGCGCGACTGTTTCGCGCTCGTGTTGCAATTTGGCGCGGTCGATTTCGGAATCGAGTGACTTCGGCAAGTGCCAACGCTTCGGATAGATTGATATTCGAATTATTGATCTACCGAAGGTTAGTGTGAATTTCTTGATTAATCTACAAAACAACAGGCAAGATGATAAAAAAAAGAAGATTTTTCAGCGATTTATTAACTCAACAGTTAGCATATAAATAAAAGTGAAATATCGCCTTTGGCTAATATCGTAGTTTGAATACATATTTTTAATTTACCTAATATTATTTGAAGCCAAATTATCGACAAATAATACTGCTGAAGAGTGTTGACGTGTATAAAAATATCTACATAGATCTAGGAAGTCTCGAATTTACAGTGATTCTCAAAGATAGTCCACTGTGATCATAGATCGACTATCTAACCAATGAACTCAATTAAGGTATCATGCGATTCAGCGTCCAAAAATCGATAGAAATTGACGTCAAACACATCCACCATTCAAATGCATTGGAAGAAATGAATCTAGTGATCCAACTAAAGAGTTTCACCACTTTGATTCCAAAAATGTAAGCAAACATTTGAAAACAGAATAGTGTTAATTATATTTTCGGATTTTACTTGCTTTTAAACGTAAAACAAAGTTTTGAAGGGTTTGTTGAAAAACGTTTTGTTATTAGTCTCAGGTTGCATACATTTTGATGTAGAGGTGGAGAGTAAGTAATCTCATGCGTAGAATGCTCCTAATGCGTGATCAAGTCGTTCTGCCGCTGTTGGCCTCTTTAGGATCTTTACGATAAATATATAATGGCTATAATAAATTTAGCTTAACCTTCGATGCGATCCACCTTCCAGTCCATTTGTTGCATCCCTCTCTTCCCAATAAATTTTTTTTATCGTTTGAAATTGATTCTCATAGTTATTTTTTGGGTTTATTATTAAATAATAAAAATTTTCAAGTTTTAGGGCACGTAGAACCCGAATATGCTATTTGAAAATTCTGTCCATCAACACTTTTTTGATAAAACTATAATAGCTAAATTCTTGAAATTTTCACCAAAAATCATTCTTGGTCCATACTTGAATGGCCTTATTTTTCAACCTAACCGCTAACTCAATTTTAAGAATATTTTTTGGGTGTTTCATGAGAGCGGGGTTTCTTGGAATTTTCCCAGGTTATTGAAACATAGGTGTGTAGAAAGGATTCGCGGGAGACTGCTTCCGATCAGTGATTTTGGACAAAGAGCTTAATCACGCGCAAGGAAAGAAGAAGGATCGCCAGGAGATAGTTTGATTTTTTCAACTACTTTGCCAAAATTCACTGAATCAAGTGTTTATTTGATCCCCTAGCTGGTTATAGTTGATTATACCAGTTACCGACTCCTACGTGGAAGTATTGTGTAATCTGTGCACACCACTGGTCATCCCACATTTCCACGCACCGTGATTTTCCAAGGAATAGAATGTGCGTGTATCGTCATAGCTATTTACATGATCACAGGATCATTTTTGGCCCGCAGATTTAATTAACAGTGAATGAATAAATATAGTAACAGCTATGACACTACATAATTATTATTCTTCGTCATATTTATTGACAACTCCTTTTAAGCGTTATAGCCATCATCTTTTACTATCGTGTGAACATTTTGGGTCCAAGTCTCAAGACGTGCACTTTTTTTGCCATTGTATGCTTTCCGTCAGTTGATGTATGATTTTGTTCCAAATATTATAAAGCTCGTAACTCTATTGGCTCCTGATATACGTGTCCAGTTGGACTGGTGACACATGCTTGATTTTTTCCTCCTGAGGGAAGCGAGGAAACTTCATTCCTTATTCGAAAATCGGTAGGAACTAGAGTCTGTGAAAGCTTTGAATTAATGTCGCTTGGTAGCGCTGCGGCTCGACTATCTTCCCTTGCACAAGCATCAGAACTACACCATCATAAGATTAACTTGCCTACGCAATGCCAACTCATATCGTTGACATTTTTGCGTTGCATTCGGAATCTCCACCTTCGTTACTCAAAGACGCCATTTGTTTTGCTGCTTCAGCGAGGAAGAATCTTTCCCGAGAAGAGATAAAATACTAGAGTTTGAAATGGCTGCGACGGGAATAAGTAGCCCGTATGTGTCTGACGACGACACATTGCGGACAATTCATCAACCGCACAAGGTGTCCAGAGCGGAGGGGAAACCGTCTCTGCAACCAGTAGTCGAGATAAAGCGCCGAGGGGAGAGATTTGGTTCTAAGCTGGAGCAAAGTTGGTAATTAGAGGCTGGGGAAGGATTTTCAAAAAGTTTCGACAGCTGAACTGTTGTTTCTGCGAAGCTTTATTCAGATTATAGAACGGAAGAAAAATCTACCCGGAAAACGTTCCCGTCTTCTTCACCTGTCTATAGACGAGGATAGAAACAAAAGCGCCGGTTATCGGTAATTTAACGAAGTTTTCATTGCCCACGTTCACTGAATCGAACGCCCAGCGATCAACTTTGAATTGGATCTTATCACAGTTCCGAGGTTTTTATGCCCTTTTCCACACTAAGCTGCTGAATAGTAGTTCAATTTTAGTCCCTCCCTGCGTGATCAAATGGAAAGGGGCACTATGGTTTTGGTATTGGATCATTTCTCGTCTTCCCGGGAGTCAGAAACGACTGGCATTGTATTCCCTGTCATTTAAAATTTTATCGTTAATATTATAATTGGATACTTAGGGCCAAGAAAAGTGATCCGAGTCTATCATCATGATTTTTGTTGAGTTCAAGCACCAATAGTCTACAACTTGAATCGTATCTAGTTAGATATTTTCTTGCGTCATTCATAATCCACAAAAAACTTTTTTTAAGCAATTACTTAAATTCTTTTTCCTGTAGTTTTCCCACGCGCCGTCATTTACCAAGGGAATGAACGTGAGTGTTTGGCCAATGGGAACTTTGCATTGTTTCATTTTATTTCAAATATGATCATCAATAGCTATTACACATCCCTAACGACACATATTAAAAAAGCACCTTGAGGAATCGTCGAGAGAAGCGGAGGAGTGTGATCGAAAAGTAGCGAGAGTTACTGACGTCACAAGCCCAGTCTTAATACACTGAGTGTCTAACTTCCATTCCATCTACCACAAACCAAACCGCATCGTTGCCCTGTCCTCTGGGCTGGAGAACAAGTGGCTTGTAAGCTCTCTTCGGTTTGAGCCATTTTTCATGCTTGAAAAATTTAGTAGAATCTGTAATTTTTACAAATGCTATATCAGGCCATCGAGTAGCTTTATCGTAGTGGCTAGCACTTACGAACAAAAAAAAATTAGAGTCTCCGTTTATAAAGTAAAGAAAATAAATCATGATTTCAAACCATATTTCAAGTATTGATTCATATTCCAGAGCTGTTATTAAGACCAAAAAAAAAACATACAAAAGATACTTTTTAGGCCGTATTACTAAAGAAAACGCTTGCATACAAGTCTGCAACGCATTAGGACATTCCATATCTTTCCCATCTCTCCTTCTTCCCTTCCATTTACATAACAGTACACTAACTCCACTAACCAATGATTGCGTAGACAACAATAAACTATTGTCATATTTTGATGCTTGGGAAACATTGATTACGTAGGTAACACTCAACTATTTTCAAATTTGGATGCATGAGTGAATACTTCCATATACTTCAACAATGGCTACGAAAAAGATAACAAAAAAAACTTTAAAACGAGGTTTGGATGTCTCACACCCTCCTGGTTCCACCAAAACTGCAGAACCTACTCCAAAATAGTATCAATACAACTACTAGGTACCCATGTAACGTTGACGGATTTCACTTGTGGCCATTGCATACACGGTATTTGAAATTTCCTCTCTTTCGTCATTGGTAGATGAAGCATTCCGTTTCTTTCCTACGCTTGATAGGAGAGAAGTTAGCTTCAGGAGCCAATCAGCTGATCAAAACCCTGTGCACCTTATTGTTCACGTCGTAAGGAGGCTACCAGCCAAATATCTGCTTACTACGATTGATAGGAAAGAATTTAGCTTCAGGAGCCAATCAGCTGATCCCAACACTGTGCACCTTATTGTTCACGTCGTAAGGAGGCTACCAGCCAAATTTCAGCTTACTACAGTTGATAGGAAAGAAGTTAGTTTCAGGAGCAGCTATAATCATAAATATATATCTATAGGTAGGTAGATACCTCACTTCTAAGAATCATAATAATCATTGAGCATATTTCGTTACGTAACGTGACATAACGAAAATTTGGTTGTGTGCCATAGCAAAGACATGAAATGTCAAAAAAGTTCGATGAGAACAAACTACCCATTGATAGAATTCCATGACTTGTCCGGATCTGAATACTTTATTCAGAAATAATAAATCTTCGTGTACGCAGTGGTTTTCTCAGTGACTGATAGTTTTCCGACCTGGGCAGGTGAATTTAACTCTTAGCCCAACGTCCTAATTCCAAGTTCGTTCGGAAATAATCCGCTTCTGCGAATCGTTCTTCATTAACACTATTGTGATACTACAAACGCTTCTGGTGATTCTCAGCCGAACGAATCGTTTGTTATTTAATGACCTGTTATTTCACCTGTAACTAACCGAGTTGATTCTTTGCTCTACACTAGACGATCAATCGAATCAGAGGCGAGGCTCAATCTTCTATTGAAATCGCCTGGAACAATAGAGCGATTATTGATCCTCGATTCAAACGGTCGGCTGAGAATAGATCAACACGAATCATTGGCGAAATTGAGGTTGCGAAATAAGGGCTTAGCGTTGAATTCGAAGCGATTTCAATCAAACGCCGTTCCTAAGCATGTTCCCGCGGTGTTTGCAACTGTAGCGGGGCGAGTGCTGATATTTTCGCGGATAATCTCATTCCCGACGAGCAAATTTGGAGAGACAAACGATTTTCAATAAACTGGAGCAGATTCTATGGTAATTGCAATCGCGAATAAGGTTAGACAGGTCTTTGCCAATTTAATCGCTTTACCGACGGTTTATTTGAGCGAGGGATGAAAATCTTTTTGTTGAAACGCTGGTCGGTTTTGGGGGAGAAATGAGAGCTGTTCACTTTTTTTTAAGAGGCTCTAACAAGCGAATGCGCTCAATTGGAACGTCGCCTTTCCCCTCTCTACCTCACATAAGTCCTTACTTATTATGCCTTTTTGGTTTATTATTCAATAATAAACCATTGTAATCGCCCAAGAAAAAAAAATTTCTTACCCCCCTCAAAATTTGATGTTTTACGTTTCAAGGCATGTAGAATCCGAATATCCAATAAAAAAACGCTGCAAATGATTGTACAGTGGTTTATTATTCCTTCGCGTCAATAATGATTTCGGAAGACTATCCATTTGTGATAGTAATTATTTTAAACATTTCTGAACAATCTCGCCGAAAAACAGATGGTAACTATAAGAGAAAACTCCGTAGCAACTATTGTAATTTTAATCAATTTTATTTTTCTTAATTTCCTAATTAAAAGTTAAATTTTTTGCCTTACCCTACAGCTGGAGAAAGTGTTTGACGACCATTCCAATGAGTATAGAACGATTTTTATAGCTTGAAAAACACTCGAGTTATACCCGCATGTCAAATTTCAGAAAATCTCCCGAATTCGGCACAAAAGCTGCGATAACTCGAGAACCAATAAAGCTATCGACTCGGCGATGGTCTCATTCGATTCAGCGTCCAAAAATCTATATGATTTGATACCACGTACACATTTTTTTGAAAAACCTTGGAAAATATGAATTTTCTCCCCCTCAAAACCCCCCAAAAATACCCTTAAAATTGAGCTAGCAAGTTGGTTCAAGAATTGGGCCGTCGTAGGACCGAGATTGATTTTTGGTGAAAATTTCAAATTTTTAGCTCTTACAGTTTGGCCGGAAAACTGCTAACGGCGTACGGCGTACGGCGGACAGACAGAATTTTTTTTTAAGATATTTTTTTAAGATATTCGGATTCTACATGCCTTGAAACGTAAAACATCAAATTTTGAGGGGGGGTTATAAAATTTTTTTTCTTGGGCGATTACAATGGTTTATTATTGAATAATAAACCAAAAAATCTACGCCGTACGCCGTACGCCGTTAGCAGTTTTCCGGCCAAACAATAAGAGCTAAAAATTTGAAATGTTCACCAAAAATCAATCTCGGTCCCACGACGGCCCAGTTCTTGAACCAACTTGCTAGCTCAATTTTAAGGGTATTTTTGGGGGGTTTTGAGGGGGAGAAAATTCCTATTTTCCAAGGTTTTTCAGAAAAATGTGTACGTGGTATCAAATAATATAGATTTTTGGACGCTGAATCGAATGAGACCATCGCCGGGTTGATAGCTTTATTGGTTCTCGAGTTATCGCAGCTTTTGTGCCGAATTTGGGAGATTTTCAGAAATTTGACATGAGGGTATAACTCGAGAGTTCTTGGAGCTATAAAAATCGTTCTATAGTCATTGGAATGGTCGTCAAACACTCTCTCCAGCTGTATCGTTAGGCGAAAAATTCAGATTTTAATTAGGAAATTAAGAAAAATAAAAATGATTAAAATTACAATAGTTGCTACGGAGTTTTCCCCTATAGTTACCATCTGTTTTTCGGTGGGAACGTTCACAAAAAATGTTCGGAATATTTGAAATGACAAATGGATAGTCTTCTTAAATCAATATTGAAGCGAAATAATAATAAACCACTGTACAATCATTTGCAGCGTTTTTTTTGGTAAACCAATTCCAATCACAAGCCTTGATCCCTGAATCTATTATCTCGTTTTTCGTCTTTTTATCGCGTTATCAGTTTTTCATAAACGGATTAGCAACCGCGCATCAATAATTTTCCGTCTGTTTTTTGCCTTGTAGAAGAAAGTGAGTCGTTCGAGCTTTTGTGCTAACTCGCGGTTCGTGGCGCAAAAAAAGGCCCAAGTTGATCCTTTAACGATGACGAACCCTCTCTACGGTAAAAATATGGCGTCCCGTGGAAAACCGAAGAATCCTTCGTCTGAAAATACTGGCGTTTTTCCGTCAGTTTTTTTTCCTCGGTACGAAAAGATTCGGGTTACGTTATTAAGGGATTTCCGACCCCTCTATTCCTCTTGCCATGGGAAAATATCAAGTATCAGCCGCGAGATCGTTAGCCGTAACGATGGTGATTCCAGTTACTGAGCCGCTATTTTAGTTGGCAGCTTTCGCCTAGAAATTAGAGGAAAATTTATTATTCGTGACGTGACCGAAGGTGTTTCCAAATTATGAGAAATATTTCGGCTACTCGTTCAATGGTATACCACTGTTATAGCCCGGTTGTGTCTTCCTATTAGTTGTTTCTTTGTTAAAACGAATACCGTTCCACGGTAGGTAATAACATTTTTGTAGATACAGTGATTTTAGCAAGAATAATCCTAACTTCATATATATGATCGAACGTATTTGCAAGCCTTCTCTCACGTAAATACTTCTGGTTTGTAACAGTGAACGTAGAATGGAGATAGAAGTTTGAATAGTACGTGGATTATTCTTTCTAATGGAAATTTTTTCGTTCGAATAGAAAACCTCTCTTCTTGGAGTTATCTACAGACTTTCCTCGACGAACAAATACTTCTCAAGAACTTTTTTACGTCCCCATTTAATCCGGGCCAATAGTAAGCACTTCCGATGATGCTCGGAGTCAGACGCCGTCCAAAGTTTCTAAGAACAGCAACTTGGTTGACAACGTTACGATCCGCTTCGTTCTCCTAACAAGTGAACCATTAAATAGCTACCTCCTCAAGATAATCCGGAAATATTATTAAAAAAGTCCCGCTATCTCTGGCCTCAATTTTACCCTCCCTTCAAGGTCACCTGGCAGTTATTGTTTTAGTTGATTCCCAAGCTGATTCCCATGGGCACCAGGCCTTGAGTATCTAGTGCACAAAATGCGTATTATGTTGCAGTATTCCTCCCCAGCTTGCCTTTATTATAATAAAGAACGACTCTGGGAACCGTCGAGAATAATCCTGTGGTCTCCGATGCGTAGGAGCTTAGCTGAAAAATCGCCGTGCCGCATCGTTTCCCACGCAATAATACAGCCCGCATTCGGAGGCTTGACTCGACCCAAATGCGAGCCATTACGGCTGCGAATCGCAATGAGTTGAATAAACAACACGGACAAGCGGAGTGAATAAACGAACTTAAATAAAGAGATGAGCGTTCTCAATGTTCTTCCTGAGACACTGGAATGATCCAACAATGAATCTCTGCGGAAAGTTCATGTAGCTCTCATAGTTTTCACCGTGAAGTTTTGTCAACGTGCGCATGAATATTTTTTCATTCCAAATTCAGATTCTTCACGATCTGAAACGGCACCTATTGAAATTCCGGTGGTGGATCGTATATTTATTTCCTTCTCAAGCTCCTCATCAATATCTTATTCAATAATTTACCAAAAAGAATCATTCAAACAATTGAAAACTTGCTCTGTATCAGTTTCAAGAGAAACTGTACAGCTGGCCATAAATGGTAATTTGCCCGCACTCCATCAAGGCTAACGTAGAGGGAGATCTCTGCTCCTCTGCAATGTCCACCTGGGATGTGGCGAGATGGATCACGATAAGCTTCCATTGGCCTGTGTACTCTAGAGAATCTAACTGTGCCAACACCCGCGACCTCGGCTAATTCAGGAACGACCTTATCTTTTGCATAATTCAGGTTCGATTTGAGCGAAGATATTTTTTCAAGATGAGAGTTGTACTACAATATTTTCCAGTTTCAATATTCGTACAGTCAGCTTTTTGAGGCCCATCTTTAGACATAGTTTGATCAGTCTGGCTCTCTGGAATGCTTTAGTAAAGATTCTGGAATGGTTTCAAGGAATGTACTTGTTATTCTTCACAGTATAATTATGTCAACCTATGGACCTTTCATGGACGATCTCGAACCATATTATCTAATACCAATATTCGCTCGATCCAACGCTTCATTTCTGAAATCTTCTGTTGTTGAGCAAAGTACGAGGAACCAATTCAAGTGCCGAATGCTTGATCGTTTCCTCAGAATAGAATGGCGTCTTGCCGTGTTCTGGATTCGTTGATATTAAGGATAAATGTATGTATTGATGATTTCAGCTCATCATGCTTGTGGAATATCTTGACGAGCGTGATCATAGAAAGAGCCACCACCACAATTATTCTGTGCTCTCTTCTAGGAGCAGCACACTGTTGATCAAAGTTCACAGGCCTCCGTCAAACGCGTTGATGCGTTTTGCGTCAATGTGTTATGCCTTTTGATTGGCTGCCAAACTTTCGAGGTGAGCCTGGTTTTGCCGTAGGTGCAAACGCATCCAATTACTTTCATTGAATATTTTCCCATGATGACAGATCTGCCCTCGGCAACCTGCGAATCAAGTGGCAAGGTAGACTTCTCCATTCCGTTTCGCAAATAGAAAATGGACAGCAATGTGAAGAATTAAGATGAACGAGGCTAACTCGCCGGCTTCCGTGGGTCAAACAGCTAAGGCGTCAGTTTCGACTTTGAAAGGCTTGGGTTCGAACCCAGGCCACGAAGTGGTGTGGCCCAAAATTGAAAAGAGGATCAACGAAAACGCCCCAGGAGCTAGAGGAGATGATTCTTCAAGCCTAGGGACAGACCACTTTCGAATGTAGTAAAGCAGTTCACAACGAGGAGCGATGCTGATCTTGAGATTGGGACAAGTTTAGGCTTTTCCAGGCATGTATCATGCCCAAGCTGTAGCCGTTACAATACATCGCAGTGGCCACGAAGAATTGATGAAATCATAAAGTGGGAGCCGCTCATGAGCAAAACACCCGCCTTCATTCATACTCGTACGTTTTTTTTTCACTGAAGTTCACTGTTTTTGCTTAGAAAAATGTACTGGTTAATTCAACAGCGGTCGAAAGTCTGTTCAAAATAAATTAACATTGTACAATCAGTAAGGACCTATGGAATGCAACTGTGGGTAAGCTATGCCCAGAGCAATCGTAATGCGATTAAACGATTTCAAAACAGGAGTACCGTCAATCCCGCATGGAACGTCCGTTACTAATGGTTCCATCACGACCTCAAAGTGGAAACTTTCCAAGATACCGTAGCGAAGATCGGAGTTCCTCATCAAGAGCGCCTTAAAGCCATGCCAATTCAGAGGTAAAGAAGTTGCTCGATCTGGATGACCTATTGACTAATTCGATGTGGTGAAACTCTATTTTTCTCCTTTTTTTCGAATTACCGGTAACCTGAACCTTAATCCGAAAATGTGGTGAAATCCACCATAAGTTTACTTGGTTTTAGCTTTCAATTGAACTACAACATGTTCTAACATTTGAGCTTGAACCTCTTTAAGTTCCATTGAGGCTCGGATTTTCGAGAAGTCTTTTCACCGTCGAAACCGCATTACTTTTCTAGTCTCTTCTCTCATGTGCCATGGCAATCAGTCCATCATTTTCGATATTCTTCTCCAGGTGGTCGCATTACTTCTTCCTGTAGGTTGAGGGGGAGAAAAACGAGGCGACCTCTTCCATAGGTACCCTTGGTCCTATAATGCCCTGAAGAAGCCCGAACGGGCGAAAGTACTCGGCTGAATATAAAAAAAATGGAGAAGAGGTCGCCTCGTTTTTCTCCCCCTCAACCTACAGGATTTTCGATATTGTTCAATTCTATCAACTCGGGATTAGTTCAGTGTCTTGGTTCAAAGCTCCAGGTCGAGTAGATTTAGTTCCTTCCACAATTTCCACCGCTCGATCAATCCTTTTCTGAGCCATCGAAACTTTATACACTATAAACGAAGTAAACGACCTTCAATAAGGTTGAGCTCGCTTAAGTTCAACATTTGATCGCTAGTAATGCTTTAGATCGGGCGCGATAAATAAATAACACTGCTCGGGCCGCATCAGTGGGAACGTGTGTTGAGGCTTGTGGTTTGAACTTGAAACGTGTAAACTATGCATCGCTTCAACGTCGGTTTTCCAAGGTAACACCGCCTTTGCTGTGCCGAGCCGTTGGAGTTAAATTTTTAACGGTTAAGCTGCACCCCTGAGGCACCGAGCTTCGCACGCAGTGAGGTTTTTTTACGCGACGCGGCATTCCGCTGGTTAATGATTCAGCTCAACCCAGAAAACGTTGAGATATTTCCGAAATCCTCGAACGCGCTATGGGAAATGCGGCAAAAAGGAAAAGCGATTCTCAGCGGCAAGGAAAAAAGTTTTTTAGTTCGTCGGATAACTGCTAATTTTACTAAGACCTAGCTTCAGTATTCAGAAGATTAACATTTTCAAGCTTTTGAAAATCTTTCCACGTAATTAATGAGCGATGAGCTCCCATCTCGAATTTTAATGGATTAAGGAAAGAGTTTACCGGTATTGTGATCATCCGATATTTATTTATTTATTTATTTTACATATTTACGGGCATAATGTGCCCAATAAACTTAAATTAAATAACAGCGCTTCTTGATTAACATAATATAAATACTGATTAAAAATTTAAAGAAAAACGTGTACAAAATTAAAGGAAAACCAGTGGTGTGCATAGATCACACAGTACTTCCATGTTTGAGTCGGTAACTGGTATAACCAATTAAAAATCGAGAAAATCGTACGAAGGCCGAAACGTATGACCCTAGCGGTAAAGATCAGGCGTCATTCACTCGCCATTACAAATATTAATACCTCTAGCGTCGAACGTATTGATTTTTGCACCCTGTAAAAAGCTCAACAGCGATAAACGGCGTAGGGCGGAAGTACGGTATGTGATCAAAACAAAACAAAACATGATCGTTGTTGGTCACATTTAAAGCAGAGACCCGAAAGTTACAAGAGCGCTAGAATGAAATAACTGAATCGCGTTTAACGAGGAAGTACTGCACGTGACCCCGATAATAAAAATCAAGCAAAATTCAACTGTCGTAAAGAAAAATTCAAAGTCTAAAGTATATTCACTCTTGTGGTCTATAAAAATCTCTAATGCAAAAAACGGCATACGGCGGAAGTACTGTGTGTTATCCAAACTATACAAAACAAGTTCTGTGAACGTGGTCAGAGTTGGTCAAATATATAGCAAAGAGCCCCAAAAAGTACAGTAACTGAAAATGCGTTTTGCGAGGAAGTACTGCAGGTGACCCCAATAATAAAAAACGAGCAATATTCAGCTGTCATATAGAAAATTTAAAGTCTAATGTATATTCACTCTTGCGGTCTATTAAAATCTCAAAAGTTAAAAAATGGCATAAAGCGGAAGTACTGTGTGTTACCCAAACCATACAAAACTAGTTTTGTGAACGAGGTCAAAGTTGGTCATATTTATAGCAAAGAGACCCTAAAAGTACAATAACGCTTAATAAAATAACTGAAAATGGTTTTACGAGGAAGTACTGCAGGTGGCCCCAATAATAAAAATCAAGCAATATTAGGCTGTCATATAGAAAATTCAAAGTCTAATGTATATTCACTCTTGCGGTCTATTAAAATCTCAAAAGTTAAAAAAAGGCATAATGCGGAAGTACTGTGTGTTATCCAAACTATGCAAAACAAGTTTTGTGAACGAGGTCAAAGTTGGTCATATTTAAAGCAAAGAAACCCAAAAAATACAAATTAAACAACTGAAAATGCGTTTTACGAGGAGGTACTGCATGTGACCCCAATAATAAAAATCAAGCGATATTCAACTGTCATATAGAAAAATTTTAAGTCCTCCAGCGTTCAAATATATTCATTTTTGTGGTCTATAAAAATCAAAATGTAGCAAATGTGCAAATAACGCGGATGTACTGCATGTGACCCATTTGATAAAAATCAGGCATCATTCAATCGCCAACCCCAACATTTTAAGAACTCAAACATTCAAATACATTGAGTTTTGCGGCCTGTAAAAATCAAAATACAAAACATGCACTTGTGAAATCGTGAAAAACGCTCATAACGTGGAGGCATTGTATGTGACCCACTATACAAAAAATCTAGTGTTTTCTGCTTGTCATAACCGACATTTCAAGCCCTCAAACGTAGAAAAATATCGACTCTCATAGCCTGTAAAAATCGAAACAGAAAAAACTTTGAACGCTTATATCTCGGAAGTACTGTGTGTAATTCAAAATCCGGAAAACCCTAATTTTGCACAATCACTGGGAGAACATTCCCTGAAAATTTCATAGGGTTTCATCCATTTTTCAGGGAGATATGGTGATTTATGTCAGTTTGTGACCACAGACGGACGGACAGACGGACACACAGACACACAGACACACAGACACACAGACACACAGACACTTGTTCAGAAAGTGTTTCTGAGTATACTACTATGAAAATTTCTTCCATCAGGACCTCGGTTCCGAATTCGACTTTTCAGACGATCTCAATACTTCCATTTACTACGTAAACATGGAAGTAAAAAACAGTTTTTATACTTCTGAGGGGGGTAAAGAAAAAATCAATATCGGGGTGGTTCTCCAAAAATAAATTTGCCTGACGGGGGAGACGGCTCATTGGACGGTGGTAGAGGTAGTTTGTGGGGGAGAAGCCAACGTGGAAAAGGGTTAAATGCCGGGAAAAGAACCGAGGAACATTGATGGATGCGTGTTCCAACATACAAGGGCAGTCCAGGAAGCCGTTCACCAACCTGTAGTACATGGACAGGTCCAGCCATTGTCGTCTCTTTTCCAGAGAAACCAGTCCACATCTGGCCATAAGTTCGTCGTAATTTACCTCATCATGAGGTATACGAAGCTTGTAGGCCACATATCTTAAGAACTTATTCTGAACTCGCTCGATCTGAGCGATGTGGACTGAGTAAAATGGGGACCAGACTACGGCTGCATATTCGAGGATAGGGACAACTAGGGATCGGTAAAGAGTGACAAGCGCTTGGACGTCGTAGAACTCCTGAGTATTCCTCTTCAGGAAACCCAGGGCTCTCATTGCCCTGCCGGCTATCCGATCAACGTGGCCAGTAGTTGACATGTGGGAATCGAACAAAACGCCCAAATCAGTAATCGAAGTTGTTCGAGTGAGGGTTAAGCCTCCAATATCATAATCGTAAGTTACTGAATTTGGGGATCGATAGAAAGAAGTGACTGAGCACTTAGAGGGGTTTACGTCAAGGCTATTCTGGCCACACCAATCGGACAGCCGAAGCAGGGCCGCCTGTATCAACGAACAATCGCTCTCTGAACCAACCCTGTGGAATATTTTTAGGTCATCAGCGAAGAGCAAAACACGGATCTGGGGAAATAGAGAAACGACGCTGTCGATCACAATCAGGAAAAGCAACGGTCCAACGTGAGATCCCTGGGGAACACCAGAGGTGGCAGGGAATGGTCTGGACAGGACATCCTTCAGGCGCACAACCAACGTACGGTCGGTCAGATAACTGGCCAACCACGCGTGCAACGCCCCATAAACGCCCATCGAATCTAATTTTGCCAAAATATGGCGATGTGACAAACGATCGAACGCCTTGTAGAAATCGACAGACACTAGATCGACCTGACCACCCCCGCTGATCCCGCCAAGGACATATTCCTGGAATTCCAATAGATTGGAAACTGTGGACCGCCTCTTTAGGAAACCGTGCTGCTCGACTGACAAAGAAGGAGTGATGGTGGAATAAAGGGGATATGAGACAAGTTTTTCAAATATTTTTGGAATTGTGGAAATGGTACATATTGGTCTATACTGGGATATTAGTGATTTTTTTCCGGATTTATGGATAGGAGTTATGTAGGATATTTTCCAAATTGAGGGGAAGGTACTTGAAGAGAGGGAACTATTGAAAAGAGCCGTGAGGGGAGGGGAAAGAATAGCAGCACATGATTTCAATAAGACAGGGGGAACGCCATCCGGGCCCATGCCCTTATCCGGGTCCAATAATTGGAGCTCACGCAACACATCATCCTCGGTGATTGACACAGCATATTGAGATTGAGTGAGGCAATATTTACCGTTTACTGCTTGTCAAAAAAAAGAAAGAAATAATTAAAAAACAAAATAAATACAAATGGGTAAAAAAAACTACCAAAAACATTACTTGCGTGCATAGGTGCTCGACATCAATTGTTAAAGATACCCTAACTTTCAAAATCAGTCATGAAAATATTTTTTCTTAAATAATGAGCTGACGAAATTAATGGGTTGTTTCATTTTATCAGGTATTACTCTTAGCAGATATTGTAGGCCCAAGAAAATACGTTTTGATGTAATCCACAAACGGGTTTGAGGAATGGGGATTATGGCTTGAGATGAGAAATGAATGGGGTATTCGTTATTTCTGTGGTATCTAAAATAGTCTGGGTGTTTGACGAAAAACAGAAATGAGGCTTTTATGTAGAGTTGTGGAACGGAAAGTGGTGTGCATCGCACAGTACTTCCATGTTTGAGTTGGTTACTGGTATAAACAATACCAGTAAATAAATTCAACTATAAATTCATTCATTCAACTCATATACGATGATATACGTTATATACACACAATAGTACACTGTGACTGTTTATTGAAATAAAACAAAAAAAATTGAAAAACGTACGAATTAGTTTATTAATACAGGAGTGCAGTATGTTAGCCTAACGATACAAGCCAAGTTATGTAAAATGTTATCATTATAATAACGTTTTAATAACGGCACCCAAAAATGCAAACGTGCCATGAAGAGGGAATGAGGCGTCACTCACTCGTCGTTATAAACATTTAGAAAACCTCAAACCGCATTGATTTTAGTTCACAGTAGTTCAAAGCAGCGAAATAAGCTCATAACACTTAGATGTACGTTGTGTGAGCCAAAGATAAAAATCATACCTCATCAGCTTGCCACGAATAACATTTTAACACTTTGACCTACCGCAATAAACAGCATGGAAGAATATCTTAATCCGAATATATTAGAAGTTCTGTGTGTTGGTTTCACGTCGTCGTATTTTGCCCCGGGATATCATTTTCTAAAAAATAAGGCATTGAATTGTAATGATTTTTCAAGGATTTATGGCGATGTTGTCTTTTATTTACAACGGACGAAATAATTTCCCATGTCCTATGGACGATGCTATTCGGTTAAATCAGCGAAAATCGTGCATATTATTCAGTCACGGAAAAAACTATAGTTCCACCCGACAATTTAATATCCAACCAATAACTATTGTAATAGCTGCATCAATAATTCGTGTAGTTGAAACATATCAATGAAATATATGGGAAAAATAATATTCTCAAAGAATACAACTAGACTATTAGAAACTGATCCTGAACCGTCATCGTTCGATTCAGCGTGGAAATTACCGAAATGTGCCAAGCTCACTTCTAAGGTTCGGTTTTGTTTCATTAAATGAAAAAAATCGCAATTGAATTTGCACGTATGAACGCGCTTTTTCCCGTTCCGAATTGTTAATCATTTTAAAATCTTTTTTTTTAAAGGTTTTCATTGTTCAAGCTGCAATCAAGCATCCATAGCATGAAGAAATTTATCTGAATTTGTCTCGGTTTATTATTCAATATTACTCGTGAACCTTCGAAATCCCAAAATGGTGAAAAAATGTCTTTTTGACAAAACACCGAGGGAAAAAGACACACGAAGCAGGCTTACGTTTTCAGTTTTTCGTAATCTTCCGCGTGGGCTTCCGCTCCGCGCCTTCCAACGTGAAACGCAGTGTACTCTTCCCTCAAAATCATTCCGCGCTTCTCGTCTCGCCCTGTTCCGCGCTATGTGAACGCAGCATGAGATTCAAGAACGATTTTTTCGATTTCGCTTATAGAAACCAGACTGCGGACTTTCCGGCTAAAGTCAAAGTCTCAAGTTCGAACGATCCAGCGACGCATTGTGAGTTTATTCTCAACTTCGCGTTCCAATCGGCTCGATCGTTACGCGTTACGTTCGGCGGTTCGCCGCTTGATAATTCGGCGGATTATCGCGGCAAACTGTTAATTAGCCGTTGAGTTTTCCCTTTTGTTTATTTACCGAGGGAATTTCCAAGTTGAGTTTCAGCTTCGCCGAGGGAGTTCAGGCGGATTGGCCTAATGGGGTGAGAGCTTTCCCAGCGACGGCCGCTTACTGTCAATATTTGACGCCCTCGTCGTTGAGCGAGTCGAACGGAGATGGAGGAACGTTTGAATATAAGCAGACAGTGCAATAGAGTTTGCCAACTATGAGGCATGTTCGACAACACTGGCGCTGGCGGCACGCGCGTCGATAATCTTCCAATTTAAAATCGATGGTCGGACTAGAAATGGAGCAGTCAGTAAGTAACGGACAGTGCAACGAGGTTTGGCGTGCAATAGGAGATCGATGCATCAATTTTGAATTAAAATTGAACCGCAACAGGAATATGCCTCGGAATTTTCACAGAACGTGGAATTTTCTTCATTATTCGAGCGCATCTGTGTTTTTGACACCTTGTACGGGCAAATATAGATCTTCGAAATTCAATTACGTACATTCACTTGTCAATATCGATATAATTAATTTCCTCGCTTCAAAACGCGCTCTTCCGATCAGCAAATCACTTTCGATTATTATAAAATAGTGTTCGCAGTCGAGAATATTTTTGACATTTTGTCGCAGGTTTTCACCTTGAAGTTGATATTAACATAAGCTATTTAATTATTCGACTTCCTAGAGAAATCTAGTTATGACTGACAAACTAATACAGACTTCTTCCAAATATCGTCTTTCACTTCTTTTATTGCAATAACATTCTCGTTCTCCTTCGCAAGCAATCAGAATCTTTTCAACCGCTAAAAAACAGCCAATTGGTAAACGTCGTGCTTCCGGTAATAATATGTCGGTCGGAATACCGAATTGTGAACATTGTACGTCTGTTGTACGCTCCTTTGCTCCAACGAAGCTAGAAGGATTCACTTTGATGTTTCGCTCGGCTTACGCCGTAATCTCGTCGAAATCCATTTGTGACATTTTCTCTTCAGTTTTCATCCCCGTATTACTTTGTCGAGGCTTTTTCCCTCGGTTGGAAAAAGGAAAGCAATGCGGCCGAAAAGAGTGTTGAGTATAAAAAATGACGTCTCGTTTAACCTAAAATACGGGAAAGCTACGTAATTTCAACGAGCTAGCGGAACGCGTACGATTTAATAGATTGAAATGTATTCAGTATTAAGAAAGGTGGAGCTACAAATGTAATATATTATAAATATACCTATTTAGTTTCTTTTTGATTAACAGGTTCCTAGCCCATATCCTCATATTTATGTAAAAGCCAAACGACAATCTTCTGTCCTGTCAGGTCTTTCTACCTGTTTGTTACTCTTCCCCGACCTTACAAACAATAATTAAAGGAAAAGAAAAAAAAACAGCTGAAATTTTTAGGATGGGTCATTAAAACCCGGCGCAAATTTTAGTCTACTTTGATTTTACGTCGCTCTAGTTCCTTCGAATAGAAAAAGTGGACTTCATTGAGTTTTTAAGGTGCTGTCTGAATTGACTTCCGATCGTTTTTGCCGCATAGGTGAGGAGGATTCCCATAGTGATGTAAATTGTTTTAAAAATAAAACAGATTTCAGAACTATCTACTAAAAAATTCTGAAAAGGAAAAAATACGAAAAGTGTCCCAAATTCAAAGAGATTCTATCACCAGCTACACATTTTAAAGACTTCTGATTATGCGTATAATTATCTGAGAGTTTATTAATATATTTTACTAGTTGTATTGACACTTTCTGGCTGATTGGACAACCTTCCTTAATAAAATGAAAAATAATTATTTCTACCATTTCCCAAACGATTTTCCTTTCACCTCTCAATAGCCCCCAGAATAGTAACTTTTTGGAGTCAGCACCTCTATTTATAATGTCTTGGAAACGTTAAATAGAATCTTCGCCAAAATTCGTATTTTGGTGTCTTTCAAATCAATTTATATAGATTGCTTGAAGCTGAATCGAATGAGACCATAACGAAGTCGATAGCTTTAATGGTTCTCGAGCCATCGCAGTTTTGTGTGACATTTTTGGAATATTTGGTGAGACGGTATTACTTGATCGTTTGTGGAGCTATAAAACTTTTCTATACTCGTTGGGAAGCACTTTAAACGTCTCTTTAACTGTATCGATAGGCGATTAATTTTAGTTCAAATTACGTAATCGAGAAAAATGAAAATATTTTAAGTTTCGATAGTTGCAAAGACTTCGTCCTTGGTTACCAATTTATGTTTGTAGGTGGAAACGTTCATTACTGTTTGGATCGTTCATTTCAAATCATGATGGAAGCAAAGGAATAAGAAACCACTGTAGAATCATGGCAGCGTTTTTATTCGATATTCTACGTACCATGAAACGTAAACAACTAACTTCAAAAAAATTTTTTTTTTTTAGTGACTGAAATTTTTTATTATTGTGAATAATAAACCAAAATCGTACGTCACCTACTCCCTAGTTATCTGTAGTGAAATTCAACGGTGAAAAATAATTAACACTCCGAATCGACCGAGCTTAATCGGGAAACTTTGCGAACAACGGACTCGAAAATCCCACTTTATTCGAAACGCCCAGGCAGTCAAGTAGTCGATATTGCCGTTGGAAGCCGTCCCGCGGTTTTGGATTATGTATTGCTCAACTCGTAAACAAATCCCTTCCCTTGCCTGGAATCGGAACTTTCGCGAAACCCGGTTTCCCAACAATACCAGTTTCCACATCTACTCGAATACTCAGTTGAACTAATAAGCGTAGGTGGAAGAGATTAATTATAGATCAAGCAATGCGCTCCCCTTTCTGAATAGATTAATATAAATCAAATATCATGTTCAGGCTTTGAGAGGTCTCCCTTTCTACATCGCCTTGTGGAACAATCGGAGGCAAACTTGGGCCTATAGAATTCGCTAGCAGAGTCAACATTATACGAGCGTAATCGATTCATAACCAACCTGTTTCCATCAGTTCGAAGAAAGTAGGCGCAGAATTAATTAGAGTAGATTATGAAATAATTAATTTCGACCGAGTTTTTCCGCGTGAATGAAGGCGGTAATTATATCCTATCAATTATCCCTCGTTCGTTATCCGAGGTTATTTTTCTATCAACTGGCCACTACGAGAGTCTTTATTATCTTTTATAAACGAAAAGCGCCAAAGCTTTGTGCAATGGGAGTCTTCGCTCTTCGTTCAGCCCCTTTCCAATAATAATAGTAGCACAAAAAATATGTTAGTGTGGAATTTCATTCTCAATAGAGTACGAGGAGTAGTAGGATAATGAGGAACTACTCTCCTACCTAATGTCAGAGTAGTGTTTTTCTCTTTCATCTGCTTACGTAGGTTTTGCCGAGTTACTATGATCGAAGATTGATTTTTGAAAAAATGTAAAAAATCGTAATTGCTATAAGAAAAATAGTAATGAAAATATTTTTGTGTGGAAGATAGATAATTTTTTCTCAGTTCGTGAAAGCGTTAGTTCCATCTCCAGCTGAGGGATCGAAATTATTTTTATGGGTTTATTTTATTGTTTCCTTCAGTAGAAAGTAGTCTAGTTTTCTAGTCCGAATTCTAAAATTGATAAAACAAGATTTCAAGAGAGGTCAAAATTACTCGAGTAAAATTCATGAAATTATTGACTCGAAGGACTTTAAGGGTAACATTAAAAACATTGGGTAACGGTCAAGTATCAAAGAAATAGTCTAGTTTGCGTGTCAGAAGTTTCTGTGCCTGATGTAAAACGCTCAGTTTCGAAAAACTCAAGATGGGATCCGTACTAGGTCCGTTTGAAATCAAAGGGGTCTTTATGTCACTAACTCAAGAATGAGGTTCATTTGAGATGAGCTCTGTACTTGAGCTCATCTACAATTAGAGAAAAATCGGGCTTCATCGATGTAATTCTTAGCTAATAAAATTTAAAAATTTGGCTCAAAAAATTGTGCGAATAAAATTGGTTCCTAATTATATAAATTTGCGTGTTGGTTTTGCGAGTGGAGACCTTAATTAAATATAAATTCGTCCCGATTCCATCAACTATAAAATCGGTCTTCTTTTTGGGTTATTATTGAACTGAGTTTCATCATTTTAGGCGGCTCATTTTCTCAGCGATTTTATCGATCAAGTCGTATTCGCGTAACAAAGATAACCTCAAATCCGTCACTTCAAACGTTGAAACTCTAAAACGGTCTTGTAAATCCTCCGAATATTGAAGTGCCTTATTGGGCGCTTTTATTGGTCAACCTTGGGCTACAAGATCGGTCGGAATTGGAGTTCGGGTGGAAATGCGGGAGAATCGGTGGACTCGGCTAATCCCGTTCCATGCAAATGAGATTACGCCCGAGGTGAACGGCTTGGGAAGCGAAGGAAGGGTTTAATCCTGGGGAATGATAGCGCAGCCAGGATTAGCTAGGATTTCCCTATCTTTGCCAAGTCGGGCCTTTTCATCTGCAGGATCTTCAGAACGCAACTGCAAATATTCTTACCGACTAGCTAAATACCGAGTTATATGACAGAATAACGTCGCATTGTCATTAACTTCTATGGTTTAAACCAACGAGACATTGTATTTTTTATTGTATTTGGAATGTATTGGGCAATTAAGGTCGTAATTGACGGTTTTGAAGATCATCATGATGAAGAAAAAAGTAAATGCCACCTTTACCGGCTGATTGTAATGTGTTTTGTTATTAATTTTCTTCCATTAGGTTTTAAAATGGAAACTCATTTGTAATAGTAACTATTCAGAAAATTTGTGATCGCTTCCACCTAACAACAGATTGGTAACTATAAAGGAGGACTCTTAAGCAATTATAGTCATTTTAATTATTTTTATTTTTCTTATAGTGGATTTCGCCAAAAAAAATTGAGTTACTTGAGAAAACAAAGGTTGTAGCCAGTTACATTGCTTGTAGGCGTTACTTAATTTTTTCGTGAAATAAACCATAAATTATATAATTGAAAGTTGAATTACTCAAGCTGTAGACAGTATTTGACAGTAATACCAACGAGATTAGAACTTTTTTTTAGCTTCAAAAGTTCCTTGAGCTATACCCACTCGATTCAACGTCAAAAATCTACAGAAATTGATAACAAATTCACCTCTATCTGAAAAACGTTGGAAAATACGACTTTCTCCCTTAAAACCCCAAGAAAACTCTCTAAATTATTAAGGTATCGATTTGGTTGAAAAATTGTGCCGTTGTCAGACTAAAATAGATTGTCGGTGAACATTTCAATTATTTAGCTATTATAGTTTCGTCAGAAAAGTGTTGGCGGCGGACGGACAGATTTTTTTAAATTATATAGGTATTTAAATTCTACATGTTTTGAAACGTAAACACCAAATTTTGAGGGAGGTTAGAGATTTTTTCTTGGGCGATCACAATGATTTATTATTCAATAATAACCGTAAGAGATTTGAAATATATCATTCATAATTATATTCATATTTTCCGTCAGTGATGTCATAGTTGTTCGAGATACTCACAAATTTCCTTTTTCGTATCGTTGTCATCGCAAAAAAGGGGTCATTAACCGAGGAAAAAATTGGCTATTCTGTCTTTGTTTCTGTCGTATATAATAATTTCCATCAATCTTTTCAGTCGAAAAGTCGCCGTCGAAAGGGGCGAGGAGTGTAAGAAGCGGATTTCTATAGGAAGTGACACAGAAAGAGAATAATGAATCGTTGGCAACCCTCAGATGGGCGAAAAATACGATGTTGTAAAAAAAAATACTGTCATTTTCCTTTCGAAGATATTTTCCGTTTTGAAAATGATACGACTCTGAGTGATGTTCCGTGGCGGAAAGGGAAACTAATGAGTCGCCGTATCTTGTTTTGAAAGAGACCGAGGTTTTTTTGAAATGATTCAAGAAACAGAAGTGGACCGGAGAAAATTTGTAAGTCCGTCTTAAATTCCTCCATTAAATTTGACATTATTTATTTAGAAGTACAAATTGAGCTCGAAGCGATATATTTTTTTTACTCAGTGATACTTGTTTCTAAATCGTTTTTCCTTCTCTTCTGCGGTACAATATATTGGTCTGAAATCCGAGGCTGCCAAGCTAGCTATTATGAGTGAAACAATGCGAGCTCCTTGCATTCCTTTTGTTTTCATCCCGTTCGCATTGTTTCGTCACAGATGGGCCGAGGTTGGCCGTCCGAATGGCTGGCATCTTTTACTTCGGCTTTTGTTGTACCCAATTCCCCTTTACGGCCTCTTCGGCTCATTTCCTTCGGTAGAACGAAATGCCACGACTCATGCTCTCGCTCCAGATCATGTCTCATTGACCTTTATTTTCTTGTAAGCGCACGACTCTTTCGAGTAGTAGAACGAACGTTTCGACGATAAATTTCCTTATAGGAGCTTTATCAGGTCGTTCTATCTATATTTCACCGCTTCGAGATGTTTGAGGGAGAAAAAACTTGGAGTTGAAGCATTGGAATGGATAGATTCTACTGTGACGATTCCTGATGCGGTGAATAAGGTCGGAGCAATGGAAACCAAGAACGAGTCGCAATTTATGTTTTCCAAAAACTAGTAGTGAGATAAAAAACAGGGAAATAAGGAAGGAGCTTCTATTTTGGTTTATTATTCAATAATAAACCATTGTAATCGCCCAAGAAAAAAAAATTTCTAACCCCCCCTCAAAATTTGATGTTTTACGTTTCAAGGCATGTGGAATCCGAATATCCAATAAAAAAAATTTTGTCCGTCCGCCGTACGCCGTCCGCCGTACGCCGTTAGCACTTTTCCGGCCAAACTGTAAGAGCTAAAAATTTGAAATTTTCACCAAAAATCAATTTCAGTCCAACGACGGCCCAATTCTTGAACCAACTTGCTAGTTCAATTTTAAGGGTATTTTTGGGGGGTTTTGAGGGGGAGAAAATTCATATTTTCCAAGGTTTTTCCGAAAAATGTGTACGTGGTATCAAATTATATAGATTTTTGGACGCTGAATCGAATGAGACCATTGCCGGGTCGAAAGCTTTATTGGTTCTCGAGTTATCGCAGCTTTTGTGCCGAATTTGGGAGATATTTAGAAATTTGACATGAGGGTATAACTCGAGAGTTCTTGAAGCTATAAAAATCGTTCTATACTCATTGGAATGGTCGTCAAACACTCTCTCCAGCTGTATCGTTAGGCAATAAGTTTAGCTTTTAATTAGGAAATTAAGAAAAATAAAAATGATTAAAATTACAATAGTAGCTACGGAGTTTTCCCCTATAGTTACCATCTGTTTTTCGGTGGGAACGTTCACAAATGTTCGGAATATTTAAAATGACAAATGGATAGTCTTCTTAAATCAATATTGAAGCGAAATAATAATAAACCACTGTACAATCATTTTTTTGCAGCGTTTTTCCTCCTTTTGATGAGCCATGAGCCATTTCACCAGATCAGAAGACGAAGAACTAGTCACTATGCTTACAAACAACAACGATGAAACTACAGCGCAGCGTATAAAAATGTAGCAACTCCAAGTAGTATGCATATGTCACACAGCACTTCCATGTTTGAGTGAGCAGACAGGTATTACCAATTATAAAATCAAGAAACTCATTTAAAAGCCGCAACGTTCGTACAATACAACAACATTGTCACTGAAAAACTAGCCAGGAGACCTATACGCCGAAAAATTCACGAAATAGGTTAATAACGCGGAGATACGTGGATATTCGGAGAAATGGATCACTTTTACAACAATTGGACCCAAAAACAAAACAAAACACGAATAGAATACTGAAAAAGGCGAATCACCTGGAAGTACAGTGTGTAACACTGCAGATAAAAAAAATTAATGTTAGGTTTGATGAAAGGTGTGACTGGCCTTGTGACGTCAGCAACTCTCTATTGTTCCCTCTACTTTTCGATCGCGCTTCTCTTTTGACGTGGATTCTTCCTTCAACTTTTTAGTATTTTTATTTTACTTGAAGAGAGTTTCTATAGGGATTTACAATAACTATATAGGGCCGCATTCAGGATAAAAAAAAATCGATACTAACTCGCCAATATAGCGTTGGAAATAGCCTCGTAACGATGGAAATGGAGTCCAAGATGTTACCATCAATCGAGTACAACCGCCACTGCCTGTCAGAATAGATTCACGTCAGTTGGTGCAATTCACACGCCGGATTACAGATTCTGACACCGCTTAAGCTGAGGATTATTTCGGCACAATTCACACCCTTGACAGTACGTTCTTGGCGTGAAAAACGCCGCAAGCGGTTTTTCGGTGGTTTCTAATAGCCCCCATTTCTCAACACTTGACACGCCTTAATTTATCTTAAAAAATTAACTAATGGTGTTAGAGAAAGTTTTTCAGTTATGTAATGCTTGATTTGACTCAAAACTAATGGTCGAATGAATTAGAATAATCTGAAATTTCGTTGGAACGGATAATGATGAAAAAACTCGCCAAGGCGGACACTCAATTTGACGATTTTGGAAGAATGAGCTTTTTGGCAAATGACTTTTGAAAATTCCGTTTTCACGATTCAAACCAAATCTAATCTATACCGTAAAGCTTTTTTGATAGCCTGACCTATTATTTCGACCAACGCGATGATCGAGGATAACATTTTGGGCAAAAATTGTTTACGATTTGGACCAATCTCACCACATTGATTGAATTCTATAACAAATGTAATCAAGTATCAAGAACGCTGCAAATGATTTTACAGTGGTTTATTATTCCATTGCCTCAATAATGATGTAAGATCATCCATTTGCGATACTACCTATTCCTAACATTTTCTAACGTTTCCAAGAAAAAAAAAAAGATTGGTAACTAATTGGTTATTGGTAACTAATTGGTAACTTGTATAAGGGCAGAAACTCCATAGCCATTATAGTAATTGCAATCATTTTCATTTTCCTTCATTTTCAAATTAAAAACTAAATTATTCGATTAACGTTACAGCTGAAGGAAGTGTTTGATGATTATTCCAACGAGTATAGAACTAATTTTATAGCTCCAAAATTTCTCGAGCTATACCATCATTCAATCTCAGAAATCATCCCAAATTTCTGAAAATCTCGAAAATTCTCACACACGAAAGCCACGACACGAGCCACGAGACACGAAAGCTGTGATTACTCGAGAATCAATAAAGCTATTGACCCCGCGATGGTTTCATTCGATTCAGCGTCCCAAAATTCATAGAAATTGATACCAAATACACCGTTATTTGGAAAGTGTTGAATAACATGAATTTTGACCCCCTCAAAACACACCAAAAATACCCTTGAAATGAGGTAGCGATTTGGTTATATAATTAAGCCATTGGCCGACCATGATTGAACTTTCAATAATTTAGCTTTTATAGTTTCATCAGAAAAGTGTTGACAGCGGACAGACAGAATTTTTCTAGTGGTCTCGCAGGGATTAAAATGTGAACCTGGTTCTCCCAGAGTGTCCTGGTGGCAAGAGAGTCGAAGGAGTCCTCTGAACAGCCCCTTGTAGAGTTATCTTGAAGATATATCTCGGGAATTCAAACAATACAAGTGACATACTTGGTGGTGTAGTGGATAACATCTCTACCTTCCACATAAAACACCTGTGTGGTACAAGATTCTGACTGGACTCTGT
The DNA here is from genome assembly GCA_037159825.1 of Tupiocoris notatus. Classification (NCBI taxonomy): domain Eukaryota; kingdom Metazoa; phylum Arthropoda; class Insecta; order Hemiptera; family Miridae; genus Tupiocoris; species Tupiocoris notatus. Next base: position 344,135 of record JASJUZ010000752.1, on the reverse strand, counting down.
TATGTTTGTTATTCTGTGAACAATCGATAATAGATGTGATTATGTTTTCCATTGAGCTCTTTGTGGCCTCAATTTCGATATAGTTAGCATAAATGTTTTCTTCTAGTGCAACTGGCAGCATGTTACTGTGGCAGCCCTGTGAAATGCGCCCAAACATTCCACTGTATGCATCAGAGGACTCTCGCAATATTCTCCTCTTGGTCTCAAGCTATGAGCTTGATTGAGCGGATTTCAAAGTTACTCGACTCAATACGCATGACCCTTGATAATATACCTTTAGGTTGTTTAAAAAAAATATATTCTTGCAGCTCCCCGTTAGTTTATTGATTACATTAAATTATTATACTTTAGCGCTGAGTGACCGTACAATCTTCTCTCAGATGAAGTTCACTCCATGTTGACTGAAACAAATCGACAACTTGATCTCTTGACTTCCAAAAGCTGGTAGTACAATCCTTTTTCCACGGTTCAAGGCTTCAAATCGTATCGTCGGCTTTCTTCATAAAGATCGCTCTTTCTCAACTTCGGATAATTTCATCCATCATCTTGCCGAAAGTTTTCTCTCGCGCGAGAAACTTTTCAAAGCTTCTCTTACGTCAGGGTTCAGTAATTCAAGAAGTTGTCAGTGAGGGAAACGTAGAAATAAAAATAATTAAAATAACTCGGTACAAAAGTGAGTTCACTCTGTCCGAGGTTATTTTATGCGAGTCGGTAAAAAAGATTTGCGACATAGCAAAGGGAGAAAGAGGAGAAACAAAAAAGCGGGAAGGAAGGATTCTCTTGCGGAGCCAACTTCCTTTTTTCCAAAGGAGACCTGACCGAAGAACCGAGACAGTGTTTCACCCAAGTTTGTAGGAGCGTTGGGAATACTTTCAGAAATGTGGAGAGCAGCTGAAGAAAGAGAAGCGCAAATAAAAGAGTCCAACTTGTTTACCCAATATCGGAGTCGAATAAGAATCTTCCGTGTGAACTCATCACGTTTCTTCTTTCGGTTTTCACTGCTGAATCGTACCTGCTTGGTATGTCCGTACTTTTCCCCAACTTTCCAACTGGACTCGTAATTTTCGAGAACAATTCGGTGAGGACCGTCGTGAGCTTTTTCAGCCGCTCGCCGCTCCCTGAAATCTCCACTATCCGAAATTTATTCATTCTCCTCGAGGGTTTACGTAGTTCGTACTTTTTGTTTATTATTCCCGCGGTAAAAAGTTTCACGTCTCCCTCTAAAATACTCATACTTCTCGTTTCAAGGGTAATCTTCATATCTGGAATCTATTGCGCTAAGTAATAGATGACTAGGTAGCCTCTTTATGATGAAACTCGGTGGATTCTAAGGATAATATGAGGGAGAAATAGATTTTCCAGCGGTGGTCGGCATCTAACTATAGAATACCGGTAAATGAAATTGATTTATTTACTGATCTATATACCCAATTAACTGAAGATTGCAAAATCGGATTAGAGGTTATTTCTAGGCAGTTATATCAAAATTGAATGTTAAGCGTTCATTTCACGCATTTCGTCTTCAGTTCGGATCTGCTGGACTTGGCAGCCGTTAGAATCAGCATGTAAGAAGCTCTCGTTGGCCTCTTAAACTTTCAGAACATCCTCCTCTTCCCTTAAAAGGAATAAATCAGCCTAGGGCCCCTGACTTGGGCGAGAGAGTGCTAATCGCGAAGCATAACTCACGAGTATTACTGCTATCAGAGGACAGGCCGCTTTTTGTATCCACGGTCTCGTCCTTTAGTTATCCTCCGGTCCTATTTGGCCCTTTTAAAATAAGCGAGTTGGCCAGTGACGGAGGTTTTCCGCGGAGGAAAAACCTTTTGTCTTCATTAGAGACCCTTTCTAGTTCTAGCTTACCCCTCTCGCTCTCTCTCTCTCCGGTCATCTTTGCCTGAAAATTCCGTCTCCCTCGCTAGCACGCTGGTGTGACCCGCCGCAGCGACGTCGGCCCAAAATAATTAGCGAGGGAATTTTAAGCTTCGGCTCTCGTGAAAACCTAGACTCTCCTCTTCCAAGCGTGAAAAACGGCCGGGGAAAATTATGGAGACTAAATCACAGTTTGTCACTGGGAGTTTTCATTAGGCGGAAAAATTAGAAACGTTTTTACCGAAAGGAAAAGCTCATCCATCACTTTTTTCATGAATTTACAAGATGAAAGTTATAAGTTAATACGGGGTGATAAATTATCGCACGTTGTACAAGTGAATTTTTAGAGAGTGCATACTCCCGAACGGTGCACAATTAGAGCGACCCGTTTCTGGCTGAATTAAAATTGAAGATTCAATTATGTCTTGGCAATCAGACATTTCTGAATTAGGAAGAAAGCTGGATGTTAAGGAATCTAGTAATTCGACGCAGGGATGAGCTTGAGATGTAAGTAGCGACGTTATCTCCTTTTGAACTTCTATACTTCGAGCGCTTTCGCCATTCAAGCCATCTTCAGGGAACATCTTCTTCATAACTTTTTTTCAAAATAGGTCCCGTAAGTAGCTGTACATGGCTGGGATGGTCAAATTTCTAAAACACGTCCGCTTTTTGAACCTAGAGTCTAATAAATTAAAATAATAAATAGGGGGACTAGATTCAAATGCATGGGTGACTAGAAAGGGGAAAATTTGAACATTAAAAGGGCATGAGAATGACTAGAATACAACGTAGCTACTATACTATACTATAGAAAATGTAACAGCATACTTGACACCTATCAACGTACAATATACCTGAAAACTAATCGAAACGATCGCGCCTTCTAATATTATTTTACTGTAACAGTTCACGTTGTTACACTGAAGCTAAGAAGGTAAGCGAGAGAGAAAGAAGATATAGATTATAATATGAATAGATAGATATACATACGAACATGAGTTCGGCTTACACAAAAAATATAGGATAAAGGGCAGAGTGTAGATACGAGGGGCAGCAGCTTTAGTTTTGATAAAACGTGGTGAAACGTTGTAGTATTTTGACGTACACTGTGTTAACCTGGTTATTATACCCAGATTTTTTTTAAACCATCTAATTTACAGTGTGACCTTCGTCGTAACTGCTACTATTAGTTCAATTCCTTCTGTTAAAACATCTTGATTTATCTTTCCTATGCGGTGAGCATTAAAAATAAGCCTTAGCTTACTTTTGTCGTTAGGTTTGTATTTCCTTGTATCCCAGCCGTCCACAAAAAGTTCCCCCATGATGCAGGCGGAGAAAGTAAATCGGCGAGCAAAAGGTGTACTTCTCTGATGCCATTTCGATACGAGAAAAATTGTTTTCCATTTTTCTGTCACTTAAGATCGGGTGAGGACAGAGTTTCAATGCTGCCCACGCCGGCTGTCCCTTCCTAAAGTATACGTTATCCTTCTGCACTTCGCAGTAGACTTTTTTCGATTTAACCGCAGACCTCCCTTTCCACCCTCTTAACTGGAAACCCGTGTAAGAAACGATACGACTGGTCATTTCGACTGGCCATGCTCACGTCACATATTTCATACCGAGTCTGCTGGTGACATCGGTTCATAAGAAAACCTTTCGGCCGTCTTTTTTCACGGATATCGTAAAGACTGATATATAAGCTCCTAAGAGTCGGCGATGAATTTGGATCGCTTGCTATAAATTTTACTTTTCTCGTAATTTAGTACATCTGAATCATTTGATGTATGTATATAAAGTTAAAAAAAGTTTGAAACTTCCTGCGCCCGTTCAAATTTGTCGAATAAATTCGGGATGTCCCGAGTATGCTGATGAGAAACTGTCCCGAAGTAATATACTGCATTCTTTCCCTCCTTCTTCTAAGCTTAACTCCCGCTTGTTTTAAATCCACTCATTTTTTCAAATCATAAATCAACCAATTGAAAATGAAGTATAAGTACTGCCTTTATTGTTACACTCTACAAATGTATAAGTACGTGAAAGCTTCGAAAAATAACGGAAAGTACCAGGTGCCAAATGAGTCCCAATTTTCATACTGAATGCCTCACTCCGCGAATAATTAACACACAATTTAAAAAACGTAGCGATTTGTCGCATATGCATTTGATTCGACTTGAGGTTGAGACATTATTGGCAAAGTTATCTCATTCTGCATTTCTATATTTATAAATATAGAGCCATTAAAAAAGAGGTTTTGTTTAGGGGAAAAAACCAAATATCGGGTCGAAAGATCGAAGACGAACCAAATACACTTATGCCCAAGCTCACTGCACTGGCACAATTGAACGTGTGAATGCGACCGAGTTGTTCTGTTCAGCTTGTGCAAGTTGATTTGCTCAAATGGCGTTAACGTGTAAGCTCACCTTTTGGGACTTCAACTAATAGACTAGATGGTCCTTCCAAATCGTGATTAAAGCAAAGGAATAATGAACCGCTGTAAAATTATTCGCCGCGGTTTTTTCACTGTCTTCTTCACTATTATTCTTCACTCTCTTCACTATTCCTCACAGCCTTCGTTAGACTTTTCGGGGATCTTCAGATTTTTAAAGCTAGTTAGGTATTTCAGCCGTTTTTTTCCACCTACTTATATTGCAACTCAATGGTTGAGAGGAAGAAATAGATTGTCCTCGAAAAGCACGCAACGGTCATATTTAACTGACTTCACAAAGTTCTTCGGTCGCTGTTTAACTAATTTCTTATCTGATGCGGCAAACGCTGCTCGTCTTTTCGCCTACGGGAATTGAACGACGAAATCCCGCAGTCGCTGGGCACGCGATTTCGCCATTATCAAACTATTAAAGCCGCAGTCAAGCAGTTGATCGACCAAACAACCCGGTAAAACACGGAGAAGTTCGAAAACAAAACTAAATTGGGAAACTAGTTTCAACATTTTGTTAATCCTAAAATCAACCTCATTCTCACAACTAGAAACCCTTAGTACCTGATGTATCTTGTATTCAATGCCTCAATCTTGTATTAAGAGTACTACCCACAGTATTACCCGATCTGTATACAAGAAGCGCATATTTTCTTGGTTGATAGATTTATAGGTGATGAGAACGCAGAAGAGATGCTCAAAATAGATAATGCGTAAGATGCGAATGTTTTATTATAGTTCCTATTCCTAGTCGTTTATGTACACAATCAATTATAAGAGAAGAGTACATCAAAATGATTCGCTTGGTTGTCGTCGCATCTATTGTCGTAGAGGGGTTGTGAGGGGGAGAAAAACTAGGCGACTTATTCTCCGGGTTTTTAATGGCTGGCCGAGCACTTTCGCCCATTCGGGCATCCTCAGGGCGACGTGGAACCATGAGGTCCGGCTGTGGACCTCATGGTTCCACGTCGCCCTGAGGATGCCCGAATGGGCGAAAGTGCTCGGCCAGCCATTAAAAACCCGGAGAATAAGTCGCCTAGTTTTTCTCCCCCTCACAACCCCTCTACATCAAAATGATTGTTTTTTTTTTTTTTTCATTTTTTTTTTTTTTTTTTTAATTTTTTATTCAAGCAGTCCTTGCGGTTCTAGTCCGTCCACTCAGGCTCAGCCAACTTACGGACTATATTATTCATATATAAGTCTTATACGCTGTTAAATTTTCTTGTAGCATTTACCGAATGAATTTCTTCTCTCTCTCTTCTCTCTAGTGGCACTCTCGAACCATCGAATTGAGCGTTGCCAATCAAAGCTGCAAGAAATGACTATTGTTATGTATTGAGCAGGGTTCACAACATCTGTCATATAAGATTCTATATCCTTAGCTTGAGTATCCTGACTATTGCTTAGTATATTGCAGACCTCACTGCGTGGATCTTGAACTCTTAAAGCACCTATCCTAGCATCCTAGAGAAGCTTCCTATTCTTCCTATTTTTTTTCTTGAACAAACCTTACTAGGATTTGTCAGTTACTGAAAAATGTATTGCCAAATACTACTCATAATACAATACTGTAGACTCATGTTCGCCCTATATGGAAAATCTATCCCTTTCCGCACACTTGAGGCTACTTGAGATACTAGAAACGCTATCGGAACGTGTTGTGTTTTCAATACTCGTAAATCAGACTTGAAAGGGAGACTTCGCAATGGAACACGTAAAGCGAATCGTTGCGGATGTTCAGCTTTTCTTGAAAACCTCTCGAAATAAGATTCGAAACATGGGAAAGGCCGGGACGTTGTAAAATTTACTGCTACGAAGGGCGAAGAGTGACCGGAGGGAAACCGAATCCGTCGAAGGAATGAGAAAACAAAAACAGTCCGTCGTCTCTGGAAAAAAACCGGTTGATTTACTCTTTGTCTTTCGTCAAGAGCTGAATCAATAACAACGTTCTTCTTTTTTCCTCTATTTATTTCCATCGCCTCGTCTACAGCATTGTACGTATAAATTAATATACATTCTTCTTGTGAGATGAGACAAGAGAACGGCATTTGAACAAACTGAACACCGGGATTTGAAATACAGGTGGTTTAATTTTGATAGATGGAAAGCCTTGAGATCATCTTTACTCAACATGTAGCTGTCGTTAATTCAAAATTTGAGTGTGCACTTTTATACAATTTGCTTGATTTTTTAATTGGTTTAATTTGTTACTAAATTGAACATGGAAGTACTGTGTGACCAATGGTTTCCTCGGGTGTCCTTGCTTAGGGAGCTAAGACCAGGCTTGCTCTTCCTTGCTCATTCCTGGGGAATGTGTGTACAGTGGGGTCGATTTCGTACACTCTCACGTATCCCTATAGGAAGGAATCTCCTCTAAGTTAAGGCTAGTGGGGTCTGTCCTTTCCGATTCCTTTTCTTACCACACAATACGGTTTCATATTGCTGCAAAGAACGAAAACCGATTGGCGGGTGTTTTTTCAGCTGCCCTCTTCAACGCAGTTCTTTTACTTATTCAATATGTTTTCAGTCGTCATATTTCTGCAAGAATAATATTTTTATTTTATTTATTCAAATTACTTAATTTAAAGTAAAATTAATTGCCTGACAATACAGCTGAAGAGAATGAGTATATAACGATTTCTATGGCTCCACTAATGATCGAGTTATCTCGTCAAGTATCTCGAAATCTCGAAAATTTCACATTACCTCGAGATTCATTTAAGCTATCAACTCCGTTACGGTCCCATACGATTCAGCGTCGAAAAATCCGCATAAAATTATATTAAACATACCCATGTTTCAAAAACCTGGGAGGATGCGAATTTTCCCCATCGAATCCCCCCCCTTAATACCCTCAAAATTGAGGTAGCGGTTTGGCTAAAGAATTGAGCCATTGCAAGGCAAATAATGATTTTTGTCGAACATATCAACAATTCAGCTATCATAGTTTCCTCAGAAAATTGTTGACGAAGGACAGAAAGAATTATACTTTGTTCGACAGTACATGCCTTGAGACGTAAAACACAAATTTTAAGGGGTTTGGACATTTTTTTTTCCTGAGCAATAACAATGGTTTATCATGGAATAATAAACGATAACAATTTACATCGCTCGTTCTTGCCGATTGTCGTTGAACGTGTGTTTTTCTTTCTGCTCTACCTTTCGATTCTGGTTAACTGTGTATTGATTCACGCGCTGAGATGACGAAGGGCAAGTCGCAAACCGATCGGTCTGAGGGTTTCGTATAGAAATGGAGAGTTAATCGCCCTCGCCCAGAAAACGTTTCGACCTCATCGCAGGAACTGGAAGGTGAGCCTTCACGCGTTCCTCCCACATACGTATACTTTGCGAACACGTTCAAATTGCTTATGGATTTTTCATTAAAGATTAAAGAGCGGAGGGATTCATCGGAAAACCACAACTCATCAGGGCCAGCCTAACCGGGCGAGATCCCGCCGCTTCGCGTAATTAGATAAGGCGCACGAGGCCTGGCTATCCGCGTCGGTTCCATAGCGCGATCCTGGATATCGTAGAGATGGTGAGGAAAGGTGGAAGCTAGTGAGGAAATTGATATTAGAGGGGACGACGTCGTAGCTCGTCCCGACAGGAAACCGCAGCATAGCCGACCTCACGAGGCAATTACAACCTTTCCACCGAAGTTATCTCTGGTAATTCGTTAATTACTAAGAACTAGAAGTAAATCGACGGATTCGGCGAGCGTGAAATGGAAAACGCTTTACGACGAATATGCCCAACTGGATTGGGTTTAAATTGAGTTGGGAAATTGTTGGGACAAACTTGACTCAAAGCAATAACTCTAATTTTGAGATAAATTGACGTTGCTGAAGAATTAATAGCCGCCCATTTGACATTTTCGCTTCACGGATAGTAGTTTTTCTCTGTATGTATTTTGCACATTGAAGTATTGTGATCGAAACGTAAGGGAATTGGAAAATATTCCATAGTACAATGCTCAGGTCCAAACTCACAGCAGGAGCGAGTTTTTGCATTTTCTGGTGTTTCACCATGGTAGCCAGGGCGAGTTTTATTTATTTTATTATCACAGAAGAGTCTGATCAATAAGAATGTGAAAATTCAAGCCCGAATATGTTTTCACTTATGGCTTTTCAATTATTTTCTTTCTGCTCTGTTCTATTATTCTTTCTGGACCATGCACTCGTGTCCCTAACATTTGTGTGCCACCTGACAACAGATAGGTATTTATAAGTTGAAACTCCTTAGCAGCTATAGTAATTTCAATAATATTTCTATTTCTTAATTATCTTATCAAAACTTTAATTATTCGTCTAAGAATACAGCTTAAGAAAGTGTGTGATGAACGTTCCTAAGAGTATAGAACGGTTTTTATTTCTCCACAAATGTTCGAGTTATACCGTCTCGCAAAATCTCGAAATTTTCGCATAAAAACTGCGTTAACTCGAAAACCATTAAAGGTATCTACACCTTTGTCTGTGAGCAGGTGGAGAATATGACATTTTACTCCCCTCAACATCACTCTTAAAATTGAGATATCGATTGGTGAAAAAATGGCACCATCGTCAAACGATGATTAATTTTTTGTGATAATGTCAACTATTAAGCTATTATAGTTTCGTCAGAAAAGTGTTGACGGCGGACGAAGAGATTTTTTTTTATCGGATATTCGGATATCACATGCCTTGAAATGTAAAACATCACTTTTTTTGGGGGGATAACAATGGTTTATTATTATGTAGTTTACAATAGTTAATTAAATTTATTATCATTAATAAACCGATACTTCTTCTGAGACACGTTTTGAAACATTTTTGAATCAACAGACCGGTTAACTGGAACGTCCAGCATCATTCCTTCCAACTGTAGATTCACTAATGCCTTGTTAATTAGAGTATTTTGTTAAATATTTTCTTCAAAACTTCCAAGTATTCGGAAAGTGAGAGAAAACCGCCATAATTTATTGCCGTCCCATAGAATAAAATTCATATGCGGGATCTAACGAACGCGTCTTTGGCTTCAATACAGCGAAATCTCACCGTTACTCGGACTTGTTCAACGTTCAAAAATTATAGCTAAGCTGGTACGATAACACGTCGGTTAACTTGGACGTTGAAGACTTCTACTCAACGTGTTGCCTTTACATCACCCAAAACGCCCCATTCCAGACGGAGCCGATCGTTTCCAAAAACTGTTCAAGTTTCCCTTCTCTAAGTGCGACTGTACAGAATGGGGAACAATTTCCGCAGTTTGACTTGCGAGCGGAAATGTTCCGGCCCTTTAGTTTCACAGCCTAGTCCATTTGTATCTAGAGGCACACTTACGAATCTGTTTTCCCTCTAGTCTTACCGGGATTCTCTTCGAGGTCAGAGGTTTTTAGAAGGATTTTCCCTATTAAAGTGTTTTCTTATCATAATATTTTGTTTATTGAAATTTTAATGCTTTATGTATTTATTGATTGATGAAATAAATTTAAAAACAGTATATGAATAACATTTTAATAAATTAACTAAAAAATATATCATAATAATAAATTAAATTTATATTATTATTAATTGTTTGATTTAATTGTTATGAATAATAAATGTTACGAATAATTGTTATGAATATTATGTTTTATTACTACGATAAAATAAAATATCATTTAATATTATAAAAAATGAATAAAATTATTCATTTAATTTAAAACTTGTACAACTTAGATTTTTTAAAGTAAAAAAAAAAAAAAATGAAAATTGGTCATATTAAAGGAAAGGAATTTTTTCCAATTGTCAGTAGGATTCTAGAAGGAAAAGAGAATTGAGATAGATTGTTTACTCATATTGATGAGATTAAAGATTCGCAAGGTAAACAAGTCAGATTTAGATGTACTAATTCTTCGACTCTTCAGGAAGAAAATTGAGGTTATTTTTACAAATTAGACAAACCTACAGTGTATTCCAAGGTTATTATTAATTTTTTTTTTTTTTTTTTTTTTTGGAGAAGCTATTGATTAAAATATGTCTCCCTAAGGGGCTCATAGAGTTGAAAGCGCATGACTAAGGCTTATGAGAAAGAGAATAGTTGTTCTCGGGTAGATTTTTATCATTTTTTTGCGACTCTTCCAAACTAAATTTGTTTAATTTTTTTTGTCTTTCAGAGTTTCTCCGTAGATGTTGGTGGAATTCCAGCTATCGAAGATCATGAAAGGTAACAACTATTAGCTTAAGACTCAAGTTTATTCCAGGGGAAATTGCGACAATAGGAAAAAATCCATGTGCGTTAATTCCTTATGAAATACAATCCCTATAAATTTCTTTTGCAAACGCACTTAGTCCTTTTCGACAACAGCTGGAATGTGATAGGGCACAAAGCGTGCCCGTTACGGCTAAGATATCACTCGGCTATGAACTTTCTCGGTTTCTCCTCTGTTTCCATTTTCCCCGTATTGTGACTTCTCCGTTCGCTTTCTGCCTTTTCCATTCTTCCTTTTACACTCCATAAATCGATTTTAAAGCGCTCCGTTTTTCTCGAAGTTAGAATATAACCTTTCGAGTTACAATATACCGCGCACTTGAAAAGGCGTTTTTATTGGACCACCAGTTGAATTATGACTACGAGCAATATTCTCGGCGAAGTTTGCTACGTTTAAGTGGAAAACCGAAGAAAGGTTTCGCTCGAGCTATTGAAACACCGAGAATGCACAATAAGCTCTATTATTCGTTATTGTAGAGAAATCGCACTGTAATTCTGGAATGTATGAGGTTAAATACGATTATTGATCACGAAACGAACGATCTCAACGTACAAGAAGTCGTAACTTGAAAACGCTTCGAACATATTGTACTGTGGTTTGTTATTCCTTTTATTCAATTTTGATTCATGCAGACCATCGATTTGTGACAGCATTCTGAACGTTTCCACCTAACAACAGATTGGTAACTGTTATGGAAAACTTTTTAGCAGCTATGGTAATTTTTTTCTTTCTTAATTATCTGATAGGGATTATTATTAAATTTCAATATTATTATTTTTATTGTTTGATAAATTTTCCTAAGCATTGTCCCAGAAACCAATCGGATTCTGCTATTTAAACGGTTATGTTTCAAATTACGATAGTATCGTGACTCGTGGATGGATAATTTTTGGACGGCTCTAGTGGCGAAGGTTTACCTCACCGGCAACATCGTTATGTCATGCAGTATCAACTGATCATCTCAGGGGCCCACACATCTACTCATAATAATATGATTTCTACCTTTTTTTAGCTTTCTGATAGCTCTCTTGGATAATAAAGAATGGATTTAACAATGAAGAAAATCCTATCAGAACGAAAAGCATGCAGTGTTAAGGACGCAGCAATTTCGTTCCACCGATTATTTACAATTTTGATGATAGATCCTCGATTCCAATATTTCTCATTAAACTGATTGAGAGTGAAGTTCGGAAAGACTCGATTGTCATCGAGCTTTGGGTGTATTTAATTCCATCATCAACCTATCAAAATCATTCTCATTCTCTTCTTCATATTATATGATTCAAAAACCAAATTTCCATATTTACTCACTCCGAGTCTTGTCAAACAGATGTGGACATATTATCACGCCACTCTGAACCATCGGTTTCAAAATAAGGAAGTATAAATTGTAAACAATATTTATGATTATAAACTATAAATAAAACGAACTTGAAAATTTAAATTAGATACCTGATCTAATACGTTATTCAAATCAAGCATTGAGATCGATAACCATAACAATAAAAACTCTAGGCATCATCAATAATTGTAAGCTACTGATCAAAACTCGTACAATACTAAAGCACAGGCTCAAAAAACAACAAAGCAAAGCCAGTTTGTTTGTTTCGTCGCTTCCACATTGCTCCTAATAAAAGGCTGAAAAAATTAACAAAAGAATCGGCGACTGGAATACTCTTATATATTTTATTCTTATACAATATTCTTATACTTCTAGTTTGCTCAGGCAATATCGGAATAACCGCTAGAAGATCTCGTGCTTATTTCGACTTGTGGTTCATCAATCGGTTTCTCGCCCCTCATTGATGCTATTGCCTCCTCCAAAACTTCCCCCCGTAGATACTAAAATTTACATTGTTTTCATCGCTTCACTAAATGTTTCTGTGATATCAACCATTGTCAATGCATAACTCTTAAAAATGAATTCTACTAGGCCTAAAAGGTTTTTTTCAGATATTTGAACTGTTAGCTCGTGGCATTTACTCAGTTAGCTTGGTAGTTCGAGGACTGGACTTGGAAAAACTGAAGATGTGTGAGCGCGAGGCAGGTGGTGACCGAACGGATGATTTCTGATTGTTCATGACCTGTCAGATCATGATCTCAAGGTCACTTCATCAGTCGGCTTGCAGGCAAGCCATCTGTTTGTGCGGTCAGTTTCCGTCAGGCCATTTTCACCAGTATTTCTACTTGCAAATTATTAACTGAGGCGTGGCCTGTTGAAGGCCACCTTGAAGCACGACGCGTACAGTCCAGATAGTTGGCCTGCAGGCTTTTGATTGTTTGTTGCCTGATCTTTAGAGTTATTGGTCCTTGGTTCCGTTACTGCTTGCTGGCTATTGTATGGTGCCCTAGTTTGGGAATCTGGCCCCTGAAAGAATGCCTCCTCCAAAAATGTTACACCTGATCCCCATTGGAGTTCGATTCCTATGAGATGACGATATTATAAAATATATTCCTTAGTTTCAGGACGTTACCTGATTCAATATAATTCATCAGAAGCGTTATAATTCTTCATAGGATTTCATCACCATCCCGGGATATTGTTACTCTAAATACGCTTTCCATACTCTTCGAACTCCTCTCTCCGAAAACCGTCCCTCTCGACCGTCCTGTTTGAAGTTATTGAAAACTTTATCTTCCCACTTTATTGATCTTCGGCTCAATAAATGCAAGCCCGCTCCCGGCACCAGGAGTTTTGAAGCTCTTCAGGTAGGAAAAGAAGATAATTAAAATGAAGGGACGAGATCCGAGGAAAAGTCCTCGAACACTGCAAGGGAAACTTTGAGCCCCTCTGGCGCATAGTTCGGTTCATCAAAAAGCCGTGGAGCCTCAATAACTTTCTTCGTGAAAGTTGTCAGGAATGGCGATCGATTCGAGAGAGGATTTTCATATCGCAAACCGTTACACAACTACTAGCTATGTGTCAACGTAGTAGTATAATAGCAGTTATAAAGGTGAAGGGTGCTTCTCGAAACAACTCCAAAAATATAAATTCCCTCTCTGCACTAGACGGTTTCTTGTTGTTCCGCGAAATGTTTTGCCTCTATCCGTTACGACGATTTTAGCTCACGTCTCGCCATTATATCTGTACTAGACGTGTTCCTCTAGGTCTATTTCCCCTCCAGAGCTCTAGCCTGCTCGAAACCGCCGAAGGGCTGTTTCAAATTAGTTCTATCAAGATGTTCTGCAACCTCGGTGGCACCACAACCCCTACCTTATCGTTCTACATCGTTGGGTCGCCCAAGTGATTTATAGAGGTCGACTATGAGAGGCTCTCTTGGGGACTTGAGCGTCCGTAAAGCAGCATGTTCCCGAGATAACTCATTGAATTTACCAACGGCATACCTATTTTGAAAGTGGTTCGTACAATTAATCGATCGGACGGTTACTCGATTCTCATTGAAGCCTAAATCTAAAATTCCAATTACAGATTTTCAACGATGCCTAAACATTATAAATTAGTTTCGAGTTATATGTCTGTAATTTGAGTTCGAACAACCATTGAATGATTGTACAAGAATTCTGCATAGAATCAGAGATAGTCGCTAGATTTTCTCCTGCCATGCCCTATGATGGAAAAGTCTTCTTTTGGTATACTATTCTATAATTTATGCAATTTTAATTTCTTGGAAAATAAATTCTAACTCTTCTCAAAAATTGATGTTATACTTTTAAGGTATATATCTAAAAAACAACGTAAACATGGAGGTAATAAAAAATTTCTGTCCGTCCGCCGTCAACTATTAAAGCTACATGATTGAAATTTTCACCAAAAATCAATCATGGCCTGACAACATGGCTCGATTCCTTAGCCAAATTTCAAGGTTATATAAGGAAGAAATTACGCTTTCCGATGTTTAGAAACATAGGTGGGCTTGATATCAATTTTAATAGATCGAGACTATAACGGAATCCACTGCTTCAAGGTTTCCCAAATTATCGCAACTATTACGTTGCATTTTCGAGATTTTTCAGAAATTTAGCAAAACGATCCGTTTCGAACTATGAAACAACATGACACACTTTCTGAAACTTGAGCTAAGCCAAATGGTTCGGCTTTGAATTGTTTAAACTAGATAAAGTATTAAAAAAATTACAATTACGATATTTTTTGAGTTTTCTCTTAAAGCTAGTAACCTTTTGGTGGTGGAAACGTTCACAAATTATTGGGATTGTGACTATTGTTAGTAAATGATCTCCTTTTATCATGATCGAAGCGGAAGATTAATTAATTAATTAATTAAGATTAATTAAACCACTGGAAAATCATTGGCAAACTTTTGTTCTCATCGTCGCAGTCTTGATTAGTCGTCGAAAAACTAGGCGCTTCATTCTCCATATTTTTATGGGCTGTCCGAGCACTTTCGTTCATTTGGGCATCCTCATGTGATCCACATCCCTCAACGGGTGAAAGTCGTCGAGATAGCGAATAAAAATATGGAGAAATGATTGCCTCGTTTCTCTCCCCCTCAACACGACAGAATGAAACTTATTTTTCTTCTCGTTGCATTTCTTCGTTGAGGGGAAGTAACCAAGATGCTCGAAAAGGTGAGAGTGCTCTTCCAACGAACAAAAGCTCGGAGACCCCTCAGGAGTTCACCATTTCACACCGTCAAGTGTCGCAACATAAAATATAACACATTTTCTCATAACCGAAGTGAACACGCACTTATATAAAATTTCCAATCAGAAAAAGGAGCGAAAGGTGCGAGAATATTATTGGCTACGTATAAACTCGAATATAAAGCGATAAGGGAAATAAACCGCTGATAAGGGAGCGTAACTTTTATGGATATAGTAAAAATAACGTTACGACTTTTCGCCCTCGCCGAGGGATGGTATTTAATAAACGTTCCTGCTTTACGATTCCAACCGCTCGCTAGCGATAGGATACTCATAAAGTTTATACCAAGTAGCGGGCGTGACGTGATAAATGCATCCATCGCAGAGCAGCCTCGGTGAGATAACACGGCGAGTTTGGGGTCATTAGAATGCGAAGTGGGAAAATACCGAAGGTTATCGAGAATCCGACAGAACTAGAGTTTTCGGCTTCTAACCATGTTGCTAAGCTAAGCTGAGAAGCTTTCTCAAACCGGCGTCACACGGCCTCGAAACGTTTCTCATCACTGTCCTGGGTTGGTGAGGGGGAGAAGAACCAGGCGACATATTCTCCGATTTTGGTTTATTATTCAATAATAAACCATTGTAATCGCCCAAGAAAAAAAAATTTCTAACCCCCCCTCAAAATTTGATGTTTTACGTTTCAAGGCATGTAGAATCCGAATATCCAATAAAAAAAATTCTGTCCGTCCGCCGTACGCCGTCCGCCGTCCGCCGTCCGCCGTCCGCCGTTAGCAGTTTTCCGGCCAAACTGTAAGAGCTAAAAATTTGAAATTTTCACCAAAAATCAATCTCGGTCCAAGGACGGCCCAATTCTTGAACCAACTTGCTAGCTCAATTTTAAGGGTATTTTTGGGTGGTTTTGAGGGGGAGAAAATTCATATTTTCCAAGGTTTTTCAGAAAAATGTGTACGTGGTATCAAATTATATAGATTTTTGGACGCTGAATCGAATGAGACCATCACCGGGTCGATAGCTTTATTGGTTCTCGAGTTATCGCAGCTTTTGTGCCGAATTTGGGAGATTTTCACAAATTTGGCATTAGGGTATAACTCGAGAGTTCTTGGAGCTATAAAAATCGTTCTATACTCATTGGAATGGTCGTCAAACACTCTCTCCAGCTGTATCGTTAGGCAATAAGTTTAGCTTTTAATTAGGAAATTAAGAAAAATAAAAATGATTAAAATTACAATAGTTGCTATGGAGTTTTCCCCTATAGTTACCATCTGCTTTTCGGTGGGAATGTTCACAAATGATCGGAATATTTAAAATGACAAATGGATAGTCTTCTTAAATCAATATTGAAGCGAAATAATAATAAACCACTGTACAATCATTTGCAGCGTTTTTTATTTACTGGCCGAGTACTTTCGCCCCTTCGGGCATCCTCAGGGCGATGTGGAACCATAGGTTCCATAGGTTTTAACATAAAAAATCGGAGAATATGTCGCCTGGTTCTTCTCCCCCTCACCAACCCAGTACAATGAGAGATGCGACGACTCAACCAAGAAGTTCCTCATCACGTTTTATATCGTCCATTTTTCTCTGCGAAGAAAGCCCTTAACAATTGAATTCACGACTAATAAAGTTGTATATGATGGTACGAAATTTTAATTAATATTCTTACATTATGGGAATATTGACAGGAAAACTTGAATTATGATTCAAAATCCCTCGCATCAATCACGCCACGTGTTTCCCGTCTACCGAGATCGAAGCGTTTCATCCCGCGTATTGCGAATTTTGCTACCGGTTGAAGCAAAAACTCCATATTGCTCAGTGTGTATTAAAAATTCGGGGAAATTAAATTGTCTAGAATTCACAGAGCTCTGAAAATTGTTCTATTATTTGAAAGCTCTTCAGGCGTTCTATTCTACCAATTCAGGTGAGTGTAAAGTGGTTATATTTTATGGAAAAATATTAATTATTAGAATTAGGAATGTTAATATTTCGAAAAATGTCGATACTTTTTGAGAAACTCGATAGCTGTATATCGATACCAAGCATGACCTTTTATTGGCTTTTCATATTGATAAGAACCAAGAAAAGTTTATTAGTGTGGAGATTCTATTGGCTGGAAACACTCATGAAGCTTAGAACGTGAATCTAGATCCATAAATTGGCTGAGAACCATTTTCAGTTCCAGTGCATCTCTTATCCTGCGCCCCATAATTTCCGAAATTATTACTTCAGCACTGAAAAATTCGCTGAAATTAATCATGAAACAATTTTACAATATTGGCAGCGTTTTTCTTCGAGAAACCTGATTGGCTCCAATCAGGTTTGGACTATTCAGCAAACCTTGGTTCGATTTAGCGTCACCCCAGTGTTTGTCGCATAAATTATTCAAGATTAATGGTAGGTTTTCTTCAGGCGACCGCGACGTTCAAGCGCCGAGGGTACGATTGGCGACGCTGCTTGTTCAATTCGCCCGCGCCTGCGTATTCGGCGCCAACCGTAGACAACCTACATCACTGGAACGCATCGCGAGCCCAACTTTTCCCTCCTCAGGCAGTGGCTAAAAGCCATTCAACCGAAAAGCACTTAACTTCGGTTTACCGCCTTCTCCTGGGATGAAAACTTCGACTGCAAAGTCCCCGAGGAAGAGGCAATGAAAAGCGTCGGGAAGACGGAAGAGGGAATCGTACAAAAGGGGCCCAGTTTGGCAAGGGAACTCTGGAGGGATGAACCCGGTCGAATATATACGAGGGTCTCCATCACCAAAGCTATCCTTTCCTATCCAAAGCTATAGAAGGGGTGGTTTACTAATTGCTTATCTAAATTCAACTTCTTCTCCTCAACCGCAGCGAACCCCCGGTTTCACTTTTCTTCCCTTTGTCTTTCTTCCTTCGTTGTTTAAATGTCACTCTTCCCTCCAAATGGGGAAAAAGGAAGAAATGTTGATATTTATGGCGATTCCAAGAAAACATTCGAAGCCCTCCGCAAGACGATTTTGGGGGCGAATTTCTTATCCGATGCCTCCCGGCGAAAAGGGGAGATATGCGTCGTTAGGCGTTGCAACGGTTCATCTCGAATTCCAACCCTGCGAATTTGGGTTCTCTGCGAATTTTACTTGGGAAAATGTGTGTATAGTTAGCGTAATTCACCTGCTAGTTCAGCCTACGAAAATCTATCCTTATTTCCGGTCCATTTTCCCGGAGCACGTGTAACGCACCCCGCGGGATTTGAGTTCATCAATATTTCCCTTGAATGCCTCCACTTGCTTACGGGCTTGGAACTGAAAATTTCCCCGTCGATAATACCGAAAACTGAGTGTCATCGATTCCCAAAAACACAAAGAACGAGCAGATTCGGCAAGTCACCTTACTGTAGTTTTTATCGCGTACAATCAATTAACTTGGTAATGTCGTGTATTATCTGCGGTTGATTTTGGTTTATTATTCAATAATAAACCATTGTAATCGCCCAAGAAAAAAAAATTTATAACCCCCCCTCAAAATTTGATGTTTTACGTTTCAAAGCATGTAGAATCCGAATATCCAATAAAAACGCTGCAAATGATTGTACAGTGGTTTATTATTATTTCGCTTCAATATTGATTTAAGAAGACTATCCATTTGTCATTTTAAATATTCCGAACATTTTTGAACGTTCCCACCGAAAAACAGATGGTAACTATAGGGGAAAACTCCGTAGCAACTATTGTAATTTTAATTTTTTTTATTGGATATTCGGATTCTACATGCCTTGAAACGTAAAACATCAAATTTTGAGGGGGGTTATAAAATTTTTTTTCTTGGGCGATTACAATGGTTTATTATTGAATAATAAACCAAAAAATTCTGTCCGTCCGCCGTACGCCGTACGCCGTTAGCAGTTTTCCGGCCAAACTGTAAGAGCTAAAAATTTGAAATTTTCACCAAAAATCAATCTCGGTCCTACGACGGCCCAATTCTTGAACCAACTTGCTAGCTCCATTTTAAGGGTATTTTTGGGGGGTTTTGAGGGGGAGAAAATTCATATTTTCCAAGGTTGTTCAGAGAAATGTGTACGTGGTATCAAATTATATAGATTTTTGGACGCTGAATCGAATGAGACCATCGCCGGGTCGATAGCTTTATTGGTTCGCGAGTTATCGCAGCTTTTGTGCCGAATTTGGGAGATTTTCAGAAATTTGACATGAGGGTATAACTCGAGAGTTCTTGGAGCTATAAAAATCGTTCTATACTCATTGGAAAGGTCGTCAAACACTCTCTCCAGCTGTATCGTTAGGCAATAAGTTTAGCTATTAATTAGGAAATTAAGAAAAATAAAATGATTAAAATTGCAATAGGTTAAAAAATTACAATAGGTTCTCCTAGTTGCTACGGAGTTTTCCCCTATAGTTACCATCTGTTTTTCGGTGGGAACGTTCACAAATGTTCGGAATATTTAAAATGACAAATGGATAGTCTTCTTAAATCAATATTGAGGCGAAATAATAATAAACCACTGTACAATCATTTGCAGCGTTTTTACTTAGTATTCGAAAGTATGAATTCCTTGCGAATCCCTTAAGTGGATTGTTCTCGACATTGGCTAAATGGTATAAAAGGCTATAAAAACATAAGATAGAATTTTTGGTTCATTATTCAATGATAAACATTTGTTATCGATCACGATGATCTCTCAGACCACAGACACACGGGCACGTGTTCAGAATGCGAATCTTTAGACTGTGTTTCGGTCAAAATATATGGATAAACTAACACCAACTATTTGAGTCAATTATCGAGTAAATTACACTTCAAATCACTCTACATTTCGGGTAGAGTAGCTGAGTGAAGTGAAGTGTTTATAGGAACAGGAATTACTTCAACTCTTCATATTTCTCAAATGAAGGGTTGCAAAGTGCAGGTAAAGAGTTGTTTAGGAATGAGCCTCTTGTTGAAAATACTATGGAATCCAACGAAAATCCATCATCATTTTCTTTGGCCTAAAATGTCAACGGTAACTCTCTTTATCAAAAATTTCCATATCATAGACTTAAATACGAACAGCGAAATTCTTCGGATTTGTTACCAGTTCTTTTTACCATGTACATTGATCAAATCCAGAGTAATCCGAGCTTTAATGCGACCCAGCGGTGACATCTAGGTCAAAGCGTCAATTCATCTAGCGGTTGACGGGGAAAAATGAGCCGAGATTGAATGCCCTTTATCAAAGGTGAGACGAACAAAGATCATTGTGCAGCAGACTTAGGTCAGCCGAAGAGGCCCGTTTGTCCTTTCAATCCGGAAATTTCAAAACCTGTTCAGCCTGTGCTGAAACGAGTTCAATTCTATTTCAGGGTTACTGAACTTTCTCTTAAGGCTGTAATTATGGCACTTCGGATTTCTCGTTGCCTCTAAGAGAACAAATTATTATTATTATAGCGAGAATTTTGTCTGATACCCTGTGCTCAACTTCCGGTTGAATAATAGCCTTTTCGAACTGCTTCACAGTCTAGTCTATGCTTAAGGGTCTTCCAAGTTGGAATTAGCTTTGCATTCTGCAAGACTCTCCCTCTCTTGGAGAGCCGTCACTTTTCGGACTCCCACGAGAGCTACTCCGCTTCAAGCTGACCCCTTACATCTGAACGAGCTACGGTTTTGAAAAGGGGCTTTGGGGAAATTCATTTCGAGGCGTGAAAACACGAGGAACGCTGTCTGGGGCTCAAGGCTTAATAACCCTTTCGTAATTAACTACGCACACGGTCATTAATGCTTTCGGAGCGTTCGGGTTTGTAATTAGGTTGTAGACAGCGGTTTTTCGTTATACGTGTCTATATTACGTTGATTATGTCAGGGATAATATTGCCAAAACACCAAAAACCTAATGAATAGACGAGAAAAACGCTGCAAATGATTGAACAGTGGTTTATTATTCCTTCGCTTCAATATAGATTTATGAAGACTATCCATTTGTGATAGTAACTATTCCGAACATTAGTGAATGTTCTCACCAAAAAACAGATGGTAACTATAGAGGAAAAATCCGTAGCAACTATTGTAATTTTAATCAATTTTATTTTTCTTAATTTCCTAATTAAAAGCTAAATTTTTTGCCTTACCCTACAGCTGGAGAGAGTGTTTGACGACCATTCCAATGAGTATAGAACGATTTTTAGAGCTCCAAGAACTCTCGAGTTATACCCTCATGTCAAATTTCTAAAAATCTTCCAAATTCGGCACAAAAGCTGCGATAACTCGAGAACCATAAAAGCTATCGACCCGGCGATGGTCTCATTCGATTCAGCGTCCAAAAATCTATATAATTTGATACCACGTACACATTTTTCTGAAAAACCGTGGAAAATATGAATTTTCTCCCCCTCAAAACCCCCCAAAAATACCCTTAAAATTGAGCTAGCAAGTTGGTTCAAGAACTGTGCCGTCGTAGGACCGAGATTGATTTTTGGTGAAAATTTCAAGAATTTCGCTATTATGGTTTGGCCGGAAAACTGCTAACGGCGTACGGCGTACGGCGTACGGCGTACGGCGTACGGCGTACGGCGTACGGCGTACGGCGTACGGCGGACAGACAGAATTTTTTTTATTGGATATTCGGATTCTACATGCCTTGAAACGTAAAACATCAAATTTTGAGGGGGGGTTATAATTTTTTTTTTCTTGGGCGATTACAATGGTTTATTATTGAATAATAAACCAAAAATCTGTGTCAAGAAACTTACTAGGTAAGCGTTCCTTACTTTCGGCGATAGCTTACGGGAAGAGGATAAAGAGCTTTTCGCCATTGTACAAGGTGAGACACAACTAACACTACTTGTTGGTACATCCAAGAACCTTCTTCCAAGAATATATTGTTGACCATGACCTCCTTCTTCTTGTGGTCGCTAAGACCAGTGATGTCCACTTCTCTTTAATCGACTTTTGGGGCATCCCCCGCAAAATATCAATAGCGTCTTCCAGTAGCAACTCACGTCTAGAATAAGGAAAAATGTGTTGAGAACCTCAAGTTAGCTTTAGAAGGTGTTCGGTAGGTTTCTCATCTCGATATGAAAAATAGGGGCTTCTTTAAGAACGCTTACACCAAACGTCCTCTCAGCAGCACAATGCCTAGATTCTTTCCTTGGTAACTGTTTCTAATCATCACATAACCACTCCAGATCAAAAAAAGCACAAAAGTTAGGGATACAATTACATTAAGAGTACTCATAAATTTTCATGCCACCCGACGTTAATAAATTCACTTCTTTTTCGAAAGGATTTCCACTGTACAGTAGATAACACAAAACTAGCCATTCCCTCGACATCGTGTGGGCCCAAACTTACAAGAAACAACGAGAAAAGTTTACAATACAAAGTCTTACAAGAAACAACGAGAAAAGTTTACAATACAAAGTCTACAAAGTCTACAATAAAAGTCTACAATACAAAAGGAAAACGCGATACGTTAGTTCATGCCTGCCGTACCCAAAATGACAACCTTCTCACTGGTGGGTTAATGTTTGTCCACTCCCCAGGGCTTTTTTTTTTCTTTTATTCTCCCTTCTTTCGTTCATTTCCATCCCCATTTACATAATCAGTTATCTCATGCGTGCGTATAAAAACTACCTTGTTATTGTCTTCTAAAATCTATAAAGTATTTTTTTATCTATCTCACCAAGTATTAGCAGTGTCATCATAGCCTAATTTATAGTGCCTTAGATACACACCTGAACCGTCTGCGTTCAAATCCGAATCTGATGAGGAACGATTGTAATCGCCCAAGAAAATTTTTTTCTAACCCCCTCAAAATTTGATGTTTTACGTTTCAAGGCATGTAGACTCCGATTTTCGAATAAAAAAAATTCTGTCCGTCCACCGTACGCCGTTAGCAGTTTTCCGGCCAAACTATAATAGCTAAATTCTTGAAATTTTCACAAAAATCAATGTCGGTATTACGACGGTCCATTAAAAGGATGAACGCTGGGAATGTGGGGAAGCTGTGCTTGGAGCGCTAGTTGTGCCTCGCCTTGTATGTACAAGGGCGAAACGCTCCTTCAGACCTTATCGCTTATGGAACATTCACCCTTCTGTTGACGGACTTACTGTGGAATCCAAATATACGACAATCTGGGTGGTAAGTTTGGACGGAACCTATTCTCTGATTCAACTAGTCAATATAAAATTTGGAACTATATAACGAAGGAACACGATTTAGCCGGCTCTGAACTGCACATATATTATATCTGTAGTCCTAGAACATTCGGCTGATTGTGTTTCATGTCCTAAATCTGAGGACTGGCTGTTCTAAATCTTCGGTATAACTGATAGTATTTCAATGCTTTCAAATTTTGATTTAAAATCCTTGAAAGACCATAAGTTCAAAAGCCTATCGCCCATCAAAACCGTCAAATCAATCCGAAAGTTTTTGAATATTTCGAGTTCAAACAGAAAAACCCAAGTTGAAGTTTTCCTTGAAGGTCGAGACCGTAACGGTTTTTTCCCCTTTCGACGAATGCAAGAAATAAACGTCGAATTTTCTTTCGCTCCGTTTTTCAACCGCAAACCCATTTCACGACTAATTTCACTGAGCCTTCATTTCCATCAACCGCAACGCGTGCTTCTTCATTTGAGTTAACAAACTCGAAGATGAGTCAATGAGAAAATGAAACAGACCGAACGCCTCGGGCGGAAAAACAGTTTCGGCGGAAAACGAGGTTCTACCGTATTTTCCAACTCGTTTTTTCGATCCGCTGACTTAATCGTTTAACAAGGTTATGGTCAACTGATGGAAGACAATTATTTCAAAAGGAGAGTAATTTCAAATGAATAATTCATTTGATATTAATTAATAATTCAAACACAATTATTGTGTAAATAGTTTACTGTGACTAAAACATGAATGCGAAGTCTTAGACACGATTTGAGAAGGCATCTGTGAGAGCTCGAGTGTTTCACAGCCCTAATAAATTGTAAATTTGTTGCCATGCAAAAGGTGGGCAAGATGGGTAAACCCAAACGCGAGTTATTGGCCATTTATTGACTTTTTCTACTATACAATCAGAAGATAAATTATTAAGCGGTCGTGAAAAGGGTATGTGTTTCGTTGAAAGCTGAAGGGGATTATAATAGTCATTGAATATAATACAGCTCATTGTCTGCAACGGTTGTTATCAAAATGTTTCTTTGTTGTGAATTTGTCGCTTTTTTCGTTCTTCGCTGTTGGGGTTGAGGGGGAGAAAACCACGGCGACTCGTTCTCCTGTTTTTTATTGTTGGCCTGCCAAGCACTTTCGCCCATTCGGGCATCATCAGGGCTTCGTAGCACCATTACAAGGTACCTACGGCCACGATACCTTGTAATGCCACGGGCCACGATACACGGGGCCGTAGATACCTTGTAATGGTGCTACGAAGCCCTGATGATGCCCGAATGGGCGAAAGTGCTTGGCAGGCCAACAATAAAAAACAGGAGAACGAGTCGCCGTGGTTTTCTCCCCCTCAACCCCAACAGCGAAAAATGTTTCTTGGAAGATCCTGGACTGATGAAGGCAAGGCCCATCTCTATTTGCTACTCATCTTAACCCAATCTGGCGAGGTTGTCTCCATTGCAAGATGTGTGTAGAGGTTCTTCACCGGCCGAATGCACTGAGAGTCCCCCGAGGACGCAGTCAGTCGCGTTAGGGAATAGTACTCTCAACGAAGATCTGAGCCAATGGGTCCTGTTGAAATTTCGGTGCAGTAATCGTTGATCTTGGTTCGGGCGAATGCTTCGAGAGGGTGAGCTTGCTTGTTTTCATAAGGCTGGATTCTGGAGCTCAGTCAGGTCAAATTCAGTGGGGCATGATTGAGGAATGAGTTCTGCTTGTGTTAAGGTATCTTTTACAACTACTCCTGCTCGTCTGGACAAGAATCGATCGATGGTTACTCACACGTCCGTGAATGTGCGCATGGAAAATGGAATGGCTTGCTCGGGAAGTCAATAACAACGTATTTACCAATAGATCTATACCATTGGACTATTATTAATATATTATTTTATTAAATTTTATTGCGATAGACTAAGTCTCTCATACTATTTAGGAGTCTTATTTAAACCAAACCTTTTGGCTTCATAATCTTTCATCCATATTTTCTGGTATTAAAAAGAGCTGCTGAAACTGTGTGCGATCTCCAGGCTCGCATTCGCTATTTTTCAATAAATTGTTAAAATAGAACCTGCTCCTAGAAGATAAGGCTCGTGATACACCACGTGTAGTTCTCCTCTAACCGCCAAAAAAACTATCTTATCCCTTGAGTTCCAAGGTTAAACTTCAGCTTAGGGTTGAATGGCAAGAAATGACCTCATCAGGCAAGAAACTACTGTTGAACCGCTAATGTTCCATGCTACATTAATGATAAATTCCAAGGTTTGGAGGAACAAAACCTCCTTACGGTGGGCAAAATGTTACAGTTATTGAGCTTTCTTGTTTCAGAGCTAAGGAGTTCTGGACGGTGCAAGTTTCGGTTAATGAAGCGTGGGGAATTCCCAAGTTTCCATCGAACAAATGATGAGTTTAGCGCTCGAAAATGATAAGTCTTCAACGCGAACTGCAGTTAATTACAATAGTTGTAAAGGCTCCTGCTACCAACTTTCATGGAGTAGGTTGAATTTCAAATATTGAACAGCGACAGTAATTGTCAAACAGAAATATGAAGAGTCTTTTCATCCTTTTCTTTTCATAACTAAATGCATTCGTTCGTTGATCGATTTTAGCCGGAGCTAGAGCGGCCCGAAGTGAAAGTCAAAAATCCTTGGGTACACGATTGATTGGGAAACTGGGAATAGGTAATCAAATTTTGGTCATGGTGCCGTTCAATTGAGAGGACTTCATCGGCTGGAAAAGTCTTCTTTTTTTTAATTAGGCCTCTGTTCAAATTTTATTGCACTTTGAAATTTTATGACCCTGTTTTTTGCGTTTTTTCGCATGTTTTTCGCAAATAACTTTTGAACCGACAACTTTTACATAGGTATATTACTCAGAAGCGAGAAAGAGCTATCAAAATCCCACAATTTGGTCTATTTAATTATATTTTTATGATATGTCCCCGCGGGGCTATTCGCGATCAAAGAAAAGTCAAAACACGTTTTTTGACATAAAGTGGAATATATCTCGAGAGCTATCATACGAGTATACGCTCGTATACGCTCGTATACGAGTATATACTCGTATACGCTAGCCATTTTCTTATTTTTAATCGATTCTACGTTAAATGTCCTTCATTTTCTTCCGCAGCACCTAATCGTTCCCATTTCGGGAACGTGACGAAAAAAATCCTGAAGTTGAAACTTCAAAAGTATGAAAAACGAAAAAAATTCGAAAAATATTAATAATCGTTCGAATTTGATTTTTTTCACTTTAAATTCGAATTCTACGTCTAATTTCCTGTAGGAATCATTAATTAATCAAATTTGAACAGTACTGTAAGTATTTGCAACGGAATTTTAAAGTTGAAAAACGTAGGAGTGGTGTAGTATTAAACCTGGAAAAACTGATAGTTGTCGTGAAATTTCCGCCTTTTTGACGTCATATTCGGATTCAGCATTAAATTTCCTATAAGAATAGCTTTCAAAATCGCTTTAAAACGAAATTTAATGTTTCACTATTACCGATGCCAGCGGAGCTCGGAATTTCGGCCGGCGAAAAACTCGATTTACGGAAAATAATTCCTCTGGCTCTGTTTAAATTTTTTTCACCAAATTTTTTGCTATGTACGTGTGTAAGGCGTTCAAATGAAGACTCTCGCATAATAAAACAATTGATTCGCATTTATTTTGACCCCAAAAATCACGGTTAAAGTCCAATTTTCGAGCTTTCAAAAACCGATTTTTTTGGACCAGTTGCAGATTTTTCCGAGAAATAAAAAAAATCACAAAAATACATCATGGTAAGACACAACTTTCCTAAAAATTTCAGATTTTTATCTGTACTGAGAGACGAGTAAAAATTCGTTAAATGGTCGGTTGAAAAAAATCGCAGGGGTACCCCTTGGATTTTTCACGAAAATTTTTTTGAAATAGATTTCGCTCAAATTCAGCATAATGATAGTTGATGATGTGTATATCAATAATATATGGTTCATTCTTCGTTTCTTTCGCACTAAATTGATGAAAAGAACGTTTAAAGTTGAAAAATGTCATGTTTTCGTGTATAGTCTACCAATATTGTTGAATAACGCAAAAACGGTTGAAAAATTGATAGGTACATTACATTAGGAAAATGTGGGCAATTAAATTACCTATCTTTTGGTATATTCAAACATCTGAATTGACGACTTTTTGTTTGAGGTATCCACTCTGCAAGTTACAAATCTTGGAAAACTTACAGTTGTTACGTCTAATTTTGTTCCTACTTTGCTCCAGTTGAAAAGCACAATACTTTATGATACTAAGTACGATACAATCCCCACCAACTACATGCCAAATTATTGCAACTACCAAGTACTACCTACTATAAAAATATCTATAGATTCCCACTCTCCATACACAAATAATAACTACCATACCTATATAAATATACCAATACCTATACTGCCGTCCAAAGTAGAAAAGCAGTAAGTCCAAAAAACTAGTTTTGGGATAATTGAGGTTTTGCGTTTTGTGCCATAAAAACCTCAATACGGATCGAAAATCAGTTTTCTTGGTCGAAATAGCTACCTACCACTTCTTTATTTTATTTTTTATAGGTCACATGCAAAAAAAGATAAAAATACTATTTTTAATTCACCAAACTGTTTTTTACCTTTGTATTCATTCTGAATCGCCATGCCTATTGCAACAGTATCGGAGTAAAACTGTTTTTCACCCTTGCATTATTGGCAAACTGTCTTTCTCCGTTGTGCTACCGCACATTTTCCTACTGCAGTAAGTTGCTTACTGTTTTTTTCTTCATTGTATGCTATATTTACTGTTGTTCACCTTTGTGAGGATCAAAATAATGACATACCACGACAAGGAAAAAAACCATTTTCTATACTAATTGTATATGTACTAGTTAGGTTCTATGTAACCTTATTGATTAACCTCCTCTTTTTGAAGTCGGTTAATAATAATAAAATGTAGTTTTTCTTTCTTTCATCAGCTAGTGCCAAACATGGGTGCACGCAACCTTCCCGATTTAACTGAAAACAATAAATTTAGAAGCGATTCGTAAATGACAGAAACTTCTTCTTCTCTTTTTTTAGATAGTTTCTTTTCTGTAATTTTTAGCTGAAATTATTTTTATTTTAGAGAGGTAATGTGAACAGTTGTCTTCATTCAGAACTCTTCTCCCTAACACGGACCGCGTGGTCCACATAGGGGAATATTTTCCTAGGAGTTTAATTTTCGTTTTTAGCTTGTTTAAATTAGTATTTACTGATAGAAATAAAGAATTTAAAAAAAGTTTATTGAGAAAAAAACTGAATTGCAAAAAAAACTTTAAAAAAAAAAAATAAAACCGACTTCAAAAAGTTTGTCTATAAAATACACTCTGAAAAGGAAAAAATAACAATTATGTCCCAACTTCGCAGCAACTCATTCGCCAACTACACATTTTAAGGACTACTTTACTCCTCGTATTGACCTGACCACTTCCTGATTGATTGGATCACCTTCCCTAATAATATAAAAATTACAATTTCTCATTTCCCAAATGATTAAAAGATTTTCCTTTCACCTCTGAATTGCCTCCAGATTGATCATCTTTTGGAGTCGGCGCCTCTCTTATATTGTATTGGAGAAGCCTATAGATTCCGAATTACAAGTAGTATGAATATAAATATCATGAGTTTTCACGATTCTTGAACAGAGCAAATCAGCATTTATGAGAACTGATTATTAACAATATCGATTTGAGGGTGACAATTCACGCCTTTTCCTAAAAACCATTTCAGATTTCTCTAAGAATCTTCACGTTCAGACCCAGACTTATTACCTGGCACCTACTAATTTATCGTAAATTCGTATTTATTTGTAACCATCGGTTATTTTGCCAGAGAGGCGCCTAGTCTTTTATTAACTCGATTCTCAAACGGTATTGAAGTGATTTTATTTGGTTTTACTGTATAAAATCATGTTACTCAAATGGTGACCACGATCCTCGGTTAAACATTTATAATTTCATACATTTATCAACACTCCACACCCCAACGTTTGAAAAAACTCGCAAATAACAAAAATTCCTTTTTATTTATGTGCCGTTTTAATCACAATAAAAAAAAAAAAAAATGCTGCATGTGATTTTAGTGATTTCAAACTCCTAAGCTTCAATCATGATAAAAGAAAACCATTTACTTGTTAGTTATGGTAACGATCCTGACCATTTCTTTCTAACAACATATTGGTAACTATAAAGGCTAACTCAGTGAAAATCAGTTATTTTTCTTAATTTCTAAATTTAATGTGGCATTTATTGGCTAACGATTCAATTGAGGATAGTGTTTGAGAAGCATTTTAACGAGTATAGAACGATGATTTCAGCCTATGGCTCCACGTCGCCCTGATGATGCCCGAACGGGCGAAAGTACTCGGCCAGAAAATAAACAATTGGAGAATGAGTCGCCTGGTTTCTCTCCTCCTCTCAATCCACGGACATCAAAAAAATTCAAGTTCCTCATATTTTGGCATGAAAATGAACCCTTCATATAATAAATAATAACGTCTTATTTTCTCTGCGAAGGAGCACATTCAACGAAAATACGGCGACTCGAGATAAATTCGAGTAGAATTAGCCTGGAGGTAGAAACAATTCGAAGTTCACATTACCCAGCTGTACAATTACGCATCGAGGTACGCGTATCCAGTTTACACTGACCCACGCATCGGAGAACGAGGGGAATTTTATGATATCCGAGAGCGAGGGCAGGTTTACGTGCTTCGCATGAAATGTTCATTAGGTCACCCCTCGCCACAAACCCTCGTTTCATTGTAGGGATACCGGCCAAGTTAAGTGCCCATATGCATTATTGAAACGTTCGTGTGTATTTTGCGGTTACTCGCCATAGTTTCAGCCGCCGTCATCGCCCGTCGTGCCAGCGGCCGCGGCGATATTGTACGCAATTAACTAACGTTCGCTCGGATCGAATGGAAAATTCATCTCGACTCGTCCGATACCGATTCGAGACTTGAAAGGTGAAAATTGAACGTTCCGAGGGTTCGATCAATATAAATTTTTTGGAGAATATTATTTCCCGACTGATAGTTTACGGCATATTCTGCTCTTGTTGATATTCGGAACCATCATTTAACTATTGGACGTAAAAGTGAGCTATCCTTTTGCTTGGCGCTTGCTCATCTCGTATTTAACTTGCAGTCTTCCTTAGCTACGGTTTCTAGGGATGAAGACTATTCGACTGAGAATTTTGATGGACTGAGAATTGAGGGACTGAGAATATTCGAGTAAAATACCAATAACTAAACTACATTTGGTCTGAGATAGAAAATCAAACTGTCCATCTGTTAAGCTCATCAAAGCAAATCAATTTTGGTATAAGTGGAAATTCAGACTGGAATTAACGGCAACAAAAAATTCTGTTGAAGGACTGAGGTAGCATTACGCCCAATACTAACTGCACGTATTCAAAACACTCATTACTCTGACTGGATAGAGCTAGCTTCAATTTCCAATTATCACGCAGTTCTGGTGGGAAGAAGCAATGTAGCCAACATTACAGCTTCGGGCAAAAGGCAAGTACTCAGGCATGGTGCCATCTTTTGAAATTTTGTGAAGGACTGAGAGAGTACCCACGGGACTTACATTGATATAACGTAGGTCTGGTATAATGAACTTCAGACGTATATTCCTACGATATTTGATACCCAAAAGCTTTTTGGATCAAAAAGTGCTTTCTCCCAATTTTTAGGGAGCATAATGGAACGAGTTTTGGATTTTTGAAATCAAAATCCTACAAAGTGGGACATGTGAAGGACTGAGAATTGTCGGATTTACAACGAATTTAAAAATACCAAATGCAGCTTTTGAATGATGGTAAATGAAAGAATACCTTTCTTTCATCCCTACCAACAATATTCATGAAAAAAAAATTCAAAAACCCAAAGGGGAGAGTCAAAATCCTGACTGGACTGAGATATCCTTATTTTCGGAGAATCACCCACTTCTCGTTGTGGGCCCTCCAGGAATGAATTTCATTTTCATGAATTTTCATTCAGATTTCAACTAGTGTTCGAGCTCTTCGGCAAAATTAACTATCAGGACGATAAAAGCAATAATATCTTTATTTGACTGATATACCATCAGGACCTGCAAAAAAAAAAATCGGTTTTGGAGTGTGCTTTCGCTCCTTTATTCGCTCGCTTTGCTGCTGGGAATTTATCAGCAAGTACATATTTATTCGTTTCATCAGAAAGACGCTCGTTTTTTCTTCGACCTTGAGTTGAGAATTATTTGCCGTCGGAAAGTACAGCGTTCAACCGGTCAATCGGTTAGTGTTGCCAATGGGAAATTATTTTTTAACAAATCATGTATGGAACATAAAAATAATTATAATTATATTCATGTACAATTTTGAACTGAATCTTGAATTCTGAATTAAACATCAATCGTAAACGTAAGATGGGATAAAATAACGTCGTTGTTTGACTCGTCAGTGTTTAATCGTTAAATTGTTTTCCTGCAGTACATATTCATCAATTTTACCGCCTAAATTGTTTCCCTCATAATAGGACAAGTAGGTCAAACAGGTCATCAGCTCAACTTTTGTTCGAATTTCTGGTATGGTTTGTAGAGAAGAAAATGTAGCAATAATTGTAATTTTTAACGACATTTTTATGGTTTTTGATTAGTACAGATTCCATACACTTCGAGAAAAGAATTCTTGCAATTGAGAGTTTTGCCACGATGGAATAAAATCAGTTTTACGTGTAGTAATGAGAGAGTAATCCATGTTTTTATGGAGCTGAGATTGAAACCTCATAACTTCCATATTTATAAACACTTGTTTTTCGTTGTTGATGAGAAACTGTTGAAATTTCAGTCTCGTTTGCACAATTGAAGTTTAGTATTGATCATACCAAAACTAGACACTTTTAGGTTGGATTTCTAAAAAAAAGTGGTGAAATCATGTTTTTGTGATATATAATGGAAGTATCTGCACAATAGTACGTATTTAGGTACGTTACATTATTTGAATTCAGCATTGGATTTTTTCATTAAATTTTTCAATAAGACTACGAAATTATTTAATTATCATGTGCCAAGTTTCAGTCAGTTTCTAACCTTTTGCTCGGGTTGTCTCTTGCGAACGCGAACGAGTTTTTAAGTTCTATGGTATATATATACAATGTAGAGAATGAGTAAAAATACAGCTAGACGACAGAATCAAGTCATTGAAATGAATCGTTTTATTCATTCGTACGAAAAATTCACGGCAATAATTGCTCGAGAAGTCTCTTTAAAATGAATTATTCCATGCTCATATCAACAGTAAAATGTATTACTCTCGAGAAATTTTTCTCTCGTGAATGCACTATTGTACCAAGTTACGGGGAAACAATAAGTACGCCAATATTTCAGCACGGCGAGAATCGCGTTCTCTCGCGAAGCAGTTTATGTGAATATTCCTTTTCTATTTTCGGGAGAAGAAATCGCTCGGAAGGTGCCAGTGGCCGAAAAGCCACATCCTCCGAAACGTTCCCCCAGTAGCGGAGGCCGCGTGAAAATTTACGACGTTCCCTTATTTTTTCACATTACCGCAAAAGGGAGGTTTTCTGAAACGTGCGAGGTTGGCATCTCGAATATTTCATCTCTTCGTAACCCCACAGCGAACGTAACAATCGCCATCTCCTTGGCACTGCCTCCTGGGTTTTTTTTTCTGTGTCTATGTTTGCGTACCAGGGCGAGAAGAAAGAGAGGATTGTCAGGGTGAAAAGGAAACGGTTTGAATTCCCCAGGTGGTGACCGCCGGTTGGAATTATGGGCCGATAGGGGCAGTAAAAGATTCAAATTTCACGCCTCATAAATACTGCCATCTCTTGGCGGGCGGTTATGGAAACACGTTGGCTCCGCAGAATTGTTCAATAGGCTTGGCCATGGAAGGTCGCGAAAAATTGCATGAATTTTTAATAGTTTTATAAACATCTCTGAATATTGAAAATCCATGTTGGCAACTTTGATAGACTCGAGTTTACTCTTTAGAGGCCTCAAACCGGGATTTACACCTTTTGTCAGGCTTTGCCTTATACCACCTAAAGAAAGCGTTTTTCGTCGAAACACGTCTCAGTCATTTTTAAAATTGATTAAATTCGCTACGATTAGAGCCAATCGGACCTCTGTATATCTTATATTTCTCGAGTTTCACCTTTGAGAAAATTGAATGTTAAGTTTTCCGTCTTTCGAGTGAGATGCTATCTTGGAAAGAGTTTCTAAGAAGAATGTCAGAAGAGATGAAGTTGCAGTAAGTTCAATGAGCTTCATTTAGACAATCAGACGCATGATTTTGTTCTTAGATGTTGTCTTCATTCAATTTCAAATTCACTTCATCGGATTGAATATATTAATACAGCCAGTAAAGTTTCACGTCTTCTTGTTAGTTGCAATGAAGTTCGCTCTTCTAATATAAGTGAGTACACAGTACGTGAGGAGAATCCTCGAAATCCTAACGTGTGGTCATGATCGCCCGTCGTAATGGGCTGACCGCCACTGATTGGACTTTTTCAGACTCCAACACACTAACACAGTCGCAAGTGCTAACGAGTCGAGCAAAGGAAACGAACCGTTCTCATCTAATACAGTCAATTACATTATTCCCTGCCGGCGAGTCGAAATTGTAATTAAAGTCATGCCCTGGAGCTAGTATCTTGAAGGAGGTGAGCATATTCTACATTTCAAGTTTCTGTTGACTCGAATAGTTGAAAAAAATGTTGAAATATTTCAAATTTTGTTTTGGATTCATCGGGACTAATTGAGGATTACAACCAGCTGCACCTAATGACAGCTAAATAAAAATAAATAAATAACCAAGGAGTTTCACCTTGGATTTTCGTCCAACTGGGAATGTATTTTCCCGTCGTGGACGTCGTCATCCGTTCTCACAGGGGAAGCAGAAGATATCCATCGCTCTTGCATTTACTAATTATGACGATTTCGCCCATGGCCTCATTGCCTCACCCCCCTGAGTGTGGAGGACGAAAGGGCGGGCCAAATATGACTTTGACCCCAGCCGGATTCGAACCCGGCTTCACTGTGTAGAGAGCTAACGCTCCATACCACTACACCACGGGTGGCCCTCACCTAATGACAGCTTTTTCAATAGTTTTTCCCATGACAAAGCGCCACGTTTAACGATATATTATTGAACTTTTTTTCGCGTCAAGCCATCCCGAGCACACAGGATGATACGCGTCAGTTAATATTGTGTTAATATTCCGAGTGATCATGAGTACACCGTTGATATCTCAAGATCGCATGAATTATATTTTTGCTTTTCCAACTAGAAACATCTGGTCTCTATGACCAACACGTAAAGTTGCTAGGAGAGCTACATAAGGTAATTACTGAAGTTAGATATCAGCACATTCCCCCTTCGGGATCTGCTGGGTTAAGACACCCTTGGCGGATAGGTTTTTTGACTAAGCTTCCACTTCTTGTTGTTGTTCCTTTACATTTAACCCCTTGGTGAATTCCCTGCCGTTTCATTTCCTGTACAGCGTGCGACGATTCCCTTAAGGAAAACATAACTTTTTCACCGCACTTTCTCTCGCCGTTTCTCCTTTGGCGGTTTCCTCTCACGTTTTTTCGTGCGCGATTTTCCAAGGAAAAAACTGCAAGCTATAGATATAAAGGAATTCGACTTCAACGTCAGACACCTTGGCCGACAATCGTCTGCTGATGTCGAGATAAGTAAACTGGTTTTTTCCGTCAATAATTTTCATTTTCGCCTTCAGTTCGGCCTTGATCCGATGTTTCTCCGATGATCACGAAGCTTTTGCTCAAACCGTTCCTCCTGCAGCGGAGTTTAGCTGTTGAGGCGTGCGGACCCGCATCTCCCTTATTTATTGTAGAGGAAAAGTGGTTCTGTTTTGCCCAATGCGTGCGAATTCCTGCAGAACTTTTCGAAAAAGTTTTCTCCTACTGCGAATCGCCATTCACTGGGTATTGTAACGTTGTAACGAAGAAGGCGAACGCTTTCAATCAGCCTGCTCAAGTTGCAAAAGTTTAATTGAACCTGAGAGTGGAAACAGCAACGCCCCAGAGTCGGACGTGCTCTCCGTTTTCGTTTGTAGTTTAATACGATAAATGCAATTCCGAATGGTTGAAAAAGGCAACTAATTCGAGTTTTTTTTCGCTCCCAAATTTTTACTGTAAAATTATGATAATTGATCGTAATCACTCAAGATATAGATATTTGACAATTTCCAGGATCATTATGGTTTTCTATATTTTGATCGGCGCAGAATTTTGTTCGTTTTTATTCAATAGTAGAATGTTTTCAAGAAACATGGACCTTTCTGAAGTTTTAGATAAATTGATAAAAAGTCGAAACTTTGAGGGTTTTTTGACGCTCTAAAGTTGCGCCGGGAAAAATTATCTGTGCACTCTTCAAATCCATGTTACTGGAATGTAAATGGTTCATTTAAAACTAATGAATTCCCTACCCTACATTTTGCAGGAATAGTTCCTTCCGACCCCTCTGCGTACTGAAATTGGAACATCAATGAAAGTTGATCCGATTTTTCTGCCTCTAGTATCTTAGCCCAGAGGAGTTATAGCTAACAAGGAGTTAGGCAAAATACCATTTCTTCAGTTTTAATGTGAAACGTTGGTAAAAGGTGGGCTTTTACTTGACGGAGTAGTTCAAGGGTGTGTAGTGCCATCAGCTAAAGGATTTTACCAGTGTGGTACCATAGAATATTCAGTTGGAAAAATTGAGTCTCTATCAAAGTTACCTTCCTTATTATAAGAATTAAATATAATATTTTTTACTTCCATTTTTAACCGACTTCAAACAAGGAGGAGGTTACTATGGTCGTCTAGCGGGATTTTTTTTTTTTTTTTTTTTTTTTTTTTTTTTTTTTTTTTTTTTTTTTTTCGGTATGTGTTGTCCACCGGCGTTCAGCACCTGTACGTCCGATCGGGTTAATTTTTTTTTTGTTTGAAAGGGTTACTATCCAGGTAGGTCCCATAATTTTTTCAATTGAGTCCACCCAGTAGTTGCGTCTCCAGACGCGGAGAAACGCCGGAAAACGTGATTTTCGCGAAAAAAGGAAGTTTTGACTTTGCAAGCTTATAACATCTAGAATACTTGCTCGATTGTTTTGTTTCTGGTGTCATTTTGTTCATAATTTATCTGCCTACGAGGGCCTAGCTTCAAATTTTCGTTCAGCATTCTAATATAGCGTGTAGAGAAGAAAGTGTAAAAAAAAACGTGATGCCGATTTTCACTTTTTTGAGGTTTTTCGAGCACCGTTCCCAACCACGTCGAGAAAAAAAATATGAACACTATTGCACTTGAAAGCACATAGCTAGAGCTTTCTAACGATGGTAAAAAATCAAGTTTAGGTGGCATAACAAGGGAGCAATCGATGTTTTGATGGACCTGTGTTTGAGACCTCATAACTTCCAAACCAAAACTGTTTTTCTATAGTTTTTAAACTTAAATTGTTCAAATTTGAGTCTAGTTTACGTGATCAAAATTTGGTGTTGATTGGATTGAAATTAGATACTTTTTAGGCCGTATTTCTAGAAAATTTGTTTCAAAAACACGTTTTTTGGACTATTTATGCTTGTAGAAAAAAAACTACGTTAGGCATAGCATTCTCGTTAGAAAATTTGAATTCAGCGTTAAATTTTCAATAAATAACATGGTTTTGAAGGCCAAATAACTTCATTTTAATGCACAAACGATTGGCGAATTTCTGAAATTGGTTCGGATTCTCTCATTCAGTGTGAATGCGGATACGCTTCAGGAAATCATCACTCTATTATCGTTAGAGAAATAAAGAACGAGTGAATTGGTGCAATTCAGTAACCAGCAATGGTGTAGACAATTATTTGAGTTTTGTAAGGTGTATCAATGGGATCAAAGTATCCGGTATGTTGACCAAGAGACCCAAATCAGTGGATGGATTATTCCAAACGTTCAAACTCACTCTCAATCAACATAATAACATTGAAAATAGTTAGGTAATCATTATACTTTAGAACTTCAACGTTCAACGTAGGTACTTATGAATTGAGTTTGGACGGTTAGTAGTAAGTGACAAGAACACATTAATGAAAGCTTGGGAAAATTCTGTAAAGAGAGCTGTCCATAATTGTAAGTCACTAAAAAGAGAAAAATAAAAAAAAACTTTTTAAAAAAAAAATAAAACCGACTTCAAAAACTTTGTCTATAAAATACACTCTGAAAAGGAAAAAATAACAAGAATGTCCCAACTTCGCAGCAACTCATTCGCCAACTACACATTTTAAGGACTACTTTACTACTCGTATTGACCTGACCACTTCCTGATTGATTGGATCACCTTCCCTAATAATATAAAAATTACTATTTCTCATTTCCCAAATGATTAAAAGATTTTCCTTTCACCTCTGAATTGCCTCCAGATTGATCATCCTTTGGAGTCGGCGCCTCTCTGGCAAAATGACTACCTGATGGTTACAAATAAATATGAATTTACGATAAATTAGTAGGTGCCAGGTAATAAGTCTGGGTCTGGACGTAAAGATTCTTAGAGAAATTTGAAATGGTTTTTAGGAAAAGGCGTGAATAGTCACCTTCAAATCGATATTGTTAATAATCAGTTCTCATAAATGCTGATTTGCTCTGTTCAAGAATCGTGAAAACTCATGATATTTATATTCATACTACTGGTAATTCGGAATCTATAGGCTTCTCCAATACAATATAAGAGAAGCGCCGACTCCAAAGGATGATCAATCTGGAGGCAATTCAGAGGTGAAAGGAAAATCTTTTAATCATTTGGGAAATGAGAAATAGTAATTTTTATATTATTAGGGAAGGTGATCCAATCAATCAGGAAGTGGTCAGGTCAATACGAGTAGTAAAGTAGTCCTTAAAATGTGTAGTTGGCGAATGAGTTGCTGCGAAGTTGGGACATTCTTGTTATTTTTTCCTTTTCAGAGTGTATTTTATAGACAAAGTTTTTGAAGTCGGTTTTATTTTTTTTTTAAAAAGTTTTTTTTTATTACATAATAAATGGAAGTATTAAGTACCGTGCTCTTATTTTGATGGCTTAATATTGTAAATAAAGAGCGTTACATTTCTCATAATTATGCACGATACGTCCCCTTTATTATACTCAGTTGATCGCACAATGTTCATTAAATGTCGCATTCATTACCCAAAAGGGTAAGAACAAACGCTTTCGGCCCCCCGGTCTTACGTTTCTTCGAAGTATTGGTACATTAGCATAAAATCGATGTTGAGCAAGGGTCGTATGTACGCGCTGGGGTTGGAACCCGCAAGTTCATTAAAAGCCATTATTGTACACGGAGGTTTACCGAGCCGAATTCGTTGCGTTTGAGAAGGAAATATTCAGCATCTTTGTTGCGTTTTACTCAAGTAAATCGAACTCTCTTCACTTTGAATATAAAAAATTATTATGGATAACGCCAGTACTCTTTGTCCTTTGTTAAAACCAACGTTTTTATAATTCACGAAAAATAAACAAACTCGCATCTCTTTTTGGGGAGAAAATATTTCAATTTCTTTTTAGCTTAACGAGATTATTGCAGGGGTTCGAGAATTGATGCAAGGACGGAATTCATGATTTGTTCAGTACGGCAAGCTCAGTCTTCGCGGAAACATATATCGTAAGACTCAATTTTCGAAAGTCCTAAAGGATTCAAAACCATTGACAGCTTAAATCAAGAAGTTTCCACTTTTGAAGAATGAGTGCAAAACTTCACGCAGCTGAACGGTTATTCGAAAAGATTTTACTCGAAAAGTGGATTAAGTAGAACAGGAGTAATATTGGAACAGGTTCTAGTCGCTGAAATAGAAAGCTCAGCCAAACTCATTTCGTAGCTGAAGTTGAAGTATTTTCATGGTCGAACTATATAGGCCCTGAATAATTACCTCCTTTTCTACCTGCATCGGTCGAATTGTCGTTGTTCTACTATATTTTCATAGAACTTGTTAGAAAAAGAGTCCCAGCACTGACTACGACCGAGCAATAGGCATAAATTGGACCAGTGGACTCGATTGTCTGAAGACAGCAGTAGAATAGGACGTTTCACGCTGGGAAGTAACTTTCCAACAGCAGCAACTGTGGTCATTCGTAGTACGTAAATACTCCAACCAAACCTATTGAAAATACTGCCAAGTCGAACCACCGCCATCAGTATTTCATGCATGAACGTATTCTCAGGTTTTATTTCCGGAAGATAGTTGGTTGATAATATTTTGCCAATTGCATTCTGAAGACTCCTTGCAACTATAGAAAAATCTCTACGATCAATGATGGTAAGTCGATACCAGTGGTGTGCATAGATCACGAAGTACTTCCATATTTGAGTCGGTAGAGGTATGTGCAATTGCGAAAGTACGGTGTGTGAGCCAATAGACAAAACATCAAGCGTCATCTACTTGTCTCAATGAAAATTTAAATACCCCAAACGTCAACAATAAATATTGACTCTGATCGGTCATGTCTCGGATGTACTGTGTATTATTCTAAACTTGAAAACGGCTGATGTTACACATATACTGGGAGAACACTTTCTGAAAATTTCATTGAGTTTCATTCATTTTTCAGGAGATATAACGGGAGATATTTGTCACTTTCACACCACAGACACTCAGTCTCTTGCTCAGAAAATGTTTCTGATTGTAGTAATATGAGAGTTTCTTCCAAATTACCTCCGTTCCGACTTCGACTTCTCTAACAATCTGAATGTTTCCATTTACTGCGTAGCATGGAAGTAAAAGGTACAGGTAAAATATTCGATCCCATTTCTCGCTGACAAATAATCTATACGATTTCTTCGAATTAATGTACTTCGGTGCCATCATTTTAAATAGGAGCGCCTTTTATTCACTTTCGATCTCACACTAACATCCTTGAAGATCCACGAACGTATCATTTGTTACATGGTCAATAATTCAACGTAATCGCAACTCATTCGCACTCCTTATCCGCTTCTGCGACGATCCTCGACCCCGATGATTCGATCCGTTTCAAAGACAGATAGCAGTAACTTACGCAGAGTAATGGACCGAGTAATACTCTCCCCCGAACTCCATCACAGATAGCGTCTTGGGTGCATGGGAAATTTCAATCCGCAGTTGATCAAGAAGTTGTCTGCACCTGAACCCATCGGCCGTTCAATTTCTAGGCACTGGAAGGATGATAGGATGCAACCAATAACCCGGATAGATTAAACCAATTTGCTCTGTTCTTAGGAAGAAATAGGAAACCTGTCACCAGTAACAGTTCGGGGAAATTCAGTTTCACTCATCTAGTTAACGAACGTAATCTTTCTCTTCAAGTTGCAGATTAGCAGTAGAGATTTGAGCATTCGAAAGATCACTAAGCCAACCACGAGGATAAAGCCTTGAAGCTGAGATTGTGAAATCCCATTTCATAAGAATGAGAGACGAAGAGGTAGTCACGAATTTCACTAATTCAAACCACGATATAACTCATTTAAATCAGTTGTACTTCCCTATTCAGTTGATTACCTCTTCGTATCAATTTCTAACCCTTACAGCTACTGATTTAACGATTCTTTAGTTAATGGGGCTGATACCCTTCGCGGTTTGTTGGTTGAACGATTTTGGTTTATTATTCATTAATGAACTAATGTAATTGCCCAAGAAAAAATTATAACTACTTTATATTATTAATTGTCAAGGCATGTAGAAACCGAATATCCAATAAAATAAAATTCTCTCCGTACACCGTAAGCCGTCATTACTTTTTGACGGAAATATAATAGCTAAATTCTTAAATTATTCACCGAAAATCAATCTTGGTCTATCAATCTGGCTCACTTCTTTAACCAAATCGCTACTATATTTTAAGGGTATTAAAGGGGGTTTTGAGGGGGAGAAAGGTCATATCATTCACTGCTTTTCAGACAAAGGTGTATTTTGGTATCAACTTCTATAGAATTTCGGACGCTGAATCGAATAAGACCATCGCGGTGTATAGCTTTAATGGTTCTCTATTTATGAAGTGCAATATCTGAGCCTAACGATGCAAGTCAAGTTTTGTAAAATAGGATGCCCAATGCGGCGAAAGTACTCCACAGTAAGGAAAAAGCTTAAATAATGAGTCGCTATCTTCAGTTCAGTAGTAATAAATTGTTTCTAACCAAGAAAACGTTTCTGAGGCCCAGTTGTGTCAATCGAGATCAGCGTCATAATCAATCCTGATGCGTTTAATTAAACTGGACAGCCAATATTAACCCATTTCATCATCTTCAGGGGTCGAGAGAATTACTTGGATTATTGAAGTGGATTGGCCGCCAACGCTTTCGAGACATGGTCGAATTATCAGCGGATGACGTGTTCTGGTTTCT
The DNA here is from genome assembly GCA_037159825.1 of Tupiocoris notatus. Taxonomy (NCBI): domain Eukaryota; kingdom Metazoa; phylum Arthropoda; class Insecta; order Hemiptera; family Miridae; genus Tupiocoris; species Tupiocoris notatus. The sequence goes on along the minus strand of JASJUZ010000752.1, from coordinate 302,532 downwards.
CGAGTGATTTAATGTAACCTAAGGATGCATACTTCTAAGGTACTGAGTGATCGAGATGATATATTTATGACTTTAAGGAAAGGGTAACCTTACCGGCATGATTTTATTTTTGCTCAGCTGTTTGTTTTTTGAACGCTTTAAAATAAAATAATGAAGTTTTTACAACCCGTTATTCAGTAAATTAAGTGACTCGAGAATCACATTTTCCAGAGTGAAGACAAATTTGCAAGTATTTTTTGAGTTATAAAAAGTGGAGGAATTATGAGGGTAGAGTGACAATTGTGACCAAATTTTCGTAGGGAAAATTTTCCTGTAAAAAAGTATTGTCTCGTTAGACAGTTGGATCGTGATTTTTATGGACGCAGAGATGATAATTGCTCAAACTGAACTAATTGTGCTCACTCCAGAAACAAACGATGATAAGTTCATGATATTATTTTTTCAAGCACTCTAATGTCAGAATAAATCCCTCGCTAATAAACAAAAGCCTGCAAAATGAAAAAAAGTTCGAGATTTCCCTCGTAATGATATTAGAAATCGGATGAATTAAGTTCATAATTTGGTAACCACTCGATGAATGGTCTGGAGGGAATGAAGTTCCTCAAATGAATTGAAGCCAATAAGGCGAGTTTCCGATATTCGATTTGATCTTCTAACTTGTGCAGACTAATGTAATGATCGAGCCCATAGTCCAGAGGTCGTTACGAGGCCGGCCAATTGTCACGTCGGGTTTCGGGGGTTGCGAAACTAGTTTGGCTAATGGATTCCGAGGATAAAGGAATCAATTGACCCTAATCAACGGGTTGACCTAACGAACAACATTCGCAAACCATAGATTCTCACCATGGTCACTATCGACGTGTTGATGACATTTTAATTGCATTATCTGACTGATAAATGTGTTGATAATAAATTTAAATGTACGATAAAATTCTGCAATCTCTGTAACTGGAGCTAGTTGGCATGATAAAAATTAATTTTTTGACAGAAATTGGAGAACCATCGAGGACCTCGAAGAATAGAACAATAGACGCGCGTTATTACCCTTCGAAGAGTTAAAAACGGCGAGGAAAAGTAAGGCGGAAAAAATTGTTTTCCTTCAAAACGTTGTGGCTTGCCGAATGCTGTGGGAAAATGAGAGAGGATAAATACGTACTGCAGGAAAATAATGAAACTATTAAACGCTAACAAGTCGAAGAACGACGGATTTTTATCATATCTTTCATTTTCGATTGATATTTATTTCAGAATTCAATATTCAGTTCAGAATCGAATCTGAATATGTGTTGGTTTATTATTCAATAATAAACTATTGTACATTCACGTGAAAAAAAGAAAACTCCACTCCAAATTAGATGATATGCTTATCAAAGTATGTAGAATCCGAATATTTAAAAATATAAAAACTAATAAGACGTATGCTCTAGTATTAAATTGACGAAATATCATTGGTAATTAACGGTGCTAACAGGTTTGAGGACTGTGCTAAAACTAAACAGAACCTTGAAACAAGCAGAAAGCGATAACATGTAGGGGTGCTAACTCAATTTGTTGTGAAACTGAGGAGGGGTCGTTGTCGTGCATTTAAGGAATGATCATTCCTTGGATTGAGCACTTTCCATTTGCTCAGTCGTAGAAATGAGTAAATTTTTCGGTCATTGGGCGATTTTCCCAATTGAGTACAACATAAATATATATAGAATATATCAATATCTTCATTACATAGGTATGTGTGCATTTGTTTGAAACGTAAACATCTATAAAACTGCAATAAATCGACCTGAACCGTTGAAATACCGACCTCGCTATAGTCCCTTTCGATTCTGCGTTAAAAATACAAAGACTCCACGTGCCTAATTTTGGAGATTTAAGAAAAAAAACGCTGCAAATGATTGAACAGTGGTTTATTATTCCTTCGCTTCAATATTGATTTATGAAGACTATCCATTTGTGATAGTAATTATTTTAAACATTTCTGAACAATCTCACGGAAAAACAGATGGTAACTATAAGCGAAAACTCCGTAGCAACTATTGTAATTTTAATCAATTTTATTTTTCTTAATTTTTTAATTAAAAGTTGAATTTTTTGCCTTACCCTACAGCTGGAGAAAGTGTTTGACGACCATTCCAATGAGTATAGAACGATTTTTATAGCTTAAAAAACACTCGAGTTATACCCTCATGTCAAATTTAAGAAAATCTCCCAAATTCGACACAAAAGCTGCGATAACTCGAGAACCAATAAAGCTATCGACTCGGCGATGGTCTCATTCGATTCAGCGTCCAAAAATCTATATAATTTGATACCACGTACACATTTTTCTGAAAAACCGTGGAAAATATGAATTTTCTCCCCCTCAAAACCCCCCAAAAATACCCTTAAAATTGAGCTAGCAAGTTGGTTCAAGAACTGTGCCGTCGTAGGACCGAGATTGATTTTTGGTGAAAATTTCAAGAATTTCGCTATTATGGTTTGGCCGGAAAACTGCTAACGGCGTACGGCGTACGGCGTACGGCGTACGGCGTACGGCGTACGGCGTACGGCGTACGGCGTACGGCGTACGGCGGACAGACAGAATTTTTTTTATTGGATATTCGGATTCTACATGCCTTGAAACGTAAAACATCAAATTTTGAGGGGGGTTATAAATTTTTTTTTCTTGGGCGATTACAATGGTTTATTATTGAATAATAAACCAAAACGCTGCAAATGATTGTACAGTGGTTTATTATTCCTTCACTTCAATAATAATTTCAGAATCCTATCCATTTATGATAGTAATTATTCAGAACATGTGTGTAGGTTTCAACCGAAAAACAGATCGGTAACTATCGGGGAAAATTCCGTAGCAACTATTGTAATTTTAATTAATTTTATTTTTCTCAATTTCTTAATTAAAAAATAAATTTTTTGCCTAAGAGTACAGCTGGAGAGAGTGTTTGTCGACCATTCCAATGAGTATAGAACGATTTTTATACCTCCAAGAACTCTCGAGTTATACCCTCATGTCAAATTTCTGAAAATCTCCCAAATTCGATACAAAAGCTGTGATAACTCGGGAACCGATGGAGCTATCGACCCCGCGATGGTCTCATTCGATTCAGCGTCCAAAAATCTATATAATTTGATACCACGTACACATTTTTCTGAAAAACCCTGGAAAATATGAATTTTCTCCCCCTCAAAACCCCCCAAAAATACCCTTAAAATTGAGCTAGCAAGTTGGTTCAAGAATTGGGCCGTCGTAGGACCGAGATTGATTTTTGTTGAAAGTTTCAAATTTTTAGCTCTTACAGTTTGGCCGGAAAAGTGTTGACGGCGTACGGCGTACGGCGTACGGCGTACGGCGTACGGCGGACAGACAGAATTTTTTTTATTGGATATTCGGATTCTACATGCCTTGAAACGTAAAACATCAAATTTTGAGGGGGGGTTATAACATTTTTTTTCTTGGGCGATTACAATGGTTTATTATTGAATAATAAACCAAAAAATTGATTGAAAAAAATAATACAATGGCTTATAAAAACAGTATATTTCGCGATAGTTAGTTCTCAAACCACTGCCTAGTACGTCAGCCCCTTGGTTTTCGGACAAGCTAGCAACAATCAACACCATTGTCTTCCGAGGCCTTTTAACCGCTCTACAGAAGTTCCCCTGTTTTGACGAGGCACGGCGAAATTGCTCCGAAACGCCTCGTTGCTAGAAGATAATATGGGCTATGTTTGATACGTCTGCATTCAACAACGGTGACAGCATTGGAGGTTTCAAGGGGCGGTATTACACCTTCAGGCGCTACAAGCCTTGACTCTTTGTCATCCTTTGTTGTAGGTGTCAGAAGACAATAAGGGCTCCCGTCTCTCCCTCTCATGAGAACGTAGAGTTGTATGAAGTCTTTATGGAACGGACGAGAGCGTAATGAACAGTACAGCGAGTAGTGTTAGTCAATCATCGCCTGCACAGCTTTGTGTCAGAATAGCACATTTTTATTCAGTTTACTCAATACTGGACTTGAAATAAATAATCCTATCTGTTCAATAGGGAAACAGATTTTTCTCCTATTGCAAGTGTACTAACGCATTCATCTCAATTTAAAATTCTCAAAAGCTCGACGCATCAAAGGTGAAAACTACTGTGTGGATTCGAGTTTATTCGTCAGGTTTCTAGGTTCGAACGCTCTATCAACCCCGGAGACGGTTGTTTAATCCTAAAGCACTGAGTTTTCCCAGTGCTTCGTTTTGAAGTGCGACTTAAGCTTCATACTGTTAAACTCTCGCGCTGGGACTTCAGCCGCAAAGTTATTCGCTTCCGCTCGAGACCTCTCCGCACGCGATATAAGATCGTAAAAACGTCGCCAAGTCCGAATCGGCCGCATTTTTTTCAGCTGAAACTATGTCCGCGATATTTTCGCCAAATATGATAATAACACGCTGAAACGACCGAACAATAAATATTATCCGGGGGTTGTGAGGTGGAGAAAAACCAGGCGACTCATTCTCCAATTCTTTATTAGCTGGCCGAGCACTTTCGCCCATTCGGGCATCCTCAGGGCGACGTGGAGCCATAGGAGAATGAGTCGCCTGGTTTTTCTCCACCTCACAACCCCCGGACATCAAGAAATGCGACGAGAAGGAAAAGAATAAATATTATGCTGTTATAGTTCGTTTTACCAGTTCGATATTTTGGCAATAAAATTTTGCCTAGGTTATTCGCGAATTCCTGTCCGAATAATGAGCTCTGTTTTCGATTAAATATTGAAAACCGATTGGACGGCGCTCAAACGAATTTCAATTAGATTGGCGATCGATTATGAAAAACATGGATCCTTTGAGATTTGCCTAATGAAGACATCTCCATTGGGAATTCAAGCTTGAAAGGGAGAAAAAAGGTCTGTCTCCGAGCGTCCGACTCTTAATAATTAGCCTTATGTAAATTCAATGCTAATCCAATAGCTTAAGAAAGGTTTTCCGCCCCTTCGGATTCCCTCGTCCTTTCAAGGTTCAACGATGAAGTGGACTATTGCTGATTAGAATTTATGTCCGCTTAATTTAAATCGGAATGCTGGAGGGAGTGAAAAAAATTCCACCCTTTCACGACGGCCTCGAAAGAAGAGAGAATAATTTATTTTAATAACTACAATTACAGCGGGCGAGAGGAAAGGAGGAGACTTTACTGAGATTAAAAAAGCCAACCCTTTTTCCAGGATGATTAAAAGGATCTAGGGTCATGGCGACGAAAATGATTCACGCGGTTATTTTGGAGTATTAATCAACCTTAATTGAAATTGGTTGTTCAGCTATGTGAAAGAAAGAGAAATATTTAACGCCGGGCATTTTTTCACTTTCGACCTTTTCGAACTTCATAACGAATGGCGAGTATGAAATTGCTCTGGGATTACTGAAACGGAGAGTTTCAGAATTCACTACGGCCGTCATAATTATTTCTGTTCTTAGAAATAATTGTATTCCCCACGCTATTCAACTTTTCCTTCGGTTTAACAAATCGCGATTTAGAGTTCCTTGTATTTACAATAATGGCTCGTATATTTTTTAGATTTCACAGTGTTATGAATACGAGGAATGGAAGACGTTAATCATGAATAATCAGGTGTGGTGACAAAAGGCTGAAAATGAAGTAGTCTTTGTGATAGCAGAAGTGATAGGATTCGATAAAATTTGGTTAGATCATATTTGATTTGATTAGATATAGTTAGATAAGATAAGACTGCAGAATAACCATGTATTCGAGTAGCTTTTATTCAGCACAACTAAAGTAGATACTACATTAGCTTTTGTATTTCATCAAACGTCAACCCTTTCGTTTCTGGGGCCATAAAATAAAGGCCGACGCTTCCGAAAAAAGAAAATAATGTGAAAACAGCGTACATCAAGTACAAGCCAACGCTGTCCCAGATGACTTGATACATTTTTAGGCAAATGCACGACATAACGGTGACGTTGAAGATAGATATGCCCGATGCAATGCCTCGTGTGCTGTTGGGAAAATATTCTCCCTGAAAGCATAGAGAAGAATCGTTAGGGGAAAAAGACAATAAATCTAGGCCAGCAAAAATGTTGAATGCGAGTGGGCCATTTTATAGCTCGTAGTTCACCAAGACTAATTACGCTCTATCTTCGAGTCTTTTATTTTTTCCAAAACTATTGTTGGACTCCCTGTACGAAAGAGGCTGTTCAGCGAACGGAGGCTAAGATGATTAGATAAATATTGGAATCGATAGAATAAAATTTTACCATCACGACAGGCAGTAAAGCTCCACAGCCAAATGATATAAAACAAGTAACTCCAGTGATGGATAGATACAGCAGCCAATTGTACGATGACATGTCGACTTGCATTATTTCCTCCAGAACATAGTACGTCGTCGTGACAATCAAACAAAACGTCCCTGCAACCGAACATAATGTAATTATTTCATATTGACTTTATTTTATCACTGGGTTGAAGTGCTGAGGAAAGTAAAAACGGGCTAGCAGGCAATTCATTCCCCAAATTTTTATCATCTTTTGAAGAACCATTCGGGCATCCTCAAACCCCAACACCATAGTGGTTTTTGTCGCTCTACAGTAGACTAGATTGAGTTTGAGTGTGAGAAAGCGTTTGAAAGAAATATTATCTCTTCTTCATTTCGTTCTTGACCATTAATTACTAACTAGCTCTATTAAAAACTGTTCAATTTATTGACGGTAGAGTTTTCCTTTACCTCCGAACGAAGAAATCAGTAGCAGAGGACGACGCCCGCATCTTTCAATGAGAACGATTTCGAGAATGTTGACTAGAAATAGAATACCGCCCATGATTAAAGTAATATTATCGGCCAAAGCAGCGTCGCCGGATGCTCGAGTGAACGTTAGCGAGCAGTAGACGAGAATCGTCGTCAAGCCGCTCATGATTTCGACCATTCCGACGAGTTGGACGATGATGAACGCTTTGCGGCCTTCTCTCGTCCCAAATAAATCTCTCCACGACCCCTGGAACATCCAAGATGCCTTAGGGTCAATAATGGAGCATTTAGCGTCGGTCGCCTTCGTGCGACTGCTGTACAATTTGTTAATTCCGAAATTTATAAGGATTTAGTTTACCAGGCACTCATTCATTACACGTATTGCAATATGAACTTTGTATGGCTGTCGCGTTTTTATTAATGTCATTTTAAGTAATTCTTGTTGTAAACTCTTGCTCGAAAGAAGCAAATTTTTTAGCAGCTCATTTGATAGAATTAGAAAGAAAAAATAAAAATTCACGTTTGGTACCTAATCTCTTTTCTAATCTACTCGGTAATATGATTTCTTTTTTATTTAATTGATTTCCCTATTTACGACTTGTATAACTTCATCGCAAAATTCAATGTCTTCTATGACGTAAACGGCGAACTGAATTTATACGTACCTTTTGCATTTTCTCTTCCTCGACGGAAGCCATGATACCTTTCAGCTCTTCTTCGAGTTTCGGATCGTCGGGATCACTCGCTCTAAGCCACGCCAGCGATTTTCCCGCTTCTTCTCTCCTCCCCTTCATAGCGAGGTAGTAGGGCGTCTCCGGGCAATAGTACCAAAACAGGGCTGAGAATACCTGTAATAAATGATAGTTTTCTGAAATGGTAAGACCGTTAAAAATCAATATACGCAAACCATCGAGGTTTGCAAAAAAATGTTCTTTGTAGCGTATAGATGACGCCTTGTCTTTATCGTGTGGGTCACACAACGTGCCTCCTCTGAGTTAACATTTCAACTATTTTTCTTGAACGTTATTCTCCTTCTTGTCCACTTAGAAGAAATATTTTCTCAGCTTTGTACTACTATCAATTTGTGTGAAAATGCGGCTAATTTTAGCTGTTCGTTTTTCATGTGTTCCTCTCGGCCACGTTCCGTTTATTGAAAAGGGGAGTAAATAGGCGAGCCAGTACTTGAGATTATGAGTTGTTTGGGGGAAAAACCGCTTTTTCAACGCTTTTTTCTGTTTTATTAATTTGAAGTGCCTAGTACGAGTAACAAAGCTGGACTGAAAAACTTTGAACAGTCGAAAATACTAAAAAGGTGGGCTAGAATCACATCAACGAGATTTATGCGAACCAACTTCAATCGATAGAAGGTAGCTTTAACACTCTTTCTGACTTTGAATTTACTTGTTTCCTTTGAATATCGAAAAATGTAGGTTTTTTGCGAAACTCTTACTTTTCCTTCGGTTAATTCCAAGGCTTATGAATTAGGATAAAAAAGGATTTTCTGTTATTTTGAATCCACCTCTTAAATCTTGAACAAAGTGGTTCAGTCCTTCGCTACCTGTTCGAGCTACAAGTCCGTCATCAACGTAAAGTGCGAGAGCAATCTTGTTCATTTTCTTGTTTCATAAATTAGTACGGATCATCATGAAACCGAGTTTGAGAATAAAATTTCTTCCAAGGCTTGTTCAACAGCTCGCAGCCCGCTCGAGTCCGTAAGCACTTTTTTTTTAGTTTGAATACCCTCCAGATTCAATCATCATATCCCTCTGGTTGACGCATATAATTTTCTTCTTCCACTTTGCCATATAAAATTGCTTCTTCGTTTGGTTGTCGTCGCATTTGTTGTAGTAGAGGGGTTGTGAGGGGGAGAAAAACCAGGCGACTTATTCTCCAGATCTTTAATGGCTGGCCGAGCACTTTCGCCCATTCGGGCATCTTCAGGGCGACGTGGAACCATGAGGTCCACAGCCACGCTGTGCACCACGCTGTACCAGGGCTGTGGACCTCATGGTTCCACGTCGCCCTGAAGATGCCCGAATGGGCGAAAGTGCTCGGCCACCCATTAAAGATCTGGAGAATAAGTCGCCTGGTTTTTCTCCCCCTCACAACCCCTCTACTATAAAATTGCAGTGTGAATATCAAACTGTCTTAAACGCACAGTTCCCATCTTTGCCAGAGAATGAAACTCTTGATCGTAACCATCTCCTTTCGTTATGACTTCTTGTCCTCTTTTTACAGTTGCATAATCCTCTTTGTTTGACTCTCAGAATGATCCGATTGGCAATCATATTCCGGTCTAATGTCGAATCGTTTTCCGTTAAACACACCACTATTGAGCTCGGCGAATCCATTTCAACCACCGCTGGAACACAAAACGGTTCTAATCCAAACAGAAGAGCCTACTGGGCTTCAATTCGCTCGAGCGAATGTAGCTTGGAAGAGAGCTCGAACTAGGTACAGGTTGTACAGTGCTACTGTGAAGGAGCTTTGCTCAAATATTGGACCCAATCTCCTGTCGGAGGTAATCTCAGCTATATGCGAGAGCACCTTGTTAGGTTTCACCGTATGAAAGGGACTTTATTCACCACCGCTTACACGGGCCCGTTGTTTTCTGACGGCGTAATTCCACATTAGCCTGGACGAAGAATTATCTCTCCGCTTTCTGTTTAAATCAGAAGTTTCTCTCGTTTTGCGGCTAAAGATGCGAATAAAGAGGAAAATTAACAGAACGGTTGTGCTACACGTTGAACAACGATCTTAATTCCCACTCCTTCAATAGCTGCCTGAACATGAACATTCTTTCCCTTTCGATATACTTGCATGGGATCATTTCCTATTAAAAATCAAGAGCATGTTGGTGGACGTGATTTCCAACCAAGTGATTGATCACACTGAAGGAAAATAAAATGGCCGGGGAATGGTTCGATTTAATTGATTTAGTTGAAACTATCAAGACGTAAGGACACCTTACCTGGCTTGAAATATCTTTGATTTTCCCTTGATCATCTTGAAATTTTTAGCTTAACAACGCGTCTTGCCAAATAATAGGTATATTGAACCTTTTTCCCCATTCACGGAGGTTTTTTACTTTCAAGTAATTTCCATTCCATGCAAAATCTCATCCAGCAGTAAACGCAAATTTAACCGATTTTCAGATCGCATTTCGCCGGTAGCACTTCCCTTCCCGTTTTCCTTTCAATGATTTCCACAAACCATGTTTTTAGAAAATAATCCATTAATTGGCAGTATTTTTCCCCAATCAGGGCCACTTTTTTGGAGGTGTTCCTTCTCCATAAATGACACCCGCAACGGAGGTACGAAGTTTTCAAAAACTTGAGGTATGCGTTTCAGTCACTTTTCGAAAATTGTTGAACTGTTATTTTCAATAGCTGAAGAATATATTCGGTAATTTCAAGTCTTCTGGCTTTCAACACTAACACGAATTTTAACAGTTGATTGAAAAGGAACATGCAGAATAATAGTTGAGATGACGACACGACATTATTTATATGAGGAGTTTAGCTTCATGAAATCAGTCCATGGGAGAGACACTCGCAATGCGGACAAGTTATTGCAGGTACCTCTGCACAGAACTAATGTATTCAATCGTTCAATGGTGGTCCAAGGTGTAAAAATTTATAATGAATTTGTGCAATTATTTGATTTGAAGGTGAAAGTGGAAGCGTTTAAAAATAAGTTCAGAGCATTGCTGTTAGAACGACAGAAGGTGGAGAATGGTTGACCGATTTTATTTGGCGGTGTCTCTTGTCACGTTTAGCCTTATTTGATGAACGTAGATGAAATTGGTAGGTAACCAAATAATAATAATTTTATTATTATTATTATTATTTTTTTTTTTTGGTTTTCGCTGATGTATCAGAAGACTTTTATTTTCAACATATATGTCACGTACTTTATTGCGAATGATCGACATCCAAGAGGATTGTAATTTGTTTACTTTGTAGCCAGGGAGAATGGAAGAGAGGGCCTCTTGGCCCTAATTCTCCCTGGAGGTAAAATAAATCATTCAAACAAACAAACAAACACCGAGCAGATTATTTTGCTCCGTTTCAACTGTTAGCGTTAACGTATCAGACTCGGGATTTTGCTTCTGTTTATTTTATTTTTAATGGAAGAATCTTCCTATCTTCCCGTTTTTGTTGTTAACATAATATGAGGAACGTTCGTTTAGTTTGGGGAGGAATTTTATTCAACAATTAATCTACCAAATGTGTGTGTAACTGTTTTTCTCGTCAACTTGTTATTTTAAACATTTGACCAAAACACGCCCACCGTTACAAAAACGGGGCTATATTCGAAAAAATGCATTACGGACCCGTCTAATTTGCAATGAGGAGTTTTTCCTACCGATTAGCCAATGGGTGAAATCTCACTTGCCTCGAAACCATTCGATCCACCGTGTCCTATCTTGAGCATCGCAGCACGTTGAACCCCTAGCTAAAGCAATAACCGCTACTGTGCAGCTTCGAGGCCCGAGTGACACGCGACGTATAAATCATTTGCGGCTTACTACTGCTTCAACCCTCTCTCTGCTAAAGACAAGTATGAAGCTGTTGTACTCAAGGCCTTTCTTGTCGACAGATTTATGCGATGCCAAAGTAACAACGGCTGGCGTGAGATGACGAACTCGACTGACCCGAAAATGCCGCCATACTTCACACCTGAGGTCTCAATTTTCTCCGTTTTCTGCGACCGCGTCATAACCGACACGCGAGACGGTCGCAGATGCTGTATTTATTTTCATTTTTCCGGCGGAATCCTCCGTTTGTTAGGATTATTGGATTCCCGTTTGGGGCCGATGACAAACGACCGTTGTTCGGAACCGGGGCCGAACGCCAAGATTCTTAACCTATGCGATAAAACAGATTCGGAATGTAATAAATCGAGCGCGACGTTTTTCATGTCGATCGGAAAGTTTTCTCCGTATTTGGCCAGTTTAATCGCCCCGATTATTAGCAGTCGTAATTTGTCGGTTACAAAAATGCTACGATTGAGCAATTGAAGTTATATTAGCATTTTTGAGTTAACCTGCTCTAGCTGCTCAACGGCGGAAATCAATGCGAATTTCGAGGAAATTTTCTAGTCAGTGAATAATGACTACGATTTTATTGGAAGACCTCGTGCGTTCAAATTAATATTTATTTATGCTTGTAAGAAAAACCTGGAACTGTTTACCATGAAAATATTGTGTCATCCAAACACAATGAATTCTTATGTTGCACATTCATTTTACTAACGCTTTTGTAAATTTCGTATAATTCCTTGTGATAATGACGGAGATCCGAAGCATCTTGTCATTGTTTTAAATAATTTCCAAAATCACTCGCTTATAGAGTTTGTTTTTAAAGGCTACATTCAAATTTCTAACGCGTAGATAAAAGTTATTCCGATACAGTTATGCTAAACGTACTATAGTTGGGACGAGTGAAAACCATGTGAGGCCGTCGTAGTCTAAAAACTTGCCAGCCAGGTATTCGCAGAAGATTCCCAAGTACCACATACCCTGAAAGAAGGATGTTAGAGCTCCTCGCTGGTCGGGGCTGCCGATTTCCGAAAGGTACAGCGGCAGAGCGGTAAACTGGATTGACATCGCGATTCCTGGAAAAAATTGTAAACGTTGAAAATTTGGATTTTGTTTTATTGGCTCAATTTTGAATTCTTATTCGAGCATGTTCTGGCTAACAAAGGTATTGTTATTTGTTAATACGTATCAACGGCTCATTAACCGGCTTCAAAAGAACGAGGTTACTATGGTTGACTTGCGGTTGTTTTTTTTTTTCTTTTTTGAAAGGGGAACTATACAGATAGAGGTCCCACAATTTTTTCAAGTCAATCCATTCAGTAGTTACGGCCCCAGATTCGGAGAAATGCCGGAAAACGTGATTATCGCGAAAATGGCAACGTTTGACTTGGCGAGCTCGTAACTCCTAGAACAATTGCTGCATTGCTATGTTTTTGACGCCATTTTGTTTGTAATTTAGCTTTCAATAAGGGCCCAGCTTCAACTTTTGTTCGGCATTCTGATATAGCGAAGAAAGTGTAACGTAAAATGTGACGCCAATTTTCACATTTTCGAGGTTTTTCGAAAATCATTCGCCACCGCGTGTAGAAAAAGAAATATGGCCATTCTTGAAGTTGTAAGTACTCAACAAGAGCTTCCAATCTACTCGAAATCGAGTGCGATTTGATGAGTAATTTACTCGTCGTTATTATTCATCAGACTCATCAATGTTCAGGTTAGTTTATCGATTCGTTTTGACCAAAATGCTACGTCAAAATACAAGAGATATAATGGTATTCAAAATACTTGATTTCTGGAGATGGCTTATGAAAAATTGAACGGATATTCGCAGGTCATTTTTATGTTTTCACAGAGATGGGAGATTATGAAATCGGTTGGACCCCTTGCCAACCCAGGCTTAGCCTGAAACCAGAGAGTATTCTGTGTACAATTGGTATGCGTTGGGTGGAACTGGAAGGTCATATTCGTCGATTTAATCGAAAAAACACGCTTCGGCGAATTATTGCCGAAACTAGCATTTTGAAAACAAACAATTGAAAACGTGGCGAACGGAACTGAAAACAAGAAACTCGTGTTCTTGGGACGGATTTACCATTAAAATGCAGTGCCTTTGTGCGATGCGGGCGACCGGTTCAAAGGAGCTGGAAAGAGATAGAACGAACCCAACACTTAGCATCATTAAAATATTCATGAAATTCAAGGGAAATGCAAAAAGTTCGCGGAACATCATAAATCATTTATGTTAATACGGATCCGAGTGTATTTGGTTACTCGGGGACGGAACCGCGTTTCGCGTAATTTTATTTCCAGGTAGTTCATATTTTGCCGCGTATAATGAGCTTTTTCTGCGCGAAATTCACCGTCGATTCAGTGTCCTCCTCTCAACGTACGGAAGAATGTTAATTTATTCACCAGATGAACAAAAACGAACTTTTTTCAAGGTGGAAAAATATTAAAAAATTACGATCTAACACTTTATGAGTTATTGGAAATATTTGCAGATGTTTCTTATGTTCAGAGGAACGTAAAACTAGAACATTTACCTAGAAGCTTTGTTTGTAGTAATGTAGTAATTTATGTCTGAAAAATATTTCCAATAAGTTGTAAAGTTGGTGTTATTACATTCATAAACTTCATAAATAACTACATTCATATCAAGGAAAGATAACTTCTCGTTCTACTATCTCTCAATTGCCTGCCTGTTCTTTCACACTTTCGTGCATCGTCAAAGTTACGCAGAACCTTGAAGTATCTACGGCCTAGAAGATTTCGTGATATAGAAAACGTTGAACAAAATAATTGAAGAGTTTTTAATGCTCATAGTTTACATAGACGTGGAGAATTTTTCATTTTTTAATTTTATTTTTTATGCAGTTGCAAAGAAAAGCTGAGTCAGCTGAATCTTATGTTTACGCGTACGTTTCGAACCAACATGCTTAATAATGCTAATAGTGCATGTTAATTGCTGTTTGCTGAGAAGAGCAAATATGTTAGTCCTTCCACGGCTCATCTTCATAAACCTGGCATCACACGGCCTCAACACGGAGTTTCTTATCACTATTTGATAAACAGACTTTTTCTCTGTAAAGAGTATAAATATAATACAATTGAATAAAATCCGAAGAAAATTGAAAATTAAAAAAATTATGAAATTTTTTATTTTTATAAGTACAACTTTTAAAATTCATAACATGAAAGGGCAAAAAATCAACCCATCGCAACCCACCTATTTAGCTATTGGACCCGTTGTATTTTAGGTTCAGAGCTTCAGCGATATTGTGGCGCGCAGTTCGGACGCTTGTTGCTGGAGATGAACCAAGGATCTTTTTCTAGCCACCCCATAAAAGTCCCATAAAATATCAACGGAATTCGGGGAAGAACCATAATAATTGTTCGTAAGTTGGGAGAAGAAGAAAAAACAGTTGAACGACAGTGTTTTATTTTTCCTAATGCCATTAGGCTCGTTTCCTATTTCCTTTAGTTGTGCAACAATCGCCCAAAATGTTATCTATTTTTCGGAACACAAGTTTTACCTCAGCGTGTTTGCTCGAACGAAATTCTAAGCTACCAGGTTGTAAATATTTCAAGGATAGCGTGGCGATTTTAAATTTTACTAATTCTAGTTACGTCGCGCGTATTATGCAATCGGCCAAAAAACATTGACGCGCATCGGTTATGAAATGAGGCTTGGTAATTTTTGTTTGTTTTCTGCTGAAAGGATTCTTGTTTCCGATTGTTCACTGTGTTTGCTTCACTGCTTGCAATGGTCTTTTTTAATGTAGATTTTTGATTATTAAGAAAGCGATATCGTAATTGATTAAATTTAAAGAGAACTTGAGGGCGAAGATTGTGTCGAGGCTGAGTGAACGCTGTCAAAACAACTCTTTTCGTCTAAACCTTTCTGGTTTCTCTGCGAATCCGTACAATGATGATAAAACTTGTCGTCCGGGGGTTGTGAGGTGGAGAAAAACCAGGCGACTCATTCTCCAATTCTTTATTAGCTGGCCGAGCACTTTCGCCCATTCGGGCATCCTCAGGGCGACGTGGAGCCATAGGGTCCGCAGCTCGGCCAGCTAATAAAGAATTGGAGAATGAGTCGCCTAGCTTTTCTCCACCTCACAACCCCCGGACATCAAGAAATGCGACTAGAAGGAAAAGAATAAAACTTGTCGTTACAATAATGGAGTTGGGGAATTCAAAGTTGCTATAATATCGAAAGAGAGAAGTAGTTTGTTTCGATAATACGAATGAGGAATTGAGGTTTTAAATGCAGTTCGCATGAAATCTAGACATCAAATGCCAGATTTGTCTTTTGCGCTTGCCTAATTCGTAGATAGCAGTATTCCAGAGTTGCATTCTTGAATTCTTATAGAAGCCTCATGTCCTCTATCCTGTTCGTGCGACAAAATAATACTATTTTCTATAAAATAAAATATAGATGGCGATATTTTGGAGTTACGTTTCTCGATTACTCCTGCTGATAATTTACCTTGTACAAAACGCGTAACGTATAACAGGATGACGGACTTGAAAGACAGCGTCACAATCCAGGTGGCCAAATAAATGGGCCCTGTGATCCATACGGACAGCTTACGTCCGCAGTAGTCGATTAGTATACCCGTTGGCAGAGGTGCGATCAAGTTGCCGATTTCTATGGTCGCAACAACCCATCCTCCTAGAAGAAATATAGATCAGTTGGAATGAATTTAGTGGGAGAGGTACCAGGCGATTCATTCTCCAGACCATTTGCTTTTGCAAATTGAGAGCGACTGATTTGAATGTTCGCTCCTGATCCGAGTAAAGCTCTCCCTCAGATCCATTGGAAATGGTTGGAGGGGACCTGTTCCCAGTTCTTATCGACAAACCTATTTCTTTGTTGTTGTGTTTGATTATTTTACCAAGTGGCCAGTGTAGTCTTCTCAGGGCCTTAACTGCTGAGACAGTAGAATGAAAGTGAGATTCTAGGTATGAGACACCAAATCATCACTTGGATCGGGGCGAACAATTGAATCAGAATTCTTCTAAATGATAATTCTAAAAATTAAGAAGACTATGACTGCTCCGTGTATACAGTGATATTGAGTTGAACGCTTCAACCGAAAATTATGGCTTTTTGTTTGCTGAAGCGTTACCTCCCCAAAGGACTGGGACACTCATTTAACACTTCTATTGTTTGTAAATCGAGCCACATAATACTTACCCTACGACTGGTTTTTCGCCAGCAAGACTCATGAGCTTGTGCTGCCAGTACATTTACTCTATGGCACTCGGTCTGAAGTGGTGAAGATAAACAAACACAGAATGCCGACCTCTTGAGAAGTTTGCCAAAATAGCCGAATCAATGCAACGCTGCTACGAAATTAAGACTTGAAAACCACAGTAAAAAGAGAGACAAAACGCGCTGTGATAAATCTACCCAGGGGCATTGTCCAAAACTCCAACTTCTGTGGATTGGCTCATGCGCTATGACCAATATAATTTCCAATATGAATGATTGCATTCGGAGACTGCCAAACCAGCGATAAGTAGCCCGTACTGACCAGTTCTCTCTATAATTCGTGATGGCAGTTGCAGTCACTCACAGAAAAGAATGGAATGATTGTTTTGGAATCATTTGATTTTAGTTTCGCTGAGCGAAATAGGATGACGGTAATGAAGTTCAGAGAATGGGTCGCCCGGTTTTGTCTCCCTAACTACTGCTTACTGTGAAGAATTGCTGCAAGACAACCAATAAAATACTAAAGAAAGAGAAGCATCGAGTTTTCGGTTAGCTAACCTTGATCAGCAGTCAACGGCAAGATAGAGCCTGGACTCTCGAGTCGTTCCAACAACGGTGTGATCCACACGTAGGCCGCCCCACTGCAGAATATCGATAGACCACCTGAAATATAAATTATGATTGTCAAGTTCGTGCGAAGATAATACACATTACTTCCTCGAGTCGTAGTGTTTGTATTTTAACGGTAACCAAATAAAGTGATAACTTATTAGGAGAATTATACCATGTGTTGTGTGAGATGTTCTTTCCACGACATGAAATGTGAGAGAGGTTGTGGGGGGGGGTGCGAGATGTTGTTTCCTGTTGTGTTGTTGTTGTGAGTTGTGATGTGTATCCATTGACAAATCTCAGATATAACTGGACGCTACTCTATCTTATAGCTCTCGTAATGCAGAACGTTGTAGCCGAGTATGAAAATTTATCATTGGAAAATGATCAGAGGCGAAGTGTGGAATACGTTCTTACGTTGAACTGATTTATTTAACAAGAAAAATGAACAAAGGGAATGTGATACTGATGATCAGAGATTTATCAATCTCTTCTTGTCTCGATTCTGATGTAAAGAAGACATAAGTTACAAGACAGAGTATTTTTACTGCTGTGGGAGTTATACGACCTTGCATAAAACGTATTGGTCAACCATATTGTTCTGATTGAGCCCCCAAAAGAAGTGGAGAAACATCTTTTTGAAGTGACTTGGTAGATGTGCATTTTTTGGTCTCTCCCTTTTCATTTTTTTGATTTTGTTTTGAATAAATTTGCTTGAATTTGGGTACCTACAAAAATACTTTGATAAAATAGTCCAATAAAGAGTTGAAAGCGTGATTTTTCTTGGTGTTCTTCCAAAAAAATCCTCATTTTTTAGCTCAACATTGCCTTTTTTATTTATTTACCTAAAGAAACATTCCTAGATTCAATTATGGGGGGTGAAACGTTGCCAGCGATGCGTTCCTGTGTGTTTCTAGGCGGACAACATGGATGGCACTTAGTAACCCCAACCAGCGGGGTGACTAAGTGTCACGAATAAAAAATCCCCACCCTTTCCAGGACCACTTAGATTTTTTTCAAGCATTTGAACGAGAAACAGAGATGTATAGCTTCTTTGTGTAAAAATTTCAAAGTGATAGGTCGAATAATACAGGAGATATTTGAAGAAAACCTCCAAAAGTGGCACTTAGTCACCCGATTTTACGGTAACTGATAAAATATTACCTAGGCCACTAGCTGTTTTGATGACGTCACTACCCTGACCTGCCTTTCGGTACTCCTCCAAAAATTACTCTGGGTGGATTCCTAACGAGTCTGCCAACCTTCATAGAGCTGCGGGAAGGATATTGAACGTCCTTTGGGACACTACTTCAAAGTTTTTTTCGATGCTTGGCCATTGATTTAGGCGATTGTTTGAAAATCTCCAAACCAGTACATAATGATGAACCGGTCCCCTTCCAAAATTTTTGGAGTGTGCCAAAATTAGGGTACCTATTGGTTTTCTGTACGAGTCCAGACATCAGATATGAAAGTTCCAGACCGTATTGGCATTGCCCTGCCTATGAATAAGCTTTCCACGGCTGATTGATAAGATTATGCCACCACAGCATTCCATTGTTAACATTATTCGTGCCACTTTTTGTCCCCGACAGTTTTTGCCGGTGATATAAAATTAAGTAGTGTTATCAATTCTTTCCTGTTTCCTCCAGTGCAGATAAGGCATTCTGTCTATCAGTCACTAATTGGCAGAACCTACATTTTTACGATACTCAGATGCTTCGTCGTATAAGTCGACTTATAATAACAAATGACCTTGACTGATACTGATAATACTCAATTTATACAAAGCTTCCGACTTCTCGTTCATAGGACGGTACATAAACCCGTTAATATCGCTAATTATCCTATACTTAAATGCTCGTAATTGGGATGATGAAAACCGGCGAAATCTTGATACTAAATTGGAGCAATTATAATTGGAGTTGAGCATAGATGTGTTGAAGGAGAGACAGAAAAGGAAAGAAGTAGGCCAATTCAAATCGTCGGAAAAAAATTGTTTTCTCATCCTTTGGAAACTATCGGTTCAAAAAAATGACTTCTCAAACGAAAGTCAAGTCCACTGAGTTAAATAGCCGGCGAGCAATTTATCTGCGTTAAGACTTTTTGGCCCAATTAGGGGCGGGGATAACTTTATTGGTTCAGACGAAAGAGGAAACGCGAGCCAAGCGGCTTGGTAAACAACAGTGATATATAAGGCCAGTTTTAATGCTCCTCCGTTTCTTACTCAACAAAATGTCTGTTGCCGACTGATCGAGATACGGAAGAAGATTAATCCGCTAAACGAACCCTTGTTCCAAGTTCCATTCGATTTTCGTTTGAGAAAATAAGTATAAAAGTATGAAACAACTGTTTTTCTTCACTGTCAGGCAAATTTGGCTCGCTCTGATGCAAAAACGCTTGGTTGATGAAAATAGGGCGAAAAGAAAATAATTTTAGAAACTTCTGCGTACGTTCATTCTAAAATTAGCTAGCTCGCTAAGACATACGTGACGAAATGAGCCCACTGGCGAAAATAATTCGAGCAAATTCGATTTCTTGGCAGTAAATCTCAAATGGTGTTTATGATCCGAAAATCCCCTCGAAATTACCCGGATCGAGGACCATAACGGTAAAAGAAAATCAAAATTGGATTACAAGTTCCTTAAAAATTCTATTTTTGGATCTACCGTTTCGACTATTAGGTAAATAGTAGTCTTCTCGTCATCATTCCGCTCATAGCTTTCGACCTACCAGTAATGATCAGATTCTCACCTTCTAAAAATACACGATGTTTTTGACCACTGGTTTATTAAATAATCGGTCAGATTTCATAAGGACGGATAGTACCTATTATTTTTTCTATCTACTCGAAATTTTGGTACATAGGTATATCGCAAAATGTATTTTTATTGGCCATTATCTCGCGATGATGTAAAAAAATGCTATCTCTATTTTGAAAACACCCGGTTGTAATAAAAACTAAATCACACGAAACAATTGGCAAATAAAAAAAGTTCGAGTAATGTAGCACTCACCAATAAAAGCAGCCAAATATTGTCTAAGTACGCTTCTTGACGGGAACATAGTTTGGGCATGCCTTTCCTCTCCAGTGCGACTTTCTTGATGAGCTTTGAAGGTCGTCAGACGAAAATGCGGAGAGCAATGACTGACGGATTGCTTATAAACACCGAATATGTAGTTTTCCCCACTCACCGTCCGCCACCGGGCGGCTAAAGATACGCGCCTTGGGACGTTAATAGTTCTTTAATAGTTTTTTAAGCGTGCAGCTGATACAATGTACATGGCACTTGTCCCCATTATGCACAGTGATATCATGTCAGTTGGCAGTGGTTTGTAGGTCGGAAGAAAATAATATAATGTTAATAATGTGTACGATGTTTGACCACCTCTACACCTCAAGACCAAGACCCTCCCATCGGCATCAGCCGTTAATCCCCCCCCCCCTTAAGGATAGACATAAATCAAATAAGTAAAAAAAATACGAATTAATGTAAAAATTGTAATAAATTATTTCATCAATCCCCAAAGAAAAGGTTGAAAGATGAAGATGGGTTGTAATAAATAGCAGAATGGTGAGAAATAAATATCTAACATAAACACATCTAACATAAAATTTAAGTAAATAATTTAACAACGAACACGCAGTGGTGAGTCATGATAGCGATATCTTGGAAATATTCCTTAGTGTCTCCCTGAATTTCTGTATTCCAAACTCTCTAATAATTATTCTTCCTAGCAGTTGGAGTTCTTTCTTGCCTCTTTGAGTGTGTAATAACGTGGGAAATGGAACTGAAACCGCACAAATCCAAAATCAACAATTACTGCTACATTGAGCCATTGACAGATGTACAATGATTTTTGTTGAAAATATCAAGAATGTAGCTATTATAGTTTCCTCAGAAAATTGTTGACGGCGCAGGGAAAGATTTTTTTTATGCATGTTCGGATATCTATGTGCCTTGAAACGTGCAACATCAAATTTTGAGGGGATTAAGTACAATGGTTTAATATTGAACTTTAAAAAAAGAAAAAAAGCGCAAAAATCATGCAAAAAAAGCCGCCTTTCACCTTCCTCAACGCAATGCGTGGTATTTTCATGTGTCTCACTTCAGCTCAACTTTTTGCTTAACGGGTCCATTAATACGAGCAATATAGGGACGAAACTGTAGTGACTTTAATTAACGATATATGGTACTCGGTTTTTAATTTCCAAAAATGTGTTTCCAAAGAGGAGACGCAAGAGTTTTCTTTGTTTCTTCATTTTATTTCCACTTCCGGGCTTCATAAAACAGTAACACTAGATGCGATGTTGAATTTGTAAATCAAGTTTCGTCGTGCAGCATTCCACATACTCAACTGATCATTATTACTTTTACTATAACACATACAACTATAACACATTATAATATAATACTGTTTGTTTGTTTTTTTTTCCAATTACACAGGTATGATACATTACTGCTGTCGCCTGTAGTTTTAATTTTTTTGGAATATGCCGCTTTAAGGCAAAGAAGAACATTACTTTTTAAAAAAAAATGTACCTTGCACGGCCGCTGTTC
The DNA here is from genome assembly GCA_037159825.1 of Tupiocoris notatus. Taxonomy (NCBI): domain Eukaryota; kingdom Metazoa; phylum Arthropoda; class Insecta; order Hemiptera; family Miridae; genus Tupiocoris; species Tupiocoris notatus. The sequence goes on along the minus strand of JASJUZ010000752.1, from coordinate 280,858 downwards.
ATTGATTTCATTCATCGTTCGGAGCAGTAAAACGACGAGACCGAGAAAGGGTAAAAACAAGTGAACGTTGAGTATAAAAATTTTTCACAGCGTACAAAATATGAAACTATTCTTTTCCTTATTGATTTCATTATAATACATTTGATAAATCTATAAAAAATACAGCAAACCCTTGCATAATATCACAATTAGATCAATTACATTTCGCGCGGACTCGTGTCGCTCTTCTTTACTGGAATGAGATTCACAACAAGAGCTTTTGTATTTCGTCGAACGATAAACCTTTGGTTTCCGGCACATACAAGTGGATGAGTATGCTACTGATGAACGAGCAAATTGTGAACGCTACGTAGATAACGTACAGGCCGATGCGGTCTGCGATAACTTGGTACATTTTCAGGCAAACGCAAGAGAGGGCTGTAATGTTGAAAATTGTGATGCCGGAAGCGATACCTCTCGTGTTGTTGGAGAAATATTCTCCCTGAAAATAGAAAAGGAAATAAATAAGACAATTTTCATCGGTAGGCTCGATATAGGTGAAGAGTCGATTGAGAAATAACACTGACGCTCAATTGAAGGAGGTGCGAACTGTCGCAACAGTGAATGGAAGTCAAAGGATTGGGGGACTGGAGGAAGGGTTAAGAGCTGTAAGATTATGATTTACTCAAGGGGTGTTTCTATCGGTGTGCTCAATCTTCCGTGTGCAAAGTGATATTTCAAACTAGCAATAAATTCGTGTCTTCAGTTATCTGTGTTCTAAGAGACTGCCGACATCTTCAATTAATTGATTGCATATCGGTGTCCTCAAGAGTTGACTTTTCAAACTAGAGAAGAGTAGGTACCTAATGTGTGTCCGAAGACTTTCTAGTTAGAGCTTAGGACACGGATAACTGAGGGCTCGAATATACGACAGTACAAAACCATCGCTCTGGACGCGGATATTTGAAGACACATCATATTACGTTAGCAAACGATGATGATATACGGCGAATATCGGCGTCCGATAATATCGACTTACAATTACAGAAAGTGACTGAATTTTAAATTAATGCCGAGTGTTAAATGTAATGTAAATGAAATGAATTATTCGTATCCTCAACTATCCAGCTGTGTAAAATCATAGTATTTTCTGCATTGGACGCAGTTGTTTGAGCACATGATTATACGTTCACATTTTGGTTTATTATTCAATAATAAACCATTGTAATCGCCCAAGAAAAAAAAAATTCTAACCCCCCCTCAAAATTTGATGTTTTACGTTTCAAGGCATGTAGAATCCGAATATCCAATAAAAAAATTTCTGTCCGCCGTACGCCGTTAGCAGTTTTCCGGCCAAACTGTAAGAGCTAAAAATTTGAAATATTCACCAAAAATCAATCTCGGTCCTACGACGGCCCAATTCTTGAACCAACTTGCTAGCTCAATTTTAAGAGTATTTTTGGGGGGTTTTGAAGGGGGGAAAATTCATATTTTCCAAGGTTTTTCAGAAAAAGGTGTACGTGGTATCAAATTATATAGATTTTTGGACGCTGAATCGAATGAGACCATCGCCGGGTCGATAGCTTTATTGGTTCTCGAGTTATCGCAGCTTTTGTGAAAAATTTGGGAGATTTTCAGAAATTTGACACGAGGGTATAACTCAAGAGTTCTTGGAGCTATAAAAATCGTTCTATACTCATTGGAATGGTCGTTAAACACTCTCTCCAGCTGTATCGTTAGGCAACAGGTTTAGTTTTTAATTAGGAAATTAAGAAAAATAAAAATTATTAAAATTACAATAGTTGCTACGGAGTTTTCCCCTATAGTTACCATCTGTTTTTCGGTGTAACGTTCACAAATTTTCGGAATATTTAAAATGACAAATGGATGGTCTTCTTAAATCAATATTGAAGCGAAATAATAATAAACCACTGTACAATCATTTGCAGCGTTTTTCTTTCGTTGAATATGCCGTCGAAGTTGTAGAATCCATCATCGTCGGTAAATGGCTTTCCTTTTATAAGCTTGAAATTTTTATACCGATTTTCCTTCTGGACACTGATAAGCACTCCCTAGTCAATCACATTGTGGGACTTTTTTTCAAATAATTAAATAGTTTTAGTTATTTTTGTTTTCGATACTTGAACTCCGATACAAAATATTAGCATCGCTAACAAAGTCTTTAGCGCTGTATTTCTCTTAGGCATTTCCACTCATTTGAACTTGGTGAGAATTCGTGACAACCTTTCCGTCTCCTATTCTTGGGAAATGGGATTCCTGAACCTCAACGCGAGTGACAATCTGAATGTGAATGTTTAGGTGAGTGTTATTACTACTACTCGACTCTGTTACAAATAATTCTAAATTCAGGCGAAAATCCTTTTCTCAAAAATCTGTCAACCAAAGTGGCAATTCAAAATATTCTATGAAGAAAATCCGCTTTGCACTATATAGATTTCCGCAAATTTCAATTATTGCGAAGGAAGGGCCTAAATCTGTTGATTCTCAAGAAATACTGGAATTTCGTTCTGAAATCAGTTCTCACTCCGAAAATCTCTAAATAAAGTTCCTATAAAATTTGAAAACGCAGGAAAAAATTATACGACCATTACCACCAGTTTTATAGAATAACCAAATCCGTTTTTCCTTACAACTGTCGGGTGACAAAAATAAGAGAGTACAGAAAAATCGCTTCTTTCATTATATAGCTGTGTTCTATGGAGAGGGCCGATATTTTACGTATCTGCCCGAGGCTGTAAGTACTTCATCTACTCATTTATTGTACCCCTGTTGTACAAAAGAGTTTACATTGGACAGAATTTACATTACAGAGTTTACAGAACCTAACGCGTCTCTCTCCTTGTGGTTATTAAAGGTTGGAGACAGCGATATCATAATTGAAAGGGTCTTGTAAATGATGAACCGCCATTTCTGTAATTATAATTACAATACATTGTACTCACGCAGAATACAGGCCAAAGAGCGCCGCAGCCCAGCGAAATGAAACATGTGACTCCGGTGATGGCAGCGTAGAGCATCCATGCGTAGGAGATCATATTGATTTCAGTGACTTCGTCGAGAATGTAGTATGTAGCGGTGACCCCCAAGCATAAAGTACCTATTGGGAGGAAATTCAGAAATCAACTTGTGTACAGAGCACTTTTGGGATTCAAGAAAAAAATCTTTATAAATTGTATCGTCGATTGGTTTAAAGTGAAATCAATTCTGATTGTTTCCGTTCTTTGGTTTTTCAGGTGTTGAATACGACCTGATTTGTAAGATTTCTCACTGAATATTCTAGGTGTTGGTGTTGAGGGGGAGAAGATCTGGGTTGAAGACACTTAATGGTTCTGAAAAGCAATGATGATGACCCAGAACGTGTCCCCCTTGACCCAACTCGTGAAACTGAGAGAAAAACTCAAAATTGTTATTTTCAGTCTGGAGGTCGCGAAATTGCAACAATTCTTAGAAAACAAAATATTGTTTCATCGTTAAAGTAAATGGAGAAGATCACTTATGACGTATGAGTATAAAAAGTAGACATTAGAATTCCAAATTTTCCGTATTGCATGAAATTAGGCAAACTCTTCTCTCTTCAACGATCATTCAACTCGAGTTTCATTTTGTTTTCCGTTTCATTACCTACGACGACAAAATAATATAGCACATTTGTTAAACCATCAAAAGAATAAAAATAAAATAGTATCTGACTCGTTAACATTATTTTTTTTGTTTTCGGGGTGAAAACACGAATCGTGAACCAATCCAATAGTATATTTTGCACGTTTCGAAATAATTTCAAAAAACGGCCAATATTTCGTTCTTTTTTAGTTTTTCGTTTACAACTCCTAAATGGCGCGTCTGACAGAAAATTGTATGCTTTCCTTTCCAAAGAGCTTTCAATTTTGCGTCGAATCAATTTTTTTCTTTCTTAAATGACCATTTTTCGCCAGTTTCGGTAAAACCTAATTTCATACGTAGTATGCGGATTTCTCACCGCCGAATGAGGAAACGAGAAGAAGCGGACGACGGCCGCATGATTCGACGATATAAAGTTCGACGAGGTTGACGAGAAAAAGTAGGCCGCCCATGGCAATGGTGATATTGCTCGAAAGTTCACTGTCACCGTTCGCTCGTGTGAATGTTTGGGTACAGTAGACGAGAATTGTCCAAAGGCCGCTCATTATTGTGGTCAGTCCTACCAGCTGGACGATCCAAAAGGCTTTCCTTCCGATCCGAGTGCCGAAAAGGTCCTTCCACGAACCCTGCGAACCATTCGATGATGAGAACCGGTTCTGTTTTAAAGGAGAGAAAATTAATAAACGTCAGTCGCTAGAGAAAAATATTTTGCTATTTTGGTTTATTATTCAATAATAAACCATTGTAATCGCCCAAGAAAAAAAATTTTATAACCCCCCCTCAAAATTTGATGTTTTACGTTTCAAGGCATGTAGAATCCGAATATCCAATAAAAAAAATTCTGTCCGTCCGCCGTACGCCGTCCGCCGTACGCCGTACGCCGTACGCCGTACGCCGTACGCCGTACGCCGTACGCCGTACGCCGTACGCCGTACGCCGTACGCCGTCCGCCGTACGCCGTTAGCAGTTTTCCGGCGAAACTGTAAGAGCTAAAAATTTGAAATTTTCCCCAAAAATCAATCTCGGTCCTACGACGGCCCAATTCTTGAACCAACTTGCTAGCTCAATTTTAAGGGTATTTTTGGGGGGTTTTGAGGGGGAGAAAATTCATATTTTCCAAGGTTTTTCAGAAAAATGTGTACGTGGTATCACATTATATAGATTTTTGGACGCTGAATCGAATGAGACCATCGCGGGGTCGATAGCTTTATTGGTTCTCGAGTTATCGCAGCTTTTGTGTCGAATTTGGGAGATTTTCGGAAATTTGACATTAGGGTTTAACTCGAGAGTTATTCAAGCTATAAAAATCGTTCTATACTCATTGGAATGGTCGTCAAACACTCTCTCCAGCTGTAGGGTAAGGCAAAAAATTTAGCTTTTAATTAGGAAATTAAGAAAAATAAAAATGATTAAAATTACAATAGTTGCTACGGAGTTTTCCCCTATAGTTACCATCTGTTTTTCGGTGGGAACGTTCACAAATGTTCGGAATATTTAAAATGACAAATGGATAGTCTTCTTAAATCAATATTGAAGCGAAATAATAATAAACCACTGTACAATCATTTGCAGCGTTTTTACCTTCTGCGCCGTCTTCTGTAATCTTATAGAGAACATTAAATCTCTCAGTTCTTCTCTGACGTTATCGTCGTCGGGAGACGCGCATCGCAACCAACTGAGCGCTTTTGCGGCGTCCTCCTCTCGGCCTTTCATAGCGAGGAAATACGGCGATTCGGGGCAAAACAGAAAGAGTACCATGAATATCTGAAATGGTAAAAATCTCGTCAATCTTCGAATCGCTAGAATGATTCAGGAGAAACTTCCATTGCTTTAAACCGCAAATTTGTTGCTCATGGTTTCTTGCTGACCAATATGATCCTCTTTCAACTGTGAAACGTTGAGCATCACGCCTATGCTCTGTTCAACAGTCGATAGCTAAGTGATAGTTATCCTATCATTAGTACACTAGCGTTTGGAACTCAGAAGTTGAAAATTCATAATGATAGAAGACGAAGAGATAGTCACGAATTCCGCTACTATTAAATGAGTTTTACTTTAACTTGTTGTATTATGTTAACTGTTATATATTTGCTTGAGAACTCATTTAAAATTAGTGGAACTCGTGGCTATCTCTGTCTTCTATCCTTGCGAAATGGGATTCCACATTCTAAGCGCCAGTGAACAGGAAAAGTAGACGATTGCTCGCACGATGAGCGCTGGCGCCGTTTACCCACCTTATTTAACAGATATAAACCTTTGAATTTTTTGAAAAACGCTGATTTTTCATATTTTGAGGTCTAGTGGGAGGGAACTATGACTTCTTCTTGGTTGAGTCGTCGCATCTCTCATCGTACTGGGTTGGTGAGGGGGAGAAGAACCAGGATGCCCGAAGGGGCGAAAGTGCTCGGCCAGTTAATAAAAAATCGGAGAACATGTCGCCTGGTTCTTCTCCCCCTCACCAACCCAGTACGGGGAAACTATGACGTTTTTCTCCAACTTATTGTATGTGTTCACGTATGTTCCAAGTTTTGAGGACCCGTAGATTGCGGTAGATTTTAGTATCTTAACTATTTCAATGGAGGAAAAAATTTAATTTTTAGCTGAACGTATCATGCAAGATCAGTTTGAATCACGCAGACTCCCAAAAATCGTAAGAAACTACATCAATGCAACTTGCAGGAGAAGCAGGTAATTCGCTGATAATGGAGTGCGAGATCTTTTCCCTCTAGTGTCGATAGTTGAAACCATACTAGTATTCCGCAATTAAATTGCGTCGATATTGATATTATGTGATTGCAAGCGATTTCTCAATCTTAATTTTTGTTCCAGAATGAAAACTTGCTGAACACACGAAAACAGCGAAATAGCGAAAAATAGGTGAGCTAACCGTTAATATACTTTGAAAATGAAAGCGAATTATTCGACGTATTTCATAAGGTTTTGATGTAGGTAATAAGTGACTAGTTGTCTATTTCTAACCAAGTAACCGAATGGAAAGGGAACGTGCAGACGTCTTAAAAATTTGGAGCATTTCAACGAGCCAAACCGAATGACCGTTTTATTGGACATTTTTCTCCATAAACAGATATTTTCAAAAAATGCCGCGCCACGTCATCCCTTGCAAAATTATCTCATCTGGCCACACAAGCGAGTTGAACCAATGTTTTCCCCCCGTTTTCCCCTCCAAGGAGCGCCTCAATTTTCCAAAAAAGAATAGAAACTTCGTTAACCTACCCCTTTTTTCCCTCGACATTTTCCTTTCACATTTAACATAGATGATTTTAAAAGAAAAGGATCCCTTGCCGTGATTTTCCACTGGAATGAACGTGCCTGTACGGCCAACAATTCGTCCCAGGAAGTCGGATTCACTTGATAAATATTCCGTTACTATTGGAGGATTCAAACGAATTTTGCCTTTCATTCTGTATTGAACAATGCGGATCGTTCATCTGATCACCATCCGCATTGTCTGCGTGCATTCATAGTACACCTTGGGGTGGCTTCCCTTTGTTATTTATCCAGGCAGTATAGATTGGACACTAAGCAATTGTTCCCATAGATCGACGCTACGATACAAATGTCGCCCTGCTCGTTGGATCGGACTAATTTTTCCCAAGAGTAAAGTACGTCACGGGTTCGTCTGATACGTTTTCCGAGAGCGGCACCATTTCATCAAAGCGTGGTTTTTGCCCTTGAGCTGTTATATGACATAAGGGACATTCCACTTCCATCAAGTTTGAATGCTTCCTTTTTTCGTACTTTCTCCTCTTTCAGCGATGATGGCAAATTTTGATGACTAGATTTCGCTGTGCTGAACTCTTTCTAACAAAGGTACAAGTTTCTCTTTGCACAGTGGTTATTTACCTTATCATAAGATTTCATTTAAAAGCCAGATTGAAAGTGTGCTCAGTAAAATATCTGAGCAATTAGCTGCTGGAGTAGACAGAAGGGCGTCACTGTCTGGACATCATCCCCAACATCTCGAACTGAGGGAAAACCACAGTGAAATGTTATCGATAGTTCAATGCAAGACGTTTACGGAGGCGAAATGGTTATTTAAATTGCGTGGTGATCTCCTGGCCTTGCGATATCGTCCATTTGGGGATAGTGTCCAGACATGCCCGGTGTGCAGTAGTGGTGATATTGAGAACGCGTATCATTTCGTGGGTACATGCACCGCATATGTCACAATACGGCTGAAGATCATTGGTGAGAGGGAAATATCAAGAGCTGAGTATTTGAATTTGTTGAGAAACTGTGATGGACGGCTGGTCAAATTTTGCAAGGTATCATGGCAGCTCAGAGTAAAAACTATGATGGAATATGGACTGGGGGACGTATGAAGTAATAAACGTTTTCAAGCACCTAACGAGCAGTAGAGTAATAAAAAAAAAATAAATAAATGAAAAAAAAACTTGATGAAGCGAACTCTATCAGACGGTCATTGGACCATGATTATATACATGTCTCCTCGATTTTGTTATGCTATAAAAATAGTTATTTGATTGATAATTTCAACAAGAGTATATACAAAGAGTCAAACCTTCAAAGTAAACCTGATTTCAAATAGTGATTTAATCAGAAGTCACCGAAACCTAGTACTTTCATCAAGTCGTTCTGTGCATCAAGGCAGCAGAATTTCTCTTACCGCGTTCGGTACGAGTGAAAACCATGTGAGACCGTCGAAATCAAGAAATTTTCCAGCGACGTATTCGCAGAATATGCCGAGATACCACATGGCCTGGAAAAACGATGTCAACGATCCGCGCAGCTCTTTGGTGCCGATTTCAGCCAGATAGAGCGGCAGCGCCGTGAACTGTACTGACATTACGATACCTGTAAATGAAAAGCAAGAGATGAAATGATTTATTAATTTTCTATTCTTATTTTTTTGTGTTGCCGAAACAGATCTGGGAGACGGACCAGGAGCTCGAATTTTGTTTATAATGTACTAGGTACAATGCGCGTAGTGAGAATAGTACATCAAATTCATACCAATCAACTTGTAAAATTGCAGTCCAACGGGTGTAAGAAGAAACCTTCGTTTCGGAACGGAGTTCTTATTGTATATACAATATCTTTACAGGATTGAAACTGTTTTCCTCGAATTCTCCTACACTCCATTTATAGTTTCTATGTGCGATGGTTCATAAACTCGTGAAAAATAGTTGGAAGGTCGTAAAATCTGTGTATGAATGTATAGCATTTGCGGACCAATTGACGCGTAAAATAGATAATACGGTTTGACAATAATAATTCTCAACTATCAGCCTTGTACTTTTGCAAAATTTGAGAAAGGTTGGCTTCACATCACTGATAGAGAACACCAAATATTGTTGTTTTCTGAATTTCATGAACTTACTGAAACTCATCTCGCTTAGAAGCACGAACGGCCTAATGGGCAAAAATCGTTGAGGACTCGATAAAATCGTAATCAAAACTTCATTCGGGTTTTCTGGTCGGGTCTGAAACTATGAAAATAATCTGCCCTAGGTTTTTCTTTGTCCATTGCAACGGTTGCTTAAGAAGACTGCCAGTTAAGAGAATGGAAGAAAATAAAATAATTCGCCAACGAACGGAACCATCATTATTATTATTATTTTTTTTTTTTTTTATTAGTAAATATTGCGATAGTCTGAAATGCTGAACTTCAGAATGGAGTTGAATTCGGAAGTAATTTTCATAGTTATATACTCAGATGCACATTCTGAACAAGTGACATAAATCGTCCTATCTCCCTAAAAATGGAATGTAACTCAATGAAATTTTGAAGAAAGTTTTCCCAGTGAATATGCAAAATTAGTTATTATTCAATTGTGGATAATACGCTGCGCATTCGAATTATTAATGTTCAAATTTTTTTTTCTTTCAATATTTTTTAAAGTTTGAGGTCTTGAAATGTTTGTCATGAAGTAGAGCTGTTGACGCTTGCTTTTTTGATAAGTTGGCTCACACTCTGTATTTCCACTGTTCCATACTTCAACAGTTGTACTGCGTGTTGCGGCCTTTGTATGAGTTTTTAAATTTTATAATTAGTTATACCTGTTACCGACTCAAACATGGAAATAATTATTATTCGATCGATTGCCAATTCGTCAGCATAATGATAATATCATAATATGGATTACCTTGGAAAAATCTAACAATGAGGAGAACTGGAACTGATTTAACTACCAAAAGTATGGCCCACGAGGCAAGGTAGCAAGGTCCCGTTATCCAGACCATAGTCTTCCTTCCGAAACGGTCTATGAGCATTCCAGTGGGTAAAGGGCCGACCAGATTGCCCACCTGTAAACGAAATATGCGATCATGAATTCATACAACAATGGTTTTCGGTGGATTCGCCCTAAAATACTATCATTACTAATATAGGCTCGAGAGGGTGCAAAATGATTTTCTGAGGTACGTCGCTTTCAAGCTGGGCATCCCTCGGCAGACGTCGACCACCAATTGGTGCTCCAGAATTGCCAGTTGGGCGCGCTCGAAATTCGAAGATGCTGTGCCGATCTCTCCACGCTGTATAAGCTTCTGTACAGCTACATCGACTGTCCTGCCCTCGGCATTCTTGCTCTACGTCAGTGGTCTCGCGCTCCGTTACTTTTCTTCGACCCTTTCTGCACTACGATTTATAAGCGAAACCGCCCGCTTCAAAGACTTCCACGAAGTGCAAATCTGTTTTTCTGTCAATAAATCCCGGATTCGATGTCTACCACTCCACCCTCTCAAATCTCAAAAAATCAGTCATTGGTTCTCCATGCATTTATTATTGAACCTAATATATCATTCCATTGTTCTTGTTCCATTCAACTGAACCATTCATTCCCCACTTCGAATGATCTGTAATGATGATGATGATGATGTGTAAAATGTAATTAGACTTGCCCGTAAATAAATAAATTACTATAATTTGTAGGCGCTCGAGGAAGGGATATTGCTTTATGTTGTATAATTTGGAATCCAAATTTTAGGCTGATGACCCGGATGTTAACCAATAATGTCCTGACTGTATATATATTCATTGGTCCCGTGCAGTTCAGTGCTTGAAATCCTCTCTGCCGTTATTTCAATTGGTATGCGTATTGTTGTTTTCAATTAACAATAAAATAGGACCATCAAAATAAGAACAATAAAATATATCACTGACACTGAGCATGTAACTGATTCAATTGAGTTCCAAGAGCAGAATTTTCTAAAAAAAAAAAAAAAATAAGGTAATTATCGTTCTATTTAAATATTGATTGGCATAATTGAAAATAATAAGTGTAGACAAAGGGTCTGATTTAATTTTTATCCCTGAGATCTATCTTTGTGAGGATATGCAATTTAAAACTATTTTATGAAAAGGAGGATCGATCTTGCTCGATATCCATTCTAACAGTCCAAAAGAAATTTGAGGGACACACGAGCAAGATGCTGATCAGCTTCGTATTTTTTCCGTGCGATTTATTCTTCTCCTTTTTGTCGTATTTTTCATGTCCAGGAGGTGTGAGGAGGAGAAAACTCAGGGTAATAATTATATGTTTTTTATTGGCTGGCCGAGCACTTTCGCCCGTTCAGGCATCCCTCAGGGCGACGTGAAGCCGCGTCCACAGCCAGTTCCACTTCCAGCCAGGTCCACAGGCTTGGACTCTGTGACACCGTGAATGGGGAAGACGCCTATTTTTTATTTTCGTACCTAATGGCCTGAATTCTGTTATTTGGTGTCGGCTGAAGACGGAATGACCAATTTTTCATGAAAATGGTGAGTTTTCGCGGAGAAAATCGCTAAGGAAAATCAGTGGTTTGAAAAAACCCGGAGATGTAACTCCAACCGATTGACGTAACTCCCTAGAGCGCTCTGCAGACGGCTGAAAGACAGACTGAGCATGTAACTGATTCAACAAGATAGGTAATATACAAGCGAGCATGTAAGATACAACAAGACGGTCATTAAGACTGGAGTCATGCTAAATCGAGTAAATGACGCTAACTTCACTGCTACTTGTTTGGTTTTTTTAATCATCGAGTTAGTACCGCTCGAAATTCCTCGTAAAGCAAATAAATTGCTGAGAAGGGTTTGGTAATCTCGCAGCAACCTCAAATTATTGCTCCCAGTGTTAATTTATTCTCCGAAGATACAAGCGCTAGTGTCGATACTCACGTTCGACTGACTAGTTATGACGTAATAACTATTCATTTTTCGTTCAAAATCATCGGTTTTCCTTAGCGATTTCTCCGTGGAAACTCACAATTTTCATAAAAAATTGGTCATTCCGTCTTCGGTTGACACCAAATAACAGAATTCAGGCCAAAAGGAACGAAAATGAAAAATAGGCGTCTTCCCCATTGCCTATAATAGCAAGTGTCATGAATCACCCGTGTGTTGAGTTGTTCTTGTACCTCTTGTACTTCTTGTACTCCCGCTCGAGCGGACAAATAAATTTCATTGAGTAAAACATGTTGCAAAAAAATGTTTCTCGAACTTCATCCTTGTATATTAACTCATCAATAAGAAGGTTTTTATAGCTGAACTATGCTCTAATTTTAACAAAATTTTCCCAGAATTTGAAGAGGCATACATTTTCTCGGGCAATTCAGAGTTACTGTGCGAGTTACCTCGATCAGTGTGACGACCCATCCGCCTTCGTCTGCCGTGATCGGCAAAATTGAGTTTGGTCTTTCGAGCTCATCGAGTAGAGGCGTTATCCACGTGTAGGCGGCTCCTCCGCAGAAGATGGATAGCCCTCCTGACAGAAACGGGCATAAATGATAAATTAATATGCAGCAAAATATTCGAACGAAAATTTGATTTTTTAGCAAAAGCATGGCGATAGAATAGACACATGGGAAGTTGTTATATCCAGTCAGATATTGTTCTTCACCGTCTCTTAACATAATACTTTCATATATATGCTAGATTTTCAAGCATCCTAAAGTTCGTGCCTTTGTGGCTCAAAATGTACCTACCATTCTTCAAAATAGACGCTGGCACTAGGAAACCTCGGCTTTTAAACCACAAATCTGGTCGAAAGCTTCCAAACAGGAAAATTTCGACCTGGAGAACGGTTGCTGAAACTGGTAATTGTAATCACTTTCAAATTCTTGAAAGCTTCGGCTTTGACATTGCGGACGAAGCTTTCTTATCCTCAAAATGTATCAGATTTTTGTAATTCATTTTATAACCATCCTGGGACGAGTATTTTTCAGCCACTTTCTTTTCGAAAATCAGAAAGCTAACAGGAAAAAAGTTCCTTTTAATTTCGCTACTGCTTTTTTAACAAAATAATACATTCGAATTTCTCTTAAGGGCTCTTTCGATTTGGGAACTAATCGTATTGCCATCGTCAGCCCGTCTTTGATCCGATTCGTCGAAAAGGGAATATTTGAATTACTTTCTTCGCTGGAATATTCGATTCCGTCTTTATCAATCACTGCTCCTGCGACCCTCTTTGCAAATTAGTCATTCTACGCCCTTCGTAGAAAATAATCCCCACTTTTCCGACGAGCGATTTGCCGGGTAAACTTGTAGCGATTAATCAGCGGACTTCGGCTGAAACGTCGTTGGAACAGGTCCAAGTTTACACCTGCATACACAAACCCAATCTCCGCTCAGATAAATCAGACCTCTAGTATCACCCCTTGTAAAATCACCTTCGCCAGCCATAAATATCGATTAACAATTAGTGCAGAGACCCTATAAAATAAAGAGAACCCGATTCGTACCAGATGCTAGCTAGCAATTCGGGGCCTTCTCCGGAAACAATTTTATCCTTTATTTAATCCTACAAATAACCTATAATCGAGTCATATAATTTCTTTCTTTCTGGCATGTACATAATGTAATAAAAATTACTAAGTAGTATAAATTAACAAATAATTATGTTCTTAAAAATATTTTATGTTACCGCTACCTGCTAAGCTGTTACCTTTATCAATAAGTATTCTGTTCCCTTTCTGTTGATGTTTATAACAATATGGTATAACTTTTAGTCACTTTCAGGCCCTTTTACTGTCAAATTCTCCCCTTGCATTTGAATCTAGTCCCCCTATTTTTTTATTTTTTATATTTATTACACTCGAGGTTCAAAAAGCGGAAGTGTTTTGGAAATTTCCTGTAAGTTCCCTGTAAGTTACCATTTCTCTGCTATAAAAAAGATCCAAATACTAACCATTAACCCTCTATTAACATTTTAGATTCATTCAGCCTTGTAGAGTTACTTATTGGACCTATTAAAAAAAAAAAAAAAAAAAAAAAAAAAAAAAAAAAAAAAAAAACACTATATATATTATTACATTATTTATTGTTTCCTATTGGCTAGTTTGATCAGGCTGTGCTGTCTCTGTAAAACTATCGATAATAACGAATAATTGACAGATGTTTCCTGAAGAGGCCTTGAATGGCGAAAGCGCTGGAATTATAGAAATTCAAAATGAGATAACGTCGCTGATTACATCTCAACCTCATCCCCATGGCGAATCAAATAGATATGCGACAAATCATAACGTTCTCCTGAAATTGCCAAAAAAAAAATACTGTTCCGTTTTTCGTGTTTCTTGTTTGACTCCGTTTTTAACCTAGGTATATTATTTTAAACGATGTATTGAACAGAGAATATACTAGAATCATATCAATATCAAGAGAGTAAAATAATGCTTGGAAGTTGTTGTAGTCGGTGGTACTCGCAACTTCGAGGAATATTGAATAAAAATTCTGCGTAATATTCTGCCAATGGATAAGCTTGGACCTGACGGCTACTCCCAGAAGTCGGTAACTCGATCATCGCCTTTTTCAAATCCTCAAAGCCGTTTTTCTATCTTCATTCATTTTGTGTCACCTCGGCTAAAACTTTATACTATTATCTGGAATACGAAACGCTGCGAACGATTGTACAATGGTTTTATTATTGCTACGCTCCAAATATTATTCAAGAAGACCATCCATTTGTAATAGTAACTATTCCGAACATGTTTGAACGTTTTCACCTAAAAACCGATTGTTAACTATAAGGGAAAACCCCGTAGCAACTATGGCAGTTGTAAGTATTTTTATTTTTCTTAACTATCTAATTAAAAGTTAACTTGAAGTAAACCTATACATCTCCCATGTGGATTTCTCATGAATTTGGAATGGAGATATTAATCTAAAAATACGATTTTAGTTTGATTCTAACTTTCCGATGTCTCACACTTGTATGACTGCATAATTTATTCGCTTAATGATGCAGCGGAAGAGAGTGTTTGACGACCGCTCGAACGAGTGTGAGTATTCTCGTGCTATACGCTGGTGCCAATTATTCAGCGTCCAAAAATCTGTAGAAATTGATACCTAATACACCTTTGTTTGAGAAACGTTGGAAAATACTAATTTTCTCACCCTAAAGCTGAAAACCCCCAAAAATCCGACTGAGTCACTGGAATGTATCCAAAGAAAAATTCTACTCCCTCACTACTCCCAAAAGAGTGGGGAAAAATGTTTGAGATGGACATTGAACGACACACGTCTTAATATGAAGGACGGGTAGTTACCACAACGCCACTCGGTTTGAATTGCTGTTGGCTAGTGGTAAATCCGTGTAGTGTTTATAGTATAACGTTTTTAATGTCTTCTTTTTTTTCTTTCTTTGTAACCTCGTTTTACGTGGTCAGGTTTCAGCTCATCTCCCAACTCTTCGTTACCATTACTATTTTCATGCTCAAGAGATAACTGCTGCTCTGAACACGGGCTCTACTAGGTATGCCCGCATTGCCGTAGAAAATAATATCGAATTCGGATCAAAATTGAGCAATTCCAGTTAGAAATGCCGTTTGTAGTATCATAAATTAATTATTGTGGACAGACACACTATTAGTTCAATGCTAGAACAAAAACTGAACTTTAATTAAAATGTCATGTGTATGTAACTCGGGAACGTTTCAAACTATGGGTGTGACTACTTGGCGACTATACCGGAGGATACAACACCGTCCGACTCAGAAACTAGGTTCTGGAGCGTAAATTTCGAATTGAAAATGCGTTTTGCCGTGCGAAAGGTATTGCAAGACTTCCGCTGCTTCGGAGGCAATAAATGTCTCTAAAAGTACCTATTCTATTCATTCACTAAGGGCGGGATAGCAACGGTAAATGAATATTCTAATAGCGGCTGTATTGCAGACCGCGTTCCCCTGTCTCACTCGATGAAAACAAGTATTTTATTAGGCAGGGTTGATGAGAGAAGTTGAATTTACTCGCATCGAACGGCTTGTACTGCTGAGCAAGAAAATAAGGACTAACGACGCCCCGAGCCATTACGTAACAACCGAGGCCCAATAACAATGCTTCTCAATTTAAAGTTGATCCCGGTTCTCCTTGTGAAACACGTGACTCTCTTACTCACTCACTCACTCTCTCTCTCTCTCTTGAGCCATTTGCCACCAAAGGACCACAGCTGACACAAGTGCAAGTCAGGCAGATTAAACTAGCGACGCCCTCCTTTTTAGAAGGAAAGTGATTTAGCCTAGTGCTTGCCGAGCTAATGAAAAAGGCCCGTGGAAGGAGTATATATTTTTCAAGTACCTTACGAAATTTTTCACGATCGGTGCAGCTAATTTCACTAATCGAACATCCGTTTCTAACAAAATTGTGTGATTTGTAAGAAAATGTTAACAACCCATCTCAGAAAAAAAACCTGTCATTTGCATAGATCACACAGTACTTCCATGTTTGAGACGGTAACAGGAATAACCAACTATAAAATCAAGAAGCTTGTACTCTGGGCGCAACGTTATTACTCTACAACTGTTATTGAAAAACTAGCTAGGAGACCCCAAAAATAGGAAAACGCATGAATTAGGTTAATAATGCGTAAAAACGGTTCATCAACTTCATTCAATCGTCGTTCTAAACATTTAAAGATCTTAAGCGATCAAATATATTGATTATTACGGCCCGTAAAAATCAAAATACAAAATACGCACTAGCGAAATCGTGAAAAAATCTCATAACACGAAAGTACGGTATATATGATCCAATATACAAAATTCAATCATCTTCTGCTCGCTATAATGAACATTTTAAGACCACAAACGTTCGATATTGACTCTTATAGCGTGTACAAATCGAAACAGAAAACACTGAACGGTTATATCTCGGAAGTACTCTCTGTTATCCAAAGTGCGGAATTGCTAATTTTGCTCATTTACTAGTGAAAAATTTTGTGAACATTTCATCGAGTTTCATTCATTTTTCACAGACGTATGACGGTTTGGGTCATTCTTTGAACACAGGCACACATGCACTGTTCAAAAAGTGTTTCTGAGTTATAGTACAGTGAAAATTTCTTCAAAATCCCCCTCCGCCTAGAATTCGACTTTTCACGTTTTTACATAAATTTTCAAGTTACTGGTATAACCTAACTCAAGTTACTGATTAAGCTACTTACTTACTAAGGTTGTAAAATTGTGATAGATAACATCGTACTTTTCATAATGTCGGCTCAAGAACACAGTGCGAATTACAGTTTATTCTGTGAGTTCTTCTCAACTCCATAAGCAGTATTACACTTTATGTGGGTTGAAAAACAAGCAGTTCGGTACAATATGTTTTTATATGCGGGGGAACCGTGATTTAGGACCGCTAGAGCCCGAAACTCCATGATATCCCTTGATTTCCCCAGGCTAAACCGAAGCGGCATATAATGTTTTTTTGACTTGGCTCAACAATCGACGAAAGATGAGCTCCTTGTTGGCACTTACTCGTACCAAAACACTTGAACGAATTTATAATTAATTTCATAATAGAAACCTAAGTGCGCGAAATGAAATTGCGTATGTATTTTTGATCGACATTTCACGCCATCGTTGTCGTCTGGAAGGTCTCGAGTAGTTCAATTGGGTTAATTGTTACCACCTTCGAACAAATACTCCGCAAGGTGCGCGTCAGATGTAAAATTAATTGATTTTATGTTTTATGTTTACTGAAACGATAAGAATTTCATTTCAACGACTAAAATAGTTAGATTTGAAGGTAATATATTTTTCTTTCCTTATCAGGTCTCAAGTATTTGAAAAATAAGCGTAAAACGGTTTTATATTTTATTCGTGGTCGCTCGAATTAATATATTTATATGGATGTGTTGCGAGGGACTAACTGAGTGACTTATCAGGATCATGGTGTGAAAAATCACTGTCTGTTTTTTTTTTTTTTTTTTGTCCGAGGCAACGCCAGATTGAAAGTAGAATAGATAAGAATCATCATTATTATCAATCTGTACACTGTTAATCGTACTCTAGGCCTCTTTCCTCACTGTACAGAACAGGAAATGTGTAATACGATTCAAAACCAGCGAGGAAGACCTGGAAATAAACAATGAGAGTAGAATTTAAGAAGAGAAGAGAATTATTTACTATTCTCACTGAAAATGACAGCCCCGGGTGAAAATGATATACCTAGCTTAGGCGTCACCCCGCGATTGTCTCATTCGATTCAGCGTCCAAAAATCTATATAATTTGGTACCAAATACACATTCGCTCTTAAATTAACAGTAACAACTCTTTTGTATTAGTTCGTGGAAAATATTGGCGAACAAACTATTTTATTTTTGGGTTTTTATTCGTTGTAACTTACTTATTCGTAGGTACGCGAGAAAGCTAAGAGGTGTAGTCGAAAACAAAATTCTGTACCCAATAAAATTTATCTTCCCATCGGGCACAATATTTCGCGTACTTGGACGTGAATTCAAATGACGAACGTCCGTTCGGCGGATCCTAAAATAGTCTATTTGGCAACTCAACCACAATTTGCCCTCACTCATGAAATCAACCTTACCGCCTCAATGTGTCTTAACCGGTACATCGTGAAGAGTCCGAGTACGATGCGAAATTTCTATTTCTAATTTCCGCAACTGCTATAAACCTTTTTTTTTTCGCTAAAAACCGAGCGTTTGCTGATTCAACATAGTTGTATCGTGTGTTCGACATTGCCTCATTAATATGACCATAACTTCCGTCGGATAAAATTCCAAAAATGTTCTCGAACCTGTACTCCGTCATTTTTTCTGGTACAAGCATCGAACTTGTAATTCTCAATGTTTTTGACGAATCTTGATAGTTTGCCGACCAGTAGAGTAGTTAAACAGGCACAACAAAGTATAAAATCTAATATTTTCATGGACTACGTTATCGAAACGTTTAGTTGTTAACAGACAAACACAGTGAAAATTGGAACATTTTTCCAACAAGGAATCCCCGAAAACTGAAAACCTCGATGAGAAATTTAAACAAAATGTGAATGAATCGGAAGTACAATGTGTGACACTAACGCTAATAATCAAGCGTCGTCCGCCGTACCAAATATTGAAGTACCTTCGTTCATTTGTGCCGCCTGTAGAAATCAAAATGGAATAAACGCGTAACGCGTGACTGTGAGTCACGCAACACTTTGCTTGTATTTTGATAGATAAATCAAAAATATAACTGTAAAATAATCTAGATTTAAAAGTTAAAAGCTAATTTTGGACTTCCACATGCTGGGAATACTTTTTTAAATTTCATCGAATTTGATTGACTTTCTAACAAAGATAATATGACGAATTTTGCCGCAGACACTGTTGAAAAAGTGTTTCTGAGTATTGCAATTTTATCCCCCTTCTAATTCGACCCAGGTAAAATGCGAATGAAAAATGGAACTACATTTTTACTATTTAAAATAAAGCCTAGTAGTTTACCTAGTCAATCCAGTGCTTGATTATGTTTCCGTCACCATAAGAATGTTTTTCCAATTTTATTTTTCCTCATAATTTGAAAAAAAAAAATTACCTACAATTAAAAGAAAAAGTTCACTCACCGAAAAAAGCGGCTGTAAATTGGCGAATGACGGAATTCTTGTTCCGTAACATGTTCGTCATCCGGGCATTCCGCGATTTCGATTTGAACTGGATATGTGGCCCGGAAACGAATACGATGATTGCAACCGAGAATTGATTGATCGAACCGCCGGTTCAACCGAGCTTCGGCAGTTAATACTCCACTGAGACGCGAAACGGTTAACGTCAGTCGAGCAATTGAACGTGAGATGGCCGGTATCAGCTGTACACTTTTACGAGGAGGGGATCGAATAAAGCTTACTTGGCGATGCACTCACGTCTTGCTGAAACACTGGCTGCCGTTTATCGTTGATGACGAGGTAAATTTACGCGCGGATTACGTCTATAGCATACGGAAGATCACATGGAAATTATCGTCGTGCAACGCCATGGACCGATAGTTAATTTTGAGCTGGACGTATTCCAACGGCAACTGACTACAACTCTATATCAAATTGGAAACAGGCAAGAACATTATCAACAGTTCCAAGTAGACTTCACGCCCACGTGTCTCCAAAGAGAGACAGGTCTTCTGCTGTTCTGCGAGGTCAGGGGCGACAAGTTTGGCAGAGGAACAGCTGCTCGCGTTCAAGGGTTCATAGGTGAGCCTCCGTTACGCGAAATTTTGACATCGCGAATCCGCCGATTCTACGGTGTGCAAAAAACTATGCCCAACTTTAGGAATCGATCCTATGACATTCTGATCGAAAATATTCTGAAAGTTGCAGTTCTGGGCTTTCTTGTCTTCGACCTAACGACTCTAAAACGGCCATTAACTCCTTTTGAATGTATAAGTAACATCAAATCTGAGGAAAAAAAAATATGTTGGCTGTCGATATTATATTAATATTCGGTTTTGAGGGAACATAAATATTAATTACCTAATTGTAATTTTTTTTAATGTTGAAAAATGATTTTTTGTGGTTAAAAGCGAAGAAGACGTCATAGCTTCTTGGTAAACAGTTCGCAAGTTCAATAAAATTTCCAGGAAATATTCTCCCGATGATTTTACAAAGTAATATCATTTAGTTCCTTACAAAACTCAGTACTTTCGAGTTTTCTCAGCGTTCGATTTTCAGCCGACATGAGAATCTTCTTTTTTTACCGTAAGGTCATGAAATGTTCGTTTTTTGGATGAATCGTGAAGAAAATGTCTTACGATTGTTCACATCAATCCTTTACTCGAGTGTTGACCATAAACATCGTCGGTCCTATGAGAACACTTCGTGCATTTATGTGACCGTTATATAAATTTGTTGTTTTTTTTTTCTGTTTGTCAACTCAAACGTAGAACGTGAGTTTGTACTCGCGTTTTTTTTCCTTCCCTCTAATGCATTTTTGTTGACACAGAATTGCAACATCTAGCATTTGAAATAACGTTGGTGTCAATGGGGCTGCGAAACCTCCATCTGTTAATTCGCATGGTGGGGCAAATCTCATTTGCAACTGTCTCCTCCGCGGTCGTTCGGATAGAAAAGATGCTGTTCATCATCTTCTGACTTCTTTTCGTTGTCAGAACTGCGTGCGGACTTGATACAACGAGCATTTCCTAACAGATGAAGGCGAGCTATTGTTCTCGAATGGATGAGGTGAATGAACGGTTCTTGCAGTACTACACGACTATTAATCAGTGTCCAAGTTGTGTTATCGGTCAGTAAATTGTATTATAAATCGTATGCCCACGCTGCCAGTATCGCTCGCTAGTGGCGTTCGTTCTTGCCCCCGTTGGTATGCATTTTTCAAAAAATTATTCTAACTCTCCGAGTACCTAAGGATACCGAACAGCAAAACGTGACCAGTAACTAATGGCAAACTAGTTATTGATTCCTAATTCACTTGCACCAATATACTGGACCTGCAAGAGAATTTAAAAAAAAATCCAAAAAACAACTGAGAAGAGATCTTTTGACATGACCAAAGACTTGGTCATGTCCATCTTAACTTAGGGACATTGAGAGGGGAGAGGTAAATAACTGTTAGCGACAAGGAAGCCCTTGTTCTTCATAGTAGCCTACAAATAATTCTAAAGGGAAAGATCGTGTATAGCCAGCCATTATTGCTTTCCTGGTCAATCACTTGAACTTGGAATATTCGAATGGAAAACCCACAAATTTCGAGTTCCGGAGAGCGAATCTTCAGTCTCTCCTCCTATTCAATTAACGAGGTCGTTTTCGGAATGAACTGCGTACTCGAACGGCGATCGCTTGATTTCAATAAGCGGATGAAAGAGACTAAACGAATCGAGACAAAACCGCTAAGTGGTGAAAAGAGGCGAAAATAGCGAGAGCTGAGGCCGGCTGAAGTTGCGGTCTCCTAATGGAATCCTAACAATTAGCTGAACAAACATTTCAATTGGGCTCAGCATTCACCCCTTGGCGCGAAGGCGGATCAAGAGAGCTGTATTATTTCCTATTATATTCAAACGTTCATCGTTGAAATTCTGTATTGAAATAATAGAGGTATTCATGGTTTTATTCATTGTTACTCTGCTATGATTACGAGGATTTTATTCGAAGCGTAAACTTAAAATAATCTGTTATCCGATGTAGCATGACAAACTGGACAATGAAGATCCCACATATCGAATTGGTCGACAGATAATATGTTATACGAACATTAACTCTCACATCACGTCGAACGCTAGTGTTGAAATTCTGTTGTGATACAGTCAGCCTTTGCGCATAGTGTTACAGATAATATAAATATACTATGCCATCTAATTTTGCCAATCCCTAGTCAATCTTCAGAATCCACGAGTGCTTCCCCTACTTTTCCTTATTGTAAGCAACTCGCGAAACGTAAACACTGTTCCATTACGTTCTTGTCAGAATTGAAAGAGTGAGCGGAGTTGATTTAGGCGGGTTACGATGTTTGCTCAATCTCCGCTTCACGATTCAATCTTCTACCTTGCAGAGAGTCTGAGTGAATCTTTATAGGAAATTTGTCGACCTGAGCACATCTAAGCCTCAATTTACACTTTTCCTCCTGTCCTGAGACAAAACAGCACAACAGAGGAAAAATAAAAACCATTTTCTAATGGGAAACGAGAAACCCTGACGTTACGACGTAGCCTTTTCACTTCTATGTTTACGTAGTAAATTAATGGAAGTATTGTGATCGTTGGAAAAGTCGAATTCGTAATGGCGATGAATTTTGGAAGACATTGTGCACAGTACTTATTATACTCAGAAACACTTTCTGAACAAGGTCTGTGGTCAAAAAAATACACGAGTAGTCATATATCTGTGAAAAATGAATGAAACTCAATAAAATTTTGAGAAAATGTTTCCATAAAAATTGTGCAAGATACGGATTTTGGATAACACACGGTACTTCCGAGTTATGACCGTTCAACTTTTTTTTCTGTTTTGATTTTTACAGGCTGTAAGTCAATATTTTTAAACGTTTGGTCTTGAAATCGATGAGAAGAGCAGAGATCATGCTTGATTTTTGTTTTCTGTGTCACATACTTACCTCCATAATTATGTGCGTATTTTGATTTTTACGGGCCGCAAAAATCAATATTATATGAACGCTCAAGGTCTCTAAATGTATGGCTCGGTGATTGAACCAATCTCACCTAAGCTTTGCATTCAGCACCAGCTCTAAATCCGAATAACTAACTGGGGTTCCTTTTTCTCGATAATCCTGCGACGTATCTCCAAAACCTTCATTAGGAAATAATAGTTTTAATCTGTTTTGGTGATTAATATTAAGTACGAAAAAGGTAACTGAAGGTTGATCTCTGTTTTTGGTTGAGACAATTTGTTCTTCAAACTTACCATTATTCGATCCACCTAATAATTGAATAACTCACTTTGGAAGTCCTTTAATCTTTGAGTCAATAAGTTCAGTTTTAATTAAAAAATTCTTGGACTTACGTGGATAGATAATATACTCGACAAACAAACGGAGTGTATTATTACTCAGTAGCAGTGTAGTAAAAGTCTTTCTATAAATTGATAGTAATTCACATACACAGCCGGACTTGCAGATGGCAGCACATACTAGGACAGTTCAATAATCAAGTTCCTAGCGGATATCCTCTGCAGCTTGTTGGTGATGCATGTGAATCATTATTGTATTTTATGGACAGGCCATGAGAGGTACTTTTTCCAACAGTAAGTTTTGTTCTAGATAAGTTTCATCTTTTCTTTTGAAAATACTACGAACTGTACCAGGATCAGTTTTGCGTTTATTTCCTTTTCAATTAGTTGCATCTAATAATTTAGTTTATAATATGAGCGCGGCCGAAGAAGAGGAGGAATCTAGAGAAAGAGAAACCCCATTCTGGGCGAGGCATATGATAACAAATGGGATGCATGATGCCCCTGAAAGACGTCGTATATTATTATCCAATCCACTGCGTGTTGTCGGATGTTAACATAAATATGAGTTTGTTACCACAGTGTCACTACATAAATGGAAAATACTTTCGTCGTTGAAATCGCAATGACATCTCTTGTTTTGCTCTAATAATAGAACTATAGCCACATTCACCATTAATGCTCATATACACTATAGTTGGCCGCTAAAATCAACAGTAGGGAATTTACATCCAATTGTTTTTAATTTCAAATGTAAATACGTGGTGGATAAGCGAATAATTTTTCTAAACCTGAAATATCATTTGTAAAAATTATAGGTTCTATAGTGACGTTGTCAACTCTGAAAAATGGCTCGAACCAAAGGGTTTATGTCACTTGTTCTCCAGACCAGGGGAAAGGGTAGCAGTGCGGTTTTTGAGGGCGGGATGCAAGGTGAAGATCAGTGTTGTGAGCTTGGGATTGTGACTCAGTTTCTTTCTGTTTCGTGCCACTTTTCAAGCGAACTTCTCTTCTTTCGACGATTCATCCGTCATCGCTTTTAAAAATTATTATTCATTCGCTCATCTATGAGATGTATGACGTATCTATCGAGCCTTGATACAATGATTGTATACCTCGCGGTGTCGGCACTTTCCCGGTCTTGAGCATCATTCAAATAATTCCACTGACTCTGCAGCACTTGAACTACTGATTTCGACAGTTTCAGTCCACATTCCGTCCGTAAAATATTCGCTTACAAAGGAGTTTCGTCGCTCGGCCAAAGTTCGTTAAAATCTTTGCTGAGCGCTCTGAACTTCGGTGTCTTGCGTCTTTTTTTGCGAAGGCGATACCATATCCTGTTGAATCTGTCCCAGTGATTTTCCCGCAGTCTCGGAAACGGTAAAATAGAGGCAAATGAACCCGACTAGTCCGAAAAATGCGAAAATCCAATAGTTCATGTAAATGCCGAACCAATCGTTGACCATTTGATACTGCTTCAAGTTAATAAACGCGGCAACCGACGCTGTCATTTCGGTTATACCTCCTCCGATACCGCGGGTGTTCGATGGGAAGTATTCAGCTTGAATCGTCTGCAGAAGAGGCCCGAGGCCGACATTGGCCGATATGCAGAAACCGGCTAGTGACAAGAGCATTATCCAAGCGTATCCTGATACATCTATTGCGGTTTTCTCCGCCAATAAATAATACACGCCGATGATGATGTTGAAAAATACCGAACCCAAAGTTGAAATAAGAAGTAGTGGTCTCCTTCCGTATGAGTCCGATATAAAGGCGGTGCATGTTGTTGTCACGCAAAGGAGAACTCCCAAACAGATTGTGAGAATGTGCGGATCTATGGACGTCCCGCGCATGAACGTTTCTGTCGCGTACGTGACGATTGCTGGCATCCCGTTGAAATACTTGATCGCGCACACCAGTTGTACAATAAAGAAGGCTTTTCTATCTTTCTTCGTAGCAACGATGTCCTTCCAGCTTCCTTTCGATTTCATATCGACGTCGACTGAATTTTTTATCTCTTGAAATTCAGACTCGACGTCTTCCGAATTTCGAAGCCATTGGAGCGCCTTGCGCGCTTTCTCGGGCTTTTTCACCATGCAGTAGTAGTACGGCGATTCCGGCATGAACATGTAAGACGCCGTGAACACAATCGGCCAAACGGCGCAAATATATGTGTACGTTTGATAATCGTACAACGGTCCGACTATATAGATGAACAGGATACCCAAGTACCACATAGTCTGAAAGTGAACGCTGAGCTCGCCTCGGATCCGCGGTTCCGAAATTTCAGCTATGTACATCGGTGTGACAGTGTAGACTATGGCTATACATAATCCTTGGATCAAACGGACGACATAGAGGACGGGCAGGTTTCTAGTTGTAAGGATAAGAATCCAGCCGACAAGACACAGCGGTCCAGTACTCAAGATGAGAGGCTTCCTTCCGTACCTGAAATGAAGAACAATTTTAGTGACGATAGTCTCCGATTAGCATTGGATAATACCTGAATAAATAAATGAATTGGCAAATGCATGTAAATAAATGAATTAGTATAAAAACATTGAATAATACCTGTTTTACTTTGTTATGGATTCTTAATTCTCAAGCGCTTGCAGCGGCTTTATTTAATTTTAGCCGGCTTAAGTGAAGAAAATCAGGCTTGACATGCACGATTCCTTTAAAATCCGCGGCAGCGGATCAATTTCTTCCAAAAACCTTTTGTGTTTGTGAAAGTAAGCATCTGCCATGAATATTGCCAAATGATTTGAGAAAGGATCCGCGGAAAACTGTTCCCAACCTGTGATGAGACCACTTGACCGTTTGAGACCACTTGATTTATCATCGCAAGGGAAGAGGAAGAAGTTCGCGAGGGGATGTTTTGATTTACTATGAAGACAAAACGTACTGGAGCGGAGAAAAAGTGACGAAGAGCAAGGCGGCGGAATTAAACATTTGCCCGGAGAGATAGGTGTTTGAGAGCACGGAAGTGCTAGCGTCGAGAGCAACGCACCAAAGTGAACAGTGCAGCGAAATCAAATTGATTTGATTTCTCAGCTCTGCTCTGCACTCACTTATCCCCAGTCCAGTTGGCAAATTTACGCAGTCGTTTATGCAATTTGGCTCGTTCTAAAAGACCGGACGCATACTCCAACATGCATCAGTAAATTAAAATCTGAAAAGATTACAAAAAAAAAAAAAAAAAAAAAACAAAAAAAAAACCGCTGCTGATGATTGTTGAGTGGTTTACTATACCAATTTGTGATAAGTAACTATTCCAATTTTTGTGAACGTTTCCACCTAACAACAAATTTCACATTGCACATCTTCCGTAATTCCCGACGTAAAAATGTGATTTTAGGCATTTAAGGAAATTCCTTCTTGTCAAAGTAATTATAGTGTTCTGTAGTTTTCCACATCAGAGCAGAGGGTCTTGCTCTTATTTGAAATTTTACTTTCCGACTTATCGAAAAACCATTAAAACTGAATATAAACGGCAATACCTACAAAACGTCTCATACGCGCTTGCCTCTCAGCTTCCTCTCTGAAATCGTCATTTTTTTGCTCCATCGCCGCTCAGCTAGTTTAAATTAAATTATTCAATACGACTGTAGAATTCAATTTCATGTCATACCAATGCTTCGCACGTTCGTCGTTATGCCGCTGAATTGTTTATTCATATTAGCCTCTTTGTCGAAAGAATCATTTGAATCCCTGACCTTCGCCAATAATACAGTGATCGATCTGTCGCCGAAAGAATCATTCCAGTGAGTGACAATCAGACTGTCAATAAATCTCTGAGCAGTCCAAATAAGGTCACCCAAATTTATCGAGTTCGATCTTTTCGATCATATAGCGGCGATTATCAGCGATGGACCAGATACATTTATCTGGTTTCAATCGTAAGTTGTTTTTGTTGTAGATTGTTGTCCATTTGGAATTTCGGTGTGTGACGTGACTCTCGTAGGTAGATAATTTTTATTACGAATGCTTTTGCCATTCATGGCCTCTGGAGGAACGGATTATCGCCAGTTGCGTGATTACATAGTTCTTTAGTTTATTTCTTCTCCCACTAAATATAGCGAAATATTAGTCCACGATCTATTGCGTTCACTATCGATCATGTGTTTCGCCCTCTCGTCACGTTTTTATCGTCAGTTTTCACTTTAATCTAGTCGTATTTTACACGAGTTATTTCTGTCGCTTGGATTTAGTTAGCTTTCTTCATTGTGATTTATGATGAAAATCTAGCACGAATGTTTGGAGACCGGTCTGGGCCGATCTTCACAATCACTCTCCAATCTCTATCTGTTCAACTCGGACATGAGCATAAATAAAATTACATGAGACAAATATTAACTCCAATGAGCTATGCCGGTTATACTGTTCGTGGCAGATATAATTCGCTACTCGGCAGGTACAATATTTGATTGTTTGAGCTTGGATTACTTCTGTGAACGTTTTTCACCTACGCCTCAATCTTCTTGAACTGAATCCGGTTCCACTGACAATGAACCTAGTGCGGAGATAACATCACCAAAGCTTCCATAGTTCCAATTTATTCTCCACGTTACAAAACAAATTAAATTGGAGTCGGGATCCGCTCTTTTTTCCTCTTTCGGCTTCCGCGTTCGGTTTCGGATTGACTGGGGAAAATTCGAGGTGAGCTAGATAGAAAGAAGGTTACACGGACTAGGGATAAACTTGATGAGAGTTCTGTTGCTTTGCAAATATTTGCCGGCTGACGCTATAAAACGTTTCCTCTCTCCGGTTCAATTTTTTTTCTTTTTCAGCCTACGTTTCCCAAACTTCGACAACACGGAACTTAATGAAAACCGCCAAAAACTCGAGATTGGCTTTTGTGCTGAGAAGATTACCAATGAAATCCGGATTGTTCCTTGTGACCCTGCCTGGCTGAAAAAAATTTAGCGTCACTATGATGCCGTTTGAGCTGTCCTAACACTCTACTCGCACAAGAACCGAAAGAAATTGAACGGTTGCTTTAACGCTTGCAGAATTGATTTCAGGATCCTTTCCAGCAAAGTTGTTTCTTCCATCAGTTCACTTAAAAAAGGCGTTGAGGATGCTCAAGATTTCCAAACAGGCAGAAGACTGCTGCTCACCGCTATTTCTCCCAAGTATTTGGCAAAATGTCCGAAGAGACAAGGAAGTCACTGTGCGGCATAGTCAAAATTGTGTGATCTCAATTCGATTTGGAATCGGGGTCTTTGCTTTTCCTTATGGCTTCAAAAACGCTGGCATTATTTACCTCGGCTTTATACTCGGCGTCATCGTCTCCGTCGGCTGCATCTACTGTTTTTCGTGCTCTTCCGCACGATGCAGTTAATCGCCTCAGAGGTGAAGCAACCGTTAGTCAAGTACATATTCAGCAGAGTAATCATTGTCACTCATCTTGTCGCTTGGTATTTTGGAATCTGCACTGCCTATTTTAACTATCTGACTGTGACGAGTTTTTTGCTTTCAGAAACTTGCAAGGCAAGCGCTGAAGGACCAATCAATACTGTTCGCTCAATTGTCTCGCTAATGTGGGTAGTTCCTCTCTGTATGCGCAACTTGAAAACGCTAGCGCCAGTTTCGCTATTACAACGATAGTGTCGATGCTTTTGATTTTCTACGCGATTCTGGATTCCTCTGAGCCGGTTAGGAACACTTGTAAACCATACGGGACGATCCATACGACTCCGCTTTTCATCGGTACGATTCTTCCATAACCTATTAAGTTTTCACGAAGATTGATATGGGCGCCTTTGAGGTACGTCAACGCAAGAATGAATTTTAATTAATAAACATACCTATACATTTTTGTTGTCCAGACGAAATAGACACTTGTAGTATCAACGAAATAAATTAATTAACAACCAAACAATTTGAACTTGCTGTCCATCCAATAACCTCCTCGGTATTTTTCGCTTTGGGACGTGAGCTCACTTTCATTTCCGCTTTCTTTCCTAAAGATGCATTCTCTCAAAATAGTAAATGAACTTATTTAAAAAATAAATTAAATAATCCAATTATACTAAAAAATAATCTAAAAAAGTTGGTAATCTAATTTCTACGAGAAAAATATATTGATAATCGTGCACCTGTCTGCTAAAAGACCGACTGGGATTGTCGTCAGCACTTCGCCGAATTCGATAGAAGCGACGAGCCATGAAGTGTCCGCTGTCGTCATAGGAATCTCACTATCGGGCGCGATGAATTTCAGCATGAGCGGCTCCAGCCAACAGAAGCACACCGACATCATTGCCGAACTGATCGAACCTGTAGATCCAATTTAATATATTGAATTGATTGGTAAAACATGATTTTGATTGGTATATTTGATATCATCATGCGAAGAACCCCAGTTGGCCTGAGTTAATTAAAATAATCGAAGCGAATCAATATTTATTCGATTGTTCTGTGTTGATGTATCAGAAATGTACCGTGATGTGACTTAGTCGTTTTGAAATGTATCAACATCATTAGTCATTGTTGTGAGAAATATGTTCCAAAATATCCACCTTTGACCGTTCGAGCCTTGAGCTTGACAACCTTGATGTTTCAGGCGTGTCTTTGATTCGTCTCAACGACGTGCGGTTCGTCTCTGAGACGAATTACGAAATAGTTGTGAGACCACAATGAGACGTCTTAGATACAACTTTATCTACCCAGTTGCGACGATGTCTCGCCGGAATCCACTGAAGCATCCCTTTTAACGCTATCTAGTGGATATATTTTGAATTAATGGCAGGTTTTAGACTGTTGGGACGCCCAATAATCCTCGAGGAAATTATCCCGGCTAAAACCTTGAAAAAAAAAAAACATAATAAATGATCGAAGATGGAAGCTCATCTCCTAGGGGTAAAATTCCGGTTACTCTGATGAATAGCAAAAAGGTACTTAGTTGATTTTGCTTTGTGGGTATCACAGACAGTGACGACTCGGGAAAACGGAGAACCCGGACGACGCTGTTTGAAAGGCCTTGCCAGACCAATCGTTGTAAAGCAGACCAGCAAAAATTATTAATTCCCAGCACATTTTTGGAAACGGTTAGCATTGCTGAAAACGCTAGTGGAAAATGGCGACCATTCCATTGCTGGTGAATATTGTCAAGCCAAATGCTTGGAGTGGCAGCACTGAAATGCAAATAATGCATTCGGGCCTGACTATTATTGTGTGAAGCAGCGTCGTATCTCTATTTCATATACCTGTTTCAAGGGCCAATTCGCACTATTGGCCGCAGTAGGTAATTGGCTTAAGCTTTTTTGGCATAATGTAGCAACGTATTTTTGCGCTGCGATAGATCCCTTTGGAGCTTATTTTTTAATTGCCACAGAAAAAACGCTCGTAAAAAACGGTGCAAATAATTGTACAGTGGTTTATTATTCCTTTGCATCAGTTATGATTTTAGAATACTATCTACTACTTGTGATACATAATAGCTTGCTATTTCAAACATTTGTGAACGTCTCCACCTAACAACAATTGGTTACTATAAGGGAAACTCCGTGCAACTATGTTAGTTTTAATTATCGATTGAGACCATCGCGGGGTCGATAGCTTTATTGGTTCTCGAGTTATCGCAACTATCGTGTTGAATTTGGAAGATTTTCGCATATTTGGCATCGAGAGTTCTTGAAGCTTTAAAAATCGTTCTATACTTGTTGGAATGGTCGTCAAACACTCTCTTCAACTACACCGTTAGGCTAAAAATTTAGTTTTTATTTTGGAAATTAAGAAAAATAAAAATGATTAAAATTGCAATAGTTGCTACGGAGTTGTCCCCTATAGTTACCGGTCTGTTTTTCAGTGGGAACAAAATTTGTTTGGAATAATTACTATCACAAAAATGGATAGTCTTCTTAAATCATTATTGAAGCGAAGAAACTTGAGAATCTTCCGAAGCACGAACGTTCACCCTTGGTATTTTGTAGTTAGCAGAGCCTGCCGTTATAAATACATCATCAAGTAAACCAACAATGTAATTTCTTATGCAAACTGATCTTTCGAATGAGAAACTGATAATTATCAGGTAGGTTTTATCTTGTGACAACATAACGTCCCGCGTAAAGAGACGAAGCGATTCTTGAAAACTACAGCCTGTCCGTGTTGGTTTAGATATTAATAAATAAACTTTTGTTGCTTACTAAATGTTATCTCGCCGACGCAATCTGTGCGTATCATACTATTAAATGTTTCGCTATTGACATAAAAATTCTTAACTTTTGCGACATCATCAGAATATTCGACCGTGATGTATGCACGTGTAAAATGTATTAGATTTAATTCGATGCGTGCACAAAGAAAACATAATTTGATTCCTCTGCTAGGGAAAACTTAATGTTTTTTGAGGAATGCCAAAAAATCGAGGTGTTTTGCATGATATCGAAACGTGTATGGATAATTTCCTAGGAGTCCTAACTTTGGTAAGATAGAATCGGTTCGTCTTTTTGATGTATTATTGCCTTGAATCGTGAATCTACAAATATTGAGGAGTGAGGTTTATATAAATGATCTTTTTTTTTACTATACAATAGTAAACCATTGTAATCGCCCACGAAAAAATTTCTAACCCCCTCAAAATTTGATGTTTCACGTTTCAAGGCATGTAGAATCCGAATATCCAATAAAAAAAAATTCTGTCTGTCCGCCGTACGCCGTTAGCAGTTTTCCGGCCAAACTATAATAGCTACATTCTTGAAATTTTCACCAAAAACCAATCTCGGTCGGCCCAGTTCTTGAACCAACTTGCTAGCTCAATTTTAAGGGTATTTTTGGGGGGCATTGAGGGGGATAAAGTTCATATTTTCCATGGTTTTTCAGAAAAATGTGTACTTTGTATCAAATTACTCTTTTCCGGCCAAACTATAATAACTACATTGTTGAAATTTTCATCAACAATCAATCTCGGTTTCACAACGGCCCAATTCTCGAATCAATTTTAAGGGTATTTTTGGGGGTTTGGAGGGGGAGAAAATTCATATTTTTAATTTAATAATTAATAACATAATTAATAACAATATTTTTAACTAAACGTTTGGCTTCTCTTTCTATTCTATAGAGTGGAAAAATATGACAGACTGAACAAAGCCGACTTTAGTGTCCTCCTTTTGGAGTCGGATAAATAATTCGACTATTATACTTCAATACTTGGGAAATGCTCTTTTTTCTCATCATTAGAAATTATTTCATATAATATTTTCATACATACTGGAACCAGAAGCGGCATACTGCCGAAGCGTGCCTCCGAATGTCATGATGGACCCGTCCGCCTTCAACCGATTCACATCACTAAAGGGTAAAGAAGATGAACTAGCAGCGCCAGTAGTAATCGCGACGATGGCCTCTGAAATAAGCGCGTCCAGCTTTGAGCGGCCTCTTCGTTCAGGGGAGTGTTGGATTACGTGATGAGTTCCCAGCAGATGCTGGAGCAAAATTTTTTTCATATTTCAGTAGTACCATTTTTTTCACAATCATTATTAACTTACTGTCGAGAGATATTTTATTGATGCATAAGTATAATATATTGTGGCGGGTTAATTTTCCTCAATATTATTTTTGATCAGTTAATTAGGTAACTGCATAAAATGCTTTCCTGTCCCAGTGATTGTTTGAGATTTACAGTTATCACCATCATTACATCTGGTGAAAATAATATTTAAATGCGCTTATTATTTTAATCAAAATACACAGCTCATTCGTGATTTTAATTGTACTCCATTGTCGGTGTATAATTGAAATTTATTTCTGCTTACAGAATGAAAAGTAGCTCGACTGATGAAACCGACTACTGAACACGGGTAAGCTAACCAGGAACATATGCAGCTATAAAATAACATTTACATTTTTTTTCGATGTAGTTTTGTCGCATCGATCATTCTTCGTTGCTGGGGTTGAGGGGGAGAAAACCAAGGCGACTTGTTCTCCTGTTTTTTATTGTCGGCCTGCCAAGCACTTTCGCCCCTTCGGGCATCATCAGGGCTTCGTAGATAGGAGCTGTGGATACCTTGTAATTGTGCTACGAAGCCCTGATGATGCTCGAAGGGGCGAAAGTGCTTGGCAGGCCGACAATAAAAAACAGGAGAACAAGTCGCTTCGGTTTTCTCCCCCTCAACCCCAACAACGAAGAATTTACATTTGTATACCGTGCCATTGAACCTCCAAGAATAGAGCTGTTGTCAGGAAACGGGTGAGGGGTTTAGAGAGGAGTGATTGGTCTGTAATGAGAGGTCAATTATTATGGTTACTTGAAGAGAGGGTAGGAGTTGAATCCAAAGACGAAACCAATCGGAGCCGTTGTGCAGGAAACCCCACATGAAAGTTTTTTGAACGTAGTCCAATAGAACCATATTTGTGGAGAATTCGGGATTTTCATAACCGATGGCGGTGCTGCAATTATTTTCATTATGCCCGCAAACATGCAAATTGAATCGCGTAGAATACACGGTGGGATACTCTCGGACCGCAGCATCAATTATGAATCCCGTTAATTTCCGTTATATGCGCCAAGCAAGCATCAACAATTTGGAAAGCATTTATGATCAAAAATGTCATATTTTTAGCGAAAGAAATGATGCTGTTAAAAATCCGGAAATCGAATTTTTAGTCCAAAACGCGTACCTACGAATTTCGAGCTTTACATAAGAGAATATGTCTTCAGATTTCATGTTTTGTTCATGTCTGCGATATTAGGTTAGGCAGTTGAAACATGGCTTTTGTGTTTTAGTGAGTTTTATATTTTAATTGAAATCATACTTTTATTAGTAAAATGTTCAAGTGTTGTCTAGTAGTAAACGTTTTGGCGTAGTACTTTACCAAGTGCGATTGATATGATGAAAATTAGATAAGTGATTTTGAGTTTGGTTAATTATTAACAAAACCGTTTGGATTTTATTGTTCGAATGGTGGACTGATTTGATGGGATGAATAAACAAGTCGGAAGGTGGTGAGGTCAACTGAGATTCGGCTAAATGCCCAGTAAGTAAAAAGTTTGAAGTGAAAATAAAATTGGATCTTTCTTCCCCGTAATTGAAACACGTTGACCGAAAAGGAAGATCCTGGATAGCAGGAGAATCGCAACTACAGGCAACAACAAGAAATCGACTAACTTTGCTTTTTAATTGCATTTTCCTCCCGATGTATCAGCTCAAAAAAAGTGCGTTAGGAAATAAGGCATTTGATGCTCGTCCCATAAGTATAATTATATTTGAATTTACACCTGTAATTAAGATGATTACTTAAATTACTTGAATTTGCTCCTGTAATTAAGATGATTACTTAAATTACTTGAATTTGCTCCTGTAATTAAGATGATTAGGTACTTAAATTACAGGAGCAAATTCAAATAATATTATACTGATGGAAAGAGTATTAAATGTCTTAGTGAGGTGAGCTCGAAAATATGGGGAAAAAATGCGAATCATGTAAAAATATTGGGAAATAATAGTTTGAAAAATAGGTTCCATGTAGATGTACCTATATAATATGTAGTATTCTCTCAGGACAAGTTTGGTCTGAAATTGTTTGTAAAATTCATACCTGCCTGATGGTAGACCTGTAGCCGAATAGTTTTAAATCTATTCAACAGATTTAGATAGGTATTTATACAGCAAACCTTTAAAATATGTACTACCGTTGCGGAATTGCGTTGCGTATGATGTTCAGCAATGAATATTTCCTTGAACTATTACTGACATGAGAAAGACCAATCTTCTCAAAACGCGAGGAGTGTTTTTTTATTTCAATATCCTTCTTGCATCGCAATTGCAAATTAAACAAGTCTCGCCGGTTTTTCATTTCTCGACTACCTTGTTTACAAAAGGCGGTGATTTTTTTTAGAAAGAAAACAAAAAAAAACACGCATTTGAGGCGCAGAGTAAAAAATTGGAAACTCGGCCTTCTTTTCTGTTGTAAGCTCAGAGGAAAACACACCCGAGATGTGAAACGGGGTCGGAAAATAGGCGGATGGAGATCCCATCTCGACATGTTTTTTTCCACATTTCCATCCACTCCTTAGGCCTGTACTTTTTCCACCGATGGTTTTCAAGGTTTTGTAATGCGAGGTTTTCTCTCGGCCTCGTACAATATCTCTCGCGTTTGGATATCTTGTTCGGTTTTCCTTCCGAACTCCGAAGTTCTTCTTTTCCTAGAGGTTTTCGAACAAGCGTTCTAGACAGCCTCATAACAATGGAACATTTTTTTTATTTTTTGTATTCTACCGCGTTTGTCTGGCGACATCTGACAATAGCGTTTTCACAACAATAAACAAGTGTCGAATTTCTATGAACTCGACATTATTTTTCAGCGGTAACAATTTAATTTAGGTCGATGTTTTGTTTGAACTACTTATCTCAAATCGATTTCGGATCATTCATGATTTTAT
Organism: Tupiocoris notatus; assembly: GCA_037159825.1. Taxonomy (NCBI): domain Eukaryota; kingdom Metazoa; phylum Arthropoda; class Insecta; order Hemiptera; family Miridae; genus Tupiocoris; species Tupiocoris notatus. The sequence goes on along the minus strand of JASJUZ010000752.1, from coordinate 245,212 downwards.
AAATCATTCGACTCTTGAAATGTTTTACGGCTCCTGTTTTCGAGTGGTGACGCTATCTGGAGTGGTCCAATTCGGGCGTTAGTCTTCTGTCTTCAAATAATACATTGGTCTTATTATCTACTGAACTCTCGGACATCAAAACTGAGAGAGACTGTCTAGAAGTTAACGGTGACTAAGTCTTTAGCAATCTAATTTCAGATCTTTAAAATTCCAGTATAATAAATTTGAACTACTCAAATGACCGGTGTGGGGATATCCAAATTAAACAATTGTCAGCTGCGAGCTGCAGCCAGCAGCCATAATTATCTTGGAGCTATCAACACTGGAAGGTAGAGATGTTGCTCTCCGTTATCAGCGCATTGTCCACTTCGGTTGTAACTTTCTCACGCTTGGCGCTTTGGCCTAGTTGGCCATATTTTTTCCCTTTGCGAGACTCAGCGTGCGTGAGCATTCTTTATTTTCTAATCGTTAAGCAATGGTGGGTGGTTGGCATTCGATTAACAATGACTACAATAATATCAGTCTCGATTTCTATTGGTATTTTCTGGTTTTTCTCTGTGAATTTTCACCCTCAAAAACTAATTTCGGTAGTTCAAGTCCTCAAATAGACTCCAGCCACGAATTTCAAGAGGTCTAGATTTCTTTTGTCCAAGCAGAGCAGCAAGAGTTAAAATGATGCTGTAGTCAAGGTAGTCAACAAGGAAAGAAAAGGGTATCATGTGACTTTAACGCATCCTCGTTGATGATGCGCGAACGGGAAATAATTATTGATTGGTAGTACGTTTACAGAATTTGATAAAGCTTTAATTGTGGAAAGCTTTCTTATTCCAATATACCTCGCGTAGTTTGTACATTGCGCGTTCATACAGAATAAGAACAAAAGACACAAGACATGATAGGAAAAAGGTTTTTCCATGACATTTCATCAATCTGCAGCAGATGAAGCTAGCGGTATAAATACATAGATATCAGATTAATTAGATATTACTATAGTGAGTAAAGTAGCCTTAAATATTGAAACCGTATCTTCCTTTTCTGATAATAAGTGAATTTTTCAATGCGCAGGAGACAGGGCGTTTCCTATTGAACAAAATGGTGAATAAGCTTCGCTGGATATTGCCTGGGAGAAAGGGTTTTTGTTCCATTTGGACCCCAACGTTACGACTCTCACGAGAGACGTGAATCCTCAACGTGACACCCTGCGTGTTGCGTATTTGTCCTTATAAATCCTACAGCTCGTGCTCGCATATCCAATAGCAGGATATACACTTTATTCATGACGTTCTTTCCCGCCTAAAGGAGTACGGCTTGAAAACAAGAAGAACAATAAAGTGTTGGATCGATGTGTAATAACAATGGTTTATTGCTTTCCTTTAGTGAAACAAATATGTTAACTGGTTATAAATATTCCACATGAGCAAATAGGCTTTTACTTGTCCGTTCTACCCTTGCAGACGTTCTTAAAAATTTTGAGCCGGATGATCATATCAAACTTGAAATCCGTCAGCAATCCATGGTCGAAGAGCGATGAAATACGTCCTGTCGTCTTCTCCACTTCCAAGGGCCGCCACTATTTACTACCATTGAGATTGCTTCTGGTCCTTAGTCGACACTATAGATCTTAAACTTATTTAAGGATTGTGGTGGCGACTAGGAAAAAATTAAAATCAAAATCAGGAGAAAATTAATTAAAAATCAGGCGACTAATTCTCCCAATTTTAATTGACTGACTGAGCACTTTCACCCGTTCGGGTATCTTCAAGGCGACGAAGAGCCATGAGGCTTTCTCAGCTCATTTTTCTCCTCCCTTTCCACCTTGATCACAACTATGCGACGACAAGGAGATGAATAAATAACCGTTTTAACATAAAACTCGGTAGAGAGTATTTTACCTAATTTATTCGGTGGTTACAGCGGAGATAATCATTTTTCGAGATTTCTTCCTACAAATGCCGACTTCTTCGATTTGAGCTAGAGTTCGCCCGGTTGTTTCATGGTAAGCCACCGGCAAAACGCCGACACCAGTCAGCGAAACGACACTGAACAATCCGAAACTCAAGCTATTACCCGCTGTTCTTTTCCAATAGACGAACAAACCGAGGGAAACTAACGTCAATATTGAGTTGATAATAGTAATCACCGATCCGGCCAACGCTCTCGTTCTATAAGGGAAATACTCGCCCTGAACGGTCTGCATTATACCTCCAAGGCCAACATTGTGCGATATTGAGAATCCGACCAAAGCGCAGTACATGATCCAACTGTGCGAATCGACCGTCGTACTTAGTCCGTAATAAATCGTCAGCATAACTGAAAACGTCGCCAAACCGATGGTAGAGAATAAGAGCACCGGTTTTCGTCCGACCGAATCGACGATGAACGAGGAGGCCAATGTAAAGGCTAAACTGATGACCATCAGGTTGATTGCCATCGGTTTTGAAGCGAATATCCCTCTGCCATCTTCGGCGAGCAGTTCCATGAGGAAAATTGAAACCGGACTCATCCCGCTCAGAGATCTACGAGGGAACAAAAAAAAAAAAAAAAAAAAAAAAAAAAAATCATTAGAAAACTCATAGAATGAAATTCAGTCATAAGCAACCATCAAATAAAACAGTGGTGTGCGTGGATCACACATTAGTTCCATGTTGAGTCGGAAACAGGTATAAATAATTATAAAATTAAGAAACTCTGAGAAGGACGCAACTGTTAGCTACAACCGTTATTGAAAAACTAGCTACAGAACCCAAAAATAGAAAATCGCACAGGTTATTAATCGCAAAATCAGGTTATTAATCAGTATGAGAGCCTAACGTCACTATACAAGCCAAGTTTTGTAAAATGGGATGCCTTTTTATAGCAAGAATACCCAAAAATTTATAACCAGCCCAGAAAGAGGATTCCTTATTTTTTATTTTTTTCATTTTTTTTTTTATCAATGCTGAAACGCTCACCTTACAACAGACATCCATGCTGCTATGATGAGTGACCTCTGATTTTCAATTGACCCGAACAGGTCGCTTAACCCTTTTTCTTTTAGTTTTTCCCTCTCGATGGATTGCTTCATCTGATCATATTCGTCGATGATATCATCAGAACCGCGCAGCCAGTGCAGAGCTTCGATGGCATGACTAGGTTTTCCGGCCATCAATAGAAAATAAGGCGATTCTGGCATTGTGTAGAACGCGATGATGAACATTATCGGGAAAACCTGCAACACAAATGCCCTTGACTGTCGAAATTTATTGAGAATCTAGACTCACCGTTATGCGTTGCAAATAATTTACGATTTCGAATGATTGTCATTATTTTAACTTTCCATGAGGGTGGTGGCGAAGGTGCTAAAGGCGAAGGATGTGCCCGTCGCGTACGCGTAGACTATTCCCAACAAGTACATTGTTTGGAATTGGCCGATGAGAAGCCCGCGATTATGCGGTTCGGAAATTTCAGCGAGATACGTCGGAGCGACAACGTAGACGATAGCTAAAGCGAATCCCTGTATTACTCGGACGATAATATGAGCGACCACTCCATCAACGACAAGAACTATAATCCAGCTGACGAGAACTAGCGGGCACGCTTGCAGCAGCACAGCTTTCCGTCCGAATCTGTCGACAAACGAAAGTGTAAGTAAATACGGGTAGATTTTTTAAGTATTTTTAGAAAGTTTACAACACAGAAGAAGATACGATTTTTTGGATTTTGGAATATTCCTGGAGCCTCAAAGGACTGAATTCAATTGACCGCCTGAGACACTTCCTCTTTTACGAGTATAATTAAAGTAGAATTTCATTGTTCGTATAAAATTCAACTCACTTGTCTGCGAGGATGCCTGCAGGTAAAGAAAACAGAAACATTCCCAAAGGCAGGGGCGTTACGATTAAAATCCAGTCAAACATTATCAGGTCCGCTGATGCAGAACGTATCGTCGCCGGCCATACGAAACACGATGCCACCATGCTCGCCGAAATGCAACCTGAGAAATAACAAAATCATTTGTCTATCGCATTTTTCACATAGTTATTGTGGTGAGGGGGAGGCGAACTTTCATATATAATGTATATTTATGTAGGCGTTCTGTTTTTCGTCACACAAGATTATCGGTGCGATCGTCTTGCGATTCACCCCACTGTACAAGAGGAGGAGCAGAATGTAAAGGAAGGGGTAGTCCTGCCCTGACTGCTCGAACATTCTAGAAAATACAAAATACACTGTTACGTTGGACTACAACGGGGGAGTTTCGCCGTCTTGTGTTCTTGATAATTTTTCACGTTAGTAAATCGGAGTTCAGTTATAATTTCCAGTAATTACATCCTTCTTTTAAATTCCGTTATTTATTCCGTCTTCATGGATCCTGACGAGCTGGAAGAAGGAGAAGTAGAAGAGGATCGGGAAAGCTCAGAGCCAGGCGTTCCCGACACGACATAATATATTATACCTGATGGACCCCTGTAGATGACGTTTAGAAGATGCCCGAACGGGCAAAAGATTCAGGCAGCTAACACTAGAGAACACTAACACTAGATAAAGAGTGGCCAAGTTTGCTCCCCCCCCCCCCACCCAAATAACAATCAATCATTATTAAACATCCCTAAAGATACTTCCTAAAGATACGGCTTGTTATACATTTTTGGGTGTCGTTGCTATAAAAATGATCCCATTCAAGTATTTTCTGTCTCTTTTTCCCCTACCAACTATCTCCTCACCGACCGCTCTTCCGTATCGCCCGACCCTCAGACGTACTCAGCGCCAAACTCAACATCGACTTCATCAAAATTGTTTTTCCGCGTTTGAAAACGTCGCCCTGAACTGTCCCGTTGGCCCTGTATTCCCCAAATGCGCTATAAATCTTTAATTATTTTCCTTTCCCTGTTAATTAGTAACTGTTCCTAAATTTAGCTCGTCCCGACATGCGAATTAAATGAAAATAAAGAATAACTCGACGGATATTGGAACTATCAAAACCATTCCGTTCTTCGTTTTCATGTTTTCGCCTTATTTCTCGTCTTATCGATAGGATATCCTCTTGACATCGATTCACATGCATTGAAAATGGGGTTCATAGTTATTCATTTAACGTTCGTTGCTACATATTTACTAGCAGACGAAAGTGAATAGATTCTTCCCTATATGGCACTGCTCAAATGGGAATTCAATATTCGGGTCCTGCATGCTTGGAATGCGTTAATTTGAATTTCGGTTATTGCTGAATCGAAAACCTACAAAGCTTCAAAACGCAAAGAATAAAACATACAATGCGGCATTAAGACCTCGAATAATCGAACGAGCTCTACTAAAATCAAGCGGTACTCACATGTTATTGTGGCTATCCATTGCCGCAGAACGCGATCGGAGACCATTTTTTTTTTTTTTTCTAGAACATTTAGAACACTATTTTGCGGCTGCACATGGTTTTAACGGAGTTTCTCGTAAGACAAATATAGTTTGCGAGAGGAATCTTCTCGGCAGTGCCGTCGTCATTCCATCATGATAATTCAAATTTATTGTCCCGAATGTCCCATTCTCTTGCTCGGCTCGGCCCAATGGAGTCTCTATCTCGCGCTTGCTAATCGCTGAACTAATTTACACGGAGGTGAAACTCACGAGTACGACGTCAAACACGAAAACGCGAACGGCGCATTTAACGTAGATTAAAAGGATCAGAGGGAAGGGATACGTTTCTGACGGGTTCAATTTACTGTAGGGCTCGACGCTGGATCAATTTCCGCTTGATAGAGGGACGAGACGCAATTTCGATGTTGCAAGGTGTTAACCAACCCTCGGAATAGGGAGATGCTCTCGTTCACGGCATTATCTGATGCTGATGCTCTGGAGCTGAACATCACAAAGTGGCTTGGCAGTGTTTCGCCTGCTAGCATGCAAGACACCGAAAGAGGAAATGCTTTCTCAGTACAGTTACGATTTAATGGTTTTCTCTCTTTGCCACTTGAACGTGTAATCTCATTCCGCGTTTGAGAAGGAGTATTTTCAAGTGTTAGATAATTGTAGTTACCTACCGATGGAGAATAACGGTACAAATCCTTACGCTATCTATTCATTCATGTTTGAGTGTAGTCGTTGTACCTAATAGACGAAAACGCCAAATTGCTATAAACTATACTCATTTGCTGAATATCAGGGGTGGGCATTTTGAAAAGCTTAACGGCGAAGATTTTTTTTATGATTGAAACGACAGTTTCGTATCCCTTCGAAAAGGTCGTGAGAATAGCTGGGCGATAAATAACCACGACTGACAAGACGAACACTACACGTTTTAATGAAGACCATGACGATACAGAATAGACTGATTCAACATGGCGAGCCTTAACATAGAATCAAGAACTATCTATTCCCCTTCATAAGGGGGAGTAAGTAGGGGTGTTAGAGTAGTACATATCAATTTTCAGGTTTCAAATCTAATGGAGTTGACAACTCTGCTTAAGTCATATTCTGATCCACATTTTGTGCTGGACTGGTTACTTGTTTTTCTTATTTATTTATTTATTTGGTACGAGCAATTACTGCTAAATTTACAAACTTAACGTAAATCTGGCCAGTGATCGTACTTCAGGAAAAAATTTAACAAAATAATGGTATGCTATGCTTGCTTGCTTGCAAAAAAAACCAGTGGTGTGCATAGATCACACAGTACTTCCGTGTTTGAGTCGGTAACTGGTATAACCAATTATAAAATCGATGAAATCGTACGAAGGCCGAAACGTTAATTTACAACAGCTGTTATGGAAAAACGAGCCACAAATGGACGCACAGACACTTGTTCAGAAAGTGAGCAGAGCGCTCTGGGAGCAGGTGCGTGAAACGTTCAGATAAAGCTGACAGAGGATTTCTAAGGAATACACCTCTACTCAGGTAGTTCCCTCTTAACTAACGATGTATTGTGAGTCTTGTATTTTTTCTGCTTTCTAAACCTTGTTGAATTGTACAAAAGTCAACTACCAGACGAAATAATTTCCACTGTTCTACATACGATGTAATGATTGAAAATAAATCCACCTTCATTTTCCACCAAATGTTTTCGGCATATTTTCATAGTTTATTATGTTGGATTAGTTCAAATCGAGATGAAAAACCATCGTATTCATAGTATATTATCATTTCCTAATATCAATTTAGTTTTATGAAATCAAGCTTGATTCTCTGGCATAAACAAATCAGAATGCCAAAAAGCACTCTAGATGCAAAAAATATTTTAATAACGCAGAAGTATGGTATGCGGCGACTTTACTGATAAAAATCTATCGTCATTCACCTACCAAAGATAACAATGTTATTCAGTATTTCATGTCCTTTCAATCGTTCAACTATATTGACTTTTGGCTAATGTAAATATTTCTGATCCAAAAAACTACTGGATAGCATGGATGTACGGCGTGTGACCCTAGCGGTGAATATCAGGCGTCATTCACTCGCCATTACAAATATTTAACACCTCTAGCGTCAAATATATTGATTTTTGCGGCATGTAAAAAGCTCAACAGCGGAAAACCGCGTAAGCCGGAAGTACGGTATGTGATCGGAGCAGCACAAAACATGGTCGTTGTTGGTCATATTTAAGAAGTAAACCGTGGAATTTCAATTCAGTAATATTCACGAGTTTCAGCATAGCGGAACTCGGGAAACAGGGAAATATGTGATGAATTGGGTAGCCGCTGTATTGAAATGGAAGGTGCGTGTAGGTCGTTCTCCTTTTGGGTCGTACGTTCCGACATGTTTTTCCACGTTTTTCCAATCGCGTGATTCTAAATCGTTTTCATCCAGGGATTTAGACTCCATCGGATGAGGATAAGTTGGCCTAGTTCGTGCAGGCATGTGCCTGTGCGAACAACCTTCAGTCCTTCGTTCACTAACCCAACCAATCTGAGAGCCTTGTAAGCAACGCTTGTAAGCAACGTTCTGCTTTTGTCAGCTCACCCAATTTCCCACCGGCCTCCGGCTATAAAATCCGCCGTCTCCAATCGCGAAAAGGAAAAGCGGGCCTAAAGAAAGAATCGGCGGAAAACTACCTTTTTCCAGAGGATTTTCTCCCCGTTTTTTATTCCTTTTTCTTCGTTCCGTTTTCCTTCTTTTTTTCTGAAAAGAAGGTTTGTTCCTTATTCGTTCGGCCTATGAAGTTTCTATCTTATGAAGGGAACAACGAAGCCTTTGTAAAGTTTCTCCAAGTACAAGTTATGAAGTTATTGAACGGAAACGGAACGAGTTTTCCGTACCTATGGACACTGATCAGTCGCGAGTTCAGCATTGCTCAATATTATGAGTGTACTGAAACTAGGTCAGTGACAGCTCAATCATTATGATCCGTTATCCATAAATTTTCAATTCAGAGTTATAATGCTGGGTATTTCACAAATTATTATAATTGATTATAATGTATAGCATTTTCATATTGATTTTCATACTTGATCTTATCATATTGAATATATAGCTTTTTTCATATTAATTCAGCATTGGTTCATAATTGATTTTAGTATATATAGCAGTTCCGGGAAAATGCCGGCAGTATACGGTAAGTTCTCTATTCCATACAGTTAATTTGAGAGATGGAAGCATTCAATTCTGTCTTCGAACTGAAAATAAACGAAGCTTCTTGACAAGCCAGGAATTTCTGAGAGTGCACGGCAGCACTGCTGTTGTCAAGAAGTGAAGGGTGGATGAGCAAGTGTGAAGGGACAGGGATGGGCAGATGACGTGTATTTGAGCATCATCTACAACATACCGGAGTCAATAATCTTATTCGGAATAGCTGAGAACCTCTAGTTATATGTCTTGCGTTGTGACCCTTGGTGCCTGAATTTCATACTCAGCATCATCTTCAGTAAAAACCCGAGCCACTGTTTGAATCGAGGAACTACTGCCAGAGCTCTTCCACCGTTGGTGGCCAAGCTGTGAGAACCCTATCTCGCAATATCGGATCTTCCAGGCTTGTACGCAGCTTCAGGCTTGACGTTGTAGACTAGAATTTCTTCCTAGAGTCAAGAGTTCAGTGTGAACATTGCCTGGTGGTGAGTAGCAACATATTCCTTTCCCTGTTGCTTTCGCGACAAGAGCTCAGCCATGTAGCGTTCTATAGCCTGATCTTCTTTTCAGAGCATCTGAAAAGTTTTTTTCAAGTCCAGGTATCCTCACCTCAGTGAGGACATTTATTGCTGGGCTAACTAAAGCAATATCTGAAGTTTACTAATGCTGATGCTTTGTGTCAGCGTCTATTCCAGCATTAGTAGCTTTTAAAATTCGCTACTGGTTTTGCTGTCTAGTTCAGATGAGTCATCAAATGGTTTAGGTTTCAGTTGTAGTGAATGAGGATCTTTGAATTGATGAATTGTTGGGTTCTTGGTATTGGGCTCTATATTCGGTTGTTGGAGAAGTTGGCTTAGATAGCAACTCCTGTTCTTGTTGGAGTTCGTTGCTGACTTCTTTCAGGTACGCATCTAGTTCAGCCTGAATCTGAAGTGATGAAGGCCTTCTTCACTTCTTCTTGAAAATCAGTTTTCCCACCTCACAAGATCGGAAAGAAGCATACGAATTCGATCTTGTTGTCTTCTCACAAAGAGGAGCTGGTAGTGGCTGCGACGGTCTAACTTCAGGAGAAGCAACAAAGACCATTCTGACGGAGAAAGTCAATGAATGAAAATTTTAACCGCTGCCACCAATTTTAAGTGTGTCAGGAAGACTACTTGGTTTGGAATCAGATAAGAAACTCAACTTTTTGTAATCAGGTCCCAGTAGCAGCAGTCGAGCAGTTTTCGATTTAGTCACTTTCTAGAATTGTTTGGTAACAGTAACTATTGTATTTCTACGCTTTATCTACAATTGATAAACCCCTGACTGGCTTTATCGTTACCCTAACTTGGTTTTTGGGCAACAAGTCAAGACAAGTCACAACTCAACCTTCAAACTTGTGGGAAATGATAATCTAAACGAATTTTTCTTGAACAATTTTTCTAAAAAAAAAAGATTTTATTTTTATTTTTCCTAAAAATCCTTTGAAAAGTTAAAAACTGTTTCATATATGTGTGGTTGTATTATCGTTCAACCAACGTTATCAGGACAAAGAATTTACAATAAATGATGATTTCAAGTTCTGTGAATATAAGCAAAACTAGACACTTCTTCCCAAGATACGTCGAGGCTACATGGTCCCAATTCCGTTCTATTCGGGGCTATTCTCAAGAACGGTTTAATTGAATTTCACCATCCGTTCGAGACAATTGATTCCGAGCATAGAATCGACCGTTGATTCTTCCCGGCGGTCGTGAAATTAGAAAAACAACCTCACACCGCCTTCCAACTGTGTTATGGTGTCCCCCTCGCTCGCAAACCCGAAACACTTTGCTTCAGTTGACATAACGCACGGAACACACATTCGATAAAGTTCGATCGTTGGTATTATTGAATTAACGCTCTTCTCCAAACGCTCCCCTTCCGTGAGCAAATAAACTTCTCCTTCGCAACTGTGTTTACTCATTGTTATTGCTTCCCGTTTCCTGTTTTCACTTGTGAAAAAAACAATAAACGCTTAAACAACGTACGCTTCGGCGATATCGTATCGCGCCATTTTCGAACCCTTTCAGTGTCGCAGTGTAGAACGCGATTTATTGAAATTCCTCGTCCGAAATGTGACGATCTTCTACAGTAAATTTTATGTTTAAAAATGCCACTGGGAGAACACTTCTGGAAGTTGTTGGACGTTGTTTGGTTTTCAACAGAAATAAGACCACTGTCAACATGTTTGACCGTGTGCGTAGGCACAGACGTTTTATTAATTTTAATTCTCATTGTATGCTACATTATCGTGCCACCACATCGTGTCCACATTAATTTATTGCTGGATGATCATATTACACCTGAGGGATAAATTCATGGGCGCTCTTCAAGTCGAAGATTTTTTCACTTGACTCACACACTCCTCTCGAAGTTGAGCGACTCAATTCATTGAAAATTGGAATCGAATGTAAGACTGATCGACTCAGCTCACTCTTCGATTAGAGAAGAGCTCAATCACGCCAGATAAAACGAGGAAAGTTTTTTCATAAAAATGGTTTATGGATTGTCAACAATACACTGATTCATTTTTGGATTATTTTAAATACAGTTTTTAACTGTCCCGCACACTAACTGTGGTAGCCAAATAAGTAAAACCAAACTTTCTTGTACAAACTGCGAAGTCCTAGAGAAATTTCAATTAGGTATCAACTTTATTAGCCCATAGTTTAGTCTTTTAAGAATTTGGGATTTGTAACCAGGAAGATGGAAAAGATTAACTTATTTTTATATTATTAAATTGGCGACAATATTAATGGGAAAGGAATAATATAAAGAGTAGATTGTGGTTTAACATTGACTGATTGTGTCGGAATATTGAGGAAGCCTTGCATGTGAAAGGTTTTTATCGCGAAAGTCTAAAATTCAGAATATGTCTTATATTTGCCCTTTTTGTTAGAATTAATATTGGCTTGTCTTGTCCAGGAATGATGTCGAAGCATCTATCCCGGTTCAGGGATGAAAAGAGGGCAAGTCTTCAGTGTGTTACTTTGTTTCGTAGGTCGTTTATTTCGCTTCACCCAGGACCCGCTCGTCTTTTTCCATCATACGAGCGGACAATGGCTTGCTCCCTATTGAATGGATACAAAAGATGACGGCCCTTCAATCCTCCCTGATAGATGAATTGTTTTTTTTTTTTTTTTTTTTTGTGAAAAATTTTTATTGCACCAAGATGACATCTTATTAGCAATTTACATTTGATACATGTTAATTGACTGATGAGAAGCAAAGATACGTAACATGGCTTCTTAGTGTCTTGAGACCAGTGTAACTGACCATCACTGGTACATACAGTTCACTGTATAACTAACTCGCTGAACTGTCTTTCACTGATCACCCCACTCCCACAGATCATGAGGTTTTGTTCTTTTAAGTCTTCTAAGGAGAGCATCAATATCAAGCAGTTGGACGACCTCTTCATTGATGTGGCCGAGGAGCCGCTGTTGATGGGCCAGTGCTTGCTTCTTGATGACTTCTTCGACTGTAGGAATTTGAAGTTCCACATGGAGTCGATCATTTCTTGTGTATCGGTACGCATCCACGCATGCACGCAGCACATTATTCTGGAAGCGCTGTATGATCAAGCGATTGCTCTGAGCGGTGCAGCCCCAGAGTTGTGCACCATATGTCCAAACTGGCTTGAGGACCTGATTGTAGAGCGTTAGCTTGTTTTGGATTGACATGGTTGACCGTTTTCCTAACAGCCAATACATCTTTCTGAATTTCAAAGTTAGTTCCAACTTCTTCTTTTTGACATGAGCTTTCCACCTAAGTTTAGCATCTAGGGTCATGCCCAAATACTTGGCTTCGTTGGCATGAGGTATAACTTTGCCGTTGAGGTGCACCGGTATGTACTCAAGCCTACGATTGGTGAAGTCAACATGCACGGATTTTGCCTCGTTCATTTTGATCCTCCACTTTGTTGACCAGTTGTGGAGTTGGTCCAGTGCTATGTTCAATTTTGAAATGGATTCGGTATTGTTTTCACCTACAGCAAGGATTGCAGTATCGTCTGCAAATGTTGCCAATGTGTTTTCTTCCAGTTTGGGTAAGTCGCTGGTAAAAAGTAGGTACAGGAGCGGGCCTAGTACACTACCTTGTGGAACACCGGCATTGATTGTTTTGGCTTCCGAATATGCGTCCTCTTGCCTAACTCGGAAGAAGCGATTTGAAAGATAGGACCGCAACAGCTTGGCGTACGAGGCTGGAAGTATCTTGTGAAGCTTATAATTGAGCCCTTCATGCCAGACTTTGTCAAACGCCTGAGTGACGTCGAGAAAGACAGCCGAACAGACCTGTCTCTGTTCAAATGCTTGCTCAATGATATGCGTTATTCGGTGCACTTGATCAATGGTAGAGTGCTGACGTCGAAATCCAAATTGGTGGGACGGTATGAGGTATTGTTTCTCTACAATTTTTAAAATCCGTTTGTGGATGAGTTTCTCAAAAAGCTTAGAGAGGACTGGAAGGAGGGATATTGGTCGGTAGGAGGTCAATTCTTCTGCTGGCTTGCCAGGTTTCAAAATCATTATGACCTCAGCAAGCTTCCACAGCTGTGGTACGTATCGCAGTTTGATAGCTGAGTTGATAATTTGTGTGATTTTAACAATAACTTTGCGAGGAAGGTTTTTGAGGACTTGGCCTGTGATTAGGTCATATCCTGGTGCCTTCCTTGCATGTATATCGTTCTTGATTGTCTGCTGCACTTCTTTGACTGTGACTCGAGGTATGTCAGTCTTTTGGTCACCTATTGGAGCTTCGTCGAATGGTAAGTCAATGAGATCATACTTGCCCGGATTGGGAGTGAATATTCCTGCCAAATGTTGAGCAAACGCGTGAGCCTTTTGTTGGTTAGTTTTGATCCATTTGTTGTTCACATGGTCCATGATGGGCGATGCTTGCACGACGGGTCTCTTCAGATGTTTTGTTGCCTTCCACAGAGAGTAATCACTGTCTTGATGGCTGGTAAGTGATGTTAGAAATTCCTGATGTGTTTCATCCTTAATTTCTTTCATCATTGTTCGGAGCTCATTGGAAATTTTATACCACTCAGCCTTGTGAGCAGGAATGCGTGTGGTTTGCCAGATCCGTCTAGCTTTACGCTTTTTCTTTATGATTTCGACGATCTCACTGGGGTAGTTCAAACCTTTCAGTTTTTTAGTTGTTTCAGGAGTGTTCTGCCATGCTGCATCTTGTATAGCAAATACAACCGTCTCAAGCTGAATGTCAAGCTGTTCTGGCGAATTCAAGTCTACGCCTAGGTCTATACCCTGATTAACATCAATTTTGAATTGCTTCCAGTCTGTTCGTCTGTTGACCAGTATGGGATTGTATGGCTTTTGGATGATTTGCTCGCTCAGTGTAAGAATCACTGGCGAGTGGTCTGAACTTAGGTCGAAACACTCATCCACAAGTGCATAATTTGCAGAGATATTTCTCATAATGAAAAAATCTAATAAATCAGGTTTTTTCTTAATATCAGTCGGCCAGTATGTTGGCTTACCCGCAGATAAGGGGATGCAGTCGTTTGACTGCACATATCTGTACAGTGCTGAGCCTCGAGATTGGCAGACCCGAGAGCCCCAGAACGTGTGTTTTGCATTGAAATCTCCACCGATGATGAATCGTTTTCCCAATTCGCCAAACGCCCATGTATAATCTTCTTCTGATATGGAGTGCTTAGGTGGGCTATAAATGCTAGCAATAGTTGTTTCATACGTTTTGGTTTTCACTTTGATTGCACAGATCTGGAATTTCTCCGTTTCTATTTTTGTGCATTCATTGTGCTGGAGGTTTTCTTTAATCAGCACAGCACTACCCCCATGTGCTTTGTTTTGAGGATGCAAAGCACAGTAGCACTTATAGCCCTTCAATTTGATGTAGGATTCTTTTGTGAAGTGGGTCTCTGACACGAGGCACACATCAATATTGTTGACATGTAAGGCTGCCTCGAGCTCCATTCTTCTTTGGAAGAGCCCGTTGGCATTCCAAGTTAAAATTCTCAAGTTGCGCGTCATACTTTTGGCTTTGAAGGGCAACCCACCCTGGTTTCCAAGGCCATGATTCTTTGATTGAACGAGTACATGTTTGCCTCTATTCTTGTAATGGAAGCGGTGAGATTCTGTAATGAGAGCAACACTGCGCTTACGTTCATATCGGCAGGCGGTTGATAGGATGAAACAGGCTGCTTTTTGGTACCTATTGCCACAGCTTGCGCGTATGAGGCTTGGGTATGCCCAAAGTTCCTATTTTTTGCCATTATTGGAACTTTCGGCGTGAACGAATTTTTCCTATTTTTCATCATTCCTTCAGGAGGGTGTCTCAGGATTTTTCTGGTTTCAGACGGCGCTGTTTGAGAAGGCTTAGCCAGGTTAGCCTTATGATCATAGCCCGTAAGGGTTTTTGCTTCTCTGGTTCTTTCTTTGTAGCGTTTCGCTGCAGCCACTGCAACTGGGCATTGTCGGTAGTTCGCTGTGTGCTCCCCGCCGCAATTGGCACAGGTAGGAGGGTCAGATCTGAGTTTAGTGCATGCGGCAGTTTCATGGTTTCTACCACATTTTACGCACTTTGGTCTCTTTTTGCAATAGTTTTGAGTGTGCTCAAATTCTTGGCACCTCTTGCATTGTGGTACCACACGATTATTTCGAATAGGCTCAAATCTGACTTTGCATCTATACAATTTGGTAATTTCGTGGACTTTTTGGACATCGACGCCAGAATTGAATTCAACTATGTACATATCGGTTTTTTCTTTAGATGGCCATTTAAGTTTTTGAGTGACTTTCTGGGCCCCAAGTTCCGGGTACTCTTCCTTAATGGTATCCAGTACGA
This sequence comes from Tupiocoris notatus, assembly GCA_037159825.1. Classification (NCBI taxonomy): domain Eukaryota; kingdom Metazoa; phylum Arthropoda; class Insecta; order Hemiptera; family Miridae; genus Tupiocoris; species Tupiocoris notatus. Next base: position 229,825 of record JASJUZ010000752.1, on the reverse strand, counting down.
TTGACTCTTGGATGCCTGCAGGAAGTCCTATTAGCATCACCGTATAGGGTCGGGTTTGTTTGTTCTGATATGTGTAGTACAAACACTTCGTGTCCTCTAAATACCTATCGATTGTGCGATATTCGTCCGAATCGTAGGCATTTATTTTTACTTTGCCACCTGCCATGGTGGTGGTAACACAATTTGGCGCAATTTCCATGAGTTTTTCCTTAAGTTTGAGGAAACTGTTAGCGTCATTTAGGGGATCAAGCGTGATTGGTGGGGGTTTGAATTCCTTTTCTTTTTCTTTTTTTTTCATACTGTAATTGTTTCCACTGGGTTCACTGGCGTTGTTACCCTTTTTGCGTTTTTTGGACGTGACAGGCTTGAATACTATACCTTCCCCTGTGTCGTATTCCAGCTGTTCCTCGTCCGTGCAGTATTCGTAAGTATCAACGACTGTGTGCATGTGCACGTCTTGCTGACCTTTGATTTCCTTTATTTTCATCTCGAGAGAAGCTAATTTTGACGTCATCTCACGATGGGATTTTCTGAGCTGATTTTGTTCTGAGCCAGCCTCTTCCATTAATTCGCAAATGTATATGAGCGTATTTCTATAGGACTCTATTTCAGTCTTCAGTGACTCATCTGAAGTCGGCAATAGGTACGGCTTTTTCAGCGCATCACGAGTTTTTTTTGCCGTTTCTAGTAAAATCGAATTGGAACGCTCACCTTCTTCTGGGTCCATATCGGCTGTTGACATTGCACAACCCGCGCTGCGCTCGGGAGTGCTGACGTTATAGCCTGTCAACAGCTACGCTCACAAGGTTGAAACGCGACCGTTTGCGATTCTGACAAGGGAGAGGTCATCGTACTGGTCTTACACACATTGCACTAGGTCCAAAGTGTTTTCACTTTTCGCGGAGTGATTTTTTGAGGTGTTTCGCCTTCGGATGCTCGCGAGCGACTATAGATGAATTGTGAGGGAAATTCGTAACAACACTCGCGCATCGAGTACTAATAAATAATTCGAGTTACGAGAATTGAATTTTTACGTGTTAGACATCCTTGTCTGAGAGGAATATTATTTTCAAAAATTAGTGCGTATTGAACGAAGTAGATTTTCGGGCTGGTACCAAGTTAATCAAATGTGAAGTCCTAAAATTCGTTTGATGGTAATTTGTTTAACTTACTGTTTATGGTGGAAAGCGGACCCTGAAAAATTAGAGATCCAGTACTAGAAAGTTAGAATGTATGATAACGTTAAAAGTACTTTCGCCCCTATGCACATCCTCAGAGCAATTTTTGAATCATTATTCAGCCACCATCATAGTAGAAGTAAGAAGTAAAACAAAATGGCTATAAAAAAGTACTTATTTTGGAAGTTAGAAAATACCTACACTAAAAGGCGAATGAGTGGAATTTTTTATCACAAAAAGAATTCAGCATTTATAAAACTTCTTAAAACCTTTCCTCTCTGCCAATGTTCTTCAGCTGAGGGAAAGAAAAATAGGAGAAGAAGCCACTGAAGCGTCCCTTGAGGCCTGTTTGAATGCAGCAGTTCATAAACAATAATCTACGCAAAGCTTCAACTGATACCTTGCGAAGCGACTGATGAGAAAGTTTTCGGAAATGTTCTTCCGTTGCTATCAACAACCGCTAGTGTCCGAGAGCTCATCTGTCTTCGCGGGAAAATATTTAATGAAAGTAATCGGATTCGTTTGCGTTTGCGGCAAAAACCTCATCCACATCGAAATTTCGACAGCCAATCAAAACTCCGAACGCATTCTACGTACTAGACGCAATAAGCATTTTACAGAGGTTTGTGATCCTAGCTTTACGCCCATGTTCGAAAGAACGCGAAAAAAGCAAAAACTTTCTATTGATACTTATAAAAACAAAATTTCAGTGCCCTTTTACTACCACGTAATGAAACTAGCCATGCTAGATAATTACAAAATATCGATCCAAAGATAGGCTATCGTGATATATATGAAGAATCTCTCCCAAGGCGTGCTCACGAATTCCTTCATTCCAGTTTGGCACTCGTTTGCTCCTCCCATCCCAAGAGAGATTTTCCAAAAGGGAAAATGAAACGAGCTACTGCAACAGTGGAACGAGATTGTCGTCTGCCGTACGGGATGGAAAGCTTCATACTTCTTGTCGAGGCCTTTGAAGGAGAAGTGGTGCTCCTGTTCAAACGCGGTTCGTCTCTTCTTTCATCACTGCGAACTTAATCAAGTTAGAAAAGGGGAACTTGTAAAGATGTGAATTCGCTCTCGAGCTGCTACTGTGTATTAGCTGCGAGGCTGGTGCTTCAGAGGGGAAGTTATTGAAACGTGTGATTGCTGTTTGAAGCATCTTTGCCTTTGGAGGGGCTCTTTCTAACGCATTTCCTAGCACGCTCCGCTTTGATCCATTGATTTCATTCTCCGATTCGTGGATGAAAACATGATTCGTCTATTTATCGATGTTCGAAGGGAACCCGTTCATTACAACGATAGTTTCGTTCGAGTTTTGCGGTTCACTGGAGCGCAGATATTCTCAACCCGAGTTAGACTTTTAATTCCAAATAGTATTGAACAATCATCGCACCTCTGCATATTCAATTTATAATACCTGACTGAGTTTATTTTGTTTTTCAAATTTGTATGCAAAGTTCAGGAAAGGGGAAAACGATTGGCTCGCACAGGCAACCTTTCAAACGAAAGAATTCTTTCAGAAGCTTTCTATCATCATTGCTTTTCGAATATTTACCTGGTGAAGCCCGTAGTGGCGACATCTCTCGACTAATTCTTTAAAAGAGAGTTGGTACAGATAGAAATTTATTTTTCCTCACTCACTCAACAATAAATGTTGAGCCAGGCAACGATCATGGCATGTTTCGTCGAAACGTGTGGGCTATGTCCATTGTCAAACGCAATCGCACTCTCATATTTGAAAAAGCATTTGCGGAGAGATATTTTGCGCTACTAAATTTTCACATCGAAGTTTGGGATATTCTTTGAGTTCCTAACAGGCAAGGAAACCTCGTTTTTGAGAGCAAAAATTTTTCAGTTGTAAATTTTCCAACACCGATTTTCGATAATACTTGACGTGACGCAATATTTGACGATTATCAAGGCCGCGTGTAAGTTTTCCACCCCTATTTAACACATTTCTGCCCACTCGGCGAGAGGTCTCTTGATCATCAGGTAAACGCAGGCCTTTGCAAAACTTGTGAATGGGAGAGAGAGAAGCGGTGCGCAGTTTTTCGAACGGTGCGAAAAATGGATGAATCGTTTCGATTCAATCTCTGTTAGTTGACGATCCCTTGTTGAAGGAGACCTAAAACTGTTGTGACCTGCGGAAACCGTCCATATCTTCATCAATATTCAAACGGTGGCAGCGTCACATCGCCAACCTGCCCACAGACTTCCCCTTCAGCTGAAATACGATTCTCTGTTGAGATCGATCGTACGAGCACATTTGCGTCCAACTTTAAGGCTCTTCAAATTGCGACTTTACCATTGAAATCAGTTTCGTGAGAATAATTGACCAATTTCATAAAAGCATTACTCTCAAACCAAAAAAATAATTTTTACACATACATGCAGCTTGAGATCGGTACAGAACGTTGATTCGGTGAATATTTTTCCTTCCAAATTGTTCTAGTGGTGCCGTCTCCCATTCACGGAAGGTATTGTCAGAATCTGCTTTTCTCATTTGATCGCCGCGATAGGATATATCCAATCAGTGTCAGTAATAGCTGAATCTATTGGTACAACAATACTTACTTTACCATTCCGTCTAACTCATGTTTGGGGCAATCAACCTGGGCTACTCCGGTTTAACCTCCAAGTTAGTTTATGCTATCAAATTTGTAAATGAAATTGACGGTTTCCGTAATTTTTTCCATAATTGTTCACACACGAATGAATGTGCTCTTGATCGAAGATAATTTTTACTAATTATCCGTTTTTTGGAACAACAGCAGTACTTGGTTACCTGAGGTAGAAATGTGTCTGGCTCCCAGTTCTGATCACGAATCACTACTGAATAAATTTCCAGTATACTGCCTATGATTGGGAATGACTTTAATTTGACTCGCTTCTTGATGGAAGTTCTGAATATTTTGGATGACAGCTTTTTCTATTCAGGGAAACGGATGAAGCAAAGATGACAAGTATATTGTCCTCTGCTTCGCTTACTAGCTTTCGCCATGATAAGCTTGCCGCAAATAATGCTTGCCTCTATAAAGAATGATAGCTTTGTTATTCCTATTTTTATACATACAGGGTGCGGCATAAAGGACGGACGCTTTTGAAATGGCTAGTACTCTTCCCCTACTACGCCAACATATATGAGAGGAGGGTGCCTCTCGATTCGTGAGGTCCTAGCATTTTTTTTTTTCGATGAAACCATGGTGCCGTGGACTGTTGATCACCGCGTTTTCACTTATGACAGTTTTGTTAGGAATAACGAATCGTCGTTATTGGGCTACTGAAAATCCGCGACAATTACACAAAAGACCTCTGCACAGCCCAAAAGTGACAGTTTGGTGCGCTGTATCCCAAACTTGCGTCATCAGCCCTTATTTCTTTGAAGACGTTAATAGAAATGCTGTTGCCGTCAACTCGAAATGAGAATTTTTGCAAACTTCCAAGAACGCCTCCAGCAGTGCATCACCAACAATGGACACCACTTGACTTTCATGTGCTTTCAAATGCTATTTAATTACAAAGTCGAATCTGTAAATAAATTTGTTTTACAATAAAAATTGCTGGTTTTATGATTTTTTAAAAATTGTCCGTTCTTTATGCCGCACCCTGTATAAATTTTTACATCTTTGATCAGCCGGTGATTGTAACCCAATTACCGATTTTAAAACCATAATTATCATGATTTTTCAAGCTGAGTGTCCGCTTTATTTTTCTACTGAATGCATCATACCTAATTGCGTTAACACACTTGGATCTTGTACGGTTTTTGCTTTCCGTCGTTTCCTTTGCACTGCTCTAACTTTGTAATTGTGATAGAGCATTACAACCCTCGCTGCAACGACTACGTTCTCTTGCGAGATTAGCTCGGTGGTTGCTTAACCGCGAGTTAGCGCTGCGGCCGAACAAACCGGGTTAGCCTTACCCTGGCCCTCAGTTTGCGATGGCGTCAATTAGGGGAAAGCTCGCGTTTCTAGCCATCGGATACCGGAACGTAAATTTTCATTGTGAAATTAATTTACGGCCGGCCGTTGTCGAAAGGGCAATGGAAGCCGTGCTTACGCAAATATTTCAAACATCCGATGGAAAAGCACGAAGCTTCTCCGTTGCATTTATGCTTCATTGCCGCTCGATGCATAAACCATCTCGCATGCATAAACATGTCGGCGTTTATGGTTTATTATTCAAAGTAAACCATTGCGGTTCGGCCTAGGAATGTTTCTTCGAACCCTCAGAATTTGATGCATAACTTTTGAGTGGAACAGGACCCGAATTGGTAATGAGAAAATAAAACCCTCTTTTTCGACATCATTCTCGGTATTTCTGAGCAATATTCCATATTTATAGTGTTCGTGACGCTGACGTGAATTTATTTCAATTTGTTAGGTGAGGATTGGAGGAACAACGCGGGTTTTCTCTCTTCTCTCTCTTCTTCTGATACCAGTAGTCGACACCTTCCTACAAAACCGTGAAAAATTAGACTAAAGGTATGATATCTGTTGTATTTTTTCTCTATCCTTCGATGTTTACTGGAATAAGGTATGTTCAACTTGAAAATAGATGAGAAACAGGTAATGTGTTTTTGACGATCCCATTTCAAATTACGTACGTTTGGTTTATTAGAATTCGTTGGTTGTCCATTGCATTTTATCTGGTTTCGAGTCATGTCGACCGCTGGTGGAATTTTACTATTGTTTCAGTGCTCTAGGGAGTGTCGATAGCGACAAGGGATCGTTGCCATTCGGGATTCACTTGTGCTAGGAGACGGAATTCGGGGAAGAAATCGTCTCATTCAGCCGTACCAGCAAGTTCAACCTAAGTTTTCGTTTCACATTGTATTACATGGCGAATCTCCTCCCGTATAAATTATAACATTGCAAATTATTGTAAACATTTTCAACGCACTTTTTCTCCTCGTTTTTCTCTTGGTAGTTTTTACTCGCCGTCCGGTATTTTCTGAGCGAATAATTGTACGTGTACGGTCAACTATTGAAGAATTCCCTTGTAAGTATGCCTTTCGCCGTGTAAAGCTTCCTTTTCAATTCAAGTTAATTTTTCTTCTTTTGATTTTTTAGGGTGATGGTTCCGTAATACTAGTCTCGATTTTGGTAGTTTTGTGTTCAAATTTAGACTGCGCGATTAGTATCAATTTTAACATCTTAGTGTTGAATATGATTATAACAAATGATATTTACACTTTCTATTTGCTATCTTCTACCTTTAAGTTCAACCTCAATCTTTAACTTCGAACTTGAACCTTCAACTTCAACCTTTAGATGAATCGAATTTTGTAGATAAACACTAACTTATAATCATATTCAGATTTTGGAAAAAAATAATTAAAATATGTTATTCAATATATGTTGAACATCTGTGATTTTGAAAAGAGTCTGATTATTCACGAGTACGTAAGTCAAGTTTCTAGTTCCCTCTTATGGCGGATTTCACAAAAAAAAAAAAAAAAAAAAAAAAAAAAAAAAAAAAAAATGAGTGGGAGTAGTCTTAGATTTAGGTGTACAGGCAACGCTAACAAATAATGTAACTAACTAGCAACAACCTTTGTTTTCGCTAGAAACATTGCTTGTTGGCGTTGTCTGTACAGCTAACTCCAACTTTTTTGTGTCCAACATTAGTATAACATTTTCAGCTCTACTTGCCGTCTCACTTTAGGAAAATGTTATTTTTACCCGACTTCAAACAAGGAGGAGGTTACTATGGTCGTCTAGCGGGATTTTTTTTTTTCGGTATGTGTTGTCCACCGGCGTTCAGCTCCTGTACGTCCGATCGGGTTACTTTTTTTGGTTTATTATTCAATAATAAACCATTGTAATCGCCCAAGAAAAAAAAATTTCTAACCCCCCCTCAAAATTTGATGTTTTACGTTTCAAGGCATGTAGAATCCGAATATCCAATAAAAAAAATTCTGTCTGTCCGCCGTACGCCGTACGCCGTACGCCGTACGCCGTACGCCGTACGCCGTTAGCAGTTTTCCGGCTAAACTATAATAGCTAAATTCTTGAAATTTTCACCAAAAATCAATCTCGGTCCTACGACGGCACAGTTCTTGAACCACCTTGCTAGCTCAATTTTAAGGGTTTTTTTGGGGGGTTTTGAGGGGGAGAAAATTCATATTTTCCAGGGTGTTTCAGAAAAATGTGTACGTGGTATCAATTTATATAGATTTTTGGACGCTGAATCGAATGAGACCATCGCCAGGTCGATAGCTTTATTGGTTCTCGAGTTATCGCAGCTTTTGTGCCGAATTCGGGAGATTTTCAGAAATTTGGCATTAGGGTATAACTCGAGAGTTCTTGGAGCTATAAAAATCGTTCTATACTCATTGGAATGGTCGTCAAACACTCTCTCCAGCTGTATCGTTAGGCAATAAGTTTAGCTTTTAATTAGGAAATTAAGAAAAATAAAAATGATTAAAATTACAATAGTTGCTACGGAGTTTTCTCTTATAGTTACCATCTGTTTTCCGGTGGGAACGTTCACAAATGTTCGGAATATTCAAAATCACAAATGGATACCTAGTCTTTTTAAATCAATATTGAAGCGAAATAATAATAAACCACTGTTTTGTTTGAAAGGGTTACTATCCAGGTAGGTCCCATAATTTTTTCAATTGAGTCCATCCAGTAGTTACGCCTCCAGACGCGGAGAAACGCCGGAAAACGTGATTTTCGCGAAAAAAGGAAGTTTTGACTTTGCACGCCTATAACGTCTAGAATACTTGCTCGATCGTTTTGTTGATGGTGTCATTTTGTTCATAATTTATCTGCCTACAAGAGCCGAGCTTCAATTTTTCGTTCAGTATTCTAATATAGCGTGTAGAGAAGAAAGTGTAAGAAAAAACGTGATGCCGATTTTCACTTTTTTGAGGTTTTTCGAGCACCGTTCCCAACCACGTCGAGAAAAAAAATATGAACACTATTGCACTTCAAAGCACTTAGCTAGAGCTTTCTAACAATGGTAAAAAATCAAGTTTAGGTGGCATAATAAGGAGGCAATCGATGTTTTAATAGACCTGTGTTTGAGACCTCATAACTTCTAAACAAAAACTGTTTTTCCATCGTTTTTGAACTTAAACTGTTCAAATTTGAGTCTAGTTTACGAGATTCAAATTTGGTGTTGATTGGACTAAAAGTAGATACTTTTTAGGACGTATTTCTAAAAAATTTGTTTCAAAATCACGTTTTTTGGACTATTTATGCTTGTAGAAAAAAAACTACGTTAGTCATAGCATTCTCGTTAGAAGATTTGAATTCAGCGTTAAATTTTCAATAAATAACATGGTTTTAAAGGCCAAATAACTCCATTTTAATGCACAAACGTTCGGCGAATTTTTGAAATTTTGTTCGGATTCTCTCATTCAGTGCGATTGCGGGTACGCTTGAGAAAATCATCACTCTATTATCGTTAGAGAAAGAAAGAACGAGTGAATTGGTGCAATTCAGTAACCAGCAATGGTGTAGACAATTATTTGAGTTTTGTAAGGTGTATCAATGGGATCAAAGTATCCGGTATGTTGACCAAGAGACCCAAATCAGTGGATGGATTATTCCAAACGTTCAAACTCACTCTCAATCAACATAATAACATTGAAAATAGTTAGGTAATCATTATACTTAAGAACTTCAACGTTCAACTGACTAATGAATTGAGTTTGGACGGTTAGTAGTAAGTGACAAGAACACAATAATGAAAGCTTGGGAAAATTCTGTAAAGAGAGCTGTCCATAATTGTAAGTCACTAAAAAGAGAAAAATAAAAAAAAACTTAAAAAAAATAAAAAATAAAACCGACTTCAAAAACTTTGTCTATAAAATACACTCTGAAAAGGAAAAAATAACAAAAATGTCCCAACTTCGCAGCAACTCATTCGCCAACTACACATTTTAAGGACTACTTTACTACTCGTATTGACCTGACCGCTTCCTGATTGATTGGATCACCTTCCCTAATAATATAAAAATTACTATTTCTCATTTCCCAAATGATTAAAAGATTTTCCTTTCACCTCTGAATTGCCTTCAGATTGATCATCTTTTGGAGTCGGCGCCTCTCTGGCAAAATAACCGATGGTTACAAATAAATATTATGAAATTACGATAAATTAGTAGGTGCCAGGTAATAGGTCTGGGTCTGGACGTAAAGATTCTTAGAGAAATCTGAAATGGTTTTTAGGAATAGGCGTGAATAGTCACCTTCAAATCGATATTGTTAATAATCAGTTCTCATAAATGCTGATGTGCTCTGTTCAAGAATCGTGAAAACCCACGATATTTATATTCTTACTAATTCGGAATCTATAGGCTTCTCCAATACAATATAAGAGAGGCGCCGACTCCAAAAGATGATCAATCTGAAGGCAATTCAGAGGTGAAAGGAAAATCTTTTAATCATTTGGGAAATGAGAAATAGTAATTTTTATATTATTAGGGAAGGTGATACAATCAATCAGGAAGTGGTCAGGTCAATACGAGTAGTAAAGTAGTCCTTAAAATGTGTAGTTGGCGAATGAGTTGCTGCGAAGTTGGGACATTTTTGTTATTTTTTCCTTTCCAGAGTGTATTTTATAGACAAACTTTTTGAAGTCGGTTTTATTTTTTTTTTAAAAAGTTTTTCGCACAAATTTCGTTTCCTTGGCTATAGAACTGATACATGAACGTTGATAGCGAAGGACAACATTTACGACAAAGACAAACATCTTACTAAAAAGTCAGACCGGAGACCGTTTTGACGCAAGGTAGATAGATATAGGTAGATAGGTAGATAGATATAGATATAGGTAGATAGATATAGGAGGTACGCTGGTAACTAAGGGCGACCCCCTCTCCAAATCGGTTGCTAAGGACGCTATTACGTCACATTGAATCCCTCTTACGGGCGATAGCCTATTGCTGAACCTAATTATTCGTTAAGTTTTTTTTTATTTTTCTCTTTTTAGTGACTTACAATTATGGACAGCTCTCTTTACAGAATTTTCCCAAGCTTTCATTATTGTGTCACTTACTACTAACCGTCCAAACTCAATTCATTAGTCAGTTGAACGTTGAAGTTGTAAGGTATAGAAAGAGAGAGCTGAGAAAGAGCTATCGAAATCCTACAATTTGGTGTATTTAATTATATTTTTATGTTATGTCCCCGCGGAGCTATTAACGTTTGAAGAAAAGTCAAAACACGTTTTTTTACATAAAGTGGAATAGGTATTCCTCGAAATCTATCATATAGGCTAGCCATTTTCGTATTTTTACTGGATTCTACGTTAAATTTCCTACATTTTCTTCCATAGCACCTAATCTGTCCCATTTCGGGAACGTGATGAAAAAAACGCTGCAAATGATTGTACAGTGGTTTATTATTATTTCGCTTCAATATTGATTTAAAAAGACTAGGTATCCATTTGTGATTTTGAATATTCCGAACATTTGTGAACGTTCCCACCGGAAAACAGATGGTAACTATAAGAGAAAACTCCGTAGCAACTATTGTAATTTTAATCATTTTTATTTTTCTTAATTTCCTAATTAAAAGCTAAACTTATTGCCTAACGATACAGCTGGAGAGAGTGTTTGACGACCATTCCAATGAGTATAGAACGATTTTTATAGCTCCAAGAACTCTCGAGTTATACCCTAATGCCAAATTTCTGAAAATCTCCCGAATTCGGCACAAAAGCTGCGATAACTCGAGAACCAATAAAGCTATCGACCTGGCGATGGTCTCATTCGATTCAGCGTCCAAAAATCTATATAAATTGATACCACGTACACATTTTTCTGAAACACCCTGGAAAATATGAATTTTCTCCCCCTCAAAACCCCCCAAAAAAACCCTTAAAATTGAGCTAGCAAGGTGGTTCAAGAACTGTGCCGTCGTAGGACCGAGATTGATTTTTGGTGAAAATTTCAAGAATTTAGCTATTATAGTTTAGCCGGAAAACTGCTAACGGCGTACGGCGTACGGCGTACGGCGTACGGCGTACGGCGTACGGCGGACAGACAGAATTTTTTTTATTGGATATTCGGATTCTACATGCCTTGAAACGTAAAACATCAAATTTTGAGGGGGGGTTAGAAATTTTTTTTTCTTGGGCGATTACAATGGTTTATTATTGAATAATAAACCAAAAATCCCAAAGTTGAAACTTCAAAAGTATGAAAAACGACAAAAATTCGAAAAATATTATTAATCGTTCGATTTGAATTTTTTTCACTTTAAATTCGAATTCTACGTCTAATTTCCTGTAGGAACCATTAATTAATCAAATTTGAACAGTACTGTAAGTATTTGCAACGGATTTTCAAAGTTGAAAAACGTAGGAGTGGTGTGTATTAAACCTGAAAAAACTGATAGTTGTCGTGAAATTTCCGCCGTTTTGACGTCATATTCGGATTCAGCGTTCAATTTCCTATAAGAATAGCTTACAAAATCGCTTTAAAACGAAAATTTAATGTTTCACTATTACCGATGCCAGCGGAGCTCGGAATTCCGGCCGGCGAAAAAGTCGATTTACGGAAAATAATTTCTCTGGCTCTGTTTAAATTTTTTTCACCAAATTTTTTGCTATGTACGTGTGTAAGGCGTTCAAATGAAGACTACTGCATAATAAAACAATTGATTCGCATTTATTTTGACCCCGAAAATCACGGTTAAAGTCCCATTTTTGAGCTTTCAAAAACCGATTTTTTTGGACCGCTTGCAGATTTTTCCGAGGAATAAAAAAAATACCAAAAATACATCTTGGTAAGACACAACTTTCCTAAAAATTTCAGATTTTTATCAGTGTTGAGAGACGAGTAAAAAATCGTTAACTGATCGGTTGAAAAAAATCGCAGGGGTACCCCTTGGTTTTTTTGCGAAAAATCTTTTGAATTGGATTTCGCTCAAATTCAACATAATGATAGTTGATGATGTGTATATCAATAATATATGGTTCATTCTTTGTTTCTTTCGCACTAAATAGATGAAAATAACGTTTAAAGTTGAAAAATGTCATTTTTTCGTGTATAGTCTACTAATTTTGTTGAATAACGCAAAAACGGTTGAAAAATTGATAGGTACATTACATTGGGAAAATGTGGACAGTTAAATTACCTATCTTTTGGTATATTCAAACATCTGAAATGAGGACTTTTTTTTATAGTTATCCAATGTGCAAGTTACTAACCTTGGAAAACTTACAGTTGTTACGTCTAATTCTGCTCCTACTTTCTCCAGTTGAAAAACCCAATACTTTATGATACAAAGTACGTTCGAACTCCACCACCAACATACCAAATCATAGCAACTACTACTAAGTACTACCTACTAATAATGATACCTATCGATTCCCACTCTCCATACACAAATAATTAACTACTAAACCCATACCCATACCTATACCTATACCTACCTACCTATACCTATATACCATATACTATATACTATACTATATACTGTACTATATATATACTATATAGTACTATATATAGGAGTGACAAGGACAACACCCCGAGTTATTTATGTAAGGCCCGAAAGGAGGGGCGCAGCCCCTCCTGACGGGCCGACCGTGCGCGATAGCTGATGGGGGCGAAGCCCCCCTCTGAGGGGGTTGGGCGGCGGCAGCCGCCAGGGGCGCTCAGCCCCCAGTTTTATAGACAAAGTTTTTGAAGTCGGTTTTATTTTATTTTTTTTTAAAGTTTTTTTTTTTTGGTTTATTATTCAATAATAAACCATTGTAATCGCCCAAGAAAAAAAAATTTCTAACCCCCCCTCAAAATTTGATGTTTTACGTTTCAAGGCATGTAGAATCCGAATATCCAATAAAAAAAATTCTGTCTGTCCGCCGTACGCCGTACGCCGTACGCCGTACGCCGTACGCCGTTAGCAGTTTTCCGGCTAAACTATAATAGCTAAATTCTTGAAATTTTCACCAAAAATCAATCTCGGTCCTACGACGGCACAGTTCTTGAACCACCTTGCTAGCTCAATTTTAAGGGTTTTTTTGGGGGGTTTTGAGGGGGAGAAAATTCATATTTTCCAGGGTGTTTCAGAAAAATGTGTACGTGGTATCAATTTATATAGATTTTTGGACGCTGAATCGAATGAGACCATCGCCAGGTCGATAGCTTTATTGGTTCTCGAGTTATCGCAGCTTTTGTGCCGAATTCGGGAGATTTTCAGAAATTTGGCATTAGGGTATAACTCGAGAGTTCTTGGAGCTATAAAAATCGTTCTATACTCATTGGAATGGTCGTCAAACACTCTCTCCAGCTGTATCGTTAGGCAATAAGTTTAGCTTTTAATTAGGAAATTAAGAAAAATAAAAATGATTAAAATTACAATAGTTGCTACGGAGTTTTCTCTTATAGTTACCATCTGTTTTCCGGTGGGAACGTTCACAAATGTTCGGAATATTCAAAATCACAAATGGATACCTAGTCTTTTTAAATCAATATTGAAGCGAAATAATAATAAACCACTGTACAATCATTTGCAGCGTTTTTTACCTTTCGACTACTGGCGCAATGCCTTACATTGAAGAAGAAAAAACTCGTTCTTCTTTTAACTAAAACTTTTTTTGGGGCATCAGCAATTAATTTCAATTTAATAATGTAATTTACTTCGAAGATATTTTCAATTGCCACGTAGTCGTTTGCGATTGTTCCTCTCTCAGGTGAAAATCATGAGTGGTTTCCAATCAAGTTTCGAGCCCTTATTAGAAGACCGTTTCATTGTTTCATTTAATTTTTACATATTCGATCAATCCTTTGACACTATGCGTCAAAGAAAAAAATTGTAAGTGTTGAGTTAATCTGAGCAGAATTTGCCCAGAAAGGGAAAGACGTCATGAGAGCAGAACTTTTGAAGCGAGAATGACCTTTCGAATTTCTCGTTCCGATAAGCCAAACCGCATTAAGCTGAAACCGATGGGCAATCGTATACCCTTTGACATCGGATCTAAATTGCCTCTCTTGAAAGCGGATTGGTGGAAAAAAAGTTGAAAAAATAATTTTCCATCAAATAAACAACCGAACGGTCGAGTTCAAATCTTTGATTCGTTATTCCGGATAGTAATGTCTCTAATCTGTTTGGAACTTCTTTCTCCCGTCACATTAGTCACCGCGGAATCGATTTTATTTTCTACTCGATTTACTCTGTTGAACATTTCGCGGTCTGTTATGTCAGAATGAAAACTAAAAGATCAAAAGTGGTGGAATTCTATTTGAGTTGAGAATATCTAGTGAATATCGATAGTTATACCATGGATCGCTGTTGCACTCAAAGATGCCTTGCTAAGTTCACTCTTACGTGTGATCGAACATTCCTTGAACGTTCCTTGTTTGACGGAATATTTCTCCGATTTTCCTTTCAAATAATCAGCTTCGCTATTTCAATTATTTGAAAAATTAGCCGTGTAAAATTAATTTCTGCCCGATCGTTTTTATTTGTTCCTGCCGCTTTCCAGTCATTCGAGCGAGAATAATTTTCATATCTTAACCCACTTGCGACCTGAAACTAATTGCCAGTCGTTCCTCTCTCTGACTCTCGCGGCCCATTTATCGTCCGGTTATAAACCCCCTCCAATTTATTCGGCTGTTTCAACCCGTCCATTCTCCCGCTCTGGTGACCAATTTGCATCAATTTGCATAAAATTATTGTTTTAATACAAACGAAGCTTCTGCGACGAGAGAGCTTTATATTTTTAATAAAACACAACAGTTTCTGATCCTTTTGCGAAGGTTTCTATTTTCACTAAATTACTTCGGAACCATTTGTAACACCTTGACACTAGAGAATTTGTTTTAGTTTCTTGTACGTTCCACGATATAAAATAATAAAAATAATAATAATTAATCGAGTTTTAATGCATGCGGAGTTTTTTTTTAATTTATACGTACGTTGTTTTGTTAAATCATATTTATGTTTCTTATGTTGACCGCCTAATAAATGGCCTAATAAATTTGGTGACATTCAGTTTTACAAAATGAACAAAACTCCCACGCTAAAGTTATAAAAGAACGGATGTTGCGGTTTTCAAACCATTTTGTGCTTGATTTGTTCACTGCGGTGGGGATTATAGTATTTTAAATTAATTTATTATCTATATTGAGGTGGTAAGATGTATGACGCCACGTCAAGTAAAAATGTATTTCACGAAAGTTTTAATTCAGTTACCCTCTTTTCTCACTTGACCCTTTTAAATTTATTATATTTTTATGGAGCAAGTAATGTACGCATAACGTTCCTTGTTGCAGACTTTCACGTCGTAGAGTATTTATTTTGCTGAATATCATTCTAACTTGTCTACGTTATTTTCGCGATCCACAAGGGTCACACTAGTTAAAAAACCGTAAGTATTAGTTTCACCCCACCGTGAAAAAAAAAAAAAAATTAAATTAAATTTTACGTTCACAATCAAATCAACGATGTATATGAATTTATCTCCGTAGTTACTCAATTTTAAACCGTACGCCGTGGAGAGTTTAGTTTATTAACTTAGGGAACGTTCCTGTCAAGTTGGAAATCCTTTTCTCCCCTGGGAAGAAGAGGAAAAGTGCGGCGAAGGAAGTCGTTTATTTTCCGAGCCGTTTTTCAAAGTCGTATAAACGTTGGAAATGCAAAAAGCGTTCGGCTAGAACTCACACAGGATAACTTGAGATTTAAGTTAGGTATACAGCGCTTGGCAATTTCCAATTCAGATGAAGATTTATAGGCTTCATATTTGTGTTGAAGATCTAATAAAACAGTATTATTTCGAAAGCTGTGCCGACATTTGGTCTCGAGCGCAACAGTTTCGAATATCAGATCGCTTTAGCAAGGAGCTCGACACAGGAGTTTGCAACGAGTTTTTAAAGTGCGCGGATTCATTTCCGTGTATTTAGCCGTAAAAACTTGCGCATCTTTAAACCGAGCTGGAGCTGAATGACTAATAAATTTTCTCTGATGAGGAGTCGAGTGTCTTAAGTTGGCGTCGTATCGTAAAATAGAGCAATAAAAAATGTATTAGTCGTTTGACGAAGGAAAGTTTATTCATCTCTCGGCCGTTTTCATTGCCCTGTCTGTACTGCTATTATTCGCCGACTTCTAAAGGAGTAGTCTCTACGGTTGACTAGCGGGGTTCTTCGTGCATGTATTGGATGCGTTGCCCGCTTGCGTTCAGGCCCCGTAAGTCCGATTTTTTTTTTTCTTGAAATAATTACTATCCAGGTAAATCTCATAATTTTTATAATGAATCCATCCAGTTGTTACGGACACAGCGGAGAAACGCCAGAAAACGTTTTTTTACGAAAATAACAAATTTTGACTTAGGAAGGTCAAAATAGCGATACCTGTAAATAGCTAGTCGTCTAATCGTGGTGAACCTAGCGACTCGTGAGGGAATCATCGGGTTTGTTAAAATCTTTAGATACCTTTGGGAAGTAAGCTCCCAAAATCAATCTTCATCCTCCTTTCACCAAAAAGTCGTAGACCTTTCCAGATTCTAAAGTCAGTGCCCTTTGTTCTACCACTTCATCATAGAGTGAAGCTGAAACACGTCGGCCTACCTTTCAAATGTAGTTTCCTGACCAGGGTTGAAAATTCATGTTAGGCCCTTTTCCAGCTCTTAAATCTGTGACGGGCGCCGAATCTATTAAAAATACTGTTGAATCAGCTAAGTTAACCAAATGGGTGGAGATCTTTTGCCAAAAGGCACCTTCAAAACTCCGGTTGCAACAGTGCTAAAACATCCGTGGATTCCTTTTTTTACTATGGAAAATCACGGCGCGCCGTACGAAAGGGAAAAACGGGAGGAGATGAAATGTGAATGGATAAAAACTTGGGTTGATCTTGCGTGCACGGCCAAATGAGACGATTTTGCTAGGGATGGCGCTGCTCTTGTATTAGAAAAACGTCCAATAAAATTGCCATTTGTGAGGCTCGTTGTGATGCTCAAAATTTGATGATGATCGAGCGAAAATCCTACAGATTCTCAAAAAT
This sequence comes from Tupiocoris notatus, assembly GCA_037159825.1. Classification (NCBI taxonomy): domain Eukaryota; kingdom Metazoa; phylum Arthropoda; class Insecta; order Hemiptera; family Miridae; genus Tupiocoris; species Tupiocoris notatus. Next base: position 212,679 of record JASJUZ010000752.1, on the reverse strand, counting down.
TTAATTATCCCCTAGCGAACTCCTTCCTCTTGCCTAGCCTCAGATAAATCTGGCGGTCTGAATTATTACTGGTCGAAAGAGGCTTCCATGAATCCATCGTGTCGTGGTAACTTCCATAACAGAACTGATTTTGAAAGGATGTTATCTCTTGGTGTAATTTTCAAAGGGGAACCTGCTGTTCGTCTAGTGCATAACGTTTAAATGCATTTGAATCGTTTGATATCGCTAACTTATTCTGTATTACTACCGACTAAGTGGCCGAAAATTCATGTTCGTTCATCGCTGAGTTTCTGCTGACTTAGAAAGTAAAGAAGTTGCACACCTGCTGTGCCAGCGCCTTTTAAATCGCATCAACACTTCCCTTCTACTTTTATCTCCTCGGTTCCAAGTTGAAATTAACGATCCCACATGGCTTGTAGGTATTTCTAAGCTAAGCCATCACTCTAACACGAGCCTCACGCATCTCCCGCTGCCTTCATTTGTAATCCAGCAATCTTCATTTACGATCTTCCTACGATCGCACTAATCCAGTCGTTGAGTGATACATTCATCAAGCATTGAAGGGAAACGGCCTCGTTATAGGTAACGGGTTCATTTTTCACTGGCGCGGTGATGGTGAACTTCTTCATTTCACCGATTTGGAGCATGGCAATTAGAAATCACTGTGGAATTGAAAAGAGCGCGCATTGATTGATCAAAGCTCTCGAAACCCTTTGACTGACAGTTTGTGCATTATCGATTATTGAAACGCCCGTTATTTGAAAAGAGGTGCAATTTTTCCTCTTTTTTAAAAAAATCATATCATCCATCGGTTAAAGAGCTGAATAAATAATGTGATTGTTATGGTGAGGGGGAGATTAACATGGCGACTCCTTCTCCATTTTTTCTTTTATTAGCCTAAATCTTTCGCCCATTCGAGCATATTCTGAGCCACATGGTACCTGATAAAGAAACACCGTATTTATTTCCCCGTCACCCCTACAATCACATGAAAAATGTGACTAACGGAAAAAGAATAAACAATTTTGTCAATATTCAGGGAATGTGAGGGGGAAAAACCAGGCGACTCATTCTCCGATTCTTTATTTGCTGCCCGAACGGGCGAAAGTGCCAGCGAATAAAGCATTTGAGAATGAGTCGCCTGGTTTTTCTCCCCCTCACAACTCTTGGACGTCAAAAAATGCGACAAGGAAAATAAGTTATTATTACTGATCTGATTATATTAGGGGTATAGCTAAGATATTTGCCATATTGAATAATTATGTCGTTGTCAGAAAGAAGCGATGAGATTTCATTGAAGCTAGCTGTGGTTGGACCGTTGTTCAACTTTTTTAAAGCTACCTTTTTTTAAGCTAAAATATCAAAGCCGAGCCAAATGCGGTTAAAACTACGTTCGAGCAGTAATGAGAAAAATGTAGATTCACCAATCGAGGGTTTCCGCTAGAACGAATGTAATCTGAAGACCTCGAGCTTCACTATCTAATGGTAGGTATCAGCGATCGCCAAATGGCCGAAACTTCAATAAAAAGACCGCCCTAGAAAAAAAACATCGTTTCCCTAATAGGTAACAAAACGGTCTCTTGGATAGAAAAAGATCTCACGAGACCTAAGGGACCGCTGTTCCGGCGGCCAAAGGACCAGAACGCAAAAAGAGACAGAAATAGAGAGATCTGAACGAAAGAAGTGCGGAGGGAAAATGAGGATTCGGGTGCCCTCTTTTAGAGGCAATAAGCTACGTGATAAGCCCTCGGAACTATCAAGATCCCTATCTAGCGGTCCATTAACCCTTTACCTTCCAGAGGATGGAAAAAGAGGAGAGATCCTTTAGCTTTTTGCAGCATTGAGGATATTTTCCAACGGAGCCATTTTCTACAGGTTCACCGATTTCAACTTGGAATTCCCAAAATTTCTAACGATCTAGAAAAAAATAACGATCGCATCATAATTGTACAATAATGAGGTGTGTTCCAGGGGAAAAATCTACAAATAATTGTTAGGGAGTTTATTTTCCCTTTAGTTCAATTATGATTAAGGAAAACTGTCTAATTGTAACTAATCCACGAGTAACTAACCCTAGGATAACGATTCAGCTGAAGGTGGTGCTCAATTGGCATTCCAACGAGCATATAAAAATTATTTTTAAAGCTTGAAAGAGTCTTGAGATAAATAATATATATCAATCAATTCGATGCGATTCATTGACTGAAAATCTATAGAAATTTTACGCCAAAAATGGGAAAATACAAATCACTCCCTCCTTAAAACCACCCAAAACATTTTTAAAGCTGAATTTAGAAATCAAGATGATAAGGATAGTTTATTATTGACTAAGAAGTCAAAATAGGCTAATTTACCGACTAAAAATTTTGGAGATGAGAGTTCTAAGCAAATACCTTATTCATGCGAAGTAAAACTTCATACGTAGGTACTGGATTTTTACAATGCTATAGACAAATGGAAGTCAAATGACTAATAGAGATAGTATAATTACGTGCCAAATCAATTTACATTCGAATAGGTACAATTATTGCTAATTTTGATATTAATACTGATAATATCGCTGACCCCTACAACAATGAAAGGATAATTCTGTACAAAAATATTATTTTCCTTATGGAGAGGGGGGATTAAAAACTGTTGGAGGTTCGGTCGTTTCTACTTTCCCATTCTCGGAAATCCTATATCAATATTTCCCTTCTAATCCGTTGATTAATTTTCTTCATTCGTCCATTATTTCCAATCAACGAATGTCCTATCCAGTTCAATAAACGATCACCCCACGGTAAACTTTACGTTCGTTTTCGACCCCGGCGGTTCGTCCTATCGGAACGACCATAAAGCAAAAGGGCGATTCGACTCCACTGAGTCTGCACGGGGCTGCAAGGGTGTAAATTTTCGGTTCGCGCCACCGCGGGGAATTCCGTGACGGTGGATTCGTATACGGGAACGAATCGTGCTGGGGAAGCGGGCTTTCGATAGATAGCTAGTGGTAGATGAGGTCACAAGTCACAACCCCCGGAGGTAAACTCTTGGGATAAAAATGTTTAGCTCATTTACCGATAGCTGAACTCTATATATCCAGGTTTTTTCCCTATCTTGTACTACGATACCAAGTCACGCCATCCTTGAAACTATCAATTTTGGTTTATTATTCAATAATAAACCATTGTAATCGCCCAAGAAAAAAAATTTCTCACCCCCTCAAAATTTGATGTTTTACGTCCACAGGCTGTGGACCTCATGGTTCCACGTCGCCCTGAAGATGCCCGAATGGGCGAAAGTGCTCGACCAGCCATTAAAGATCTGGAGAATAAGTCGCCTTGTTTTTCTCTCCCTCACAACCCCTCTACTAACAATTTATCTTGTTAAGTAGGTACCCATTTAGGGGTTCCTTGTCGTAGATCTATTGTTAAAAGTTGTCGAAAAAAGTCTGAGGTGTGAAACCTCCTGACCCTTACTTAGCCGCCTACCCTGATCAAGATATATTTATGCTAAACGCTCAAAAACTCAAGGAATTCGTCTGCTTGATCCCAAATACTATGTTGTGTTGTATTGTCTATATTGTGTAGATGTTCAAATTTATTTACTTTCTGTATAGTTGGAAGAGAGGGCAGTAATAAATGCCCTAAACTGTGCAGAAAAATAAAAATTCATTCATTCAAATATTATGAGAAATATAGAAGGATAAGTATATCCTAATGATGCTAATCGGGATCATCATTACTTACGCATTGTATTTTCCCAGAGCTCGAAAATCCTCCACAAAACTGCGATAACTCTAGAACCGGTGTTAGGAAATATTCGGTTTTTTTTTACAGTTATAGAGGGTTTATTGCTCAACAAATATTTGACCACTATTTGCAGAATTATTTGAGTTCGCTCGAGGGTAAAACAAAAAAGAAAAGGTGTGTTTGAATTGAGCTGGTGATGACGTCTATCTTGTAGAAGTTGAGAGCGAAGAAAGAACTTCAACGGTGCTGGATACTACTCTCAATATCCTTGTAGAAAGGTTATCCAAGGAGTGCTATCATTGGCCGCTGGAGTGCTAATTGCTCAGGCAATTATTTAGATTTTTACTTAAGTTTTTGTACAGAACTAACGCTTATGACACGGTTTTCCTCGACCTTGATGTGGTTCTCGTTTTTCAGAGGGCCTATCCAATTGAAAATAAATCAGGCAAACATCCCATGCGATCTCTTTTTTTCTAGAATTTGATTCGCTGATGCTTGTATCGGATTCTGTATGATGCCAAATAGCATGATTTTCATTAAACAAAACTTGCTAAAATGAGGCGAGACATTAGAAAACAGCCATATACTTGACAGCTGTTGACGTTTTTCATTTTTTGGTGCCCTTTCGTATGGGTTTTCTGAGAAATGCGTGCCGATATTCACAGCTACCTCAGATATTCTAAGCTGTGCGGGTTTGAAGACTGCGTGTTGAAGGAGTCGAACTCATTTCCGTCGTGAAAAGCCGTCAGGGCCGCCCCATTTCAGTTTGTTTCCGTTAGCTGCCTCCTCACGAATTGAAATTCGAAAGATTGCGGTCGAGCTGGAAACACCTTGCGGATATAGAGCAAAATTTCCTGCGTTAGCGCGTAAGTTACAGTTGTGAATTATGCTTGACTGTAATCTATAACAGTCTATTTCAAAATATTCAATTTTTCGGGACAGTTGTTGTAATATTACTGAACCGCCTTTTACACAAACTAGAGATATCGAATGGTAATATTATGGATTATGGTGGAGACGCTGACTCGTCAAACGTATATTTCAGTGCATGTAAATGCGATCTCTGGCTAAGCTTTTCGCCCTCGCAGCATCACATAAATAATCATACGCTTCCATTTGGTAGAGTAGATACTGCTCTGACATGCTTGCCTTTGCCTGTCCTCTCTGTTGACGAGAAAAGCTGAACCGTTGCGCCTTCAATTTGCCTTGCGCATTCGAGCAACGAACCTAGGCTTTGCGTTTCTACGGCTCGAATTCGATTAGCTTGACACTCAAAATCTCACCGTCCCTGTTAATGCTCGGATGGTCGAACGTGTGTCGAAGAGCAGCTCTTTAATTACGCTGTTTTCCTTGGATGGTATCAAAAATTATTTATACCGATGAAATAAGAGGAATTTCATAAGTCCCAACGAAGATTGAAAAGCTGCGTTCTCTGACTCGCCGTATTATCTGTCTCACGGAAGCAATATAAGCGGAAACTCCTTTAAAATTAGCTCGAAACAATCTCGAGCAGGAGGGGAGCGCAGTTTGTGGACGTAAATCGCCGAAATTGCCCTCAGCTGCGGGGGAAACAGGTATAACGATGGAGGACTCCACTAAGCGAAACGCAGTTTGAGGAAGTTTCAAAATGGAACCATGAATACAGCATGGGATGCGTGTAAGAAACGGTGTTGTGGAGGACTTGCGGTATTCATCCCCTCATTGTCTAAATCTCTTCCAACCTCTTCTGCTCTAAGTGAATGTAATTAATCTTATTCGATGAGGATGCGTAATAGTGTTTTTGCTTTTACGGTTGTTTTTACACCGTGGCCGTGGGGAGTAATGTTGCTGTGTAAAATCATACTTCTCTTCTGGTTACCGTCATAGTAAGACTGCGTTGTGGTTGCGATTAGAGACGTATGATTTTACAAAGTAACCAATACTCCCCACGCCCGTGGTGGGAAAACACCGGCATAAGCAAAAACTCCCTATTGAGTTCATTTCCGGAAGGTCAAAGCCAGTTGAGTTTTGTCGATCGCCTGAAAAACTATTCTAAGCACGTGAGTTGCATTGCTTCTGAGATTGGCTAATAAGAGCTCTTGGAGTGTTGAAAGGGTAAATTCTTGGTTCTCTCGTAGGAGAGTGCATTTTTATACTTTCCAGAAAATGATAAGATTTTTAATGCTGCAGAACAAACATAAAAAGAAAAATTCCGCCCTTATAGCTAGCTTAAGCTGGTTATCATTATTTAAGGTAAAACGATCCAAGTTATTCTGTATTCTACATGGCCGTCATATTCCTTTGGTTTGATGTTGAGCGGGAGAAAGACTATTATTATTCACGAATATAAGACGAATTATTAGAAAATAGAAAGAGGGAATCAGTTGCCTGATTTTCCTCGCAGTCCAAAAACAATGGATGGTAATAAATAAAATTTGTGTGGCTGAAACTGTTGAGTTTCACCAATGGATAGCGGCGAGAGAGAGCAGCAAGAGCGAAATCCAAAGCAGAAGAAATAACTGAACGTAGAAGAAAAACTATCGACTGGGACCGACGATAGAACAACAAAACTTCAAATTGCTAACTGCTTCTAGCACAGCCGATGATACATCACTACAATAATAACGGATCGAACTTGGTCGGTGCTTTCCAAATGCCCTACGGGTATCATTGCCCTTCTTTATACTCTCCATCGAGATTTGGGCAGCAGCCAATACTTATAGGGCGAAATATCTTGTATCTTTGTCTATCTCAATGACATATACTCACATCGAGTATAGCTTGGGGTCAATGCGAGTCCTTCAGTTTTGGTTTATTATCAACTGTAAATATTTTGTTCAACTAAGAAACATTTCTCCAAATCCTCTCCTAAATATGATTTCTGGACCAACTATGGCATCATTCTTGAGCTAAATGAGGAACATGCGTGGAAAAAAAAATTTTTGTCCGAGTTTCTTTCTTCAGGCGTTAAAAATTAAATTATGGCGCTTTATAGAACTGCTTGAGGCAACCCACATTCATCAATCATACATACTTCAGAAGCTCGTGCAATATTATTGGTTAATGTGTAATATTTCAGTCAGTAATGACAGGGTAAATTTTGGTCGCCGCTTGAACTTTGTTAGAAAAAGTTCCAGATCCACAGAAAAAGCCAGAAAAAGATTTCCAGTCCACCGAACCTCGACGAAGATGATGACAGGATTCTTTTCTTAGAACCCCAGATGAGAATTGAAATCCATCTTGGGTATATTGTTGGAGTTTAATTTCTCGAATCCTTCTAATAAAACATTATTTACCTTTCTCAGACCAGCTATTGGCGATAAGTCACAGTCAGAGTAGAAACTGCAGCAACCCCAACGAACATTGACATAGGTACCACCGCCGTTTATTCTTCGCTTAGCGTTACTATTCAATCCATTCATCGAGGCCTTACCTACGTCAAAACGGCCTCCGGTCTGACTTTTCAGTAAGATGTTCGTCTTTGTCGTAAATGTTGTCCTTCGCTATCAACGTTCATGTATCAGTTCTATAGCCAAGGAAACGAAATTTGTGCGAAAAATCCTTCAAGCGTGTTCTTCATTCAGGTGTCAATTTAAATAAATTTTTGAACGCTGAATCGAATAAAATGGAATCGACTGCAATAGTTCTCGAGCTTTCGCAGCTTTTAGCGAGAGTTAGAAAAGAATCTGTGGAATCACAACTGTGCAGCTCTTCTATTATTTGGCCATTTTCTTCCTAGAGCTCGATTCACATGCCGACGGTTTTAATTAAGTTTATTTAGTTCATACTGATCCTAGTTTAGTTAAATGAATTATCGCATTCCTCTTCCGATTGTGAATTTCGTCGCTGAAACTTAACGTCTCCTCAATCTCTTGAGCGCTCAATAGGTCGACGCCATATTAGCGTTGGCTACGTCGAAGCTCGCACAAGCTGCTCTTGTCAATGGGTTAGTATTGAAACGACCGCAGTCGACCGCCTCAGCTGGAATGTTCAACGAACTTCGGTCGGAAGGTAGTTGGGAAACTTGTATTCACTGCAAGAGAGGCCGTTCACTAATGGCGCAGCGTCGTGTTCTCACCACATCTGCGTAGATCGAGGATAGAAGTCCTCCGTTCTTGCTTAGAAGTTCAACCCCTTGTCGAGCACGAAGCTTAAAGCCACCTAAACTCGCCGTCCACTTTCGGCGCGTAACCGTACTTCGCTAACAATACGTGTGCAATCAAAGTTAAGGATGATGTATACCATTGCGACGAGCAGTCCTAGTAGTTCAGCTAATTTTTGGTTTATTATTCAATAATAAACCATTGTAATCGCCCAAGAAAATTTTTTTTATTGGATATTCGGATTCTACATGCCTTGAAACGTAAAACATCAAAATTTGGGGGGGGGGGTTATAAAATATTTTTTCTTGAGCGTTTACAATGGTTTATTATTGAATAATAAACCAAAAACGCTGCAAATGATTGTACAGTGGTTTATTATTATTTCGCATCAATATTGATTTAAGAAGACTATCCATTATTTGTCATTTTAAATATTCTGAACATTTGTGAACGTTTCCACCGAAAAACAGATGGTAACTATAGAGGAAAACTCCGTAGCAACTATTGTAATTTTAATCATTTTTATTTTTCTTAATTTCCTAACTAAAAGCTAAACTTAATGCCTAACGATACAGCTGGAGAGAGTGTTTGACGACCATTCCAATGAGTATAGAACGATTTTTATAGCTCCAAGAACTCTCGAGTTATACCCTCATGTCAAATTTCTAAAAATCTCCCAAATTCGGCACAAAAGCTGCGATAACTCGAGAACCAATAAAGCTATCGACCCGGCGATGGTCTCGTTCGATTCAGCGTCCAAAAATCTATATGATTTGATACCACGTACACATTTTTCTGAAAAACCTTGGAAAATATGAATTTTCTCCCCCTCAAAACCCTCCAAAAATACCCTTAAAATTGAGCTAGCAAGTTGGTTCAAGAATTGGGCCGTCGTAGGACCGAGATTGATTTTTGGTGAAAATTTCAAATTTTTAGCTCTTACAGTTTGGCCGGAAAACTGCTAACGGCGTACGGCGTACGGCGGACGGCGTACGGCGTACGGCGGACGGCGTACGGCGGACGGACAGAATTTTTTTTATTGGATATTCGGATTCTACATGCCTTGAAACGTAAAACATCAAATTTTGAGGGGGGGTTATAAATTTTTTTTTCTTGGGCGATTACAATGGTTTATTATTGAATAATAAACCAAAATTCTGTCCGTCCGCCGTACGCCGTTAGCAGTTTTCCGGCCAAACTGTAAGAGCTAAAAATTTGAAATTTTCACCAAAAAGCAATCTCGGTCCTACGACGGCCCAATTCTTGAACTAACTTGCTAGCTCAATTTTAAGGGTATTTTTGGGGGGTTTTGAGGGGGAGAAAATTCATATTTTCCAAGCTTTTTCAGAAAAATGTGTACGTGGTATCAAATTATATAGATTTTTGGACACTGAATCGAATGAGACCATCGCCGGGTCGATAGCTTTATTGGTTCTCGAGTTATCGCAGCTTTTGTGCCGAATTTGGGAGATTTTCAGAAATTTGACATGAGGGTATAACTCGAGAGTTCTTGGAGCTATAAAAATCGTTCTATACTCATTGGAATGGTCGTCAAACACTCTCTCCAGCTGTATCGTTAGGCAATAAGTTTAGCTTTTGATTAGGAAATTAAGAAAAATAGAAATGATTAAAATTACAATAGTTACCACGGAGTTTTCCCCTATAGTTACCATCTGTTTTTCGGTGGGAACGTTCACAAATATTCGGAATATTATTTAAATGACAAATGGATAGTCTTCTTAAATCAATATTGAAGCGAAATAATAATAAACCACTGTACAATCATTTGCAGCGTTTTTTTTTTCTTTTAATAAAGCGAATGTTTCCAAAAAATGATGTCATCCAATCATGATGCTATCCATGATGCTCGATCAAAATATATACACATACAAATACAGAAATATTCGACCCGAAAACTCATGGAAAATTCGTTTCGATCATTAGAGAATCTATTCTAGAAATGGAACGTAATTTTCGTGCTCAAAATCTGATTTTCGCTGATAAATACATCTCCGCAAAAGTAATCACTTGTTCGTTGGCAATTCAAATCGAAGCTGAGATTGTTGTTCAAATTTCGCCTTGAACGGGTCCAAAAAACGAAAAACCATCAACATCCGATATAAAAGGGCATTTTGGGTATTAAAATTAAATGAATTTTTTTTTTAACCTCAAAAGCCGTATTCATGAATAATTTTATAAGTACCATAGGTTTCATAGAGCCCGAAATAAGAGACTCCGAAATGAAGAGTTGCATAGTGAATATGCTTCAGGAACGTTTCAGATATTTTGTTGGAATGGTATGGCCCACTAAATTTGGCTTTGGTTGTACCTAGTTGAATTAAGAGAAAAATTGAATCCTTCCATCAGCTAACTTTCGCATCGCTATTGAATAAATTCAATTACTTGATGAGACTGCAGCATCTTATTATGATTATGGATTTCATGTGTTTGGTACATGCAACAACAACAACTTTTCTATATCTCATGATAATGAACTTCTGTTCAGTCTGTATAATTAACTCGGTGTGTACATTCTTTATCTTCCCAGCTCCCGCTGACAGTGTATTGTTAGATAAAATTGATCAATTAATTTAATAGGAAGAAACTCTAAGTATGAGCGATCGAATAGTTTACGGATTAGGACCTTCCCGTTTAACAGATAACTCGTTCAAATTTGACGTTCGAGGTTTTCGGATATTTGTACGACAACTCCATTTACATAAAATGTCCTATATTTCCTTCACTTCTGATTTGGATTGAGATTTCCCTATGTGAATTTTGGATTCCATCGCAAAAGGGTGACATTAGAGAGTGAAATTTGTAAGGGATGACGATTAGGGGAAGAGCTGCTTCGCTAAAGTAACGTTCGGGCTTTGGTCGTTATCAACTCATTTGTTAACTTCAAAAACGACACACGAGCGCACATGCTCCTCGGCCATTAGAGCATACATAAATATGCTTGTACAAAGGGCATTAGGGATTCGACCCTTTGCGGCACGAGCTTTCCTAATGGATTAACATTAGGGGAAAGCAAACAAAACTGCTTTAATCTTTTACCTTCCCGCTATTCGCACTTTCATTTACATTCTTCGCTTAAATACTGGAATATTTTATTTTATAAATTACTCCTTTTGTACTTGCCAACAACAGTGTAGCATGTTGGCCTAGATCTGCTAATTCGACCGATTTGAGGCTGATATTTTTGAATAGTGCCAAGCTGTGGAAATCTATATATTTTCCCCATCAGGGCTTGGAACGGGCTCACACGTTCAGGAAACGACCACGGTCGTGTAACTATTTTTAATTCCATTTTAATTTTTCTATTAGCAGATGAAGGCTATCATTACCTTAATTTATTATACCCTTAATTATTCTACAACCCTATTAAAATCACTTGAGTCAAAACACAATTTGTTTAGTCGGAGATAAGAAATGAGTATCCTAAGTTAATCGTAATTTCGTTGAATCTAAGTAGGGTTTGATGCAAAAATATTTTATATTTTTGTATTGTTTTTTATATTTTTTTATATTTTTTATCAAAATTGTGCAATAATTAAGTTAAAAGTAAGTCTCCTTTTAGTGTGCGACGAGAAAAGTAAAAACGGTGCAAATGATTGTACAGTAGTTTAGTGGTTTATTATTCCTTTGCTTAGCTCATGATTTGGAAATTTCCTAATCCAAACTCTTATAACTATTCAGCCTACAAACCTATTGCTAACTGAAGGCGATATCCTAGGCTGCTATCGTAATTTAAAATTTTTGGATTTTTCTCGATTACTTAAGTTAAGGTAAAATTTAATGCCTAACTAAAGAGAACGATTTTTATAGCTCCACTGATGATCGACTTATACTCGAGAACCATTAAAGCTATCGACTCCGTGATGACATCATTCTATTCAGCTTCAAAAATCTAACAAATTGATTTTAAAACACTCCTTAGTTTCAAAAACCTTGGGAAATAAGTTTTTCCCTCTCGTAACCCCCAAAAATTCTCTTTAAATTTAGGTAGCAGTTTTGCTGAAGAATTGATCCATTGCCAGACCATGAATGATTTTTGGTTTAACATTTCAAGAATTAGTAAACTGTAATCGGCGGACAGACACAATTTTTCTTGTAGGATTGAAACGTATAACATCAAAGTTAAAGGGGATTGTAGATATTTTTATTTGTGAGCGATTACAGTTAATTATTAAATAATAAACCAAAACAGTTATTGGAGGGTGGTCCTTAGCTAACCGTGAGAGCAAGTTCCAAGAAGAAGAAAATATTTTTTTCCGAAGCTTTGCAAAGGAACAGCATGATCCTATCCCTGATTATTGACAACAAAAACAATCATCGAAGATATTCGTAATGGTAGTTTCTTATGAATTCGGTAGAACCTAATCCGATTTCACCAAGAAGTCAATGCGCTCAAAGAACGTTTGCAATGGAGATGATCGCTTTTTTCCTCTCAATCCTCAAATAGGCTACGCGTGGACGAACAAAAATGACGGCGAATTTTATATTAAATCTCTCTAGAATAATTTACTCTTGAAGATATGAAGTGGACGATAACGAGAAGTTGAGTCACCCTCGTCGACGCTCTCCAGTCGACGAGTGCAGCCTCGAGTGCAATCTCAGCTTATTATTAGCCCTCGCTGCCCTAAAAGTTCCTTGACGCCCTTATCTCTCACACACATGACATTCATCCCTTCATGAACTTCCTTCCCGTTTCATTTTACCCGAGAGTCCTTCATAACGCTGTAGTAGAGGCTTAGGGTTCCAAGCCCTGTCAGACTCCTCACGCCCACTAATAAATTGAATTACCCCGTCCAAAGTACTGAGAGGCCAGACCTAACAGGAACGTTTAGAAGTGGTCCCTCTATCTTTCGCTAACGATTGTAAAAACGTTTTCTGTTGGCGCATGCGTTTAGATATTTTATTCTGCACTTTGGTTATAGCAAACTTTGCTTGTTATTTAATTGCCTACTCCTTGCTATTGTTATATCGGTTATCCAGGTTACCATAAGAGCTTGATTCCCTAAGGTACAGTCATGATTAGTTGCTCTATTATTTGTGACCATTGGTGACATAGACCCAATATAGAATTGCACACGCATTCTTCTAGAAGACTTGAGCACAACTTCCTCAGGACATTTATTTATTTAGTTATGCAGTCTATACTTAGTGTGGACTACCATTAGTACGAAATGTACCTTCAAGGCTATTAATAGCAATCGATTAACTGCGAACTTTTCAATGAAATATTCTAAATTTCACGTCACGCATGTTATGCAAACCCTAACAATATTGAAACCTCTGTGGAGAATGAAGCAAACGGAAATGGCTGAAAATCAGCATTTTCAGGCTAGGCTGAGTTATACGCCTGATAAAAACTGAATAAAGTTTCTGCTAACTCGCTAGTCGTACTGTAATACTGCTGTGTGAAGTTGTTACTTAACCTTCCTCACATCTTCCTTCCGGCCTTCTTCCACTTTCGCAATGGCCTGTTATCACAAAACACCTCCTGTTAGCACTTCCTCGTCCGGCCTTCTAATTAAAGTAAATCTTCCGTGAGTCGACTTCTTAAACACCTGAAAACACTTTTGCGACCCTCCGCCCTTATTTCCCTGTTAATGAACTTAAACAAGATTTCCCTCGCCCGCTTCTTATCTGCTTCGGAGCTCCCTTAGTTCGTATCTTTCTCTTATCCCTTCTACATTTACTTGCATCAATTTTCAGCACACAACAGCAATCTCCCCTACTATTGGAGGTCGTTAACATGACTGCTGATTTGGTCGTGAGTCGATTTAAATTTGTCATGAATTTTTATTTTGTGAAAACCGAGTAATTGACTAAACTTTGGAAAAGCAGTGTTTCGGGAGGTAGGAACCTAGGAAATTGAGAATGGAAAAAAGGATGCATCGACTTGTAATTCTTAATTTTCATTCTCGAACCTACTTCAACAAGCGTGTTTCTTTATTTCCGGACTATATTTTTTGTTTTACAGAACTGAATTTTACACTTTCACGATGATGCCTCGAAGAGTCAGTGTACTCAGAGAAATACATGAAGTATTGACAGGTATACTAAGATTTTCCCTTCAGTTTGAATCTCACGTATTGAAGTCCTGATTTAATCCAAGTCCAAGTACTATGGCAATCGAGCTAGTTTACTGAACAGTAAACTCAAATTTCATTTCATCTTTTTCGACACGCGAATGTTTGTTGAACTGCGGCGTGTTCTCTTTTCTGCGTTCGACGAGGTACGAAACAGAATAAATCCCTTCGTTCAGGGAGCCGAGGGCGTTTTTCTATGGGTAATTTTTTATTCCGAAATAGGTATAATAAAAAACTTACAACGCCGAGCACTTGCGGTGAATTGAACGTTCAAAAGAGCAGAACATTCTGCCCATTCGCGTCAAGTGAATGAACCCAGCCAAGCCTTTCTTTACAACGACATTGAAACAAGTTTGAGCCGTCCTTCATTTCCGCCTTGAGCCTTTTTCACCTCATTTTTTCGCCCTTTCAGTTCTTTGATCGCGCATCGCTTTCGCTCTAAAAAAGGACACTAGGAAAGAAAACTTTTTGTAATTTTCCCATGGAGAGCTTTCTCTATTATTAAATAAGTTGGGGGTTGCTCCAAAGTGGCCGCTTCGACGACAAGGATTCACCTTCGAGTGAAAAAGCCGTACCTAGTTGGGGGAATTGTTTTTTTTTTTTTTTCTCTTTTCTGAAAACGAAGGGGTGCTGAAGGGATCCGTGAAATTTCCTGTTCCCACTCCTGCGAAAGAGAGACCGAGAAGTTATGAATATAATTCATATCCGCGAAGCCTCGAGGTTTCCCGTTTCCTTGCGAGAGCGCTACCTAAAAGTGAAAAATGATAACCATCGCAGACTTGAAAACTCGAGGTGTCGTTATGGAAATCCGCCGCCGACTCGTTAAATTTCCGATTTTCAACTTTCCTCGTTTCATAGTCGCAGGTGAGAATTATTTGATGACAATCTACTAGTCATCACGCGTCAAAAACGTTCAACCGAATTTATGTCACTATTTACAATGCTTCCTTAAGGTTGGAAATGATTTCATGTTCTTGTTTCTACGTCCACATAAAACCAAAACAAAAATGTTAAACGCTCAACCATCACTAAAAATAGTAACAACCAATCAGAAAATTTTCAAATAATTAGGGCATTTGAATAGAGTACCGTGCAAATAAGATAGGTACCTAGATAAATATGCGGTCCCATAAAACTCCTGAACACTGAACTAGTGTGGCGTGTGGGAGAAAGACACTACTCGTATAATAAATCCAGTCAGGCTCTTGGTAAATCCAGGTTCCTCGTTCTATCTCCAGACTTATTTTTCCTTTTGTCTATAAATTGGAATTTCCGATTTTCCTATTGTTTAATCATATCACTTGTCGTTCCTGATGATTTTACTGATAAATT
Source organism: Tupiocoris notatus (assembly GCA_037159825.1). Classification (NCBI taxonomy): domain Eukaryota; kingdom Metazoa; phylum Arthropoda; class Insecta; order Hemiptera; family Miridae; genus Tupiocoris; species Tupiocoris notatus. The sequence goes on along the minus strand of JASJUZ010000752.1, from coordinate 197,436 downwards.
TTTAAAAACCATCGGTCTTGGGGTGTTGGTCAATCTCTATTCAATTCTAATCTGTTCCATCGTTCGACCATCAAAACCTGAACCATTGTTCACAAAGTTGCAATTTAGTGAGAGTTTACTATTTTTCTTGAGGAAATGGAAGGAAAAATTCAAAACTAATCGGTTCATCTATTCTTTATTGTTCCAGGAGCATGAGAGCTGAGAAGTGCAACTTGAGGTATAGTTTATAGAGGTGAGTATTCAACTACCGATTACTCCAAATTCCTTGTCAAAAGTTTCAGAAACCTCAAAACACAATATTGTTACATATTTAGAGGGATACCTCCACACTTCAATTGTGACGTAGATATATGATGATAATAATGAAATGGGGAAAATCAGCGTGATTGACCGAATTCAAGATGTTGAGGTTACTAAGTTGACTGACGGGTTTTATTTCTTCGGTATGTGTTGTCTTCTGGCTTTCAGCCCCTGCAGGTTGGACCGGATTGCTTTTCTTTATTTGAAAGAATAGGTTACTATCCAGATAGGTCCTATAATTTTTTACTTCCACGTTCACGGTAAATGGAAGTATTGTGACCGTCTGAAAAGGCAAATATAAACCGAGGTCCCGTTGGAAGAAATTTGCATAGTAGTATAATACTCAGAATCACTTTCTGAACAAGTGTGTGTCTGTCCGCCTGTCTGTGGTCCTGTGGTCACCACTAAACCCCCCCCCCGCCCTGCCGCAATATTAGGACCTAGTATGACAAAGATGCAGCGGCAGTTGTCCAGGACGAAAAACGTGGCGGAGCCGTCTGGGTCGCCTAGCATGGAGGAACGCCGACGTTTCGGGTTGGAGTCTCCTGAGGCTGAAACAGAGAAAAGAAAAGCACAAGGCAATGAACTGCAGGTGCCAATGGTAAGAGAGAAACTGGAGAAGAGCAAGAACGACCTCATGGCAGTCATGTCGGACCCGGTTAACAAGGTGAATTCGACCGCACGAAACAGGATGCAGGAGCACATCGACGCAATCATGGCACTGGCGCTTATGGCAATGGGAAAAGCAGAGGCAGCTGAAACAGTAGCCCACACGATGGCCGAGAGGGTTGATGAAAAGTGACGAAGCAATTGAAGAAGATGGTGGAAACTACTCTCAAGCTAGTGCGTGCCAAAAGAGGTCTAGAGGATAGGAAGATACCAAGGTCATACGCCGGTGTAACTAAAGTTCAGCCAAACTCGCGCAAAAGACGGTTTGTAGCAACAATATATCCGAAGCAAGGAGAGGAAGTGCCCTACATCCAGCAGCACCTAAAAGCCACAGTGGGAAATCCAAGAGCAGTAGGTATAAAGATCAAGAATGTACGGAACATCCCTAAGGGTGGAGTAGTTGTTGGGTTTGATGATGGAATCTCCCAGAAAAAGCTAATGGAGGAAATGAGAAATGATACGGTCACCGAGGTGAGAGAGCCTACGAAAAAAATGCCTAGACTAATTGCGTATGATGTGCCGAAGGAGACCACAATTGAGGAGAATAAGGCAGCAATTGGACACCTATGTCCTTAGACCGAAAAGGTAGAAGCCACAAGAATAATATTCGAGACCAACGAAGGCTAGGAAGCGCACAACGTCTGCTTCATGGTTCATCCAGATATTAGGAAAAGATTGATCCAGGTTGGACGAGTGTAAAGGTCAAGGACTTTGTTCTGGTCACTAGATGCTACTGATGCCAATAGTAAATTCAGATTCTACTGGCTTTCCCAAGACGTTTTAAGAGAGGCGATGACTCCAAAAAGTGTCCGTTCTTTAGGCGATTGAGAGGTGAAAAGGGAAGGCGTTCAATCATTTGGGAAATGGTAGAAATTATTATTTTTTATATTATTAGGGGAGGTGGCCCAATCAATCAGGAAGTGGTCAGATCAATATGAGTAGCAAAATACATTAATAAAGTCTCTCATGCTTATCGACATAATAGGAAGCCTATAAAATGTGTAGTTGGTGTTTGAGTTGCTGTAAAGTTGGGATATTAATTTATTTTTCCTCTTTCAATTTTTTTCCTTAAGCAAATAATTTGGAGTGGGTTTTTCCAAATATTGTTTTCTTTAGAAGATATTCCGCAGTTTCGAAATCTCCAGAATGGCTTGAACAAACTATCAATTCTTTCCTCGGAACGAGGCCTGACGGAAATGATTAATGAATCATGTATTTATTCAGATGACATAGCATTTCGTTCATAGGACTCGGAACACGCATTGCCCTTCGACCCTTCGTTTCATCGACATTAGATTATGGTTTGAAAAGGGTATATGAAAGGAAGGAGAGAGGTGATAAAAGAACAAGCTATTCATGAATCTTAATTCTATTTGTTTCGTTGAACTGGCAGTGTTTACTCGCACGATGACTTCACTACAGGACAGAAGTTGATCGTAATGTAAAATTACTCAATATGAAGTAGGGAATTTTAATATTGGTTTTGGTTCATTATTCGATGATAAACCATCGTAATTGCTCGGGAAGAAAAAAATTTGCTACCACTCCTCAAAATTCGATGTTTTAAGATTGAAGGTACGTAGAAGCCGAATATTCAAATAAAAAAATGTGTCCGTCAGCCGTCAACTCTGTTCTGGAGAAGCTATAAAAGCTACATACTTGAAATTTCCAATGCAGGCCTGACAATGGCTTAATTCGTAGCCAAATTGCTACCTTAATATTGAGAGTATTTTTGACGGGTTTTAAGTGGGGGAAATATATGTAATTTCCAATGTTTTGAATTACGTGTTCGGTATCAACTTCTGTCGAGTTTTGGACGCTGAAACGAATGAGACTATATTAGGGATAACAGCTATAATGGTTCTATAGCAGTTTCTGTGAGTAAGGCCACTTAATCTTTGAAAGTCGTCAGCATGATATAGCTTGAGTCTTTTTAAGGAGGAACGCCAACAAGCAGTGTAACTAGCTACAACCTCATTTTCCGCTAGTGACACATTGATACACATGCATGATACATTCGTATCGGTCCGGTCCCGACAAAGGCGAGACAAAGAGATTCGAGGCCGGACAAGAATCTTACATAAATTCTTTTATCTATCGCATTTTCCACGTAATTGCTGGCGTGAGTGGGAGATAAAATCGGCGACTCTTTCTCCATTCTTTGTTTTATTGGCCGAGATCTTTCGCCCGTTCGGGCATCTCAAGGCTACCCAGTACGAGACGTCGCAAATCATACATGTCACATTGGAGGTACAGGGTTAATTATCGGTTGTTATAATTATTTTCTACCTAGAATCGCCAAGTTTATCTCCGCCTCACCTCAGAAATTACGTTAAGTAAAATTGTTTAAACTTGAAATAATATGGAATATCAGTGATGGTTCCTCTCAAACATTGGTTTGATAAGGGTTAGCAATCTCTGTTGGTATGCTTCAACGTTAAATTCGTTCAGGGAAGAGACGATGCAAATAAACCGTGAATAACTGAGCTCAGAACTCATAGCAACGCTGATCCCCCCCGAGACTCAGTTAAGTGGGCGCCTAGGGACTACGCTTGGGCCTTACAAGTTCGTCCGTGGACTATGATGGTGGGTTGATAGTGGGGATAGCTTCACTGCAAAGGGAAGCCGGACAGTCGAAAATTCTGACGTTGACGAAGTCGAAAAGGCCGAGGCCGAGAGTCGAAATCTCTCGAGGATGCCCAAGGCGGACATGATCAACATAAGTGATCGCGAACCCTAGGAGTTCGAATTCTTTTTACAACCTCAGAATCGCCTCGCTTTGAAGGGTGCATACTCCGTAGGGCTATAAATAACGTGAAACGCCTCCTCGAAGTTGATCAATCCCTCAGGGAAATGAAGAACGACGAAGAAGAAAGGAAAAAAAGATTCGTCTTGGGATATGTTGGAATCAATGTTCCGCTTTGCCGGTTGAGCTTGTCTACTCTTTTCTGAAACCTTGCCATTCAATTTATAGATATCTAATACGTTCCATGTTTACGTGGCGTCTGAAGTCGAATTCGAAACGAGGGTGAATCTGGAAAAAATTTTCTACCTTTATCGGAAACTCTTTCTTAGCTAGGTATATGATTGTGGTCCAGACAGAAGATCTAAGAACTAAGCTAGTCGAATTCATACAGTTTTCTAGAGCCTTTACCAGGCGAAGGGACGAATCAGACGTTCATCGAATTACTATAACTCACAGTACATTCGTGATTGAAGCGTTGTAAGTGCCATAGGCTTTGCCTGGCTAGAAGACAAAGAGATTGTCGCGAATTCAACTGATTTTAAATCAGTTATATCGATTTCGGCGATGAGGCCATCGTCAGTAACAATCTTACAACTCACTGTTACTGACGATGGCCTAATCGCCGAAATCGATATAACAATATAACTCATTTAAAAACAGTGGAATCCGTGACAATTTCTCTGTCTTCTACTCAGGTGAAATTATGTTCCACGATCTCAGCGCGAGTGATTTAGTGAAAATCATAGGTTTTGCTTCCATGTGCCACTTGTCACCTTGGGCTGTTTTGGTTACTGCTTTATAGAACTGAAAAGTTATTGCATGATTAGGTGAAGAAAAAAGTTTTCGGATAGATTTTGCGATTAACGAACGAATTCATTAAAAATCATATTTATAATTCAATTACCTTTGGATTGGATTCATTTCTTAGGTATTATTGCACTTAATGTCAGTTCGAGTACTACGCGAGAAAATTGAATTCATCTGACTCAGCTCCTAGTCACTACAGTTTTGCATTGAAACCTATTTTTCCACTCCTACAATACTCTCAATTTCATTTTCTCCCGTAAAATTAATACTTGAATGCTCAGGGTCATTTAGCCTGCAGAGCTCTTGCGCTGTTAATTTCCACGTTGTATAAGTAGAATATAATTCGATTAACGCTCATGGTGTAGCTAGTATTATATGTTTTACCCCAACTCAATCTGCTGTCAAGGCGTTCCTCCTTTGGAGCAAACATTGCCTGGCCTGTTTCTTGCGTGGCTCCAATTCGCCAAATGGACGCGTCATTACGGGGTTTTCCTCCGCTCTCATTCGCTCCTTCTATTATCTGGAGAAGTTTTCCAAGGCTTTCAGCCGTTTTCCTTTCCAACTCGGACCTTTCGCTTGCCGTTTTCCTAAGCGAGTCTTTTGAGCGAGAGTTTCTTTGTGAAAAGTTGAAGAAGGAATATCTGCACTTTTATGAGACCAATTGGAATTGTAGGTTGACGTTTGGCGAATCATGTTGTATATTTACTGGTATGTACGATTTTCTTCGGTTGAGAATGTTAGCAATCAGGTTTGAATAGGACCATGGTTGGCGAGCATGAAAATTCCACTCAATCTAGTTCGTTCTTGGTCTATCGTTGATGGTTTTTGGACTGTCCGCAAATTGGGGAGACAACCGTATAACGCTATGACTCATTGAACATGAACAGATGCAACTTCTGAATTCATTCCGATCTTGCTCTCAGTACTGTACAAATTCCTTCGGTCATATGTCGTAGAAAATCACCCTTCCGATTCACTTTTCATCGCCACTCGAACAGTCAAAAGCCCGTCCAAAATGACCAGAAACGTAAAAATTCTGGAGAATTATTATTTCTTTACGTGATAGCTTTGAGGACAATCATTCCAGTCGACTCGGGTTCGATGACTTGGCTCATAGTCGAACGTGAGGCCACGTGGGCAGGAGAAATATTCGTATTCTCACGGTTGATTGAACGTTTGCCCCAAAGCGTGAATCGCTCCTTTTGGTCGTCCCTAAGTTCTAGCATCACCTTTTTTTAAAAAAGAAATGTTTACCATCGTTTCCATGTCCTTCCCAAAAATAGGAGCTTGCGTGAAATTGCTCCGTATAACCAATGCCACACTGTGGTTCGAGAAAGGTTGTTCGTCAAACGCATTGTTGCCGCAGCAAGGATAAGTTCTCGCCTAGGGCGGATCGCCACATATCTTAGGTAAAATTTTCAAAGTTCAGTCACTAATTCAAAAGAGAGTGTCACTAATTCAACTGATTTTAAAATTAGTTATACTGTCATATCGATTGTAACAATGTTACAAATCTTCGATGTTGAGATTGAGGGGGAGAAAAACATGGCGACTTGTTCTCCTGTTTTGGTTTATTATTCAATAATAAACCATTGTAATCGCCCAAGAAAAAAAAATTTATAACCCCCCTCAAAATTTGATGTTTTACGTTTCAAGGCATGTAGAATCCGAATATCCAAAAAAAAAAATTCTGTATGTACGCCGTACGCCGTTAGCAGTTTTTCGGCCAAACTGTAAGAGCTAAAAATTTGAAATTTTCACCAAAAATCAATCTCGGTCCTACGACGGCCTAATTCTTGAACCAACTTGCTAGCTCAATTCTAAGGGTATTTTTGGGGGGTTTTGAGGGGGAGAAAATTCATATTTTCCAAGGTTTTTCAGAAAAAGGTGTACGTGGTATCAAATTATATAGATTTTCGGACGCTGAATCGAATGAGACCATCGCGGGGTCGATAGCTCCATTGGTTCTCGAGTTATCACAGCTTTTGTGCCGAATTTGGAAGATTTTCAGAAATTTGACATGAGGGTATAACTCGAGAGTTCTTGGAGCTATAAAAATCGTTCTATACTCATTGGAATGGTCGACAAACACTCTCTCCAGCTGTACTGTTAGGCAAAATATTTAGTTTTTAATTAGGAAATTAAGAAAAATAAAATAGATTAAAATTACAATAGTTGCTACGGAATTTTCCTCGATAGTTACCGATCTGTTTTTCGGTTGAAACGTTTACACATGTTCTGAATAATTACTATCATAAATGGAAAGGATTCTGAAATTCTTATTGAAGTGAAGGAATAATAAACCACTGTAAAATCATTTGCAGCTTTTTTATTAGCCTGCCAAGCACTTTCGCCCCTTCGGGCATCATCATCATGGCTTCGCTCCATTACAAGGTATCCCGGGCCGTGGAATGGTGCTACGAAGCCCTGATGAAAAAATTGGGAACCAGCAAGCCCTTTACAAGGTACAGAGTTCCACTGATGTGTAACTTCCGGATTCAACTTCTATTAAAGAAACATGACCTGAGTTCTACCAACTACAGTTTCACCAACAGGAACGGCAGTCAACCAACGGATCAACTGCAACCGCAGAATACACGAGATTAGCGATGTTTTTTTTATTTTCACAATTACAAAATTTCACACCCTGTTAACAAACTGGGCTACTCATCACATAATTATTTCGACACGAAAATGTTAGAATTTCTCTAGGAACGGCTCCAACGGTGGGAAATGCATCGGGTTTGAGGTTGAACATGAGCAGTTAGCTCGTTGCCGAAATTTGCTCGAAAAATGGGATTTGTATTCGGCCTGACTCTAGTTTGGCCACTATCCGCAGCCGCGTCTTTCGCTATAGCATATTCTAGAGCGTTGAACATCTCCCTCGTTTTCGATTTGTTCGTCTTCAGTTTCGCCGTTTCGCTGACGTCCGATTCGTTTTCAATATCGGGACTCATTCCGTCCTTGACGCTCGATATTTACCCGTCGATGTCAATCTCTTGTTCGCACGCGATCGTCGTCTGGGCGAACGAAACTATGAACTTATCGCTCTACGGTGGCTACTCGTTGAAGGCGAATGCGATTTGCAGAAAATACAACCAATTAAGGGGGCAACCGACTTTGGACCGTCGTCCATCGATGTTTTCAGCGGAAAGTCGGAGCTGCGCTGTTTTATCGAAAGCAGCTTCTCGCCGCTGGTCGCAATAGCTAATGTTTCAACTTGAAATGTAATAAATCGACGGTCAGAAGCTGAGAGTGGTGAAGAATCGGTTGAAAAATCGCTCGAGCCTTAAAATGTAATCGAACCGATTAAACGGCATTTGCTAACGAGATCATCGTCAATAGATTGTAGTTAATATGTAATTAGCGACATTCATGGTCAGGCTTGACCAGCAGCTCAACGAATTTTGCAGGGTGCGGCATAAAGGACGAACGATTTTTAAAAACTCATAAAACCAACAATTTTTATTGAAAAAAAAGTATTTACAGATTCGACTTTGTAATTTGAATAGCATTTTCGAAAGTCAAGTGGTGTGAATTGTTGGTGATGCGCTGCTGGAGGCGTTCTTGGAAGTTTGCAAAAACTTTCGTTCCAAGTTAACGGTAACAGCATTTCCATTAACATCTTCAAAAAAAAAAAATAAATAAATAAATAAGGGCCGATGACGCAAGTTTGGGATACAGCGCACCAAACTGTCACTTTTGGGCTGTGCAGAGGTCTTTTGTGTAATTATCGCGGATTTTCAGTAGCCCAATAACGACGATTCGTTATTTCTGACAAAACTGTCATAAGCGAAAACGCGGTGATCATCAGTCCACGGCACCATGGTTTCATCGAAAAAAAAAATGCTAGGACCTCACGAATCGAGGCACCCTCCTCTCATATGTCGGCGTAGTAGGGGAAGAGTACTAGCCATTTCAAAAGCGTCTGTTCTTTATGCCGCACCCTGTATTAGAACTGAATATGTGATTGGCCGGACACTTGGTAAATGTGGCGATATGCTATAGGTATTATAGCAGCTCGTCAGGGAATCAGGGTATCATAAGTGTAGGATCACAAGTGCATCTCAGAACGTAAGGCTTTTCATTGAACTCGGTTGAACTAAGAATGAAAGACATAAATTAATGTTGTTGTAGTTTCAACGCAATGGTGACACCACCGAGATACAGATGCTACAATAAGTATGATGAATATTATTAGAACTTCAAGGCTGACGTTTCACAGCAGCTGCAGGAGAGCATCACTGTTGTTAACTTTTGTATATGCGAGAGTATTATAACAGTCCCCAGATACAAGTTTGTACCTCTACCGATCATAGAGGTCTATAGCATTGACTTTAACGCGGTTTATAACAAATTATTCAAGTCTTTTTGCCTGAGATTCAAAATGAAGAAGCTTGGCCCAATCTTCATATAATAATTTCCTTTTTTTGCATGTAAGTTTAATAAACAAATAAAACATTTGTATTATGTTCCTTGACTAACATAATTCAACAGAAATTAACAGAATAATGCCCTTCAATAACTTTTGCATAGTGTTAGTATCATAGGTTCCGATTTATTTATTGAAACCACCGAATTCAGGCAATAAACACTTCAAATTGCTCCTTAAAACTATGAAAACAAACATATACGAAAACACAGACCTTAATTTCGCCGAGGAAAATTGAGCTCCGAAATTCCTCAAGGTAAAGGAGGCGTTTTATGGAGATCGACGTGACTTTCGGACATCTGTTATGGAATTACACATTTGCTCGCGCGGAAAAGAAGGCGACAACCTTTGAACTCGACATTTCTACCCATAGCGAACAAACCGAACGTATAATCTCTTGAACTCGAAGTGAGGCGACCTATTTCAAGTTGATGGTAGGAATATTTACATTTTGCGCGGCCATGACATGCGAATCATCTACGGAATGGCTTTCAGTTGCGCTCTGACGTCATGGTTAACAATAACGTGCGTGCTCGCGCATCCGCCGAAATTCCATTTAAATTTTCACTTCCACGTGTTATTCGTTCGACCCGTTCTCCGTATGAGTTTAAGCCTTCCGTGGAAACACTTCAGCGTTTCCTGTTTACCCGGTGTGACGATTTCTCTCTTTCCTCGACCAGCGGTCAGTGCCGTCATGGGCTATCAGCTGCTAGAAGTGTCGCCGTTCAAAATATTCTGCGTCATCGGCGCTTCGCAGAGGTTGTGCGATCTCCTGCCATCCAGACTTCAATCGACGCTTTAATAAAAACGGTCCGAACTGCGTTTGAAAATATACGACACCATTTGTGAGAAGTCTATTACTATTAGGACGACTAGAGCGAAAAGTTCCTAATTTTATGTGTCTTTAAAAAACAAAACAAAAAAAAGATGCCAAGTTTACACGATTTCTGAGATTGATTTACGAACGTATTATTTTTACTTCCATGGTTACGTAGTAAATGATTGAGATCGTCTGAAAAGTCGACTTTGGAACCGAGGTCCTGTTGGAAGAAATTTTCATATAGTAGTATACTCAGAAACAGTTTCTGAACAAGTGTCTGTGTGTCCGTCTGTCTGTGGTCACAAACTGACATAAATCGTCATATCTCCCTGAAAAATGGATGAAACATTATGAAATTTTCAGGGAATGTTTTCCCAGTGATTGTGCAAAATTAGGGTTTTCCGAATTGTGGATTGCACACAGTACTTCCGAGATATAAGCGTTCGAACTTTTTTCTGTTTCGATTTTTAAAGGCTAAAAGAGTCAATCTTTTTCTACGTTTGGGGGCTTGAAATGTCGGTTATGGCAAGCAGAAAACACGAGATTTTTTGTATAGTGGGTCACATACAGTGCCTCCACGTTATCAGCCTTTTTCACGATTTCACTAGTGCATGTTTTGTATTTTGATTTTTACCGGCCGCCAAACTCAATGTATTTGAACGTTCATGGTCTTAAAATGTTGGAGTCGGCGATTGAATGATGCCTGATTTTTATCAAATGGGTCACATGCAGTACTTCCGCGTTATTGGCACATTTGCTACATTTTGATTTATTTAGACCACAAAAATGAATATATTTGAACGCTGGAGGACTTAAAATTTTTCTATACGACAGTTGAATATCGCTTGATTTTTATTATTGGGGTCACATGCAGTACCTCCTCGTAAAACGCATTTTCAGTTATTTGATTTGTACTTTTTGGGTCTCTTTGCTTTAAATATGACCAATTTTGAACTCGTTCACAAAACTTGTTTTGTATGGTTTGGTTAACACACAGTACTTCCTCTTCATGAAATTTTTTGGCTTTTGAGTTTAATTATAAACCGAAAAAACAAATGTACTGTAGACTTCAATTTTTTTTTTTTATATGATAGCTGAATATCGCTTGATTTTTATTATCAGGGTCACATGCAGTACTTCGTTGTAAAACGCATTTCAGTTATTTCATTAAGCCTTATTGTACTTTTAGGGTTTCTTTGGTATAATATGACCAACTTTGACCTCGTTCACAAAACTTGTTTGGTATGATTTGGGTAACACGCAGTACTTCCGCCTCATGCCATTTTTTGACTTTTGAGAGTAATTATAAACCGCAAGAGTGAATATACTTTCGACTTTAAATTTTTCTATATGACAGCTGAATATTGCTTGATTTTGATTATCAGGGTCACATGCAGTACTTCCTGGTAAAACGCATTTTCTGTTGGAATTATTCTTCATGGCAAGCAGGTTGCCAGATTATTACCGTTTAGTATCATGTCATGAGCTTTTGTTGTGGCTATCTTCTACTGGCTTCCAAAATCAAAACATTTTAACACTGGAGGTTTTTGAATGTTTGTAACGATGTATGACACTTACTTAATGACACATTTTAGGTGTCGTTGCTATAAAAATGATCCCATTTTACAAAACTTGGCTTTTATTGTAAGGCTCACCATACTGCGAAAGCATTGTCAACCCAAGTCGTGCGTTTTTCTATTTTTGAGTCTCGCTGGCTCGTTTTTCCAGAACAGCTGTTGTAAATTAACGTTTGGGCCTCCCTACGATTTTCTTGATTTTACAATTGGTTATAACTGTTACCGACTCAAACATGGAAGTACTGTGTGATCTATGCACACCACTGGTTTATTTTTGTTTTTGTTGCAGGGATGCAAGAAGATCCCGAGGCCGAATTCGATGCAGGCCTTCGACTGTTGGAAAATAGCGGCAATCGCCTCGACCTCTCGCGCGAAATCGAAGAGGAACTTGCAGCGGCGGAGTCGACCGAAAAGGTAGCCTCCGCTGTGGAGTTGGCGACCAAATCGACTAATACCTTGGAGTCGGCAACAGCAGCTGAAAAGGTAGCGATCACCGCACAGGATGTCGTCGAGTCGCCACTCCTATCGCTCGACTCGAATTCGATTACGGTGATGAAATTCCTGCCTACCGAGTCGCCGTTTCGCTCGGCTAAATCGACTTCCGCTACGATGGAGTCGTTTATGGATTCGGCGATGGATTCAGCGACGGTGGTGGACTTCTCGACGGAAAATACGGCGGGCTCCATTTCGGTCTCGACTCCTCGACGGACTGTCTCGTCCAACGTGCGACCCGTAAGTTGCGGAGCTGTCGGCGGCGGACGCTCCGCAAGTGGGGAGCATCAACCTCGGCGTCCCCGCTCCTGGGGCCCGACGCCCAACGACGCCCTCTCTCGTCTCCTCTGGCAACCGTACGATGTCCAGTCGCGCTCGGGCGGCCATGACGTAAACATGTCGTGTAATGTCAGTGTCGTGCCCGTGACTTGTGCTAGTGATCAGCAACAACAGTGTCAACAACAGCGGACGTTCATTTCGACCGAAGCGCAAACGGAGGATTTGCCACCGCCGCCGCCGAGGAGCAATCGCCGTCACCGCCGCCACCGACTCCCGGACCTCCTCGACTCTCATCTACCGCCTCCGTACACTTCTCCGCCTCCGCTGCCTCTTCCGTTCCACATTGTTCCATCGCGACGAAGGTTAGTTCCACGCTATCTTCCTATAATTTGTTGGAATTCTACATTAATTCACCTTCGGATTTATAATTGAAAACGATTAAAACCAATCGATCGAAAGTTGAGATGATCGCTGCGCCTGAAAATAATTGATTAACGTTGGAGATTCGAATTTTCTAGATATATATTTCTCTGCGGCTGGTAATGGTTATTGGGATGAAAAAAATAAAATAAAAATAATAATATATCGTAATTATTTGGTGGCAAAACTTTTCTTTTTTAAAATTGGTTGTTGATAATAATTTTGCCTAAATATTCCCTCGATATCTTTTGTTCTTTTATGCTCCGGTTTTCAGCTCATTCGAAGAGTGTTCGAATGTTCATAAACACCGCCTAATTTTCTCTAGAAAATCCGGTGAAAGTTACTTTTAGCGAAAAGCTAAATTTTTTTTCATCTTGTCGCGTTGAATATTAAGATTACAAGTCGGAGGCGGTATTTCACCCCTCATCGCCGATAGACGAGAGAGAGATGGTAAATTTGTTTTCTTTCCTTTCTAAAAAACTTGATAATTTGCCACTAAAAAAATTATTAAATAATGACGCCATCGTGAGAAATATTTTCACTATTTAATTATATGAAAATAACATGTGTAATGATCGTTCGTTGCCCGAGAATGTTTTCGTAAACTTCTCCATTCGTGACAATTACTCGTAATAAATTATTCCGTGTTGAAGGACAAGGGAACACGCGTGAGGTTATAAATTATAACCCCTCGGAATGATAGAGCGCACGAACGAGACGCTGCTTGAATGATAAAATTATCAACGATAAGCACGTCGATGGCTCCTCAGTTGGTATCGAAGTCATGGCCACCTTGGCTGTATGAATGTTGTAACGAATTGCGAGGGAGTGATAAGAAAGGGAAGGGGCAGGTGGACAAACTAGCACGAACGTTCTAATATTTCGATTGGCCTTCCCTTTCGAAATCAATAAATAAAAATGAAAATCGCAGCCAATGTTTCTCCTCCCGTTTACTATTCCGAGTAGCCTTTGCTGCGAATTAATATTTTAAAATCTATCAGTTAGTGTTTGATGAGCATTCTAACAAGTATAGAACGGTTTTTACATCTTCATTATCATGACAAATTTTTAGAGCTTTCGAAAGTTCTGCTCGAACCTGTAATTACTCGAGAACCTCGAGAATTACTCAAAGCTGATCTTATTCGATTTACGAAAATCGCTCTTACTCTAGTAAAAAACGCTGCAAATGATTGTACAGTGGTTTATTATTATTTCGCTTCAATATTGATTTAAGAAGACTATCCATTTGTCAATTTAAATATTCCGAACATTTGTGAACGTTCCCACCGAAAAACAGATGGTAACTATAAGGGAAAACTCCGTAGCAACTATTGTAATTTTAATCAATTTTATTTTCCTTAATTTCCTAATTAAAAGCTAAATTTTTTGCCTAACGATACAGCTGGAGAGAGTGTTTGACAGCCATTCTAATGAGTATAGAACGATTTTTATAGCTCCAAGAACTCTCGAATTATACCCTCATGTCAAATTTCTGAAAATCTCCAAAATTCGACACAAAAGCTGCGATAACTCGAGAACCAATAAAGCTATCGACCCCGCGATGGTCTCATTCGATTCAGCGTCCAAAAATCTATATAATTCGATACCACGTACACATTTTTTTGAAAACCCCTGGAAAATATGAATTTTCTCCCCCTCAAAACCCCCCAAAAATACCCTTAAAATTGAGCTAGCAAGTTGGTTCAAGAATTGGGCCGTCGTAGGACCGAGATTGATTTTTGGTGAAAATTTCAAATTTTTAGCTCTTACAGTTTGGCCGGAAAACTGCTAACGGCGTACGGCGGACGGCGGACGGCGTACGGCGTACGGCGTACGGCGTACGGCGGACGGACAGAATTTTTTTTATTGGATATTCGGATTCTACATGCCTTGAAACGTAAAACATCAAATTTTGGGGGGGGTTATAAATTTTTTTTTCTTGGGCGATTACAATGGTTTATTATTGAATAATAAACCAAAAAGGAATCGAAATAGGAATCAAACACTGATGTCACAAAAATATTGGAAAACGTGAATTACCTTCTCCTCCGTAATTAGTACCATCACAATCGAAAAGGTAAATCTCTGGCAGAAGAATCGAGTGATCCGAGAGTCGAAAATGATTTTTTGTGCAAATATTTCATCTGTCAAATGCGAGTTATATATTTTCCTCTCGTTTTCCTCGTCACGTATTTCTTTCTTGTCAGCTTCTCCTCTCCCATTCGATCCAGATTATGTAGAAGCCTCTACCATTGGTTGGATTAGTTTTAAAACGATGAATTAAAATTCCTTGGCGAATTACCTTATTTTAAAATAGATATTTTGATCTATCAACATTAATTTATTTTTCTACGTGACTTAATTTTAAATTCTATATTCTATTGGTAAATAGAAGAAGAAAATTGATTACTATGAAAATAATTTAGTTAATCAAGGTTGGAAACAAAGAAAACATCTTGGAAGGAGAAACAGTTTGGAAATAAGCTGGTTGAAAAAAAAATGTTACTGGACAAAGATCAGAAATTAGTTGTGCGCTCGCCTTTTTCCCGTACACCCATAAAACGAAAATTTATTTTTAAAATTTATTTATCGTGAATAATACACAGTATGATCAAACCAACCCTATCCTACGATCGCTGGCCATAATAACGTCGAATTTCCATTATTTTCCCATCAATCAACACAACCACCGATGCCGTATATTTCAGCCTTACTCAAAATTCAAAACCTATCTCTTTAATTTATTTTTTTAATTTTTTTTTTTTTTTTTTTTTTTTTGCGTAAACCGGTACTCGATCGGTCAAATTGTCTAGATTTCGAACAAAGCTTGTGCACAAAGATCTAACGTCCGTGGAAGTACGGTGTTCTATCCAACCCGCTCGAAAAGCTTTCCCTTTTGAAAGGTAACGGAGTCCTCAGGTCGATCAGGTGGAGGGGGAAGACAGACAGGTCGGAGGTAGGCAGACAGTTCAAACCTGCGATGAAGTAGGTACCTGGAACAGATTCATCCGCCTACTCGAAATTTAGAATAGGCCAACGATTTTTTGAAAGGAAGTGCGGACATTTATGGGTTGGAATCATGTTTGCGTCAAGTGTATGAAGGTTTTTATGGAGATGAACTCCGTTGGCGGGAGGGTGGTTGAAAAATCGCTATTTCTCAACAAAAATTTTCTATAAACATGTTCTCTCGGTTCTAGCGTACATTTCCAGATTCAATGTAAAACGTTTTTGGTTCATTTAGACTCGGACGCTTCTACGAACAATTCTTCTGAATTGAATGTTCGTTCTCTGAAAAAGTTCGCGAGCATGTTTGTGACAGTGATGTAAAATACACAAAGGAGATTCGTAGAATATATAATGAATTCTTTCGCCACTAACTTAGTCCTCGAAAAGCTGCGACAACAGCTGGCCATACACGGGCGTTCTTTCCCTTTGAAAATCGCCGCAAGGTATCATTTCCTTTCGAAAATCATTTGTGTTAGTGGTCGTTAGCGCACATTATGAAAATCGGCGAACGATTCGTGACAGGATCTGCGTATGACTGCTTCCTACCTGTGATATTTAATCAGGTGACTGTTTGAATTATTTATAACTGCGCTGATGAAACGTTTTATCTGACTGAGAATCTCATTGGTTTTTCCTCTCTTTCATCTTCAAATTTCAAACATTTCCACGAGCTGCGCCAAATGAAATTTTATTGAACATTTTCACTTCCGAATAATAATGCTTTCCCTTTCAAAATCTTCTCATCTGGCCTTAACGCGAGTTCAACCTATGTTTTTCCATCACATTTCATCCCTTGTCTGATCCCCTCCCGTTCAGCGCTCCACAAATTTCCTAAAGCAGACAAATTTTTCAATTTACAAAAAAAAAAAAATCAAGCAATTTCTCTTCTTCGACAATTCAAACAATATTTTTAAAAATTTCTTCAAAAACTTTTTCAACCACATTTTTTCGACAAATATTTTAATTTAGTAAAAAAAAAATTTAAACGGTTTTCAATAAAAAAAAAAAAAAATTAAACGGTTTTCAATTTAAAAAAACAAACAAACAAAAAAAAACAGTTTTTATTTCTATGTTTACGTAGTAAATCAAGGTATTTTCTCTTCACTTTCAATTCCCGTTTTGGTTTATCATTCAATAATGAACAATTGTAGGTAATTGCTCACAGAAACATAACAAAAAAAAAAAAAAAAAAATCTGACTCCCTCTAAATTTGATGTTATACGTTTCGAGATATTGAGAATCCAAGTATCGAATAAAATAATTTCCGGCCGCCTAACTCCGTCAACATTTGTCTTACAAAACTGTAAAAGCTGCACTATTGAAATTTTCACCAAAAATCAATTTTGGCCTGGCAATGGCCCAATCGCTACCTCAAATTTTAGGGTATTTTTGGCGTGTTTCATGTGAGGAATTCGTATTTTTGATGGTTTTTGGGACAAAGGCCTGTTTTGTATTGATTTCTATTGATTTTTGGACGTTGAATCGAACAAGACCATCGCGGGGTGGATTGCTTCATTGTTTCTCGAGTTATCGCAGTTATTTGGCGTGAGGGTGCGTATAGCGCGAGATTTCTTGGAGCTATGACAATCGTTCTGTACTCGTTGGAAACTCGTCAAACATTCTCTTCAGCTGTACCGTCAGTCGAAAAATTTAGCTTCCAATTCGAAAATTAGGAAAAATAAAAAAGATTAAAATTACAATAGCTGCTAGGGAGTTTTCCCTTTCAGTTACCAATCTGTCGTTTGGGAACATTCACAAATGTTCGGAATAATTCATACACTAATGGATGGTCTTGTTACATAATTATTGAAGCGAAGGAATAATAAATCACTGTACAATCATTCGCAGCGTTCTTTTGTTTGGCGTTTCCCTCTCGCGTTTCCACGTGCCGTGATTTTCCAATGGAAAAACCGCGCGTTTATGATCAGCTATTCGGAAGCTATAAAATTCCAGGGCTTAAATCCTTTGACGAACAAAACCAAGTAAGATTGTTAGTAATGTAAAATCAATTTTGTAGCTAATTTGTCAGCGATAGCTGGTAGTTCTAAATTCCTTGAATATTGAAGTGAAAGTGAATATTTTAGAATGTATGCCCGACCGTGAATTTTAGCCGGTCGTACATTCCTGGTGTATCTCGAGTTTCAACTCGTTGATATAGAGAGAAAGTTAGGGTAGGAATTATAGCGACTCGTGCTATTGCAAACATTTCCCTCAACGCAGAAATTTTTTTAATGCCAAGTTTTTAAGATGAAACTTCGACTCTGTTCTGATAAAGCTTGAAGTTACATAAAATCGGATCCCCTCAGCATTCTGCACGTGCACGTGTTATCATGCGAGTGTCGTGAAGGCGCCTTTCTATAACCCAGTGTTACGTCACACAAAAAAAAAAATCGCCTCAGGTACCTCAATAAGCGTAGGTCGGGTAGCGGTGCTCCGCTATTGCTCGATTTTTGAAGTTTCTCGTGGAGCATTGTCTTGTGAGGTTTAATTCGAAATCTTATTCTTTCGGTTTGACTGCGATTAACTGGTAAATATTAATTTCCACGGGTTGGATCATAACGGCCGCTTTTCCTTTTGTTTATCGCTCTCTATATTTGCCAGCTGGTGCAATCTATTTTTCTTTCTTCGCCCAGTAGAATTATTATGTATCATCTATTTTTATTTATGGTCAACCTCTGTTTCTTCTTCTATGCTGTCTAGATATCTGATGTACTTTATTTTTAGTTTTTTTTTTATTTTTATTTATTTATTTATTTTTTGTTGCTATGGATTTTTATCTGTGAAGCAATAATAAAGAATCTAATCTAATCTAATCTATTTTCTTTATCGCCATTTGGATCACACACTTGATTTTGCATCTTGAAATCGCCACGTCTGTTTACTGTAGATCGATCAATATTTTTCGGAACTTGACACATTGGCAAGGCGTGTTATTGTTAAACAAGCTGTAACATGAGCGGTTCCCTGTCCCACGTTTTCTACAACTAATTTCCAACCATACGTGTCCTATAACATTTTTTTTTTTACTCCTTTATACTAAAATGAAGAAAACTGCCTATATATTAAACTTGCCTTATACTTAAACTTGCCTAATTAAACTCCGAAAATCACCATTCGATTCAGCGTAGAAATGGCCGGAATAGATTTTTCCGAAAAAGACAATAACATCCAAACCTTGTTTTTGTTGAGATTAACAAAAGTTATATCTCCTACATTATTGTTTTTCAGATCTCCTAGACCAAAATTACAGTAGTTGAACAACCAAATTAAGTTTGTTGTTGGTTGTAAAATAAAAAATCATTCGATTCTAAAACTCCGAACAGAGTGGTTGTTCTTATTCAAAATATTCAACAACTAATTCAAATAGTTTTCTCTCTTGAATTTGAGTACGAAAACCAATCTTATTAAAATGAGAAAACTGGTCATTTTGTCGCATTTTATAGCTTACCTTCAAGTTTTCACTTAAAAATTTTAATTAAATTAAATCACACGTTTGAAAGAATATTTGTTGTAGGACTTTTTACAAAATTTCCGTTCAAATCCATCCAAACAATGTTGGTTGGCCGTTGAACCGGGTTGGCAATTAAAAATTCCATCGGTGTAATCGAATTTGAATTCATACCCAAATTAAGGAAGTTGTGGTTATTTAGTGATGTTAGTTCGAAAACAAATAAATATGGTCATTCAAGGTGGTGACATTTCTGGTAAAGTAAAAAAAAAAGCAGAAAAAGAAAAGTAGGACACTTACTTGGTAAATAATTTTAGAATTCGTAGTGGAGGAGTCGGCCACTCGGTTGATAGATATTCGATGTATATTTAATATGCTTTCATCTTGACAAAAATTGAGCAATTAAATTTAAAATATATATATTTTTTGCGGCTTCGTCCTCAACAGTATATTGTTTTTTGTTATTTTTTCATGATACAGATCGCAGTCGTGCCATCATTCAGGAAAAATGTAGCATCCTTTCGTTGTATCGGCAAAAGGCTAGTTTTCGTGTCAAAAGCGTAGGTAATGGCTTTTTTTAGGTCGTTAACATTTTTTTATTCGAAATTGCGTCTGAAGCGTGAGTAAAAATATTATTAAAAAAAAAAACTTTTTTTCTTAAATCAACAGGAAATGCTCAGCCCGTTAAAAACGTTATCAATTAGAATGGAATGTGGATGAGATCAAATGCCTATTCGTTCGAAATTATCGCCATGTATTCGACTCGATACGATTTTACGCTAACGATAAAAAGGTTCGCGAAACGGCTGTACCGAGCGATCAAATTTTCATTGTTATTGTTTGTCTCTTGTTGTCATTCTTGTGTCAAATGGACCGATTGTGAGGCCGTGTAGGCGCGGCGACCGACGGTGTTCCGTTAGTTCTGTCGGATTATCGTTTGTTTTCTGAATCTATTTCGTTGTAATTTTCTCCGTTATCGTATGGCCATTAGGGTGCAGCTAGATCGAACGGTAGCCTAGTTTTATATGTACAATGCGAAATCTTTTTCAAAGTAGGGTACTGGAACAATGAGCCGGCTGAAATCGTTTTTCGAAGGAAGTATGTGCTGTCATGAAATTTTCCTTCTTGCCAAATCAAATCATGAATTTAGAATTGAGGAATTCGTTTTATAATTATTTTTTATTTGCTTGTTAATTAATTTTGCTTGTTAATTATGTTTTTATTTTTTATTTTAAACTAGTATGAGATTGTGATAGGGAAATGAAATATTACATCTGATACTGTTAAATGATAATGCTTACACTGAAACTAATCCGGGATGATACTGATAGAATATATTATTTATTCGTTCTCGGTGTTTCGTTCAATCGCTTTTGTATCATGTCATGCTCCCAGCGTGAGAATTTTTCGTCCGTTCGCTTGTTGAAACGTGCAGCTGAGAAACTCGATCTTTAATCGAGATTGTATAAATCGAATATTCAATACCGACCGATGCCGGAGCTCAACATTTTTGTTGATGTACAGGTTTCGTACCGAAAGAAAATCATCGACTTGGCAATGGACAAAATTGGATGATCAAAAGAAAACTGTCAGGGTTGAGATCTGAAAGCATCTTCCGGATTCTTTCCATCGCGTAAAATTCTCTTTGAAAACGAATTCTCTTTTCATGCAATCGAATAATCAACAAAGCAACATTCGAGTTTATAGAATGAAGAAAACCCCTGTGAACAAAATTAGGTCGCTGTTTCGGACGCTGAAAAGAACGGTTGACGCAAGTTGAAGCCGACGATTCGAGAGGACTTTTTTACAAAAGAAGATTTTGTTCAATTTAATTTCCATCAATGAAAAGGCTTTTCGGGAATGAAAAGCCATCTTGCAGACAAAAGGTTTCATTAAAAATTTGCCTTCAAGAGCTTATCAACTGTATCGATAAACGCTTTGGCAATGTTGCCTAGGGCGACCGTTTTTGAAAGTTCGTACAATCTATATCTCATTTTGGTTTATTATTCAATAATACACCATTGTATCGCCAAAAAAAAAAAAAAAAAAAAAAAAAAAAAAAAAAAAAAAAAAAAAATTAGCCGCCCCTCAAAATTTGATGTTTTACGTTTCAAGGCATGTACCTAGAATCCAAATATCCAATAAAAGAATTCTGTCCGTCTGTCCGTCCACCGTCAACACATTTCCGACGAAAATTTTTGAAATTTTCACCTAAAATCAATCTTGGCCTCACAACGGCTCACTTCTTTCACCAAATCGCTACCTCATTTTTAAGCGTATTTTGAGGGGGAGAAAATTCATATTTTCCAACGTTTTTCTGAAGAAGGTGTATTTGGTACAAATTTCTATAGGTTTGTGGGAGCAGTCTCCAGTATTGAAATTTCGCATCACCTTGGAAAACGACGCTTTGTTTCCTGATGATTTTCTTCTCTAGTTTCTTCGAGAGGATAGTCTTCTTAAGTGATCATTGAAGCCAAGGAATAATAAACCACTGTACAATCATTTTTTGCTGCATTATTTTTTTATCGTAAAGATGTGTCTTTTGTAATTCATTTTTCTCCTTAATTTTTCCGAAGAAATAAAATATTGTGGATTTCACCGCTTATGACCACAGAGTATCAGCTTGTAACAATGAACTTGAATCGTATTATCACGCCTTCGTGAATATCCTTGTTTTTTCTCGTATCGGAGTGGCAAATGGGGAGAAAACAAGACTAACCTGTATTTTCTTATGTTTTTTGTTCTTCTATCTTTTACAAAATGGCAGAATCCAAAGCCGAATCGAAACGCTGAGTTTTATCGTAATTTCGTGTTTCGCCATTGATCGAAAAATTCCTTACAAAAACAATTACTCGGAAATGAGCTATCAAAATTGTATCAATCGAATCCGCCAGCATATTATTCCATACGTTTCTATTGTGTGTCTTTGTGTGCATATTTGCGGAAGTTGAATTCGTTCTTGAACGGTCGTTCTTCGTCCCACGCCATCGAACCCTTGGGCTGAACGTGTCCTTTTCGTAAGACTGTTATGGACGACCTCTTCCGAGCAGCTCTCCTTGTTCCCTCCTTCCCTCGGGTTAGCGAAGGGTTTAAGGGCGTGTTGCTCTCGAATTTGCCCTCGTGTTTCTGACAGAAACAGACTACGTAAAAGTGCTCTCTTGTAGCGAAGAAGCCCTTCCTCGTAATACAACGATGCTCGAGTCCCTCGCCTCGTGCTGAGTGGAGGATATGGAAGGTTGTTTGCCTCCGTAATGCGACACATTACCTCTTTCCCTTGTATGGCGTTACATTTTTCCACGTTTCACTTTCGTTGTTGAAAATATTGAGTCATTCAATAGAAACGAGTTCCAAAGTAAGGAGTTCACGCTTTCCTTTCAAATATCCGCACAACGCCATATTAACAATTTCATAAACAATGTCCATTGTGACTTCGTATTCGGCAGCTTCTACTTTCTGAAAGGAAAATCCTTTTCGAACTAGCCTTCTTTTTCAATTCACCGAACGCGCCCTTGCGCTAAATATATAAATATAGGTATTGTATATTTCTACTGAAAATAAATACGACGTGAGGTTGAGGTTGAGACCTTATTGGCGACGTTATCTCATTTGCATTTCCAGCGCTTTCGCCTCTCTGGGCCTCTTCAGAAAACATCTTCTGAGCAAAAGTTTTTTTTTTTTTTTTTTTTTTTTTTTTTTTTTTTTTTTTTTTTTTTTTTTAATAGGTTCTGTAATAGTTCCACAAGGCTGGGATTGTCATGAATGACAATGATTGTCATGAATAGGGATTTTTCTAAAACACGTCCGCTTTTTGAACCTAGAGTCTAATAAATTAAAATAAATAGGGGACTAGATTCAAATGCAGGGGTGACTAGTCCCCTATTTATTTTAATTTATTAGACTCGAGGTTCAAAAAGTGGACGTACTTAAGAAAATTCCCTATTCATGACAATCCCAGCCTTGTGGAGCTATAACAGAACCTATTTAAAAAAAAAAAAAAAAAAACTTTTATACAGAAGATGTTTCCTGAAGAGGCCCAGAGAGGCGAAAGCGCTAGAAATATGGAAATGCAACGTCACCAATAACGTCTCAACCTCAACCCCACGTCGAATTAAATCGATATGCGACCAATCACAACGTGAAAATAAATATGTTATGCTCTTTAAAATCTAATCCTTTTGTCAAGTTAATGCCAAGTTTTTTTTTTTTTTTTTTTTTTTTTTTTTTTACAAACCTGAATAAATAACAACATTGTGCTACAAAAAAAAGTATTCTTCGCTTGGTTGGTCACAACCCCTCTACTACAAAAAAAAGTAGGTATATCTATTTAGAGTCCACTAGTATCTCCTACCTGCAGTTTCAAAAATTGTAAGGTTCGGCTAGAAACTTAAGTGATATGTAAACATTAGGGACGTCTCTGTCACCTTGTAAACGAACAGAGGCTAAAAGTCTCTGCGCTGACGGTATTGCTTAATGCAAACACAGCGAAAGCAATATCCGCTGAGAAACTTTCCGAGGTCTTCCCACCGACGCCTCCTACGTCCTCAACATGTCCTTAGCACTGTTGTTCAACATGACATCTGTCGGCCAGTGAAGATTCTCAGATATTGCTGGAATCACGTGTGATTAAACCGATGCTAAATGTCGCTTATTTTGTGTCTGTTTTTGTTCTTATGTAAGATATTAAACTATAGTTTAAGTAACGAAAGTTCGTGAGTCGGAACGGAATGGAGATGTCGTTGAAATTGATGTATCCGATGAGTAATAAATTGTATTATTAGAAATCAGTTGTGGATTTGGCGACGAGTGTCTCATTTATGCGTTCGGAAACAGTACCTGAAAATTCGAATGTAACAAGGATTTTTTCTTAATTCTGTTATCTACTTGAAACATGAGTGCGGTCTGCAACTAAGTTTTACTTCCGACTCCTCCGGTATTTCCTCTTTTCCGACTATTCGTTGATTTATTTTCCGACGACCGCTCGAACCCGAGACTCGAACTGAGATAAAAGCGGAAGAATGAACGAAACCCCCATCGCTTCACAGACACATTTATAGGTATACACTTGCACACGTAATATACGCGATGCTCAAGGGATACGGACTGTCACCGCTATCTACGTGATTTATTGGGGGAATAAGATCCTATTTTTACGGCTATTTTACACTCATGGGTCAACCTCAGATCGCATTTCAAACATGAAATTGCACTATTTTACGCAGTTGTACACGATCGAACGTTGATGCTCTTGGCAAAAATTTTCATTTATTTTGCGTATAGTACTGTTTTCGTATTAAATTCAATACTCTTCTATGACTATTTTTGACTGGTACGCAGTCACAAGTTACTATCGCTCGTTCTTTCGGATTTCCGGATGTTTAATCGGAACGTTTTTGATGTTCCAAACTTGAATTGTTTGAAAAAACCCAACGCTCATTTCTGATTATTGCAACATTCCATCCATTGCTCTAGCTTTGGGAAGACAAAATATTCGTGGTTATGCTTCCCAGAAGAAATCGAATTCTGTACTGTAATTTTTTTCGTATTTCCTCGCTCACGCCAACTCTTCCTTGACTTGGCGTTTCCAAGTAGCAAGAGCGCTATTAATTGTTCTTCACTGGTTATGAGAGCTTCTTTGATTACTATCGGTCATACAAAAGATATCTGTGATCAATAAATGTTGTCAACCTTTTTCTAGTTTACTGGTGATATTTTTAAGCTAGAGCGGCTCAGCAATTTATTGGCCAAAATAAGCTTGCTTGAAGATCGTATAATTTGCTTAGTTCAATCGTGCAGACGACAAAAACTCGTTATATTTACCATCAGAAGCTCTATCAACTATAATCATCTATAGCGATATATTAGCGCTACTTGAGCGACACCACGGACTGTATTATCAAGCTGATCTGGCTCGAATTCCATAAATGTGCTTTTGGAATTTTCTAGAAAATTATTATCATTCAACTAAGCTTGCAAATTTCGTTTTTTGCCTTTTGACCTTACCGATAGCCGATACAGCTGAGACTGGACCAATACACGTTTGGCCACTCCTTTCACATCGGCTAGACTTACAAATCGTGCCAGTTCGGCTGTATCCTTGCACAAACGACGATTCCTCTGAACCGGTATCGGAATTTCGCCCTTCCGAATATCCTCCGGTAGCCGAACAGAATGAATTCAGCGAACTGGTTGCGACAGACCTGGCTAATGAATTCCAACGTGTCCTTCCAGCCATTCAATAAAGTTGAAATATTTCAAGACTGCCAGCGATTTAGAGTTTAAATGGACGGCGGTGAGAAAGTCTCGTTTCTCGTTGGTGCTCAATGATTAAATTATGCGAGACGGTCTAAACTCAAAAGGACTGATGGGAGGCGGAGGAAAGATTCGTCGAGGTGCAAGGCGAGACAGGTCCATTCCTGTTCGAGCAGTATGTCGAGGTCGGTACCAGCAAGCATAGAAGTGATCGAGGATCCTCACTGGTCGGTACATCGGGCCAGTCGTGTGGTTCAGAATCACTTCTGTATCGGGAATTTTTTGATTTTTAAATTCTAAAAGTAATTTTATTAGGATATTGTTTTATAAAGCAGCTTCGTTACTTTTAGGTTGTTTTACTCGACTATGCTAATCGTTTTATGAATATTATTTTTCTGAAAACAGAAGTTAGTAGGTATAGTTTCTGCTAAAAGCTCAATGAACAGGGAAACCTGTCTTTGATTTTTCGTTGCGTCGACCCTCTCTCCATTTTGCGTTATTCTTCAATATTATATTCATCGAGTAACGTCGCCGTAGTGACGTCACTACGGCATCCCGCCTTGACTTTCACAAACGTTTATCTCGTGAAATTATTTTTTCCTCGCTGTCAACTACCATCAATATCATTTTTAAAGCGTAATGGCAAATAATCCTCCACGGATATTCCTTTTTGTGGCGTCACAAAAGTACTACTAAGACAGAATCGTTGTCTATCTGCTTGTATGGTCAAAGTCGTCATTGTCTCCTTGAAAAACAAATCAAATTCGACGAAATTTTCAGAATGCAGATTTATTTATTTTATTTATTTTTTTGTGATACCTGTCATAATTGGCATTTTTATAATTAGCTCATTACATCGTCTGTTTCTCAACGTGCGGCATCATTTCTGACTTTCAGAACTTGATGGTCGATTTTTTTTCCTCGAGGTAAGAAACTCGAGTTTCTTAAAACCTGTTGGCCAACTGGTGAAATTGAACCCTTCCAGAGCCGAGAGAGTTATAAAATTGATTGGTTCACGTTCCGATTAACCTCAACGCTGTTCAACTTTCGAACTTCATTTTCAACGTTATTTGCATTCAAGTGGCAACAATGAGCTCCTATTACATTTCGCTCTCGAATTTCATCCAACTCTCCCGTCAAGTTGGTTATTTCCTTAGTTTGTCAACTATCAGGTATCTGATTGTAATGAGATGTCGATTGCGAAAGGTTTTACGTAAGAAATTATTTTTAATAGGGTATAGATTAGGTTGTCGACGTCTCTGTAATTATATAATATTCATTTTATACAGTTCCTAGTGTTTTTTTTTTTTTTTTTTTTTTTTTTTTTTTAATAAATTATGATGCAGTATGATTGGTAACGGACGCACTTAGATTTCAATTTGATCACATTGGATTTCAAAAAAATGTTCGAAAACGTCGACACTATTTGAACTACTGAAATTGGTTGATTGAGCTGGTTGAGGGGTAGAATTACTTGGTGACCTGGTTTTTCGTGGTCTTGACTGATGAACTTTCTAGTGAAACATTCGTGCAGTAATCTCATAAACTGGAAACCTCGACCTATACTTTGACAGTTGAATTGTTCATTTTTAGGACATTGTCCAGACTCCTCAGCACCCTGAACTCTCCTATACATTGGTTTTACTATTTTCAGTTTATGACTTCCGTGCAATCTCAAACGCTGATTTATTAATATTGTAATTTACCACTACCTTAATTATCTTACGAAAGCGCTAGAACATAAATAAATACTAATTGAGGAAATAGCACTTCCACTTCTCTTTCTTTTTTGAGCGCGGCTTGAGAGAGCGAGGGCACAACAGCATCAGCAATCATCATTCCATGTTACAATGTGTCAAGAGATGAGTTCGCATGCAATATTCTCTTGGTAGAAAATTGTCTTCTAAAAACATAGTCGGCCTGTTATTATATCCGGTGTTGCATTCGAATTAGGTCGTTCCACCTACCAAGAACGTTGCAAATGATATTACAGTGGTTTATCAATCATTTGCTGATAGTAACTATTCCGATCATTTGTGAACGTTTCCACAAATAAAGAAACAAAAAAATTGGTAACTGTAAGGAGAAACTTCATAGTAACCATGGCAATTTTTTTTATTCTTTATTCATAATCAATTTTTTATTTTTCTTAATTTTCAAATTAAAAGTTAAATTTATTATTCGCCTTCGATATAGTCGAAGGTAGTGTTTGATGACAATTCCGACGAGTAAAGAACGATTTTTATTGCTCCGAAAATTCTTGAGTCATGTCAAATTCCTGAAAATCTCGCAAATTCTACACGATGTTGCGATAACTCGAGAACCATTAAAGTTATCGACTTCGCAATGCTCTCATTCGATCCAGCGTCAAAAAATCTATTGAAATAAATACGAAGGTTTTCTATTGAAGGTTTTCTGAAAAGCGTTGAGCAGTATAAATTTTCTTCGCCTCAAAAATCTTCAAAATAGAGGAGGCAATTTGGTTTAAGAACTAAGCCATTCTGAGACTAAGAAAAAGCGCACTGCTTATGGACTGAATTTTTTCAAATTGGATATTTGGATTTGTCGTGCCTTGAAACGTAAAACATCAAATTTAAAGAAGGGTTGGAAAGACTTTTTTTTTTCTTTTTTTTTGCAATTACAATGGTTTATTATTGAATATTAAACCGAAAGTTCGATCGAAATCCACTTACAAAATTCGATTTCTTCAGTAGAAATGGTCAGTGGAAATTTAGCTGCCATTGCTTTCCACTGGAAGAACGCTCAATTTTTTATGACTCCGGCATTGTGCTACACGCCATATCTTAATCATTACGTCTTCGTACATAAATTTTGTGCTACATTTATTTCCGGTTTTAAAGATCAACCAACCCTTTTTTCTAAACCAATTTTATACCGTCCGCAATCTTTATTTTTGTGTTGCTATATACCTCTTGCTTCGTTGTTCCGTTCAGCCGGAGCCAACGGTCATGTTTCAATTTACCCTCAGGCCATAGCGTCCGCAATACCGGTAACCGCTCACGACTTGGACTAGATTCCCTTCACGGAACGAAGGTCGTACGGAGTGTTCACGTTTTCAACGGCAGATGGGCGGATTGAAACTGTATGGTAAGGTCTATCTGCTCTCCGGTTGAGGTGTAAACCTCTCGGACTGAAGGGGAAAAACGCACGGTCATTGGAGAGGGGAACTCGACTTCGCGGAAGCTACGTTATCCGGGACGCGGCACACTTGAGAGGTCTGAGGTGAACTCGGCTAGCTACAAGAAGCACTTCATTCTCTTTACGAGAGATCCTCCTCCGCTTTAATCTACTTATGATGGGTGGCTATCCCGTTCCCGTCTCGTAATCAATTCATAAACATCTCATTAATGACAACCCGGGACACTTGATGCGATTTTAATTGATTATACCGTGGCTATATAAAGAAATCGCCTGATGAGAAGCCTAAAAGCCTTTGGTGCCTCTAATGTTTATATTGCAATATCATGTTTATTTAAAAGTTACCCGTACAATTAAAAGGAAAAATTTTATCGTTATTTTCCTGGGTTTAATGGCATTTACTTCCCGATTTCTATCCACCCTACATTATTCCGAAGTTTCCAGAACCCCCTCCAACCATTGTTATTTTATTCGTTCTCGTTTTATTGTTGTTTTCTCTAGTTTTCCGTAGGTATTTCCTATTATGATTCTTCCAGGTTAGATGTTAGTGCCAATGTCTTCCTATTCTTTATTTCCACTTTCATTTCGCCATTTCCCAGTGTTTCATGATTATGAAAGTCTTCAATTTTCAACAGTCCATAAATTTATGTATTTATCAGTTTTTCATCTTCAGTTCCACATTTGAGTTATCCTCAACATCGGTTATTTACTCCTCAAGTAATAATAAGACAGCTGCAAATGATTCGACAATGGTTCATTATTTTCATTACTTTGTCTTCAATTTTTTTTTTTTTTTTTTTTTTTTTTTAATGAATTTGGAAGTTTTAAACTTATTCCGCGTCATATTTTTAATAGTATGGGCAACCTCTTTTTTTTCTCCAAATACTAATATAGTTTTAGTTAAATTGAGTTGTCTATACCTTGAGAGAATATTGAAGATAATTCCTAAGAATATAGAATTGTAGCTTCTCAAGTTTTACAAACGATGTGGCTTACGAGACCAAAGGTTATTTCCGCTGAAAATTTCGAACGCCGAGTTGTGATCTTTTCAGTGATATGAGTTTCTTGTGTGTGTAGTTTTCTCAGAAAAATGCTTACAGAACGATGTTTTTCTCGGTATCCGGATTATTTTTTTATACCTTGAAACGTAGCTCATCAACTTTTGAGAGTGTGTATTTGAAGGTTTGTTTTTGAAGGATTTTCGTCGTTTGCAATTGAATCATAGATTACAAGAAGAAAATTAATACCACGCTATACTTAGCACACGGCAACTTAGGATCAGGAATTTATGGAAGCTACAATAGGCGATCTGACTACATCGGTCTTCGGGTAAGCAATGATTTCATAGTTTCACAGCTATAGCATCATTTGCGTCTCTCGAGCTAACGAGGCTATCGGAAAATTCTTGAAAAACTAGGAACTCTCGATGATTTGCGACTCAGGAGACGAACTGTAGCTTGAGGTCGTATTCTGAAGGGACTGTCGAGCAACGAAGCTACCGATCGTTAGCTGCGAAAAACGGACGCACTCTTTATCCAACAGCTTTTACTGCTGAAATTATTTTCTATAAGTTACTTGCTAATCAGTCAGTTACGACCAAGTTCACTTTCAGAAGAGAGCCAATTTCGAGATGATTGGTACCGGGAATCACTTTCGGTCTCGAGTGATTGCAACGAAGAGAAAACCGAGTGACCGAGCTCCCTAACAACGAAACGCGGAGTCGTAATTATGGCCGGCCAGACGAAAAATTACGTTCCATTATATTATGGAAAAAAAACTATAGTTGTGGTGACGGGGAAATAACCATGTTGTCAGTTTCTCAGTTTTTATTTTTTATTTCCCATGATCTTTCGCCCGTACGCCCTAGGTGGTCGTAGATACCTGTTGAACTTACGTACCTCTGAAGATGCCTGAATGTGCGAAAGATCTTGGCAAATGAAAGAAAAAACGCTGCAAATGATTGTACTCGAAAATCAATAGAGCTATCGGCCGTGAGATGGTCTCATTCAATTCAGCGTCCAAAAATCTATAGAAATTGATACCAAAAAAATACACCTGTTTCTGAAAAACGTTGGAAAATACGAATTTTCAACGCCTCAGAACCCTCCATAAACATCCTTGAAATAGAGGTAGTGATTTGGGGAAAGAAGTGAGCCGTTGTGAGGCCAAGTTTGATTTTTGGTGAACATTTCAAAAATTTAGCTTTTATACTTTTGTCGGGAGTGTTGACGGTGGACGGACAGAATTCTTTTATTGGATAATCGGATTCTACATGCCTTGAAACGAGAAACATCAAAATTTGAGGGGCGGTTAGAATTTTTTTTTTTTTTTTTTTTTTTTGGTGATTACAGTGGTTTATTATTGAATAATAAACCAAATGAAGAAAGAATCGCCATGTTTCCCCCTCACCTGAACAATTAAATTGAAAATGCATCAAACAGGAGAAGACGATAAGTTCTGTAAAATGATGTTGTATATTTTTGCTGGTCGTACTAATAACGTTTCTATGAGCCAAGGAATGTTCACCGGTTTTGTAACCTGTCTTATCTTTTTCGAAAATCACACGGCTATTAGTTCATAATAGAGAACACTATTGGTAGTTCAGTAGTCCTCAGACTACACCGCAGATGGAACCTTGTTAAACGGTTGACTCGTCATACAGTTCATTTACGTTGAAATATTTCATTTCATTCGCACAATAATATTGTTTCTTATCAACCTCTTAGATTTGGCTAGAATAATACCGAAGTTGGGTTCGCCCTTCGGATTCATAAATACGCGTTATTATTTGCATGCCAAAATTATTCTATGCACTGTTGAATACGAAAACGATCCGAATACAGAGAGAAAGCAACTTGGGGCACCGTCAGTTTTCCACCTTAATTAAAGTTGCCTAATTGAACACCCGAATCGTCCTCGGCAAATTCAGTTTGATTCGCTCTCAAATTAATTGAATATCATTCTTTCGATGTTTAGCTAACCTCTGCAATTTTTCCTGGTAGTTTTCCTGGCACATTAGTCCGATGATATTTTCCAGCGAATGAACCCTACTACGACTGAAAAAGTTAATAATGAACGCGTCGGTAATGAATGACTAACATTTTAATAAACGTAATAATGCCATTATTCGTTATTCGCCCCAACCATTTTTTTCAGTATCTTGAAAAATCCAAGAAAGATATTGTGGAAAATGAACTACGTACGATTCCAAACACATCGTACGTAGTAAATGGAAGTATTCTGTTCGTCTCAAAAGTCGAATATGGAACCGAGGTCCTGTTGGAAAATTTTTTCTCAGTGCCCTTAAACACTTTTTGAACAAGTGTATGTGTGTCAAAAATGGATGGAACTCGATGAAATTTTCTGGAAATTTTGTCCCAGCGAATGAGCAAAATGAGCTTTTATTGAATTTTGGATAACACACTGTGCATTCGGTCAAAGTATTTTTCGGTTTCGATTATTACAGGCTATAAGAGTCAATATTTTTGTACGTTTGAGTTCTTCAAATAATGTTTATGACTACGGAACATAAACGAATTGCTGAGAACGAAGGTGGATTTATTTTCAACTCCTCCACCTTTCACAGAACATCAGAAATTACTTAGTCTGTTGGATATAGTTCTCTTAATTCAACAACGTTTACAATGCAGAACAAAAGTTTCTAGATCCGCAACGTATCGTTAAATATGAGGAAACTGCCTGAGTAAAAATTATATTTGAATGAAACCCTCTGCTTTATTTAACGGTTCGCCCGCCTGCCCATAGAGCGCTCTGCTCACTTTCTGAACAAGTATCTGTGCGTCAGTTGTTTTCCTATGTGTCCTTCTGTCCTTGCGTCCGTTTGTCCATCTCTATGTTCTCGGTCAAAAGGTTACAATTAACGTCATATCTTCCTGAAAAATCGTTCATATTCAATTCAAGGTTTTCGGAAATTGCACCCCTGCAGTTAGGACGACGAGATTGAATTTTGCAGCATTTCCATTGTGTAAAATATTCTTACGTGTTGTTGAATGTTTTTTACAAGCTATAAGAGCCAATATTTTCAATAGATGAGCTTCATAATGTACTTTATGACAAGCAGATCACGTATAATTTTTATTTTTGGCTCACACATCTTATAATGCTTTTTCTTGGGTATCTTCAAAAGGCTGAAAAATCAATGAGTGAGTGATTGGCTTTTTTGAATGTATGTAGCGGTGAATGAATGATGCTTGATTCCCCCTTCAATACTGGTTATACATTTTTTGTTTCCTTGCTATAAAATAACAAACTTTCCTCGAATCTTTAAGCTCACATACTGCTCTTCCGCATCATTTACCTAATTCATGCGTTTTTCTATGGGTTTTCCTTGCTAGTTTTCCAATAACAGTTTAAGAGTAATAACGTTGCGGTCTTGGTATGAGCTTTTTCGATTTTATTATTGTTTTTACCTGTTACCGACTCAAACATGGAAGTACTGTGTGATCTATGCACACCGCATGTTTTTATATCGTTCCGAGAACGAGAGTTGTGTAGTTTTTGTTTGAATCTATCGTCTTTGGACAAACTGAACGGGAGTCGAATAACATTGTCATGAAATATAGAGCCAACTTTTTTCTCTCTACACGCTGAAAAATGAAGCTCACGTGCATTACATTTTGTATCTCTGACGCTCCTCCCTGCGATATACTCACAACTATGTTTTACCAAACGTCAGAAACAATTTATTCACCGACACGCTATGCCGCTAACTCCGGATGCGACTATTTTCGGATGTCGTCTATCGCTTTTAACCGGCTTTGCCCACCTGTTTGTCGCCTCCGATGTTTCGTTTCTGTCAAAGATGGTCAGATAGTGTTTGATACGCCGGATTTCCAAAAACTTTCACATCTCTGATGCACGAGACGGACCTCAGATCCTGACATTTTTTGTTATCCTGAGACAAGTAATTTTTATTGGCTGTTGGGGAATTCTAGCCTCACAAAATGACATTTCTTCCGTTTACTACGTAAAGATCCTCTTGTCAATTGAAAATGGTGGAATAATAAACCAAAACAAAAAACATAAGTATTGTTGTCTGGGGGTTGTGAGGTGGAGAGAAACCAGGCGACTGATTCTCCAATTCTTTATTAGCTGGCCGAGCACTTTCGTCCATTCGGGCATCCTCAGGGCGACGTGGAGCCCCCCAGACATCAAGAAATGCGACGAGAAGGAAAAGAAAGAGTATTGTTCGTTAGACTAATGAAACACACGTGTAGTCAGTTTACTATTTTGATTTCAAAAGAAGAACCCGCAGGTACTCCCTTGGGGAAAAATTCGATGGTTTCTCAAGTTCCTGTATCATTTTCTTAGGTTCTTTCCGACCGGTCACATGCATCCCATCTTTGGTGCTGGTTGCAAGATAGTGCTGTTGTTGGAAATCATTATCCCGTGCTGAAATCGATCAAACGATGGGAGTTTGCGTTGTTTGATGGGTGTATACCTAATCGATTACGAGTTTTTAAGCGCTTTCCTTCGCCGACCTCAGCAAAACGTCTAGCTCACGCCGACAACTACGCATTAGAAAGTGTATCCTGGTTTCGCTACCATTTTTTCTTTCTCCACCGTTCTAATCTTGATTAACAAGGAGAGTTGGACGTGAAAAAAACACGTGGCCTGTACTTAGTACCTCAACCGTCTTCCTAGTTATTAGCATCGAGATCGTTCCTCTTAATACATTTCACAGTTGGCCGTCTAAAGGCGAGTGAGCGTAAAACGCTAATAGGAATCAGAAGATGAGACCTCTTAACGAGAAGAGCGCTCTCGTTTGTCAGAAATGATCGAGAAAGTGAGCCCAGTTTCCTTTCCCCGTGAAGTTCAATAAGTTTATTGACACAGAAGCTTTTTGACCAACCACTTGACCTTTCAACTTAGGAAAAAAAATTCTATTCCCACTAACTCGCCAGCCTTGTCATTTTACTTCAAAATCAAAACCACACCCTTATTCGTCTCCCTTATTTGTGGCGGATTAGTAATCCAACGGGCAATAGGATTAGTAATCATTAGTTGATAATTTGAGTAAATACGCTTCACGCAGGTTTATTACTTCTGGAAGCCTCTTCGGTGATAATATCCCAGAGGCGGGGGCTTCTTACTACCTAATATGAACTTCCTTCCTTGTTTGTGACGAATATTAGCCAAATAATCATTTCTCCATTAGATTCAGTGAGTGGAGAATTATCTAATCAACACGTTCTTCGTATGGGGAAACACTTGGGATGTGGGAAATCCTCAACGCATCTTGGAGGTCTGCCACACCAACATCCTTCAACAACCAAAAAATCAATGGATGCGAATTAATAGAAAATTGCGCTACTGTTTGTAAATCCATTATCGAAATTCGATTCGAATCGCCTTCCAGTACGCAGACAAGTAAGAAAGGCCGGATTTTTGTTTGTTTTATATATTTTATTTGGGTACTAACATCATGGACTTGGAGAGTCCAGAATTTTTTTCCTGGCACGACTTGGGCGCAAAAAAAAACCTAGGAATTTTCTGACTTTTTTCACTTTTTTTTTTAGTGAAAACAGATGTATTTTGAGAAACATTACCTATATTAGTACTTCTTTTCCTTCTCGTCGCATTTCTTGATGTCCGGGGGTTGTGAGAGTCCGGGGGATTATATTAGTAAGTTAAAGTGGGCAGAGTTCTGCGTCGATAAGAAATCTAAAATATGTTTATTCGTCCAATTTCAATGGGCTTTTCTTATTTATCAACTTCTTCCAAACTTATCGACTTCTCAATTTTTCCAACAAGAAAAAATCGTCGTTTCCTCTTATGGAACTCCCGACCCCTTTTCCTGAAAATTGTAGGGTATCAATTGGAGAGTTGGAAAAGTACCCAAAGTTCGAAAATGGGCCAATGTTTGAAGATTTAGCTGCTCTTTTCCAAAATTGGCTAACCTTGGTTTTTTCCACTTTTTCGATTCCAAGAAGAAGATATTCTTATGAACTCAACGATGGTAAGGCTATTCAAGGAAGTTTCAAGGTCTTCATTGGGATTATGAGCGATCGTTCTGATGCTAGCGGGAAAGAAAGGTTGTAATCACCAACCAACCAGGTTTCACCTTCGATTGGTAAGGCTGCACGTATCCGGTGTAATCGCATGATGGAGCGCTATTTTATGAGGTATCTTGATAGGTTGTAACTTGTAACAGCGTTCACAATTATTGTACCTCGAACATTCCGCAGCCCTTTACTATTTTGATCGCAGTAACTATGAAAATGAATTTGAGAAATTATTGTACGACATCTAGTCTTTTTTATGCTATTCGCTTAGGTTTTCACTGGAAACATGTCGAAACATGGGACATTTGAGCAGCTGAATCCACGGGGTCGCGTTGGCCGACCTTGACACCCGTACAGCGAGTGAGTGGCCGGGCAGTTGGCTTCGGTTGTTGAAGTAGAACCGGTCCGGTCGGGTGGAGCAGATGAGAGAGATGGAGTCGGTTTGTTCGGTTACTCGCCTGGATGGGAGAACCTGGCGCTTTACTTTGGGATATCGACACTAGTCATAAGCGGCCAAAAGAGCTTTTAAAGGTAAAAGAAAGTGGAAAATCAGGTTCGTTTCCAGCAGCTTAACTGGCTAGGGATTTTTTTTTACTATTCCCTGAACCGTTTTTTCGTTGAGGTTTTGACGTAATTACGTTCACTGCCAAACATAACCTGACCTATATTGACAATTTTTTGCATCACATTTGCTCCTATTGTTTCCGTACTCTGCCACTAGGACATTTTTTGCGGATTATCAAAAAACGTAGTTAATCGAGTTACCATCTTCTTGCTCCTAAATTTCTTTGTTATGCTCTTTGCTCTTAAGAACCACCTTGCTATCATATTGATTGAAGTGACGTGATCGTAGTGTGGTTTTAAGAGCACAACGTTGACTTTGGGAGTAGCTGAAATTCTCCACTCTTCACATTCTCGCAGTTAGCTACTGTGTACGTAATTCAAGCATAAGATGTTCTTTCCATGGGAACCCAAAAGGCTGAATTGTCTGGGAAGCTTTTTCACCTCTGCAGTAGCACTGCTGTGGGAAAGGTTGCGTGTTACATGTGGCGGTAAAGAGAAATCTCATTCGGATCCACAAGCAGCACAACGAAACAATTTCTGCGGCCTTCGCATCATCTCGCACTCGAACAAAAAACAACAATGATTTCCGGGCGGCTAGCTGCCCGTTACGTGGCAACAGTCTTCCTGCCCCATTTGAGCCCTCAAGAGGCCATTCCTCATGTTTACCATGTTCCATGTCGGACGCATCAGCTAAATAACAATTGCGACCCCAAAATACTCTTCAGAGTTTCATTTTTTCCTTCACTGCCCGGTTTTTCTTCGCGTCTAATAAATTGTCAGCTTGGTCATGAACAGTTCCTTCTTTCGAGGATGTCGATTGATTTCAGGAAAAAGTGTACCAATGTTGTACCCATCGATCAAAATAATCAAGCTATTATATTCAGGTGTTATTTTTTCCTTTTCATTTTTTAGGTTTTACGTTCATTATTTTTGCAGGATTTCCAACTATCATAGCTCTTGTGCAATTTTTCGGTGTAAAATATGACATGTAATTGTAATACATCAATAGATCACGCTATCTTCTATACCCGTTGACTGACTCGTCAAACTCACTCATTGATTTTATTGCTGAGTGATAAATTGGAGCAAATTGCAAAACGGTTTACTTGATTAAATTATCGGATTTGCGCCTACTTAGTACATTTCCTGTTTCCAATATGCTGCCAATAATAACGGTATCCGATACGTATCTCGTTAACTACGAGATCTACTACTACTCCATTTACGTCTACATCTACTTCCCCCGTTTTGCCAATGCGATGTTTTCGGATAGTCTAAAATATTAGTTTTCTTGGATTTCCAGTTTTCGAATGCAATCTTAGGAGAATCGGCTGATAAATTCGATCTGAGATTCGCACTGCCCTCCCATTCGAGTCAAACGATTTTATATAGTCACGAGGAGTTCTCCTCGTCTCAGCATATTCTTGTTTTACGGTTGCATTTCAGTTTACTATCCTTGGATCTCCGCCAATGACCCTATGAGACGAGCTGTTTGTCAGCCAATCTAGGCCGAAAAAATATTTACCAATCCCTCTCGTCCTGTCCGGCTAGCTGGTCGTCTATTCGACGATTCACATCGGATAGAGGTCACTACTTCCCTGTTCCGTCTTTCTTTGCTATTTTTCCTTTTTTTTTCTAGATGGCCATTTGTGATTGCCTGCAGTGATTGCCGATGGTTTAGGTACAAAAAAACCCCTAAACACCCGTGGATTGGGATGGGTGGATTTTGGGCAGTTGCCAGACATGCCGTTTTTATCAGATTCTCGCATCGCTGTCCGATTTAATGCAGCGAGATTGTCCACCAGGAAACACAAGTTTTTAACCCGAGCGTGGCAGTGTTAGGAAGTGGGCTAACTTACTTATAAGCTTACTTTCACCTCGACCAATCAATTTTCATCATGCTAGATTCAGACTTTTTGAATTCGTCCGAACGTGCAGTTCATTTAATGAACTAAAGCCTTAGCTAGAACTTCAAGTATCTCTGTTTTCTCTTTCTCTTTCCGAAGTGCTTCGTAAGTCAAGTCAGCCGGGTGAAAGTCTTTCACGAAGCCGACCTACAAGCCCAGTTGTAGTCTCCGCTACGCCCACCCGGAGCAATCGACAGGTCAGGCTTGATCTGTGCCTTGATGTGACAACAAATGGAGAGAAATCCTTTCTTCAACACTCTCTTGGTTGGTCAAATCTATGCTTTATCCGTTCGAATCTTCCCTTGGATGGGTGAAATGTGAAATGGCTATTTCGATGTGATGATTAACCAGTCGATCACTCGATGAATTTAGCTTATCATTAGGACAAAGACCTTTCCGAGCCAGTCATGTTCCGTGGAGGTAATTGTGTGTGAGGAGTGGCGCTGGATAATTGTTTGTATCGCTTTCACTTCTTACGCCTGTTCAGAACAAATCGTCTAGATTTCATGTTATTCCACATCAATTGTGGCTTACCATCGCCTGGAAAGTTTAAATCTGCTTAAGCAGGGTTAAAAGGTATCCTTCAAATGCGTTTGCGTTGCTGCCTTCTGCTTTTTAATAGTCAAAAACGTATGGAATGTGGCGAATTATTGGAATTATAATTTTAGTTATGGAATGGATTTTTGGAATTATTGAGATGTGGAATTAGAAAATGTTTTCCGTTGACGAAAGAGCTAGAAATACAATAATATTACCTGAGAGAGCATCGAGTCAAAAAGAGCTAGTGCTTGACCTCTTATTCCTAAATTCTGAACACTAGCGCTTGTAAGCACTGTTGGAGAACTTCTATAGTCACTGATTAAAACACTACAAGATTAGATATTCAGTTTCTGGCCTTCAATACGAGTGAGTGGTTTGCTGTTTTTATTCGGTACCCTATTCGAGCAATAATTGTTTTTATTTCTCTTTTGTTAGTCTTATTTTGTTGTTATTTTCTTTTAATATAAGTGAGTTATAGTATGAATCGTTTGAATTATGATTTTCAAGTCGGATCGGACTGGTACTTGAGATTTTTTTCTGAAAAGCGAGCATCTATTTTCTAGTATTTCTTGGAAGGATCAAGTCCATTATTTATTACTTCTTAATTTATTCAGTTCAGTCATATGGAATCCAACGTCCCATAACATTTTGTAAATAATAAAAATGTCATTCTCTCACGGTTCAACTCTGCGTATTGTGAACAAAAATCAATTATCATTTCAACATTTCCAACGATAGTTGAAAGTCTTAGCCGCGATGATTTCTACAAGGACAATAGCACATATCAACATAGAAAATCGACCAGCTCGGGGGATTTGAAAAAAGGGGGAATCAATATTTTGAGAGTGGAGAGTTCCTTAGAGCGCCTGTTAAGTGCTCGAGCCCTAGGAGTTCGAGTTCAGGCCCTTGCTTTTCCTTTCGTGTCATTCCTCTCTGCCTCACGCCGATAATTTTCGTGCCCACACTTTGAAGAAACGTGGCGATGACTATCAAC
Source organism: Tupiocoris notatus (assembly GCA_037159825.1). Lineage (NCBI taxonomy): Eukaryota > Metazoa > Arthropoda > Insecta > Hemiptera > Miridae > Tupiocoris > Tupiocoris notatus. The sequence goes on along the minus strand of JASJUZ010000752.1, from coordinate 158,002 downwards.
ATTTTCTGATTTTACAGTTTCATCGACCAGTACCCGAAGTTGGTCAATGTGGGAATAGAATCGTCGGCTTGATTGATTAGATACCGTCTGTTTCAAGTACAGGACTGGACACTCCTCCAGGTGACCTATTACAAAATTCTAAGGCGAAATCTCGGACTCTTCATCAACTACCTTCCTACCTAACTACCATTTACCCCTCGCATCTCATCCCAATCGATTGCCTTTCACGTGCGATGAATATAACATGAGTGCCACACGGTAACTGCCTGGGCGTCGAGAGCGAGTTCTTTGTATCCGTCCAATTGCAAGCTTCGTTTCGCCTACTTCCTTCTCTCGAGTGAAGATTTTCGTTTTTTCTGCTTCTAAACTTCAATTCGTAAATCCATTTCAGATTTTCAAAACAATGCCTTGTTGAAAAGCTCGATTACTGTCAACTTAGACGCAGAAAAATACTTTTCATGGATTTATCAACCCCGCGTCTACTTAGCATTGGATTCGCGTATTATTGACGGTATACTTTATTCGTATAATTGTTCAGGTTATTATACAGGGTCAGTAGCAAATCAAGGGCGAAATGGTGATATCACCGAATTCATTTTCTGTATTTTGAAAAAGACGCAATGGTCCGAAGTCGGTTCGTCTTGGTGCAATAAGATTCTGGTTATCAGTGAGTAATAACCATCAACCTTGCTTAGTATTTGTCCGCCTGTTGAAGACAACAGGGTTTTTTCCTTGATTTTAGTAGAATCGGCTAGTTGTTGCGACCAGGTCAATTTCATTGACAATAGACAATCCTTTAGTCTTTTTTAGAAAAAACCAAGCTCGCAAAGCGATTTGCAGATACTGACAGTACATACAGTTGGAAACACCAAATTCCAATGGAGGTATTTGGCCAAGCCTGGAGAAGATTCAAATTCGTGAGTAAGGGACAATGAATGCGTTGTCAATCGTCTGCTCCGTTATGAATAAATGACAACATACTGTAATCTACAACGTTTCCGCTGGAAACTATGTGCCCTCACAGATGCTAGCAAAAACTCTCTACTGATAATGTTCCGTTTCAGTGAGTTTCAATGCCATGTGATAGACGGAGAACAAACGATTCATTTCCAGAGCGATGAGCGTGCAATACGTGTGGATAATTAATGCTCACAATTGCAACATGTTATGAGGGAACAACATCTGTACACAACTGGTTCATCGATGCTACAATACATCAATGTCGATGTTGATTCCGTTGGATCTACGAAGTGATAACCATCCGCTGAAAATAAATAAGTTGATTGAAAAAAAAGAAAAATAAGTTGATTGAAAAAAAAGAAAAAAAAACAGATTAAAACCGAACGAAAATACCAATTGGCTAACAATCACGGACTCAGAATACTACTATATCACTAAGCTAGAGTTAGATACGGAAATTCTGAATACTGAAACTGCAGATTTGTGTTACCCGACCCAAAAACGTAATATTTACCATGGTAACTGCGGTTTCTTTTATTTCAAGGTATTTAGTAGGAGAGAAGTAAGAATTGGGCTTGTTACCTCGGTTTTTGCGTTCCATCGACGGAACATCATTTTGATAGCGAGCTAGAGCCCCGTAAAAAAATAGAGCAGTGAGAAGTGTAATGAACGAATAGAAAGGCGCGTATTTGCAGTTGCAGTTATAGAAATGAGATTGAGTATTGCGAAGGAAATGAGTGCTAAATCTCGTTTTTATTTTTATTTATTTATTTTTTGTCAGGAAATAGTGAGGTTTAGCGCATTTCGTGTTTTTTTTAACACTTGAATGTAGGAGTTTTGGTCACTGTATAATCATGTGTCATTGATGGTCACGACAATTGGCCAACCACTTGGCGGTAATAAGAAACGTATGATTCAACAAAGTAACCACAACTCCCACGTTTAAGTTTTCAAAAAACACGAAATTCACAATAACTCTCGAATACCTTATTTTATTTGTGAAATAAATAAACACAAAAAAATATCACTGTTCAAATTGAATGCGAGAAGCGGGATACTTTTCATTGGGAAAATTTGGTCAATATTGTAGATTCTCATCACATAGTATAAATTACAATGAGAAGTGGGGTGGCTGATATAAGTAATAACAAATAATCCAATTGTGTACATCCGTGTCCAGTTGTAACCTAGAGACGAACCAAATCGTTGGTTACCGAGTAACCTTTGTGATGTGTCAAGCAAGTTAGCCATTTTATCATGTTTCCGTTTCGAACAATCTATTTTAATTGCAATATTCACAATTAGCGCGAGGGAAACGCTGTCGTTTTAGCCTATTTGTTTTTGAGTTAATTACTAATTAATTATGATACTGTGCAGTTATGTTACCGGAGGGCAAATTTATTTAATAGTACGTGATAGAAAGAAGGTGCGAAAACGGAAAATGTGCGCGCAAGATGCAAATCTGAAGGTTGGCGATTCAAGCCGGTCGGCTAATAACTTTCACTGATCGCAGCAATTCACCCAGGTGAGGAGCAGACGCAAGCTGAAAGTGTGTCGCCAAGCGGGCGGCTTTCGAATCGGCATTATATTATCTGCTCTGTATTCTCCGACCGAATCTCCTGTTCCGTTCACTTCCCAATATTCTAAAATGCTATACGTCGTCATAAATAGAAAAGAATAGCGTTTGTTCGATCGAACGACAATATCTTTACAAAAGATGCGTCAGTCGGCAGAAATGGATCGGTGACCGAAAAAAATAAGCAACGTCAAACTCGAATATTTTTCTACTCCTTTTTGAAAGGCTCTCGTATGCTAGGATGAAAGTTGACTATCGATTTATTGAAAATGAGTTTCCAGTTATTCTTGGTGTTTGTTGTTTTGTATTGATGCAAGAATGAATTATGTCAACTAATATTAATTCGAAGTTCAGATCAAAAGCTGGGTTTCCGAAAACTTCTCATGATTTTGCCTCCACTCTACGGAAATCATCCGAATTACTATTGAGAAATTGTGTGAGGAGAAGTACGATTTCGTCTCAAAAGAGCACAAGCTAAAATTCCGGCTGGCCGAATCTTATTCGGCGATTGTTAACGTTATGTATCAATATCCACTACAGATTATCAAAAAATGACCGTTCTACATTTCGTCCCTTCTATGAAGATATCCGAATGAGCGAAAAAGCTAGGCAATTAACAGGAACAATGGAGAAAGAGTCGCCAAGTTTGTCTTCCCCTCACCACAACAATTACGTTGTAGTGTTTACATTCATGGCATGAGTGATCTCGGATGGTAAAACACGTAATCCGAACTAACTCGTCACAGCTGGAAATATTCAACATCCCGTGTGTACGCCCTAGTTGAATTGCACTGACGTTCACGTATTGACTTGGACTCCTCGTGTTGACACTGCAGATATCAGGTTCGCGAATGTAAACCACACGAGGTCGATTTAAAATCGCACTCGTGTAACTATCTTTCGCCATAGATCGGCACTCCAAGAACAATGAACTCTCCACTGGCCATCGAATATGACAGCTGAATTTTCTTGACCAAAACCCTCTCACTTTTCATTGCCAAATAAGAAATTGCCACTTTCTTTCAATTATTTTCCGTGAATCGATCTTTGACGTTCGAATGCTCAGTATAAAAATTTATCTCTGGAGAAACAACTTCGTACAGCGTTTTTTGATTGTAGTATATATCCTGTGCTACAAAGAGAAGATGCAGTCATTTTTAGTCGCATCTCCTTTGTTCTCTATCCTGCAAAGTGGCAACTTTGGAATTTTTCAGACCCGCCTAATTTCGTGTCTGCTACTATAGTATTATTGATTTGACTAATTATTATCACTTGTTTACATACAAGAAATGTTGAACGCTCTCATACAATTTCTAATAGGAAATACCGGAGGTTTTATACGTTTCTGACGAAAAAGAAGTACGAAAGGCGTTCAAGAAGCGTTTGAAGTTGTTGACTTTGTCAAATACCCCCTCGTGGTATTCCCCTCGTGGTTCTCAGCGACAGTCTCAGACAAGAAGCAGCGGTCCAGAACCACGAGAAAAGTGCAATTCATCGGGAAAATCTTTTCTCCGAGTTCCGTGCGGGAACCGTTCCTATTGTACAACGACTGTCGTTTCCACGCGAATTCTCATCCTGTTGGGATGAAGCCGAGCGGGTGACTCGGCGTTTTATGGTCGAAACTCGATTTCCCAAGGTGAGATATTACCATAGTTTTTCCCACAGAATGTTAAACGTTCAAAAAGAACGGGCAACTCTTTCTCGTTGTAGTGTTTTATAGAAATTATCGAATGAGAGCTATCAACCAGTTACTTTTCTCTTAACTTTTCCGCAGCGACAGCTTTCTCGACGATACATTTCAATAATAATTTTTCTAAGAGATCTGACTATCCTATCGAGAGCTTCTTGCTCTTCTCCTTGCTCCTTCGGGCATCATCTGGACTTGGTAAAACCTTTGGTACCTACGGCCGCTCGGTTTTTGTCATTTTTGGCTAAGCGCAAGCTCTGTAAAAAATGTTAGTGAAACAAAATCTTAAAACTAAAAACGCAGTTTCCCAATGATTTCTGATTACGACGGAGCCTTATTTCTCAAAAAGCTCCAATAAGAAGCTATAGACCTCATTAGCGCCTGAAAAACAATAGGGACTGATATTAAACACACTTCTGTTTCAAAAATATTGGAAAATATCAGTTGTCACTCCTTTAAGCCCCTGGAAATACTTGAGATTGAGGTAGCGATCGAACTGAAGAAATGAAACGTAAGTAAGTCAAAGAATGATTTTTTTTGAGCATCAAATTTTGGAAAGGATTACCATTTTTACTTCCATGTTTACGTAGTAAATGGAAGTATTGAGATCGTCTGAAAAGTCGAATTTGGAACCGAGGTCCTGTTGTTTCTTGGGCTATTACACTGGTTTATTATTGAAAATGGACCATTGTCGGTGTTGTGCTTTGATCATGATACATCACATCATACAAAAACCAGTAGTGTGCATTGATCACACATTAGTTCCATGTTGAGTCGGTAACAGGTGTAACCAATTATAAAATCAAGAAACTCTACGATAGCCGCAACGTTAGTGCTCTACAACTGTTATTGAAAAACTAGCTAGGAGAACCCAAAAATAGAAGAAAAAACGCACGAATTAGGTTAATAATTGCGGAAAAGCAGTATGTGAGCCTAACGATTCACGTCAAGTTTTGTTAAATGGGATCATTTTTATAGCAAGGACTCCCAAAAATGTATAACCAGCTCTGAAGGGGGAATTAAACGTCATCCACTCACCGCTATAAACGTTTAAAAACATCAAGCATTCAAATATATTGATCTTGCTGCCATTTGAAGATACCCAAGAAAAAGCTCAGAACTTGGTCGTATGGTGTGTGAGCCAAAAATAAAAATAAATGTCATCTACTTGCCATAAAGAACATTTCAAGACTTACCTATCGAAAATATTGGCTTTTAAGGCTTGTAAAACGTAGAAACACGGAAGAAATCTATTCTTCGGAAGCACTGCAAAATTTAATCACGTCGTCTTAACTCGAAGAAAAGTGTCACTGAGACTTCATTGAACTGCTGGATCTGCTAACGGTTTGGCTCCTCATACCTAAATATTTGCTTTTGTTATCGATTTAAAAAAAAATAAGCTGACTTTAAAAATACTTCGATAATTGACACTGACACGGGAGGACAATCAATGTCCTAACTTTGCAGAAACTCCATACATCCCATAACTCATTTTCACGACTCCCTAACGAGTGTTTCGCTGCTTTTATGCGCAGTTTTCCTTCTGATACTGATGATAAATGTTGTTTCCGACCTCATGTTGTTACGGTGAATTTCTTATCCATGAAAAGCGATGATATCTCACGTGTTAGCCTTATGCAGCTTCCTAACGACATTTTGAAGACTGACTTTTAATCGCTTTAAGAGTCGCCATTATAAACGCTACTTTCATCAACAATACTAGATGCGAACCTAATTCGGTAAATCTATATTCTGAAACTCTCTTTCTGAAGAGTCAAGCTTTCGCCAATTGCAAACCTTTCGTTAATATTGTTTGATAACTGTTCTGCGAACAGACATGTTAATTGTGCACATCAGTATTCGCAAAACAACATTAATTTTTTTTCACTTATCAATTGTATGCCACTTCTACTGTATAAGACTATCGGTTCTCCAAGCATAGATTATTTGTATTGGAGGGAAGAGTGTCGGTCCCTTTGAAAGTTCCCACTTTACCCATTTCGACTTCAGCTGAGATTAATCCTACTCGTAACTATGTACCCGTTTTGTGTGAACGGTTTCGGCCTCGTCGACCTCGGTTGAACGCGAGTCGATAAGATATACCTTTCCTGGACAAACGTGACGTCAGGGTGTTTAAATGGAAACTTCGTGACTGAACGAAGTTAATCTTCTTTTTTGGGAGGATCGGTGTTGAACCGCGTTTTTTGTTTTTTCCTTAGACCCTCGACGTAACCCTCTTGCAATAGTATTTTATTCGTCGTGAACGTCACATTATTATTGAGGTGCATTGGGATAAATTACAATACGATTTCCCCTCAAAAGTGCAGTTATTTTGGTGAGGGGAGATAAACTTGGTGACTCTTTCTCCATGGTTACGTTTATTCTCTTTTCTTTTTTTTTAATTTTTAAAATAGTACAAAAGTATTGTAGAAATTGATATAGTAGTCAGTTTACCTAATTTCAAAGGCGGTGGTCAATATTTATTTTCCGTTGTAGAAATGTTCGTATCCATTCGTGGAACGCAATTGAATCAGTTTTTGGTTCTCATGATAGAATTGCGATGGCTGTCGATTTTTATATGGTCTACTCCATTTTTAATAATCGCAGAAGAGTCGCTTTCCTTCCATTCGCATTGCAACGCTGCTTTTCTTTATTAATATGCGAATCGTCGATGAAGACGTATGAAACCCTGCCATTGTTAAACTGACCTAATTGTGTTACATTGAAAGCAGCAATCAAATTAATAATAAGAAACAAAACTACTGTTCTATAGGAATACAGTCGTTCGGCGTGCGAACCGAATCGAGTCGTTCAAGTCAATCGCTTTTCGCTGCTTACAGTTGTTGCCCCCAAAGAATTTTCAATCACCAGACACTCTTCCAATGACTGGTTTTCGTTCAGAAAAATGATCAACTTTTTAAACATTTTCGGTATTGAATTTCTAGTACTAGTACGGATGAGCAGTCAAGTGGTGTAAGGTTAGGCCTGACTGAAACTACTCGTACTTTTCCTCTTTGCTTTCATCCGTGACTGGTAGAGGGCCGTGAAGAAGATTTTGTGGCTGTGGTATTCCGTGCACAAAAAATGTCTGTAGCTGTTTTACACAAAAACAAACCCATCCGCTTCATTTTCTCTCGGCAAGCTGTTCATTTTTTGCCGTCGATTTTGTCGTTCATCAATATATGGTTGATTTCCTTTGGGATCGCTATGATGCTATTTTTCTGTTGTATGCATCATCTTGAAGTGTTTTTTTTTTTTTTTTTTTTTTTTTTTTTTTTTTTTTTTTTATTATTACCTTAAACATAAAAATTCGAAGTAAATGATGAGGAAACGTTCCTGACCATGCTTTCGACCTTCGTCCTTGCGGTTGCATCCTGACTAAACTTGAATCAGCTATTTGCGGCCTATTAGTGGTCGGCTAGAAATGTTTTTTGTTTTTGTTTTCGGGCCTTGTAAACCTATCAAAGTATAATATAAAAATGGAAATAATAATATGTACCATGTAAATTGCAACTGGTCCAATAGTAAATGGCTGATATTTTTAGTACTCAAATAAAGTATTATTATAAGACCAGTTGTTTTATTCGAGACTAATTGCCAGCCACCATACGTGCAACTGCCTCTGGCGACTTTTTATATTGAAATAAAATATTATGCTATGAAACCTGTTCGACGTTTTTGTAAAATTTTTCGTCGTTGTGGTAGCTATATAATGCTAAGGTACTACAACTATCAACTGTTCATAAAAATGGTAACAACTATGACCTGATCCGTAAATTCTTACTAGCAAACAAAGCCAATGAAAGCAATCAGTAAAGTGACTATACCACGTCAAATTTGTTCTAAAAAAAAATCTGTTTTGATTCGTTAGCTCTGTACAATTCCGTGAGTCGGGTTCCCGCCTGCGGATTGCGATTCCGTGCACGTTCTTGGTCCCATACGCCGGCGATTCCGTGAGAAAAGAACCCAGATGTGTATGGAAGCCCTAATTGGTTGAACATAGGAAGTTGTCTTTTGTAGGCGGTGAATTATAAACGTTCTAAAGGCGTCTTTTAGCCTTGCTATGGATTAAAGGTCATCCGTTTTGTTGTATTCAACACGTGGGGTCTCCATGTGAAATGTGTTGAAGTGAGTTTTAAGCTGCGATGATTTCCCATTCATATCAACAATGGCGATACGTTGAATATTTACTGAATAATTTGCTGAAGTATGAGCATGCTTATTATATCAATTTTTTAGGTGTTCTCTCGCTTTTTCGAATAGTTCCGAATTTCGAACGTTCGGCGTTGAACGCATACTATGAAAGCCTATCATCACCAAGATCTCTCCGTTCATTAGTTTAACTGCGTTTCCAAATTTGATCGTTGAACTTCGTTGGTGACGAGGGCCTTGAGACCCCCCGAAGCTTTTGCTAAAAGAGTACTTTTTTTCATTTTTCGATTATTTAGTGTCGTTCTTCTTCACTTGTTAACTTCTGGCGATTGCTACGGCTTGACGTTTATTGTAAAATTATTTTCATTCTTGTTACGCGTCCGAGTAAACGCCGCATACGATCGCCATGAGAGGTTTGTGGATGCGTCCTCCCTCTCGAGTCCCTGCACCTGGATTGCCGCCACATATCGACGGGGTATGGATGCGTGACGAGAATTCGGGATATGTCGCCTTCAGGTCACGTGCTATCGCTACCCGCAGGACTCAAACTACCGACCCTCATTCGTACCCTCTTCGTACTGGCACGTTCGCTGCGTACATAACTCGAACACCGGTGCCAATTTGAACGTACTATGCGATTAGTTATGTGGTCGATTCAGCAGAACGAATTGACGCGTTAACTTCTGTCGAATATTCCGCAAATTCTAATCTGCTTTTGGGAAATGAGGCCCGCTTAAGTTTTATTCGCGGTGTTTATTTACTTTATTGCATTTTTTTTGTGTTGAGTAGGAGGTTAATTAATTAGCTGCAGCCATAATTTATGTAGCCCATGTTCGCTACCTTGCGTGAAAATGATTCTACTTTTGACGAACGTGATTGAGTTCGGACATCAATAGCATCAACCAATAGTATCAATACTCAATTCTATGAGTCTGGATACTGTAGGCGTCCGCATAAGGTACGGACTTTTCAGACTTCGAGGACACATATTGAAATCTAACGGTAGGAAATGAGTGATCTCGGGACGGAATGGCAACCTGACTTGGCCAATAATGACGGTTCTCCGAAACCGCAAGTTCGTTTACATTTCTACGATTGTGAAGTAAGTACTACAGAAACGTGCAGCAAGCGCTTGCTACAGTATTGCATTGGATTTTTCAGTTTACCCCAAATGTTTCCTGGATTTGATTTAGTATTTTTATTTGTTCTTATATTCATACCGAAAATACTATTAAACGTGGCTTCGTATGCTAGAAATCTTCATTTATGCACACTGATCCCAATAACTGGACTCGAGTAATATTTTCATGGCGGGCAACGAAAAAGAGCGAACTTCAATTTATTTATTAAAATTGGAGCTGTGCGAAATTATGAAAAAATCGGCATCTTGGATTCGACAGTATTGTTTTTATTTTCCAATTATTTTGTATCCTCTCTGATTTAATGAATTAGTGCTATGGTAAGGAAGTCCTTTGGAATCAAAATTTTTTACGTTGAAAAAAGTTTATAATTTTTAGATTTATGGACCTCGAAAATTCTTTTGGAATCGTTAGAATCCAACTATTTAGTCAACTATTTGCATTTCTATTAGCATTCAATATTTTATAAATTTTCATCTTTTGCATAAAAACTACATAATTATGAACTGGTCAATACCTCGCCATAGTTTCCTGCATTGTGATATTCCGAGCTTCAACAACAAGCTTCTTCGTCAATGAATCTCATCTAGAATATAATTATGGCCGAGGACAGATAAAAGTGAATACTATCATGCTCTTTCATAAGAGAATAATGACCGTCAGAATTTCAAGGTCTGTACACCTCTGCGCCAATAATTGAGTAATAGCATTAGCAGCCGAATTACGTATATTTGTGTCCAGTCGTAAGGATAGAGCTAGAGGGTGAAGGATACAGGAGACATGCTGTGGGCGTGTGTTTATGGAATAGCGAGACTGATAATTGGCTGCGAACGAGAGGAAGCGTACGTTGCAAAACTGTCTGCCTTACAAGGTTTTTTCTTACGTTCTCGCAGTTCTTTCACCATTATTTATCTACCAGTTAATAAAGATAATATTACACTAATTCCAAACTACGTACAGCCTCTTCCGCTGAAAATGTTACTTCTCCGGAGCTGACGGTAGCCGATGTCATGATTGCTGCTAAGCTAACTCTCCTTGAGCCGGATACTTACCGAAACTTGTTTATCTGCTAACGAGAAATTAATTTTTTGGAGTTGCAATGAATAATATGACTAATTAGTTTCGACGTTAGAAAGATTTTTATTTTACTGAAAAGAACACAATTTGCTACAGCTGTTCAGTTTGGTTCGTATAAAGTGAGCAGTCCCAGCTTTAATTATTTAATTCCCAATGTACTCTTTTCATTTAAATTCAAATGCGCACCACTTTTGGAAGACCCTAATAAGTGGAACAATGGGAAATTATGGGAACAGTGACTGTTGTTTTGTAGTTGGATTTGTCTTGTAGTGAATGGGCTCCCTCCCGTTCCGACAAAATTTAAAGGTGTTTGCCCTTTAGTTGGGACAGCAGGGAGCCATTGTACTCCACAATGCTTACCTTGCAATCAACAGAAGTCTTTTTCGAGAAACCGATTGAATATAATATCGTGATTTTAGCTCTCGGATAGTCGTAGCTTTCAACGGTTCCGAGGATTTTAATAGAAATTTTGTTTTACCTTGAAATTTGAAAAAAAAAAACCATTGTACAATATGCCAGTACTACATGCCCAATCAATCAAAAGTGTGGAAGAATAATACCATGGATTGCAAGAGTGGTGATTTCCAAAGAACATTTCGGAACCTTGATGCTACTTTGAACGTTTTTACCTCGGACGTTCTGTGTGTTATCCAGAATTCAATAAAGCCTAATTTTTCAAATTTACCACGAGAACATTTTCTGAAAATTCTATTGAATTCAATTGGTTTTCAGAGAAATAAATATGACGACTTTTGTCGGGACATACACTTGCTCGGAAAGTGTTTCGGGCTATAGGAGAGGATTGTGAAAAGTTTCTCCAAAAATACACCTCTGTTCCGAATGGAACATGGAAGTAAAAAGAAGATGCGTATAATCATGGCGTGTTTCCCTTTATTCAAGACCTTAAGGACCCTTCTCTAACGGTTCTTTATGACCGCAGTTACTGATCGTAAACCAGATTACTGATCATAAACCTGATTATATGAGTACATGATATTATCGCTCTTAATTTCGCATTACTAGGTATTCGTAGTTGTTGGCTTAAGAGAAGACATCAATAAATATACATTTTTCTTCTCTTTGTCGTCGCATTTTTTGATGTGAAGGGGAGAAAAAACCAGGCGAATCATTCTCCGATTTTTATTGGCTGGCCGAGCACTTGTGCCCATTTCGATATCCTCAGGGCATCTTGGAGCCATAGCTCAGACCCTATGGATCCTCACTCTCCGAAGTAGAAATTGTTCATAATAATTTATTCGCTATTCCAACTCCATTTTTTTTTTTTTTTTTTTTTTTTTAAATTACCATTTAGAGATCTGTATTGTAGATATTGAACTACGAGTGCAACACACAGTGAGCACTTGTTCATTTATTCGTACTTTAACTGCTTCGATCACTGTCAGGTCCTTGTAGTACAGTAGGATAAGCCATGAATAGCTTGCGTACCTGTATTTTCCTAGAGAACGAGTCGCTGTGTAAATATGCCTCCTCTTTAACTATAACTAGCAAAATAATTATGAGAGATGTTATAATAGGTATGACTGTAGATCTGACCAACTTGCTGTCGCAGCTTGATACAGCTTCTATTCGGGAAACTGGAATCATAATATCTCGTAAGCTTGTTTTAGTGGTATTGATCACAGCAGTTTCGGCTATTACTCTAGTTTGAGAGGAAAGGATATACGCTAGAAATTTCAAGGCATCACTTCCACGCCTTTGAGTTTACGTACATATTGCCGTTGGCATCGTCAGCGGTGACTTTGGCCGTTCGGTTCCGTTCTATTGTTCTTCTGATCCAAAAACGTCCTTCGTCGGCTTTACGTCGGCGGAAGCTCGAACAATGTACCTATACGCTCCATATCCAAGGTGGCGGTTTCTGGGGTGGGCATCGACTCAATTAGTACATTATATCTGTTGCTCATTTACTGGCAGGCGTATCAGTAATTAAAAAAGTTTATTTCCTGCTACTTGCATTGTTGAATTCAATCATCTTTCATCGTGAACGTCGTATACCATTCCTTCGTCTGGCTAGATCTCTAACGGTGGATTTCCCCAAAAAAATTGATTCGTAGTTAGCCTCTTGAAATGTGTTTTCATCAATACGGTATCTCCTTGAATCTGTGATATAAACTGTTATACAACCTGATGATGGAAATACTGTTGTGAAACTTCGACGATTGATATACCTACCTATATGACTCGAATCCCGGAAAATACGTCAACAATAGAGAATTACTGCTAGCATAACTGAAAAGTCGGGTAAAATGGTAAATCTCTATCTGCTGATTTTTCCAAGTAATGTGCGGTTCCAAGTCCTGTTTCTAATTTGTACTTTTCCATAGGAATTTACCTTGTAGGGGGCACTAAAACATCTTTTGACTTCCTTTCGTCGTTAAACGTCGACAATAATAGGTACCGCGATAAATCACTTGAAAACGGGGTCATTCGAGTGCGTCGTAAATTTTCAACAGCTTCGACGGCCGTAAACCTCGATTTGTCATCGGGCCATCAATCAATTTTTTGCTAGCAATTAATCTTGAAGGGCCGTAACTTTATTCAGAGCGGACATTGGACATGTATAACTTGGCCTATCTATCCATTTTCACAAACTTTATTCGCTTCGTTCAAACCCGAAGTGCTATTGGTTTCATCTGGGCATTGACGCAGAAGATGAATAATGATAAATTTATTGCATAATGACGAAATTTTATCGTTATCAAATCATCACATTAGAAGCCCAACAATCACTGCAAAGTCTGGAGCCGACTGCTTGCAAATTCTCACGACTCAAGCACTTACTTGCTCTGCTACTTTTTTTTATTATTCAATAATAAACCATTGTAATCGCTCGCGAAAAAAATGTGTAACCCCACTCAAAATGCAATGCTTTACGTTTCTGGGTACGTAGAATACGAATATTGAATGAAAAACTGTCTATCCGTCTGCCGTTAATTATTTTCTGACGGACGTATTGAATTGAAATTTTACCAAAAATCATTCTTGGCCTGAAAATGGCCCAATTCTTTAGGAGAATGGCTACCTTAATTTTATATGTATTTTTGGGGGTTTCAAGGGCGGGAGAATTCATATTCTCGAAGGTTTTTCGGACAAATAATGTATTTGGTATTCATATTCATACATTTTTGGACGCTAAATCGACTGAGACCACAACGGAGTCAATCGCTTTGATGGTTCTTCAGTGATCGCAGCTTTTGTGTGGCAAGTTCAAGATTTTGAGAAATTTGGCATGGCGGCATAACTCGAGATTTTCTAGAGCTCTAAAAAACATTCTATACTCAATGTAATGCTCACCAAACACACTTACCTGAGTTGCGAATAATTCAAATTGTAATTAGATGATTAAGAAAAAATTCAAATTATTTAAGTGAAGCAATTTGCTATGAGTTTTCCCCTGTAGTTACCAATCTGTCTGAAAGATTCACAAATGTTCAGTATAGTTACTAACATATATAAGTGCAATGCAAAGGAATAATAAACCACTGTACAATTATTTGCAGGGTTTTTTGTGTTGCTGTTATTTGTATATATATGCGAGTAGTTCAATCAGATTCGAATGTACTTGTCAAGTTGGACAAGTATATAATTTTTTTTCGATAGGTAGTTAAAGTTTTATTAATTTTGTGTTGGTTTTATTTAGATTTAAACGTGTTTGGTTACTTACGATTTTCTAACAAACAACGCAGGTGTCTATCTTCATGCGGGTGTTCTCGACTTCATGTCTCAGGGGATCGAACGTGAAAATGGCGTCTCAATTAATTACTACCGACTACGTGGGCAATCTCGCATAAATGTCGCCCCGAATCTGGCGTTTTGAAATCCAAGGGCCCCAATGAGAAATAATCGTTACGAGGCACGTGAAATAAATTGTAAACCTATTGGCGCATTGAATTTACTATGCCTTCAATGTTTAAAATTCGTTAGAAAGGAACAAAAATTCTTTCCGCTGTCGTGTGAACGTAGTCGAACGCGGATGCTGTCAAATTTTCAGAATGACAAAATGGGAAATACGTTGGATTTATGATCGCTGATGCTGCGGCATCGCTGACTGGTCGGATGTGGGATGGCCTAGCGGCGAGAGACGTTCTGATCTGCTATCGCGAGGCAAATTGCGAGCGACTATACCTGAGAATGATTTATGATGCTTGACAAGCTTCTCGACCGAGGGTGGCGTTCCCCAGTGTGGACATCTCTGGCGGGTACGCAGTCGACAGTTGGACAATAGGCTCATTATATTACAGGGTGCGGACATCATTAATTTGGCGTATCAGCGTCGAAACTGTGTCCAACAATGGTAGAGTAATATTGTATCGCAGATGCCCTCAACAGATCGAGCTGAACTTGGGTAAAGAGCTGAAGCGCTGAATTTCGTGCATTCATGACCTTAGCTCATAGTTTGAAATTTTGTCGGAAAAGACAAAACTTCGTTTTGACTGTTTTCCAATGTAAATTGTAATAAAATAATTAACGTGAAGTACAATATCTTAATGATAGTCATCTCATTGGGACATGAGTAAATGCACCAATTGCCACAATATTTATTACTGGTATATAAAAAGTGAAAAAGGAATGCAGAGATTCCAAATACGTTGGAGTCAAACGCTCGTAACAGAGTAAGCTAATACAATTGCTCACCTCTAGTTGATAATCATAGTTGGCTCACTCACCTGGAATGGATCGCCTACTACTACATTACGAACAATAGGTTCGTCTTCGGATCCGAAGGTGAAATTCAGCCGCGACGATTGCCTCGTTACAAGACCCGCCGACTGAATATCAATTAATTTGTATTATAGTAGATCCAATACAAGGATGAGAAAAGTTTTCGAGCGAGGGAAGGAGTCTACCTGTTTCTTGAACCTGTTCCATAATTCATCGTGCCTTCTGAAGGCTGTTTGATGTGGAGGTATGCCGCTCCCACGCTTTATTATCCCACGTTGCATAGCTGATTTGTAAACAACTACTTATAAGTCACCCAAAATGCAGTCAGTCCTCTTCAAAACAAAAGGTGGAAAGCCGTATAAATAACGAATAACGACTATTATCTTTCTAGATCATCAAAGTACGCATTTTTAATTGTGAGCAGCAGATGATTGAGGGATCCTTTCATCTACTCATCATTGCGTGATTGTGCTGCGTATTTAATTTATAAAATATACTCTAAAAAAATAAATAAAACCTACCTACTTAAAAAAAAAAAAAAAAAAATATATATATATATAGAACTCAGAAGAGGGGAAAAAGGACAAAATAGCAAAAATGTCTCAGCTTCACAGCAACTCAATTACCAACTACACATTTTAGGGGGCCGATTTTTAACAAGATCAATTTGCGGTTGACTATTTACGCCTTTTCAAAAGAAACATTTCACCTTTGTCAATAGATATTTACGTCTACTTTCTAATTAGATCGTTATAGTTTTGACGTACAGCGCATCGAAGCTCGAAGAGGGGGGAAATGGCTGAATACTTGAAACTTGAATCGGCAAAGTTTCCGCGGGGTTAAAACGTATTTCTCCCTACGCCGATCATACAATCCCGCAATGTACAATAATGTTTTCAACTCGTAACCGAACAATTAAGCCGATGCGGCTTATCAGATTGATGTCGGAATTCCCAAAATCATACCGAAAGCCATTTCTGACTATTTAACTGGTTCTGCAATCCAAATTTGAGAAACGAATGTATTTAAAAGGATATATTTGATTTATTTATCAAAATGCCTGGAGCCATCGTGTAAATAATCTAACGTTCATTGTTGTCGTCATCTGTGGCTCCTCTCTCAGCTAAGGTTGTTTTTAGGTTCTGTAAATTGGTAACTTCTTCCTCACAAATGTCGACGCTTCTATGTGAAGTCACTTTGCCGTGATATCTCAAAAAAGAGAGGAAAGTCCCTTTTACAATATAATTTGCTCACTCCTTCCTTGGTCTAATTTTGTTTCCTAATTTTTGTGTTTTTTTGTTTCAGGTATGACTCTCACAATATTATTGGGAAAATAGTAAGTATTCATTCAAGTAGTAATCTTCATCATCATCGTTCATCCCCTTTAATTCTTTAAATTGAAAAACGTGGCATTCTTAGGAGGGGTTGGAACGTTTCTATTTCCGCAAAAATCAATACTTTATTATTTTTCTCTTTTTTCGTACGTTTGAACGTACAAAGGGGTGTTCTTTTCAACCTGTCCAACTACCAGTAGACGTAAGTTTGAAAACTTAGTTGTCTGATCTTGCTTGTTATAATGCAGAGTATTTCCCAGTTGAGAAGTCGCATTTCCCCCAAACGCTTAGTTGTAATAGGCTATGAATAATTAGGTACTGACAATCACAGCTATTGATTTTGGCCGTTCCCCGCTTGCGTGTCGTTGGTTCAATATTTTCTGGTGACAATGGTTCCTCAAGGTTTCGAATTACTCCTTGTAAGATCGAGAGGGTCTCAGAACCTTCGCTTCGACACTGTCCAGTATTTTCGTTCAACAAAGAGAACACGGGTAGGCGGAAAGCGGAGTGAACAAAACGCCTCCCTATACAACAATGTGAGAGAGGAATAAATCACCTTTAGGTTCAGGCTTTCTGCTTCCAGTTCCATCGGTAGAGAGGTGCGCATCTGGCCGTCCTGATCAGGCCAAACGTATAGAACAGACAGCACCTGTCCTTTACATTCCCTCTCCTCCCAAAGTGGAGGTCGAAACGTATTCACCCGAAATCCCAGCTTCCGCACCGCAAGAAGATGCCAACTTCACTGGCTATCTTCCGGATTGAAGCTTTTCGAGCGAATGTTTATCATAGCAGTAGAGTCGGTGTTAATTTTGACTGCAAATACAATAATTCAAATGGTCGGAAATGGCGAAGCGAATGAAAACGACGGGATTTCAGCATTTTCCATCGTTAGCTATCGAAACTGTCTTCCATGTTGAATAATCTTCTCCGCTGGGCTATCATAGCGCTAGCAACTTGACAGTTACCTTCTACACGTGGATTTTTGACGGGATAACTGAGCGAGTTTTCAAACTTGGACAACTTCACTCGAGTCTCTGAATTTGGCACACGCTATTTTCAGCCATTCAGCTATCATTCGTTTATCCGCGTGTCATGTGCATTCGGCGATTTTTTTTTTTTTAATCGATGCAAGTTTCCAATTTTTATTTTTGCGGGCCATATATTGCTGGGGCCATTATTGCGTTTGAAGCTTTGGTATCGTTGGACTTACACTAACGCCATTGATTTCTCACTAGTTGTTTAAAAGGGCTTTTAATTTCAAATGGGATGAGTAAGACTCGCATGAGGGGGTTACGGTATGCCAAAACGTATTTCATGGAAGGACTCCTTTCAAATCTAACGAGAAAGAAAAAAGAAATGGAAAAAGTAGAGACGCCATTCAGAGGGCGGCTCGGCGAGAGAAAACGGAGAACTGGCTGAGTTCTTCGTGGGGTTTATGGCTTTTGTTACGGCTAAACAGAAAAGGCTGAGGGGCAGGACGCGCAAGAAAAGTAAAGCCACCTCAAAGAGAAACGTTCCAATGGCAATAAAAGGGAACTTTCATATTTTGCGTATATTTCCGTACGTTACGCGTCATGTTTGGACGAATTATAGGCAACGGAAACATTTTTGACTTTTCTATTATACTAAAGCCACTTCGAAAAATTCCTGTTGTTGGAGCAAAAGTGGTGGAGCGGTATTGTATGGTATTGACATAATCTTAAAATCAACTGCTAAATTATTAGCATAAGGTTACAACTGAAGAAAGTGTTTCGCTACCAATATAAGGAATCTCAAAAATTGTACACAAAGCTGCGATAACTCGAGATAAACCTTCTTCTGAAGAGCGTTGGAAAATAGGACCTTTCTCCCCCTCAAACCCCCAAAAACACCCTTAAAATTTAGGTAGCGATTTGGTTAAGAATTGAGCCATTGTCAGACCAAGATTGAGTTTTGGTAAACATTTCAATAATTTTGCTTCTTTAGTCTCATTTGGAAAGTGTTTACGGCGGACGGACAGATTTTTTTTAATAGGATATCCAGATTCTACTTGCCTTGAAACGTAAAACATCAAAGTTTGAGGTGGGGTTAGACATTTTTTTTTTAATTGGGTGATTACAATGGTCTATTATTGAACAATACACCAAAATGGTTCAATTGACAAATCGATGCTTTGAAATATAGATTCCATTGATCACTTTTTGTATTTTTGGATACAGCTCACTCCTTCGCTAAGTTCCACATATCAATAGATCCAGTCAACGGAATTATTGAATTATTTCTATCGCTTTCAACTGTACTTCATCAACGGAAATTCTTCACATTTTCGAAGTGGGAGAAAAACTTCATTCTCCGATTCTTTATTTGCTGGGCCGAGCACTTTAGCCCATTCGGGCATTCTCAGGGTGACGTGGAGCCATAGGGCCTTGGCTGTGGACCCGAGTCGCCTGGTTTTTCTCCCCCTCACCGCCTGAACATAAAAAAATGCGAGGTTAAGGGAAAATTTTGTGCTTTCGTCGAGCAGCCATTCCCAAAAGTTCGATGTCGATGAACCCTGTATTTAGGGGAGGTCAAGCAACAAGCGCCTGTCCGGAGCGTTGAGGGGCAGATTATCACTTGAGAGATGATGAACTAGATTAGTGAACAACAATTTCAAGTGGTTCGACCACTAGAGGCTCCTCAAGCCGCAACCTCTCCAGCCGATATAATAGGAGTATTACAGATTATATGGCGATTCTATTTGTAGTGCATCCAAATTGATCTCATCCTCGGGCAAGCTATAACCATCCGCATTTAGTATACCTAGTAATCGTAATTTGTCGCACTCAATGGTCATTTCTATGGCAAAATCTTTGCTAAGTTTATCTTGAAATGATGATCGATTTTTGAAGCTAGCTTCCGTCTGTCTCAGTGGATCTTCGAGTACCGTGATAGGTTTTCAGTAAACAACTCGTACGTGGCATTGAAATCGTATGCTTCAACGTTCTGTCCAGCTCACGCAAATACTTTCACTAAAAAAAGTCCCAGTATCAAGTGGTTGCTGATGAATTCATTTTACACAAAATGACCCGTCTAAATTATAGAGCAAACCTTTTTTATTTTTTCCCCCAATTTTACCCAATCTCAGAAATATGAATCTGAAAGGTGGGCAGACTATTTTAATCTCCTAAATCCCTGTTATTAGTGTTCTTGCACGGACTGCAATGTATTTCTGGCCATGACATCAGGTTCTTCTGCATTTTATGAAGCATTTATCGATTGTGGAGTAATTGTCGACACTTACGAGCTGAATATATGAGCTGCTGAGTGACTATCAGTTTGACCTTGAAAAAATTGCGAGCCCATTCATATTCATGTTCGTTTTGCGTTGAATGACTATTTTTGGAAATACAAATCATCGTTAAAGCCTTTCTACCCATAAAAATGATCGAATAAAAAAATTAGTTTATGTGATTAACAAAAGTTTTTTTCCTAGTCTTCGGTACCTACTGCGCATACGTAAACCTACATAATATGCTTCGCTATTTACGTTATCTGACGACGTACATTGTCTATATCAATATACGGGTAGTAACCAGGGTAACTGAGCTATATTGCGTCGACGCCCTTGCTCTCTTGATATTTGCAAGAACTCAAGGTTTAGTATCTTCCCTTTGATGTCGAGGTTGTGGATTGTGGCAACTGCGGTCTCTACGCGCTAACGAATGATGTTCGTCGCTTGACCTCGCCTTATTTTACTGAACATCCGTAAAACTGATACTCCAATGCTTAAGACTCAAAAATGTTGAAATATACCGACTTAATTCGCGTAAACGAATGTATTTGTTATGTATAAACGTAATCTCTCGCTCATTTTGTCTTCTGCGATTTTTCATATCTCTTGTTTCTCGCAACGTTCACGCCATTCTCCCTCGAATGAGGCTACAGGGACGTTTTACGAGTTCAATCCTCGCGGGCACTATTTTCCATCTCGTGCGTTTTGTTCCCTGTGTTCACATCAACTGGAACCATTTCTTAATGCCGAGTGGTGGTTTATATGCGTGAGTAAGAAGTGCCTTGAAACGTTTGGAAACAATTTTGTGGTTCTCTCTCTATCGAGCGAGTGGCCGATTCGTTGAAAAAAATACGAACGTATGCATCGATGCGCTTGCTTTACGAGCCCCCCTTAGCGGATATTCATATCTGTCTATTTTTTTTTTTTTTTTTTTTTTTTTTTTTTTTTTTTTTTTTTTTGAGCGACTGTAACTCGCGTTCTCAACTCGAGGCTCTTAGGTTTAAATCAGAATTCTGTGTTCCGGAATTGAGCGTTTCTGATGAATCGTTCACATTAAAATGCGGTGCTCAAATGTAAAACGTTGTATCTGGTTGAGGGCTACTATCGCATTACCCTATGTTTTTACAACTGTCGTTTGACTTTCATATCAGCATGCAAACGTCATTCGTTGGAACCTTGTTTCAATTCGAAACGCTCGTACAGCTACAATCTGAGATATCGTTCGTTTGAACTATTCTAGCTAAATTTCTTATCTATCTAGTGACTTGACTCAACAGGAGCAGTACAGCAGTAAAACTATAATTACATTTCGCTTTCGTTCTTTCATCATTCATATTTAACGAAGCAGTCTCATTCTCACCGTCATCAAGACTCGAGCTGTCAATGGCCGCTGTCTTCGTCACCAACAGTTTGGCAGGAACAAAAATCTTGTTCCTTCCCACAAATCATGATTTTCATTTGAGAGAAAAACGCATGGTCATTTGTCACAGTTCCCACGTTGTACAGACGTAAATAGTTAAGCGTAAGGTTGACCCTTAGCCTTTGTTTACAATGGGAAACATTTTTCATTCTCACGTTTGCGCAAGATTCGCAGCACGAGGTCTTCTTCCGCGAAGGAGAACCGCTATTCTTCACTGTGTCAAGCTTTTCCGTTTCAACGAGATGTCTCATCCGTTACTTTTTTTTTTTTGGCTTATCGAATCAGCGATTGTGAAATAATTTCTATTTACGAACTTGATTTTTGACACTGCCCGGGTTTATGTTTATTCTAGCCTTTTGCTTGTTTTTACATTTCCGTGGTAAAGCATAATCTCATTATTTAAAGAGTTTTTTTTTTATATTTTTCATGGGCCATCTGTGTCCTTCATTCAATAGAGTCGAGTAAATTTCGATTAACATGATGCTTTCTATGATTTCATAGCGTAGAGAGCTCCGAACAGTCGCGAATGAAAGCCCTTTCTCACTAGTAGACTTGGCAGTAGCAACCCTCGAATTTGTTGATCAATTGGGTTTAGAAAACGAGCCCCCCCTCCCCCATATAACTAACAGAAGGATGACCCTAACAATGATTAGGTTCGGGACGTGAGAGAAATAATAATGTACCGGATTAGATTGTGCAGAGAATGGACCGTAGAAACAGTGAACTTGGAGAGGAACACGTCGGTTGTGTATAAGAGCCATTATAGAGCTGAGGTTGAGTTATGCAAGAATACGACCTCGCCCGGTAGGTGTATCACGATCGCAGGCTCAGAGGGCTGATGGGGTCTTCAGAAACACGGTTCGAAACGGGTTTACAGAGGAGTAAATTGGCTGTTCTTCAGCTCGAATTGGGAAAGGTGATGACTCGAAGAAGGCCGGCTCGAAAAAAAATCAAAAACAAAGAACGCTCGCGGCAGATCTAATCGGAGAGCCTTGTAAGATGTTCGAGGATGAATCAGTTCAATAGGATCTGCCAATAGTCCATCTGTCTGAGCTAGATAGAACGAAATTCACCTTATCATATACTCCACCCTAGTTTTATTACAAGGAAAGAAAGAAAGAAAGAAAAAAAGAAAAAACTATTCCTATGCCCTGTGTAACTCTGGTGATTAAGACGAAATTCATATCATGGCCTTATTGAAATAATGAATAATCAAACCTACCAAATAAAGCCTGCATTAACGTGCTCACATGCGTTCCTACATTTGGCAGCTTTTGAAAATACTCGCAAGTCAACGTAATTAACTACTTTTCCTTCTCGTCGCGTCTCTTGATGTCCGGGGCTGTGGACCCTATGGCTCCACGTCGCCCTGAGGATGCCCGAATGGGCGAAAGTGCTCGGCCAGCTAATAAAGAATTGGAGAATGAGTCGCCTGGTTTTTCTCCACCTCACAACCCCCGGTAATTAACTACGTTCAGGCCATGAAACACTCTTGAGGAAACAGGTGCATCAAATAATATTGTAAGTATTGACGTATTCATCGGACAGTCATCACAATCCGAAGCGGAGGTTCGGCAACAACCTGAGAAATAAAAAATAAGCGTATACGACGTTCAAAAGCTTGGGGAGAAATCGTTCCCGTCGACGGGACCTAACAAACTCATCTGTCAGCGTCGGTGTGGTAGGATGAAAAGCCGACCAAGAGACCCTTAAATTCACGGCCAGGAAAACTCGATTGAGCCCTCACCGGCGCAAATCCCCTCGCTTTCTCCCTCGAGACAAATAGATTGGTTTCTTTAGGCGACAGGGCGACCCAAGAATCTGGGGGCCGTTCGGGACGTTGCAACGCGAAGAAGAATGAGAATCGGGAAAAGGAAAATTATCAAAGATATTCGGAGTGTTCGTATCGTATAAGCTTCTGGAACTAGCTGATGTACGAAAATTCGACTGGATATTCTCTAGAACTGTTGAGTTGGTGGAAATGCCGTCATTCAGGTGGTGAAAACATGTGAAATAAATTACTAGAAAATAATGTATCCGCCATTATTTGTCATCAATTTTGCCGTACATTGAGGTGCGAAAAGTGCGAAATTTAAATCGGCTTTTTATTTTCATGTTTACGTAGTAAATGAAAATTCAAAATCGGAACGGAGGTGAATTTGGAAGAAAGTTTTACAGTACTATACTCAGAAACACTTTTTAGACAAGTGTCTGTGTGTCCGTCTGTCCGTTTGTTTGTGGTCAAAAAATGACAAAAACCGTCATATTTCCGTGAAAAATCTATGGAACTCAATGAAAATTTTAGAGAATAGTCTCCCAGTGAATGTGCAAAATTAGCCCTTTTGGGATTTTGGATAACCCTCAGTACTTCCGAAATTCAACCGTTCAAAGTTTTTTTCTGCTTCGATTTACACAGGCCGTCAGTCATTATTATTTTGTTAACATACGAGGTCTTACAATGTTCGTGATGGTGAGCTGTTGACCGCACTTCCACGTTATGAGCATTTTTCGCTATTTCACTTGTGCGTGATTTGAATTTTACTGGCCGCGAAAACTCAATATATTTGAACGCTCAAGATCTTGAAATTTTTGGGAGAGCGATTGAATGGCGACTGATTTTCTTCGTCTGGCTTACGTACCATTCTTCTTTCGCTTATTGATTACATATTATTTTGATCTCGACGGATCGCGAAAATGAATATATTTGAACGCCGGGAGACTTTGAATTTTTCTTTCTGTAAGCTGAATGTCGTAAACCGCATCATCAGTGGCTTTATATGAGCGCTTCTGTATTTTTGAGTCTGCTGGCTTTGGATCGCGATTGTTTTGACCATTAGAGACATATGATTTAACTGAGTAACCAAAACTCCCACTTGGTTTTGAACGAACGACAAAACTCCCACGTTTAATTTTTCAAAAAACGCGAAATTCACTGCAACTCTCCATTGTGCTCGAGTGGTGGTGGGGGGGATTTTCATTAACTGAAAGAGAACTTGAAAAAGCGATTAGAATTATCATCGTTATTTATTTTATTTAGAGCCTGTGATCAAGTTCCGAGAAGATAGTCAAATACTATATTATATTCTTTTCCTTGTCGTCGCATTTATTGATGTCCGGTGGTTGTGAGGACCCTTTGGCTCCACGTCGCCCTGAAGATGCCCGAATGGGCTAAAGTGCTCGGCTAGCCAATAAAGAATCGGAGAATGAGTCGCCTGGTTTTTCTCCTCCTTTGTATTTTATTAGTAAGAGACGCTTAATAATCCGAAACGACTCACTCGGAGTTATCCTATCTGCCAAACACATCTTCATTAGGTGCAGCATGTTAATCATCTTCGACTTTCATTTCTCCCTACACTACACGATCGAAATTTAGTTTATTCATTTTCATCTGGGATTTGATCGTAGTATCCCTCTCTAAACCTCCCCACTTTAACCGAACATTTACTAAACGATTAACAAAGGGGTTCTGCTCAAGTTGAAAAATACTCCCCTAAATAACTATCACGTCACGCTTTCACCAAGTAGAACATCATGAAGGTTTTCACCCGACGATCGATCGCTTTAAAAGCAGTATAGAACAGCTTTTGACGTAAAAAACGAAATTGCGTTACTTTTCATAATTATTATCAAACTGGACACGCTAGGTGGATGGATATCCTTGAGGGACTTCTTTTAGAAAACCTATAGTCGCTCGCACGGTAGTCGGTTCGAAAAAGATTACAGTTTCAAAAGCTTCTATTACGGCAATAGAAAGTGAAAACTTTTCAACGTGTACCTTGTAAAAAGTTTCTGTAGGTGCGTAGGTTCTTTATTATTGTTCAGATCGCTCGTAGAAATCCATAATTTGTACATCACTCATCTTATCGCATTTTCAAGGGAGTAGATTGATTAGTTTCAATTAATAATGTGGCTCTCTTCTCTGGCTTTCAGATAAGTTATCGACGAAGCGTTAAAATCATTTTTTATTCATTTTGTCACTCGCGCCTACTATACCTAATTATCATACTATTTGCCCAAAAAAAAAACTCTAAAAAGAGTAAATTATCAAAAATGTCCCAACTTCATGGCAACTCCATTAACAACTAAATTTCCGATTATGATGATAAAGTATGGGAGTCTTATTAATTAATTTAGTTACTTTACTACTCTTATTGACCTGACCACTTTCTGATTGATTAGACCTCCCCCCTCCCCCCAATAATATGGCAAATAATTATTTCTACCTAAATACCAGTGAACACCACTTACTGAAATAACTCCGCAAGTCAACCATAGTAACCTTCTCTTTCTGAAGTTGCTTACTGAAAATAAGATTTTATTTCTATAAAGAGGGAAATATTTGAAAAGTCGGAAATTATTTGCTAAGAAGTTAGGCCGTGTTACCAATAATTTCACGCTTTTTGTCATTTGTCTAAGACACGCTAATTAATAACAATTGAAGCCAACTAATAATGAACCACTGTGATATTATTATAACAGCAGTTTTCTTCTTGATATTCCAAAGGTTACTAGATCCTCTTTGAAACAGGCATTAACATTTCCTGTCATTAATTAAATTGTTCAATTATATTCTCTCGTTACCTGGTAATTAATTTCTAGTCCTCGTCCGATAGCTAAAATAAATGTTATCATCATTGTACATACAGCAAGAGCATTTACAGTTCAGAACGTGCGTAAATTTTCAGTTGTTCGAACACGTTTTGAAAGTAATGATAAATATTAGGAAAATGCTGCGAAGTGCTGATTCCTAATGGGTAGACTTTTCTTCATTCCAATTCTTGCTTCAATTTCAAAGAATTTCGATTTAGAAGAAACTCATCACCCTATAGCTGATTCAGGTTAATTACTCAGTAATAAATCATTGTAATTGCTCAAGAAAAACATTTTCTAGCCCCCTCAAATTTGATGTTTTACGTTTCAAGGATTGTGGAATCTGAATATCCAATAAAAAAATTTGTTCATCCGCCGTCAATTGATAGCGATAGAACTATCAAAGCTATTGACTCCATTTTGGTCTGATTAGATTCAGTGTTGAAATTCTTAACGATCGCTACGCATTCCTTCTTTATCGATAATAGTAGGCGTCGAAAAATAAATCTAAACGCTTTGGAGCCACCGCTGATCGTTCCATTTTCCTGCTGTATTATATAGCTGTATTATTTAACTTGCGGCGTAGAACTAATCACACTTCAATGCACTCAGTTGACTTCACTTTTCCGCTCATTCTAATTCATTCCCGTCTTGGAGAACGGCATTTCATCGCGTTTAATCTAACCGACGCTCAGTCGCGGACGAAATTTCCCTCGCTTGAATCTCGTTCTCGAATCGCTTCTGGAAAACGTTAATTTCTCACAGCGAAGATTTCTCCCTCAGTTCTCTCCGTTCAGCCTAATCGTAATTATCCTTCCTCTATCCCGGTCTTTGTGAACTATGGTTCGAAGGGCGTCCGAAGAGTAAATTGATATGCGCTTCGGCTTTTTGAAAACGCCAATTCAATCACTAAGTTTACCAAGTTTTCACTGGAAGGCAAAAATCCAATTTAGATACTCGATGATACATTCGCAAATCCTATTTTGGAACTTCTTCGCCGCTCGCTTGCCCTACAATCTCCAGGAATAATGCGCATGTAATTTTTAGCATAATTACAAGATGACTTATCAATAAATTGCATCGTTTTATATTATAGGTACTTTACCCTGGCCAATAATCTGCCTAGAATCGCTGATCATTATTTGTGTATCCACCTCGACATAGAAAGCACAAAGGCTTCCTTGTAAAAGAACTTGAAAGATAGCTGTGGGGAAGGCGAAGTTGAAAAGAACTTGGCTGTCAATGGAAGTGTTTCGAACGGCGAGATTTTCAAAGTAGTGCACTTGAAACACTAGCAGGCTTTCAGATTGGTCACCGTATATGAAATCATTACATGAAACGGTGACGTGTTTTTGCAATTTGCTTACGAAATCTCAATTATGCAGCTGTCTGGTGTTCTATCATTTCAAATATAGACATGTTCGAATTTTTCAATAGTTGTTTTTCGTATTGCGACTACTTCATGCTTTTGAAATAAATAAATAAATAAAAATGATGCCTCAATGGTCTAATCAGTTTCTTAGTATTTTAATTTTCGAGATATCATGTAACAATTACTGTATAGTTGGGCCATTTTAGCCGAAAATGATGTCATCATTCAGTTCAAATCGTCAGAAATTTAATAATGATCTAGATGCCAAAGGTATGATCAGCAAGAATTTAAAGCACTGTCAGTCGGTAAACTCGAATCTCGGTTAAACCTGAAACTTGTTTCAAACTGCAAGTTCTCGCCTATTGCGAGAGAACACGAACACGAGTCTTATAGCCGATAGGTTCAGGGAATAGAAGCTCTCGCCCGATTCTGCGTAGAGAACTGTAGATTCTCGTGTGAGTGGTAGCTTACGTGCCCGTCCCGTTTCGTATCCCTTGAAAATTTACGACCGCGTTCCGGGGGTCTCCATTGGGATATGCTACGCGCAACCCTGGACCCGGATTGGAAACCTTTTACACACTTGTGTACGGATACCGAAAGGATGAACTCAAACATAGAAATGGCAGATCATCTACAGGTTCAGATTTGGAGTGTTAAGCAAAGCAGCGATTGTAGTATCGCAAGTATTTTCACCGGATCCTCACTCAGCCAAACTTCACGACGAAGAATAACCCTTGAGTTCGTTCTTCAGTTAAGCAGTCAATATAGCCAGAACACGAATCTTCGTGTAAAATGTCAAGAACTTTAATTGTTGAGTATTTATAGGGATCTCTTGTTTTCATTCGACGCTCACGCTCTTGTTGCTGTTGCAAGAAACGAATCGACGAACTTGTAGCTATTATTCCTTATTCCTCCGCTATCATTGACCGACAAGAACCCTTTCTATACCTGTACCTATACCTATAATCGTACCTTCCTATTGCTTTTCCTTCCTACAAGTACCTATATATACAAGACCTTCCCCTGTTTCCAAAAATATCCTCTTTTTTCCCAATCGTCAAAGATGAAGATTCGCAACAGTGAATCGTTTGTTTCTTTCGAACCGTTCTTTTTACAGCTCTCTTTTGAAAGACCGTATTCTGCATACATAGCAACTCAATAGTTGCCAGGAAATAATTTACATTTTCTTCGTCGGCCTCGAGAGCTGCTAAGTGTCGGAGGGACATTTCTGGCGTTGAATAAAGAACTCTTGCCGCTTTTTATTGTCACTAGTACCGTTGAATTTTCGGTAGCTTTATGCAAAACCGGTTTTTTCTAGGAAGCCGTTCATTTACTGGGCTCGTTCTCGTTATTTGCTGCTTCTCTGTGCGTTGTTCTGCGACAATATTTTTCATTCTTTCTCTCCGAGAGCGGCAAACGGTAGAATTATTACTCGCAACTTTTGAAGTCCGGTAATCTGAGTCGAGTCTCACGAAAGATAGTTTGGTACACGTACTTAGCTACGTGTTTATCGCGTGAGCTCCACGAAACATGTGTAAGGATACCCGGCAAAAGTCACCGCTATGCTCTGATTCACACTCGGCCAGAGAGGTTGATTTACTCGAAGAATCTGGCCTGTGGTCAAGCCAGCCGTACAATGCTTTAATATAAACGCTACTGCGCACATTATGAAATGTCAAATTGAACTCGCGTTGTATCACTTCCACCGAAACGTTTGTTCCGACCGAAACGAGTTCAAGAACTCGAAAGCGAAACAACAAAGTTACTACATATGCCGGAAGAACTGATTAGTTTAGCTAGGGCAGGAGAAAAATAGCTGAAAATAGCAAGCTATCTTTCACACCTGATTTAGTCGGTTTCGACAATTTTTCATGGCACTAAAATAATGAAAGCTGTGTTTGAAAAGATTTGTTTTCCGCAAACCTAGACATTCTACCTTTGTTGAAAGAGAGACTTTTAGTCATGTTTAATGGTCGCGGTTGCAGAATGGGGAACTCGATTTTTTTCAAGACTGCATTACAAGCGGATAACCGAATGATGGCTCAATGTCCTCTAATAGCATAAGTATCCAATAGAGTTGAGCCATTTTCCGGCCAAGATGGTGTACCACTGGCTGAGGGTCGCTACTCTTGATAGAGCATCAAAATTAAAGCTGAAAAGCATGGTGAAGTGGAGTACACCGTGCCAGGATAAGAAGGTAAACTTGAATGCTTGTCAAAAGCTGCAAAACCAGTGGTGGAACAATTGTACCTTCACTGAATTTACCTGTCCGGTCCGGTTGGCCTGTCTCATATCCCTGAATTATGGAATCGACTAACAAATCTCAGAAGTGAAGTGATGATAGCATATTTATAGCCGTGTTAAATCGAATTTTCCGAACAGTATATCTCAGATTTTACCTCGAGTTCCTTTCCATATTCGGTCTATTTTCGTGTTCTTAGTTGAATAGTACTATGCTTTCAGCATTTTTATTGGCTACCCGACGCGGGAATGCCATCAACCAGCCAATCAGAATGTAAAACGCAGCAACGCAAACGCGTTGACGCAAGCCTATGGTGTCTCTCCATGATTTGCCGGTTCCAACGTAAAATACAACAAAGCATTTGACGGATGCCTGTGAACCCCGCTTGAAACAGTTTGATCGAGAAAACAAATCAACTTCCGTAAATTATATAATGAATATTAGGACCAATTTGGCGATTAAAAGTTCAATAATAATCCAATGCCATGACACCACAACACAGTACGTTTTTCCACTCTGATATTGTTTTAAGGTAAATACTACTATCGTAGTCACCGACTTTTCTCATTAGCCCTTCGGTTCGGTTTCGCCTTTTGCTTTGGTAAAGTTTATTGACCCTTATAATGCTCTCGCATGTGGGTAACTCCCTTTGGCAGCAACACGTTTACGTAATTACTTAAACGAGGATACCAATTCAACCTAGCGGAAGATTCAGAATTAAGCCCGAGCTTGGGCAAAGCCGAGTTGCAGACTCGCGTGGGCAGGAGGACTTGTAAACCTTGTAAACGAATTCATGTAACAACTTAGCTTTAAATCGTAGGCCAATTCGCTTTTGTTGTGATAACACTCCGATTCCAACGCGTTTTACCAGTACCAGGTATTGTAGTGAGAGGCATTACCCTGTAGGAACGAACCTCTCTGAGTTGAACTTGGCTGAAATAGGTTTGTCCGGCATTTGGTCTTGTTGATACAGGACCGTTTCCGCGGATATGGGGTGCTTTTTAGAGGTGGAAGCTGAAGTGCACTCGGTTTCACTCACGGGCCGAGTCAACATTTCAAATGACTCGACGTCCTCTTTTATACGTCAGTTGATTTTGGCCCGCTAAATTCAGTCCATTATTTAGCGAGCGTAGATAAAGCAGGTAGATGATGCCATCCAGTAGTGGAAAAGAAATTCCAAGTTGAAATTTAAATAGGGAGAAAAGGATTAGTGCAGCTAAAATTCATCGAACAGAAATTTTAATCAGGAAGCTTAATGAATTGTGAAATTATAGACGGTTTGGATTAGTGAGGGAGATGCGGCGAGAAAAACTAGGCGAACTTTCAAGCTTTAGGAACCTTATGTTTCCACATCGCCCTGAGGATGAAAGAAGGTGCGAAAGTTTTCGTAGGCCGATATAAGTTCAGAGAACGGGTCACCTGTTTTATCTCCTTTTCACGATGCCAATTAATAAAGGTATGCAACAAAAAGTAAGAGAGAGATATAATATGTTGAGTAAGATTAGGTTTTTTAACCAGTCATTTGCTTCATTAACACGTAAGAAACGTTTTCCTTTCTCAGCGCTCGATTGTTGAGGTTGAAGGCAAAAAATGTTTGTCTCCAATTCAAACCCAAAATTGCATGTATATGAACCTACTTCAAGTTTTCCGAGAATTGAGTGTAGTGTCGAAATTGTAGATGAACATTGAAGGTGGAACAGCAAGAGAAGAGAATCTCGATTAGTAAAGAAGCGTGAAACAGGGGTCAAGGAGAATATATAATTCTGATGTCAAGGGTCTAGCCACATCTCACAATGCGCCTACCTATAAATCAAGCGAAAATCGGCCGCAGTTAGCAAATTTGACCTCGGACTGCCAAGTTGAACATTATGACTAAAAATACGTCAAATAAAATGTCGGATACGGGTCTAGGTGTGAATTGAAAATCGTTGGCAAGTATTACTGCTAAATACGCGGCTGGTTTCATATTTGTTCCTGAAGTACGAATTCCTGGATTACGCAGGGTTCACAGTCATCCGTCAAATGTGTTTGCGTTGCTGCGTTCTGCATTTTGATCGACTGCCCGCCGAGGAATGTCATCACCTAGCCAATCTGAATGCAAAACGCAGCTAGGCAAACGCATTGACGGAAGCCTGTGAACCCTGCTGAACTTCATCGTTAAATTAGATTTTTAGATAATAAATTAGAGTTTTCGTGACACTATTTACGGTGAAATCTCGAAGATTAGTTGGGATATTTTACTAAAAATTTTTTAATTTTTCATCACCTTCTACTTACCAGTTTCCATCTTGAATTTTTAGTAATCTGAAAAATTAAAACATGGGTAAGTGTAGTTTCGGCTCGCATATCGCGTGGTTACAAACCAACTACTAATTACTAAAAGGTGCTTGTTCTCTTTGTTGGAACGAGAAATGATTTCAACAAATGACTTCTAAAACCGTACTGTTCCCTTGCGAAATACCTCAATCCTATCAGTCTGGCACCTGAGCCGACCGATGTAGAAACGAGACGTCATTGTATTCGGGCGGTGCCCTTCTGGGCGTCTATTGTGTTGACCACTAGAGCGAAGACCGAGAGAGGACCTGCAGGCTTCACGTCGAGATAAGGATCTGACAATCTCCACAGCGGGGCATCTACCTAACCGCGAAGGAAACGAAAGATTTTTTTAAGGCAGCCAAGATGGGATGGAATGATCTCGACGCACTTCAGTTGGCCCTAACTTGGACAAGTGACTTCTTCCCCCCCCCGCCCCCGATGTCTTCCCGGTTCACCCAATTAGAACGAAAAGAAAACTCCCGAAGTCCTTGGTACGGGCGACCGATGACTCATTGTCATGGTAATGGATATCCTTCGCATCTGGAACTTAATCCTTTTCCGTTGGGCCTTCCATGAATCCTTGGCTCAAGCTGGTATCCCTCGCTGAAAATCATTAGATCTTGAAGAGGCTCCCAGCAATGATGTGATACTTGAAGTTTAACCTTGTAATGTTATAAATTACTTCCTCCGTCGATATCTTGAGAGTGAGTAGCCTCTTTTATTTAGCCTTTCCTTTGGTTTTATTTGAACTTACTAAAATTCTGGAGCACGTAGTGCGTGAGAGGTTACTAAAAGACACGGAAGAAGCCAGCGTCCAGAATATGCACTATGCAACAAAACTGAAATTATTATGGATAGTCGGTTTCTCAGGCGTTTATCAACGAATTAGGCGTCGAAGAATATCTGTGAATGTGAACCCAGCTTCATAACTTCCTGAGTAAACTTGTGTTGAGGTAATATTATTACGAACTTTCATTCTTCTCGGCGAAACGCAGTTTAATTTATTCTTCTTGAGCATTCCCAGCCTTTTTGGTGCCTATATACCTTCTGTTATAAATTATATATGCCACGAATTCATCCTTCTCCCGAGTTTAGGCTACTCCCGTCTCAGGAAATTCGGGCACGTCCGGCGAAATCCCGTCTAAACGTATCACCTTGGTGCCGAAACGCCATTTCAGGAGCACGGCTTTGTTATTGTTGCCAACAATGGATTAGCGAGCTCGTAGTGCAGGATATTGATCGTATCGTTGTCATTATCAATGACAATGTTGCTTCCTTAAGTGGTAGCATCTTTCAATGAAACTCCTTCCTGCTCCCCTTAGTTCAGCGGAACAATAAGGCATTCAACGACATATTGCGCAATGACTGCGCAATGTGGACAAAGTAACCCTTCGACTGCTTTTAACCTTGAGTTATGATTCCCTGCGTGTGATCTAAGCATTATTTACTATGAGGTTTTCATCGTTCAGAGTGAACATTGTATTTATTTCCATACCGATAAGCATTGCGTACGAATTATTCAATTGAGTTCTCAAGCGGACATGGAAGGTTTCCCGCGGCAAACTGGACTTGATTCTTTCAATAATATAACCGTCTAAATTGCAAAATTATCGTGTATGGGTTGAATCAAAGTTGAATTAGTCCACTGGTATCTTATAACGTATATTTTCTCACACTATACGGCCTAATATTTCTTTTCTATCGGATCTAATCTAGCGTGGTATGATCACCTAAAAAACCGATCGTTTTCCTATAGAAAAATAGTACATAAATATTTCAAATAATAATAAAAAATCGTCGTTCTTCGAGAATTTGTGGTGGTTTATTTTCTAAAGAAGGCTAATGGCGCCCATTTCTAAATGCTAGCTTACCGTTTATAGAAGTGTCTTTCCCTTCTGGCACCGATAGTCTGCATAGACGAATATTATATGCTTTATCTGTAGTTGAGAGCTCATTTTTCGAAGCTAGCATCCGCTAAAAAGCCTTAGTTGATGGCAAATTGAACCCTCTTATGGTACTTTATCACCATGAACCTTGAGACGACACAGTTTTTTCTGAACCGTCCGACGCTGATGAGAGGCTCTGAGAGAACTTAGCAGTCCTGAGGTCTCTTCGTGGTTGGCCGATTCTCCTACAATGTGTCACTTGCTTGGCTTCTCTGTCCATCTTGGGATCTGTTGTTTGTTCATGACCCGCAGTCCTTCAACTTCTTCCTGTCGTCCTTGCGAATTGAAGTAAATGAGCGCTTTTTAATCAAATCAAGCTAATGAACTCCCGAACTACTTTTCGTTGTGTGTAGTTATCCTTTAACCGGAGTTATCGTTTAGATGTTGTTTTTCCCGGGGGTTGTGAGGTGGAGAAAAACCAAGCGACTCATTCTCCAATTCTTTATTAGCTGGCCGAGCACTTTCGCCCATTCGGGCATCCTCAGGGCGACGTTGAGCCATAGCTGTGGCGAAAGTGCTCGGCCAGCTAATATTTCTTTAGGCGCATGGAAAGTTGATACCATTTTTGGCAAGCAATGTTTGATACAAATTTCTAGTGAAATCCTGCTTGGCCATATTTACAGTCCACAAACGAAATGGATCGTCTAAAGAATACAGTTCTCACGCAATACTTTCACGGTCGTGGTTTTTGCAGTCCGCCAATAACATATTTGCGATTCTCGGGCTGGCTCCCTCAAGTACGTCAATGCGACGAATCTGTGCGAGCTAGAGTGATAGCACCATTACTACTCAGCGGAGAAACATGCGTTTTCTGGAAGTTAACTACTGCCTATAGTTGATAGAACCTTGCAATAAAAGTATGCAATCAACGCAACAAAGAAACCCTTCTCAACGGTAAGTACTGGTTTTCTGCGACGAGTATACTTTACAACGAGCCCATTGTTATCGTGGAAGGAAAAAATAACAACGGAAGATACCTAGTGCGTTTCACCGTTGAGGCAATCTGAAACGTATGAAAAGGCGCAATTACTTTCCTCGCTTAGAAAGACGTGATCTGATCGCTATTGATGGTCGTCGAGGCCGAATGATAAGCTACAACGAGTGTCGTAATTGATTAAATGATCGAAAGGATGTGATTCGCTCTCGGGGTTGCTCAGGGTTTGGTAGGTGGTTTTTTTTTTGTTTTGTTGGTTTTTTTTTTTGTTTGGTTTTTTTTTCTAAAAAGTTAATTCGGTATATTGTATGTCCTATGTTGAATTCACCACCCTTCTATGATTAACTTTATAACCCGAGTATTGAAGTAAAACCATATCAGTAATAGTGTAGATAGTGAACAGTCGCCATTGCCATAAAAATAATAATAATACATTTTAAAAAAAGTTGAACAATTTTTTGTTTTTGTGTTGTTTTTTTCAGTTTTCGTCATTTTAAATAATCTATACTAGGTTACGTAGGAATATTCATCAGCTACGTAATTATTTTAAATTGATGATTGTAGAGGGGCCAGTTTTCCATAATAAATTCGTTCATACGTTGAGTATTTTCCCCACTCTGGGCAACGTCAGTGCAATATTGGTCCATTCTGTTCCGAAGCATGGATACTACATATTCTATTCTATCTGGGTTCTAATCTCCCGGATGACTCTTATTCAGACTCTCCTCGTTACGCCTTGTTTGAAGGAAGAATCCGTTCGAAGCCCCTTCCGTCATATAAGGCCCATATTCTAATGAAAAACACTCTGTAAATGCTTTTCCAGCGTCCTTTTCCATTTGACTATCCTCTACTGGTACTTCTTCTTACATGACGAAGCGTTGACGAAAAATGAATAACATTTGGGCGTCTTATTAGAAAATGCGATAGCGCCTTATACGTTGACATTTTTGCTACGTCGTATCTCAGCGAAGCAACATAAGTTTCAGGTGAGCGAGGATAAAACTTATTAAAAGAGAGCTTTTGGTGGCGTTTCAGGCAATCAAAACGTAGGTCTGGAGCTGATAGACACTTCCCAAACCGGCAGATACGACGAGTGACGTCGGTAGGACGGTCCTTTCAGAACCAAACGGATCGTCTCTAATTGGCTCTCTCTAAGGGAGCAAGTTTGTCAGGAAAAAGCTTTTTTATACCCTTCGAAAGGGTCTGTTTAATGAAATCGAGCACCGCAGGGACTGACGAAGTAGACGCTTGTTCCGTATGAGAAAGCGTCTGTTAGGCTTGTTCTCCAAACGGTTGTGGTTTTATCTGGGTTCTCCTAATTAAAAGCTCGACTTTCAGCTGTCCGCTAATTATTACAGTTGTATCGCGCTAGATTCAAGCTATCCAAGAGGTTGATTGAATGCACTAATGCGAATTAGTAGCTATGATGTGTATTTTTATTCTGTTTGAATGTTTATAGAAGATGAATGTTTATAGAAAATGTTCAGAAGGGATCATAAAGAAAAATACGACTTTTCAGTAATTTATTTTAATTTATTCGAATTTTAATTTCTATTCACTGTCCTAGAGGAAGTAAACGATTGCTGTGACATCGATAGTTGATGAAGCCGTATTATTTACGAGTCATCCCAAAATCGTTTAAGTTGGGTAAGCCTTTTACCGTGACCAAGCATTACACTCAATGAGCTTCCACCGAAACACGGTAGAAACTACGGTTTACCTCGACCCAAGAAGGTTGCGACGTAATTTTCCAAACGAAAGCGAAGATATTTATTCTGTAGCTTCACTGTTACGATCGAATTTCAACCCGGACAGTGTAACTTTCACCAGCAGATCAGCTATAATAGGTGGAAAGGCTAGCCTAGTATTAAGGGCGGCTTCACGGAAAATACGCAAATGACCGGAGCAGATTTCAGTCCACGGATACTGGAAGGTTTTCTTCGAAATGCTTTTACACAGGAGAATCATGAAGACTCGGCCAGGTTGGGCTTATCGGATTCGTTTAAACGTAGAACCTCAGTCGTATCCGAGTGAAAGCTTCGAGCTACCGGAGGATGACCTTTCTGATAATGGTTGGTTTCACTTATTACTTCGTGAATAAAAAAAAGAAACTATTCACGTAAGGATGAGGGTTTTCACGTAAGGCCAGAGTAAAGCCGTAACTTAATTGTCATTTGATTAGCACTATGCGTAGTTATAAAATGGCATGTGAAAAATGAACAAATGGGATGATCCGGGCAAGTTTGTAACCACTATGTACCTACGTTTTTTTGCATAAATATTTTTTTTGGTAACAGCCTAGAAGGAAATGGACGAATTTTCACAGTTCGAGTTTCCGGTTCACAAAGATGACTGAGACTTGTCCTTGCCGCATACATTGAACCACTGGTTTGTACTCCTCATCAAATTCCCATTAGAAATGAGGTTTTCCTTACTCAGGATTTCAAATAGCGTATATCGGATCAACTCTATTAACGTAGTAAACTTTCCCCTGCTCGAGCTGTCCAAGTCTACTCACTGATCAGGGTCTGCCAGAGTAACTCACTTTTATCAAGGAACAAACTGATACCCCTACGAAATCATAGTACAGAACTCACTACCAAAATAAGAACTAAAAATTTTAAACATCAACTGCGATTCCAACATTATCAGTAAGGCTTCATCCCGAAACCGGGACATTATAACAGCCGCTGGAGTTAGTTCAAGATATATACTCGCTAGTACCGTTATATGGGATGCTTTAACAAACTCTGGCGACACTCATTAACCCTATTTTCCTTGAAATATTACACGTTTTACCTATCACTGCTTGAACGCTCTATACTAGCTACGTTATGTCTAGTAACGCTAATTCCGGGCCACGGCCTTGGACGCGAAATAAAGAACGATTAAAAAATATTTTTAAAAAGTTTTCGGCTGTAGTTACCTGCAACGCCGATGAATGGCTCTAATGCCTGAAATAGCATCCGTAAAATTCAGGGATTTTGATGAAGTAAGTAGTCTGAGTTTGAAAAATCGCTCTAACCACAACGGGAAGAATGGAGCAGCTATGACGCCTACATTTACAAAGAGGACAGTAATGCTGTTATCTAACTTGGAAGACGCTTTTGACAGGGAACCGTGGAAACTGCTGAAATACCGTATTTTCAGGATTGCACGATAGTTTGTTATGCCTTCACTTCATTAATGATTTAAGCTGTAGAAAGAAGGCCTTTTAAGAACTTTTCTCTAGGCAAATCGTAATTTATAGTATCAATATATCCGAGTTTGGGTTCCATGGCCCTCAAGAAACTCAAGAAATATACAGCTCAATGAACGAGAAAATTCCAAAGAGTTGAGGAGATTTTCCTATAAAAACTCTGCAAATGATTGTGCTTCAATAATGATTTAAGAAGACTATCCATCAGGGAAAACTCCGCAGCGACGATTGTAATTTTAATCATTTTTATTTTTCTTAATTTCCTAATTAAATGCTAAACTTATTGCCTAACGATACTGCTGGAGAGAGTGCTTGTCGACCATTCCAACGAGTATAGAACGATTATTATAGCTCGAAGAACTCTCGAGTTATACCCTCGTGTCAAATTTCTGAAAATCTCCCAAATTCGACACAAAATTTGCGATATCTCGAAAACAAATAAAGCTATCGACTCCGAGATGGTCTCATTCGATTCAGCGTCCAAAAATCTATAGAAATTGATACCAAATACACAATTTTCTAGAAACCTTGGAAAATATGAATTTTCTCCCCCTCCAAACCCCCCAAAATACCCTTAAAATGGAACTAGCAATGTGGTTCAAGGATTGGGCCGTCGTAGGACCGAGATTGATTTTTGATGAAAATTTCAAGAATGTAGCTATTATAGTTTGGCCGGAAAACTGCCAACGCCGGACGGACAGAATTTTTTTATGGGATGTTCGGATTCTACATGCCTTGAAACGTAAAACATCAAATTTTGAGTGGGGTTAGAAACTTTTTTCTTGGGCGATTACAGTGGTTTATTATTTAATAAACCAAAAAAAATAACCTTTGCAAGTTCTTCATTGTACATCCACTACCGTCGTCGTCTGAACTGAATCGTGTTAAGAGGTAGAAGAACCTCTCCTGATGTTAAGAGCAACCTATCAGAACACTGATGGTGGGAGGCGAGTGAAAGGTCTCGACCCGACGAGACCAAAGCGGAACAGTGGTCCATTGTTCGGCTGCTTCGCACGAAGGAATCTCTCCGGCATCAATCACGACTGCCAACCGACACTGGAAAGGTGATGCTTGTTATAACGTGACGCCGCACCCACAGTTTTAATCGAGCTCGCGACTTTCGTTGTTTGTTCTTGCTTGAATCGGTCGCCTGAAAATATTTATTCTAAAAGGTCTTCAAACGACCGATCGAATGATCCCAGCACATTATTTTGCTTAACAGTAGATCAGATGAATGGCGACATAATGGCAGGCTGTAAAAATTGAGTTTATGGCGTCCTTTAGCATCTGACTGATGGGCCCTTGTTAATTTAATATCGTGCTCAATATTGTAGCCATCCAAGAAAACTCGACATAGCTTTTAAGGTCTAATAGTAGTTAGTTAACAGCACAAATAGATGGCCTTCTTAAATCGTAACTGAATCATAGGAATAATAAACCACTGTACATACCCATTCTCACCCTTAAATCACATACCTACTAAACTAACCAAAACCCACTACACTGAGCAAATTCGTACTCAGACTGCCGAGATGACATTATGACCACAAATAAGTCGAATAAAAGATGGGATACGGCGAAGCGAATGGGAAGTACGGGGGATCAGCAGTTTCCGTGGTTCGCTGTCAAAAGCGTCTACCATGTTAGCTTTTCGCAGTGCTATTATAGTGCTGACGACTTATTGCAGCTCCCTTCTTTTGGTTTATTATTCAATATTGGTTTAATATTCAATAATAAACCATTGTAATCGCCCAAGAAAAAAAAACTTCTAACCCCCCCCCCTCAAAATTTGATGTTCTACGTTTCAAGGCATGTAGAATCCGAAAATCCAATAAAAAAAATTCTGTCTGTCCGCCGTACGCCGTACGCCGTTTTCCGGCCAAACTATAATAGCTAAATTCTTGAAATTTTCACCAAAAATCAATCTCGGTCCTACGACGGCCCAATTCTTGAACCAACTTGCTAGCTCAATTTTAAGGGTTTTTTTTGGGGGGTTTTGAGGGGGAGAAAATTCATATTTTCCAAGGTTTTTCAGAAAAATGTGTACGTGGTATCAAATTATATAGATTTTTGGACGCTGAATCGAATGAGACCATTGCGGGGTCGATAGCTTCATTGGTTCTCGAGTTATCGCAGCTTTTGTGCCGAATTCGGGAGATTTTTAGAAATTTGACATGAGGGTATAACTCGAGAGTTCTTGGAGCTATAAAAATCGTTCTATACTCATTGGAATGGTTGTCAAACACTCTCTCCAGCTGTATCGTTAGGCAACAGGTTTAGTTTTTAATTAGGAAATTAGGAAAAATAAAAATGATTAAAATTACAATAGTTGCTACGGAGTTTTCCCCTATAGTTACCATCTGTTTTTCGGTGGGAACGTTCACAAATTTTCGGAATATTTAAAATGACAAATGGATGGTCTTCTTAAATCAATATTGAAGCGAAATAATAATAAACCACTGTACAATCATTTGCAGCGTTTGATTTTGATTCGAGCGATTTTTCGAACTCGTTCAGACAACTTCACCACAATCCCTGAATTTTGCAGATGCTATTTCTGACCTTTGATCGATAATTCGGTTATTCCCGTGGAATTTACTCAGTAAAGTTTTCATTTTCAAATTCCCCTGAAGAAAATGGCATTTTTATTGATCCCTCGTCCCTTGACTGGCTATTTCTTCTTACGGAAGCTTTTTAGCGTTCAATCAATTTTTCAAAAATTGAGGATGAAAATGTCATTTCAGATGAGCTAACGAAATGGTTTAATTGTAGTTTGTCACTTGTCCTGTGGAATATGGGTGTGTGTGTGGCAAATAAATCACTATTCATGTAAAAAACTCTGATAATAGTTAGTCAAATAGGGAAGAGTCAGAAAGGGCGGTTCAGCTGAGCACGTTAGCTCTGCCCTTTACTATTTAGAAAATGGCATGTCCGTCTTACTCTAAAGCGCCTTTGCTACATTAGACCTTGAAGGTCAAAACTTATGGAGTTTACCTCAATTACATAATTATTTACTTTTCTTCATTAATAAGTTCTTTTGATCTTGTTGCTCCTAATTTAAGGAGATTCAAGACGAAAATAGTGATAACTAACTGCTACAGGGTCCGCCAACGGATTAGTATTGATTTCAAAAAAACATAACTCGATCATTTGTGCAGATGTATTTTTATTTCTGGTCTTAAAATGTTCCCAAGAAGGGGGATTTTTATGATAAAGTCACGTTCTGAAGTTCACGTCGAGCATAATATGGCAGCCATCAGCAGTAATGGATGAATCGAGTCTCGAGATGAAGTTCGTAGCCACACTGCCCAACATGGCCCGAGGGATCCGTCGGATTTCTTCACTGATGGCCTCCTTCAACTCGTGCAGAGGCTTTTCATGAAGTTCTCTTGGATTTTCTGCCCCCCAGTATCTGAAATTTTGCCTGTTGACGAATCCATTCAGGTGGAAATGCGCTTCATCACTCGTGAAAAGAGTGATGTTGTCGTTGTCGTTGAACACCGATTGCATTTGCTCACAAAACAACTTACGCTGGTCGTAGTCCCCTTCTAACAATTTATTGCTGGGTTATGACCAACTTGTATGGATGGAATTTTCAGGTCCTCCTTCAAAATTCGACGCACAGTTGTCTGTGACAAAGTAAGATTGGACGCACGAAGTCGGACAGAACGGTTCGGGCTCTGGAGGGCAGCGACCCTGACTCTGTCAACATTCTCCGGATTTCGTACAGTTCGATTTCCTCCCGTTCTTCTTTTCATAACACTTCCCGTTTCGTTAAAATTGTTCACCCACAACATTATTAAATTCCGATTGGGGATAGTTCCGCGGTGGGGAATGTTAAAATGCCGACGGAAGTCACGCTGAGTCTGGACGATCGATCCGTTAACCAAGAAACGACTTACGGCGAAAACACGTTGCTGCATCCAAACTATCTTGAGTACTGACCTGAAAAAAACTCCCCTTCGTTGTGAACACAATGAGACCAACCATCACTCTGAGGGGCCCAGACCCCGAGTACTACCCAATTGAAAAACATACTAATCCGTTGGCGGACCCTGTATAAGAATGTAACAAAATCTCGAGCATTAGTCGGGTTCACATGATCTGTGTCATCCGTTTATCCGTCAGCACTGTGCGTAACGCGCGAACGAACGAAATTTAAGCTGCGTAGAAATCAGTGGTGATAAAGGACGTTGTCTTTGCCCTATCACGCTCTGTTCATTCGTCAAATAATATTTCATCTGTTGGAACCTCTTCGTGCTTAATTTGAGCGTTAGAACAAATCGTGTATTTTTTGCCCTAGAGCAGAAATATTAATGGTAATGGAATAGTTATGAAAACTTAAGTCGATGTGTCATCTTCATGAAAAACAAAATTCGTCTAGAGGGGTTGTGAGGGGGAGAAAAACCAGGCGACTTATTCTCCAGACCTTGAGAATAAGTCGCCTGGTTTTTCTCCCCCTCACAACCCCTCTACAACAAATGCGACGACAACCAATCGAAAATTCGTCTACTAACAGAAAAGTCAATGATCTTCCAACTCACTCATTTTCCTGCAAAACAAGATGATAGTTTAGCTTGTTCTTCACTTGCGATACGTCCAACATAGATTCTAAGAGCGATTCCGTTGAATATAAAATGACAAGTTATCCAATTTAACCGCTCTACGCTGTCTACGACGTCCTTGCTGTAGTTGATACTCTAGGGAACTCCGTCGACGTGATTTGTATTCGAATGTTGTTGTTTCGTCTGAAATTCTCTCTTCAAGCGGATTGTTTAGCATCAGCGATTTCTTTCTTGTTTTACAGCCCAGTCGGTCCGTACGTGATCTTCCATGTGTTACTTTTCAAGACTAGAAACGGCTTAAAAATTTCAATGAAAAGGACGAATTTGTTTGAAGGAACTCAAAATAACTTTGAATCTCGAAATTTTAACTTTACTTGGTCTAGATTTCATATTCAAATAACTATTTGCTATAAAATCATCGACTGTTCCCATTGAGAGAATTCGAAATTGGCAGTATTTCAAATTAGTTGTCGTTTCTTCAGACCTTCAGCCATCCTTGCTAACCACTCGTCCCCAGAACCTCGCATGATCTCACCCTGCTGCTTTTAAAGATTCGCCAACGATGAACCTCTCGAATAATAATAAAATAACGATAACCAAAAAAAAATCAATTTTTAACAATCTTAAAAATAGAAAAATGTTGAAATTTCGTGCTTTTTTTCTTTGTGCGTCAACCAAAATAATTACTTTTTCTCGAGATTTATTTTCAATACACCCTGGTTTTGAAAAAAAAACCACGTAGAATTGTTGAGAATATTTTCAGAGCTGATAATATTTTCAAATCGATCCAATTAACAAATATTAAATTTATTCGTTTGATACCGTTCTAGTACCTAATAAATTTCTAAAACCGCTATTCTGAAAACGTGAAGAGAATGAAAAAGCTTTGCGAGTACGTCTCATTTCTCGGCATCTCGGCCCAATTTCGTGACCACCATGTTCCCTATGGGGCAGTTGTATTTGCTGAGGCCTTTGAGCTTGAAACAAGCTCACAGCTACGCTCTGTGTAGTTCGATTTAAAAGTTTAATTGCGCTCCAGTGTCGTTCCCGTTGGTCCTCTCCAAATGAGTTACTGCAGACACCAAAGTATCTACGACCTACTTTCAGAACGCCAGGATTAGTTTATTCCCCAGTCTTAGATGTGATGGAGGTAACAAACAC
The DNA here is from genome assembly GCA_037159825.1 of Tupiocoris notatus. NCBI lineage: Eukaryota > Metazoa > Arthropoda > Insecta > Hemiptera > Miridae > Tupiocoris > Tupiocoris notatus. The sequence goes on along the minus strand of JASJUZ010000752.1, from coordinate 114,399 downwards.
TCGATAGGGAAACGTGATTATCGGGATTTAGCTTAACGTGCCAACTTAACGTTTTTCCCATTTGCTATAAAAAAGTTTGACTTCTTCTAAAATAAAAAAATTGGGGAAAAATATAAAACTCCGTGGAAAAACACGATCTCATTGTTTAAATGATAGGGATAACGTCCAATGCGGGTGGCGAGCTCTCTAAGAGCGTAATGGCCTTGAGGGAGTACCATCGTTAAATTATTAGTGTAAATTAAAATCCATTTCCCATGGTTAATCACATCTTCATTGAGTCTTAGTGAGGTTTATTTTTAAAAGGACGTACTTGAGCAGTATTAAGTACATACATCGTAACATGTCTGGCTTTCGCATAACGGATTCATTGGTAGGAAGGAAAGAGTCAGTGCTGGGATTGAAAGACATTTATTTCATGACCAACAAAGAATTCAGCAGTAAAGTATCGTTTACCACTTGTGGCAACTTTCTTGCCCCGGGGAACTTGTTCAAATAGGTTGATTTATTAATGCATTTTATTTACAAAGTGTACGCCTTGGTTGAACTAGATCTTGGAGTTACCTAGTTAAAACAGTAGATGAAAGTGGCGATAATAAATGACGAAATTTTTCGTTGGCGTAATTATTATACTTAAAAAAGAAATTCTTATTAGATATATATTGTTTTCGTTTTTCTAAATAGGCACACAGTGAGATAACCCAGCCAACCATATATTAAAAGAAAAGGAAGTCGAGCGAGGAAAAGCAAATTTCTCGTAGATCGATCCCAAGCTTTTTGAGGAACCGCATTAGGTGCCAATGATTACCGTACTAGAATTAGCTGCTAATCAAACCGTAATACCTGCAACCAAAATGCAAAAAAAAAAAATCAGCATTTTTTCACTTCCTCCTGTTGTTGAGAATGCTTCCTTATCTTGTTAAAACCTAAATCACAACTTTCTACGGCTTGAATTCAGACTACAAATGAATCGCTTTGTTTACGGGATTGATGATAATACATGGCACCGCAGATAAGGAAAGGAACTAGCAAGTGGTTGTTAGAAACGATTCTCACCACGTTTGCAGAAACGGTTCAACTCAAATACCAATATGTTGGACGTGATATTGGGAGTTATTGCTTTTGCCGGTGTTTTTCCACATTCGCGGTGGGAGTTTTGGTTACTTTGTAAAACTACAATAGAAACCACAATTCTCGGTCCATATGACGGTAATCAATAGATGCGTATGATTTATAAAGTAACCAATACCCCCACGGTCACCGTGGAAAAACACCGGTAAAAGCAAACACTCCCTAATCATTAGACATCCAAACATCATCTTAGTACTATTGGTTTATTATTCAATAATAAACCATTGTAATCGCCCAAGAAAAAAAAATTTATAACCCCCCCTCAAAATTTGATGTTTTACGTTTCAAGGCATGTAGAATCCGAATATCCAATAAAAAAATTTCTGTCCGTCCGCCGTACGCCGTTAGCAGTTTTCCGGCCAAACTGTAAGAGCTAAAAATTTGAAATTTTCACCAAAAATCAATCTCGGTCCTACGACGGCCCAATTCTTGAACCAACTTGCTAGCTCAATTTTTAGGGTATTTTTGGGGGGTTTTGAGGGGAGAAAATTCATATTTTCCAAGGTTTTTCTGAAAAATGTGTACGTGGTATCAAATTATATAGATTTTTGGACGCTGAATCGAATGAGACCATCGCCGGGTCGATAGCTTTTATGGTTCTCGAGTTATCGCAGCTTTTGTGCCGAATTTGGGAGATTTTCAGAAATTTGACATGAGGGTAAAACTCGAGAGTTCTTGGAGCTCTAAAAATCGTTCTATACTCATTGGAAAGGTCGTTAAACACTCTCTCCAGCTGTATCGTTAGGCAATAAGTTTAGCTTTTAATTAGGAAATTAAGAAAAATAAAAATGATTAAAATTACAATAGTTGCTACGGAGTTTTCCCCTATAGTTACCATCTGTTTTTTGGTGGGAACGTTAAAAAATGTTCGGAATATTTAAAATGACAAATGGATAGTCTTCTTAAATCAATATTGAAGCGAAATAATAATAAACCACTGTACAATCATTTGCAGCGTTTTTTTAATTGTTTCAGTTTAAAACCAAATGCGCATTCCGAATCCTAAAGAAAAAAATACAAAAATGTACTCTACAGTCTACATATTAACTAGCCATTACCTACTAGAATAAAATTTCAAATTTTCGACCAAAAATGTTTAACAGAGTTTATGGAAATGCCAAAATATTGCATAGTTGGAACCTCGGCAGTATTTGCCTGCAGAAACGATCAACTTGATATCACAGCGGAGTAACCAATTAATGGAGAAGGAAAAAAATGGCTCACTCTGCTATTGGTTCAGTTGATGAACTCGCTCGACTCTGATTTGTCTCTGCCTGAATTTCCTCAATGACAACTTGTTGAATCTTGTTTCTGACGCGAAGCTTCTGCAGCGAACTGAATTTCTTCATGTGTGGAATTAAGCTCATAAAAAAGTGATAGTCTTCGTCGCCATTATAAACTTCCCACGGGCTGGAAGGAAAATGCGCGGAAGAAGTTAGAACGGTAGGTGGTCCTGCTGGTGATGTTCTTTCGTCCTCATCTTCTTCGTTTTCACGTCTTCGTTTGGGCGATACTGAAGTTGGAGGTTGTGGATAATCCGGAGTGCGATAGTCCTGATAGGAGTCCTCAGATTCGAATTTTGAAACCTCGACGTGGACTTGGGGAAAGGAGACCTCGTCACTGCTGTAGGAAATACGTTTTGATTGGAGCAACACTTCGCTCAAGAATAAGAGTCGACTATAGTGCGACCAAGATGGAACGTAGTTCGGTCCACTTTCGACCGCTTTCTTCATTTCTTTCCTAAACTGATCCTTGAGGTTTTTCCATTTTGTTTTGACATCTTTTTCTGTGGACAATTGAAAAAAAAAAAACATATATCAAGTTGCAAACATCTAGATTTTTTTAATGTACAAAAATTATTGATATTAAAAGGCATTGTATTGAACTAAGAGAGTCTATTCTGTCAAGGATGATTGTTGAGCCCCAGCTGTACCTAGGTACTGGCGTTTAAAGCTTGTCCCAGCCTTTCTACTTCCTGCCAATTGTCATATTTATAAGGTTAAACACTTTCAACCATCAGCAGAAAAAATATAACGACTTACTCAACATCATGTACCAGTCAAATTGGACATGTAGATGCAGACTGAGAAACACACTTATTAAACAAATAAAACCAGCAATAACAAGTTCCCCAGTAGTGTTAGTCGAGGGAGTTTTGCTCAAGTCCACTGAAGCGCAATTTTCAATGTGAATCTGAGACTGCAGCTACTATGCAACACAGCCATTGTCTAATGAGGTAGAGGAAACCACTACTGAACAAGAATCAGAGCTGTTTATTGATTGATTCATTCTGCACTAAGTGACGCTGCAAGTCAGTAATCTACCTTAGCACAAGACACTCCTTATCGTATTCGGCTTTGGCCAAAATATCGACTTTTCATTTGAATAGTTGTCATACGTTTGAGTAATCTGTTGAGCTGTTATCTTCACCTTCCTGTCACACGTTATGTACTTAATAGGATTTAATTTTTTTGCAGGTGAGACCATTGATACCGTGTTGAATGGAGTAGAGATGTAAGTAAAGTCACAATCACTAACATGATGCTGTTGGTTGCTATTTTATTCATATTCCGATTAATGGTGAGCAACGCAACCTGTAGAATGTAAAAAGAAGGTCGAGTTGATTGAAATTTCTACACATTTTGTTCTTGTTATTTTTAAAGACGGGAGAAAACGCTGCAAATGATTGAACAGTGGTTTATTATTCCTTCGCTTCAATATTGATTTATGAAGACTATCCATTTGTGATAGTAACTATTCCGAACATTAGTGAATGTTCTCACCAAAAAACAGATGGAAACTATAGAGGAAAAATCCGTAGCAACTATTGTAATTTTAATCAATTTTATTTTTCTTAATTTCCTAATTAAAAGCTAAATTTTTTGCCTTACCCTACAGCTGGAGAGAGTGTTTGACGACCATTCCAATGAGTATAGAACGATTTTTAGAGCTCCAAGAATTCTCGAGTTATACCCTCATGTCAAATTTCTAAAAATCTTCCAAATTCGGCACAAAAGCTGCGATAACTCGAGAACCATAAAAGCTATCGACCCGGCGATGGTCTCATTCGATTCAGCGTCCAAAAATCTATATAATTTGATACCACGTACACATTTTTCTGAAAAACCGTGGAAAATATGAATTTTCTCCCCCTCAAAACCCCCCAAAAATACCCTTAAAATTGAGCTAGCAAGTTGGTTCAAGAACTGTGCCGTCGTAGGACCGAGATTGATTTTTGGTGAAAATTTCAAGAATTTCGCTATTATGGTTTGGCCGGAAAACTGCTAACGGCGTACGGCGTACGGCGGACAGACAGAATTTTTTTTATTGGATATTCGGATTCTACATGGCTTGAAACGTAAAACATCAAATTTTGAGGGGGGGTTATAAATTTTTTTTTCTTGGGCGATTACATTGGTTTATTATTGAATAATAAACCAAAAACTGTCGACTTGTAAACTGGCATTGGCTTATGACTCGACAAAGTGAAATAAGTCATGCACCACAGATTTTCGAGTGAGTTCTCGGAGTATAGTGTAGGAGATTTGTTATTAGAATATAATATCGAATATAGAACGACTATCCCCTAATAAATGCTGAAGAAATATCATCAAATTATAATGCATTGTTTCTTTTTTCAAGATCTCAAAACCGACCCTAAATTTTGTGATGACTCGGGAACCGATAAACAGGACAGCCCTTTATAGTCTCAATCGATCCTGCGTGAAAAATACAAAGATTTCAATCCCCCACTCATCCGTAGTTCATCGAATGCTTCAAATATTTCTTCCTGCTCTCGTTCGCACTTAATGATTACGCAACTTTCAAGTTAACGTTTTTAAAATGGGGAATGGTGGACCTTATTTCATTTAATTCGTTTTTTTTTTTTTTTTTTTTGTAAAATTGTCGGCTAGAGGTTGAACGGCAGCTAATTTATTTACTCTCATTCGATTCGTTATTTCACTTTTTCGATATTTTCCATGGCGCCGATGTTCGGTTCAACTCCGTCATTTGATTTGATGCTTGGTCATTATCGATATTCTGCTCCGTGAAAACGTGGTTTATTCAAAGGCTAGAAGGTCGCCAGTCACTCAACCGTATGATGTCTTTGTCAATAACCCGGTCTAACCTTCAGTCTCTCGGGAGCAACGAACCGACGATCCTTCAGATGGAACATGGAAGTAAATTGACGCCGATGGTCTATGCTCAAATTCAACGTCAGCCGGACGGAAACAGCCGACCTCAGACTCGGACCCCCATGGAGGACAGCCAAATTAAGTCCTGGCAATCAACTCGACTCATCCCCAAAGGGCCACAACGTGACACATCTTGCTTCGATTGGTTTGTCAATCCGAATCATCCTATACGGTTCGATAAATATCCCTGACCTCTCTTCGTCACCAATTCCCGAATGAGCAGCTAGTTCAAACCGTTACAAGCTCATCCGCACCAACAACCGTTGAACGAACTAGTTGATTTTTCTTTTCGTAGACCGTGGCTATATTTTTTTTCTTCTAAATTTCAAAGGGTATCTGAAAAAAAGGTTCTCTGACATGGTTTGGGAGTAATTATAGCTTTTAGCGTCACTTGAACACCTAGGTTTGCCGTTGACTGAATTTTAACTTTATTTTACTCTCAAATTTCATGAATAAAAATCTTTAAATGTTACGTCAAATAATGTTGATGTTTATTTAAACAAATCGTGAGCTTTGTGTTAAATAATACGATCAGTTCGATAGCTATAAACAATTCGCTGTACCTCGATTTTCCATAGCTTCAGCCACCTCCGTCCATAGTCTTTCGATCGTCTCTTTGCCACTGACTATGTGATGGTTCCACAATGGAGGCCGGATGTAGACCTGAAGAAAATTGATGTTATGTTTAGACGTTTCTATTTTATATTATACGTAATTGTATCGTATAATACACAAAACGTGACGTTTGTTGATAAAAATTAACACTATCCATCTAAAATAGTATTGCATTATTTATTTACCTCCTCAGGTTGAGGGGGAGAATAACGAAACGACCTCTTCCCCATTTTTCTTCTTATTTATTAAGCCGAGCACTTTCGCCCGTTCGGGCTTCTTCAGGGCATTATAGGACCAAGGGTACCTATGGCCCCATGGGTCCTATGGGGTACCTATGGGGCCATAGGTACCCTTGGTCCTATAATGCCCTGAAGAAGCCCGAACGGGTGAAAGTGCTCGGCGTAATAAATAAGAAGAAAAATGGGGAAGAGGTCGTCTCGTTATTCTCCCCCTCAATCTGCGGAGGGAAGTAGTGCGACCACCTGGAGAAGAAAAAGATTATTTATTTATTTTATTTTTTTTTTTTTTTTTACCGGCAATAGTTACCTCATGTATGAGTCTCGGCGTATTAATCAGTGACATTGCTACTGGCTTCGTTTGCTCCATCCGCGTATGGGAATAGATTTTGCACGGCACAGACCCCACTTTTAGCTGAATCTCTCTGCAAACGTTCAAAAGAGAAATAATTCCTGGAAATATTCGCCTGACGTCAAACTGCCTGCATCTGCTGATGCTATCCAACTTATTATAATTATAATAATTATTATTATTTTTATTGTTGAGGGCATGCAGGAAGTTCTCGAAATGCATCAACTATTGACTCAATTTCTCTATTGTTGCTGATGAATTTAAATAAATCTCAGGTCATTGAAGGGTGTTACTAGATAGATATGGAGGAATTTATTAAGATAAAATAGAGAAAAATATCCATTCTTCATTCGATAAAGGTTTTCACGGTCCATAAGTTTATTGACGTGTTAAATTAGACTGGTCGCCGGACTAATGAGCAGGCACGCATTTCTGCACTCTGGATAATTATCAAAGAGATCTTAGAATTCGCTCCAAACGGAGAAAAATTAAAACATCTCATTCAACACTGACGGACATTGGCCAGCTGGTGCTCAGTCTAGATGCCTGTTAGGAATCTCAATTTTTTAAATTCTTCTATTGGGTGTCGCTCTGTGCTATAGCTTTTTTCTATCAAGGGTTTTTGGGTGCTCATATTTGAGTATATTATGCATGAGGTTGAGTGTGGGAGGATGTCCGAAATTCAGTTTAATTGGATCCCATGTGAGCAGGTCCCAGATTATTCTGAAATTCATCATTCTGAAAATGAAATCAGTCTTTATAGAATTCGTCACCTGTTTGAAGCTTATTATCGCCTCAGTTACCTCCTCTCGCTTCATGCTAATTTCCTAGTAAAATTTGATTGAGAATTGTCATGTTGGCCATCAAACTATCACAGTTGATAGAACGATTTTCGAAAAGATGATCTCTGATCCACGGCAACACTCGCATGTGCGGAATGAGGTGAAGAAAATTAGGGCTACACTTCAGGATTAAGAACTGGTTGTGATCTCCAAGTGAACCTTGGGGAGGTATGCGGTTATTGGACATAAAGAGATAAGTGTAAGATTGTTTTTGGCTAATTTTTGCAATGCAGGAGTACTATGTGTGACGTCATAAGGCGAAAATTAATTCGGTAAAATCGGCCTTGCGCGCGTTGCATAGCGACGCGTCAGGTGAAAGTGTTCAACACTAAGATTCGAAAACATTCCAGTTCGGGTTCTTTTAGATCTGAATTTATTCTCTTTTGCACGCGTTTTCTTTAAGGTATTTTCGTATGCATTTTTATCTCGTAAGTAAATTGAATTTAAAATAGCGTTGACGTGCGGTTCGTATTAGGTATCATCATACGCGCTATACTTGTTTTCAAAGGAGCATGAGCATATGAAGCGATTCCCCATGGCACTCCTTTCTCTATAATTTTCACTTGAAAATGTTTTCTCTTCTGAAAGGGGCAACCCGAGAGTTCGCTAATAATGACAATAGTCTCATCACATAAGAGAAATGGGCCCTGGGACAATAACTGTCCTAACGACATTTCTTTTGTATAGGACGACCCTTCCAGAGTTGACTACCTGACTTCCCTTCAATGTTACACTAGAGGGTAATCTTTACAAGTGCGATGGATATTTACCAAATTATTTCCAAATATTACGGCTGTCGTTTCGCTAGTTGTTCCCAATACTTTTTAAAATGTCTAAAATAAGCTCTTTGTCAATTCTAGATAAAGCCGAGATGAACTAGAAGTTGCGCTACCAAGCAGTATTCCTTAACTGCTATGTAACGATAAATCTAGTTTATTTCGGCTTCACTTACAATTGACATACGTTCCCCGAGTATTATATTTATGGACAGATCCTGGAGAGGCTCAGAGTGGCGAAAGCGCTAGATGTAACAAAGAATTATAAATCCGAGTCAAAATGGCATATCCACTTTCACCTCTTACGTAGAACGATAGTTCAATATCGCGCAACAGCGCTAAAATAAAAATAAACACGTTCAATATCTGAAACACAAACATGGGAGAGTGAGAATATTCAATTTCCCGTTCAATTTTAACCGCGAAATTCTCCAACGAATTAATAACCTTGAAGAGAGGTCAATGACCCCGGCAAAATGTCCCCCGTAGTGGTCAACTGACGCAAAAACACCTGTCGTCGTGGAATCACTCAATTTGCTATCTTTGCTCTCAAGCGGCCGTTATTATGATTTGAGAGTCGACCAGTCAAGCACTTTGAGAACAATTCGATGGTATAAGTACATACCTCAAAATATCCTCTCTACTCTTATCCTTGTATCCTATAATTCCCAGCTTACGTTACTCGATATTTACCTTCCGAATAACGACGATGTAGACACAGATGTGTCTAGAGTCTTCAAGGTGACGCTAGCACACGTGGACAAACGCTGGTTGCCAGACACTCCACTTCCCAAAGCTCTGTCTAGGAGAGAGCCTGCGCATGCACTAAAAGCGGGTTCTACAGGGCTCGCTCAACGCTCCGGCGCCCGCTAGACTTCCCCACCATAGCAAATTTTCCCGGGCTGAGCTGTCCCGCTCGGCTCAACGCTCCGACGCTAGTGCCCTCTCACTTCTCGCCGTAGTGGAAGTGAGGGTGAATGAGAACGGTCCCTCCCCACGCGCTCTCGCTTCTTCCGCACCTCCTTTCTCATCTTCTCCCGTACCTCCTTTCCATCTGCTCCCCTTCGCCCGTTCGAGTTCCCACCCAAGGTCGAATCGTTTCTTCATTGATAGCCACTGTGAGAACGAAATAATTTTTACCTCTACGTTTATGTAATGAATGAAAGTCTTATGATCGAGCTGAAAGACGAATTAAGGGAAATTTTCCATCGAACTGAACGCTAATCTGAACTGTTTTTTTTTTTTTATTGGTCTGTAAAAGGCAAAACGTCTCATGTGTCCGTGAACCATCGATTATATTCAATGAAATTTTCAGAAAGTATTTTCTCAGTTAATTTGCAAAATTAGCTGTTACGAAATAACACGGCTCCTTCGTGAAACAAGCCTTTTTTTTCCATTTTGATTTTTACAAGCCACGAGAATAGATATAATTTGATTTTTTTTTTAAACTGAAAAGCATTTTCTGAAATTTTGGTTTTACAAGTAGAATACGCTTGATTTTAATTGTTTGTCCCACACACGGTTCTTACGCATTATGACATTTTTCTGTATTTTTGTGCGCGTTTCTTGTATACCTACGGACTTTTAGTGGCCGCAAAAATCAGTATATTCTTAAAATAATCACTATTTTTTTGTAAACAATGCTAGATTTTCATTATTTGGGTGCCATAAATTATTTCTGCGTTTTTCGTATGTTTTCGTTCTTATTTTGTACAACATTATTCGTATTCTGTTCACAAATAATTTGAAAAGCGCAACGCCGTATAATATTTTTTGTTTGGGAACCGGTTTTGGTTTATTATTCAATAATAAACCATTGTAATCGCCCAAGAAAAAAAATTTTATAACCCCCCTCAAAATTTGATGTTTTACGTTTCAAGGCATGTAGAATCCGAATATCCAATAAAAAAAACGCTGCAAATGATTGTACAGTGGTTTATTATTCCTTCGCTTCAATATTGATTTAGAAAGACTATCCATTTGTGATAGTAATTATTTCGAACATTTCGGAACAATCCCACCGAAAAACAGATTGTAACTATAGGGGAAAACTCCGTAGCAACTATTGTAATTTTATTCAATTTTATTTTTCTTAATTTCCTAATTAAAAACTAAATTTTTTGCCTAACGGTACAGCTGGAGAGAGCGTTTCACGACCATTCCAATGAGTATAGAACGATTTTTATAGCTCCAAGAACTCTCGAGTTATACCCTCATGTCAAATTTAAGAAAATCTCCCAAATTCGGCACAAAAGCTGCGATAACTCGAGAACCAATAAACCTACCGACCTGGCGATGGTCTCATTCGATTCAGCGTCCAAAAATCTATATAATTTGATACCACGTACACATTTTTCTGAAAAACCTTGGAAAATATGAATTTTCTCCCCCTCAAAACCCCCCAAAAACACCCTTAAAATTGAGCTAGCAAGTTGATTCGAAAATTGGGCCGTCGTAGGACCGAGATTGATTTTTGGTGAAAATTTCAAGAATTTAGCTATTATGGTTTGGCCGGAAAAGTGTTGACGGCGTACGGCGTACGGCGGACAGACAGAATTTTTTTTATTGGATATTCGGATTCTACATGCCTTGAAACGTAAAACATCAAATTTTGAGGGGGTTTATAAAATTTTTTTTCTTGGGCGATTACAATGGTTTATTATTGAATAATAAACCAAAATTCTGTCTGTCCGCCGTACGCCGTCAGCAGTTTTCCGGCCAAACTATAATAGCTAAATTCTTGAAATTTTCACCAAAAATCAATCTCGGTCCTACGACGGCCCAATTCTTGAACCAACTTGCTAGCTCAATTTTAAGGGTATTTTTGGGGGGTTTTGAGGGGGAGAAAATTCATATTTTCCAAGGTTCTTCAGAAAAATGTGTACGTGGTATCAAATTATATAGATTTTTGAACGCTGAATCGAATGAGACCATCGCCGGGTCGATAGCTTTATTGGTTCTCGAGTTATCGCAGCTTTTGTGCCGAATTTGGGAGATTTTTAGAAATTTGACATGAGGATATAACTCGAGCGTTCTTGGAGCTATAAAAATCGTTCTATACTCATTGGAATGGTCGTCAAACACTCTCTCCAGCTGTATCGTTAGGCAATAAGTTTAGCTTTTAATTAGGAAATTAAGAAAAATAAAAATGATTAAAATTACAATAGTTGCTACGGAGTTTTCCCCTATAGTTACCATCTGTTTTTCGGTGGGAACGTTCACAAATGTTCGGAATATTTAAAATGACAAATGGATGGTCTTCTTAAATCAATATTGAAGCGAAATAATAATAAACCACTGTACAATCATTTGCAGCGTTTTTTGTTTGGGAACCGGTTTTTAATTAGGTATGTTCTTCGGCGATTTCAATGGTTACTATTGAATAAGTAACTGGATTAATATCAATAATAGCTTCAGGCTGAAGGGAGTTCGGTGTTCTAATCACGCCCAGCGTCTATGCTCATTACAACTTTATCCATTATCTCTCATCAAAAGCCGCCCACTTAAAAGCTGAACTTCGTTACGGAAACTCTCGCGAGACAGGTAGTCTCCCAGTGAACGTGGGCTGATGGTGGGTTTCTTCTAATCATTTGTGAATTCAGTGGCAGAAATGATATCCCAGTCTCCTAGAAATCCGAATTATGGTTGTTCTACGTTTCAAAGAATGTAGAATCCTAATATCCAAAAAAATTCTGCGAACACTTTTCTGCGAAAAATTGTGAACTCCGTACCTACTTGAAATTGTTATTGTTATAATCAATTTTAGGTTTTTCTCAAGGAGTTAAATTCGTATCTCTCAAAGTTTTTTAGACACAAGTGTGTTTATTATCAAAATCTATAGATTTTTCAGCCACTATTACTGGGTGGCTAGCTTTGATGGTTCTCGAGTCATAGCAGCTTTAATAAGCAGTGTTCTGGAATTCAGAAATTCAGCATCTAGTGTCGTGACTTTCTAGAGATTTACAAATTCTTCCGTACTCGTTGGAATGCTCATCACACACTGATCTGTGGCGTTTTGCGATTAATTTGACTTATTCACCGATGACGTCGTTACGGTAAATATTTGTATTTAAGAGTACTATGATTGCCAAGAGCATAATATATCCTTTTAGTTACCTACTAATATACAGTGTTATTTGGAAACCTTCAGACGTGTTTGTCTCACATTCAAATAATTATGTTGTTTTCATGCAAGTTCCTAGACTTCAAGACTTGAACATAAAGTATGATTCTTGTGTCGTGGTATTGAAGGAATTAATTTTCCTAGCTAAGCACTTCGCCCCTTCGGAAATCTTCATGGCGTTGTAGAACGATTCTAAAGCTCTCCCAACAGCTCGACACAAGAAGGAGTGTGACGACCGTTGAGAGATGAATATAATTAGCCATACATAATATTATATGTAAAATTCGCCTCATATCTCGCCAGAATTTTAAAAATTAATTTTTGTCCATTTCCTCTAAGATTTTATTCGCCCACATGATGTGGGGTATTTTATCGCCACTATCTAATCGTAGTTCGCACTGCAACATATTATCAAACAGGTCTTTGTTTGAGCCTTTGGGCTGTCTATCTTGTTATTGTCAACTGCTCAGTTTCTCGATTCACCCGTCGATGTACATGTACACATCTAGATAATGCACTGTTTTTGTAACACATGTAAGAGCCTTTAAATTGCCAATTTCTTTTGTTATGTTGATACCTAAATACAATTATTGTTTTGAACTTCGTGTCGAGTTATTCGCAATTGGTGTTTAATTATGTGCAAAGATCTTACATATATATCCAGAAATAATGTTAAATGAGTGTTTAATTCGGCCTTCGTTACAAACTTCTGTTTAAATATTATGCAAGTAGTCAATGATCATTTGTTATTAGCTAGGCTTTTCACGATAGATCGACCAGTCCAATTTCGCAATTCGCGTGTCCTTCAATCGACATTTTGTTCGCGAATTCTGACATTCCAAGCTCGATTGGACCGCAATGCGTCACTTGAGAGTGGAACAATAAGAAACGTTTTCGATTAGAATCGTTTACAGATTCTTCACGCCTAGTTTTGATTCGTCACGTCCTCTCGGATCTAAACGTCACGTCGTGTCGATTCACCTGTTACTTCAACTGGAACGAAGACCGACGTAATCCTAACACTTGCGATGCACCGTTGCAGTCCCAGTGCAATCATCCTCAGAATTGCTGCAAATCTGATATTCTGCCCACGCCCTATCTAATTCGTACGATGGAATTTGTCTAATCACGAGGAACAATACAACGCAGTGGATGTTTCATTACACCAAAGCGAGCCATTTAACTAGACATGCATCAAAGTGATTCGATGGTGACTTCACTGACCAACGTATGAAATTGTGCACACTTCTTGGAAAAACAGCGACTAAACTATGATCGGAGGCGCGCCAAATGATGAAAAAAAATTCCAATGAGCAACGGGGAATTCTATCGATTTATTTCTAATTGTTTTTTCGAAAGTACGTGTCACGCGGATAACCGAATGACGACTCTAAGGCCTGAAATTGGTGATGGGGCAGCGAAGCGGTCTGGTGGGTTGTATAGGTTCCTGGTAGACGCTCTGTGTGGTGATCGCGCTTTTCTCCTCTTGACGATTCCTCCTTTGATGTTTTCTGTAGGATTTTGATTTCACTTTTTAGTAGAACCTTAATGGTAAATTTCACAAAAAAAAAAAAAAAAAAAAAAAAAAAAAAAAAAAAAAAAAAAAAAAAAAGAGTTGGAGTAGGCTTTAGAGTTAGCTGTACAGGTAACGCCAGCGAGCAATGATAGCGAAAACAAAGGTTGTTGCTGGTAACATTACTTGTTGGCTTTTTTCTTTTAATGGGAATTAACCGTTGGGGATGTATACCTAATAGTTATTCATGATCACAATCGTAATAAAAATCTATTGAAAGTCCCCATTGAAACAAAGATTCACGCTTGATTTCCGCTCTCCTCCTCGGCGGGAATAACAATACTCAATGTTGGGATTCTTTTGGCATCGGACGTTTAGATGTCTGTTTTAAGGTACTACAATTAACGTACGACCCTCAAGTATTATTTAGAATGTTTTCTCCAGGTGAGTCGAGCGAGAAAACCTTTTCCCCCTGAACTGGATTAGTTCAATTCACTCTCGCTTTATCGCATTGTATATAATGATGGTCTAGCAGAGAAAATGAATGGATTTTCCATTTTTTTTATGGATTTTCCAGAGCTATATCTATTTTAACAGCTACGAAAAACGTTAGTGTTGAACGCTTGCAGACATTTTTATCGAAGAAACATCTTTTTGTGTCTTGAGCTGGTGTAGCATTTTTCACTGTCGTAGAATAATAATATTCAATATTCACATCTGGAAGATGCACGTTGATTTTCAACCGCCTAATCATTTACTTGAATATTCACCAGACTTACGTTCAGACTTACTCCGAATTGTTAGAGGTTACCGAGGTATTTATATTCGTTCGAATGTTTGCCCTGTGTGTCGACTAGAGTCCTCCAAAATGAGCAAACTAATCCTTGACGTCCTCAATAGTTCACCTTCTGCAAGGAGGCCGTTTTTTCAACCCAGGCAAATGTGGGACCACGTGAACCGGAATTCATATTCATAGACACGACTCAAGAACGTTAGAACAGCTAAAGCCTCCCATTGTTTGACCTCACTCAATTAGGAACGTATTGAAGAAGGACACAATATTACTACGGTGTTACAGCCAGACGCCCTTGACCGGAACATCATCCTCAACAATTATTGATTCTATATGGTTCCTTCGTGATTCAGTCCCTCATCTTTGCCTTGGCTATTTTTTTTGGGTCAATCGTGATCGCAGTATTATCAATTTCGATATCAATCAACAGGTCTTCGCATCTACGTATAGCGATACAAATGCCAAACTCGATTCTGTCATCCGAATAGCGAATACAGCAAGAACTGAAAACCGAGCTACTAATTCTCGAGATAACTAACAGTACTTCCGAGTTACACGCATTTCAACTTATTTTTCGAAGTTTTTAAATAATTTTTGGAACCTTCTGTCATGAGTAAGGAGATTATGCTTGCATAGCTGTGCTGCATAGTTCATTGTTCCAAGTATAAATCAGGTGAGTGAATGGAAGTTGATTAATTTTCGTGTGTTCGCATTCAGTCTCTTGTACATTGGTTGAAAAAAGGAACACCTCTCCATTTTTTTTAAAAACAATTTTAATATACCGAGCACTTTATCTTTTTGATGACCATAAAACGCACACTTATTATTGGATCATGTAGAACGCCCTGATGAACCCGAAGAGGAGGAACTGCACGGCACCCAGAAATGGAAATGGACATAAAGTCGCCTGGTGTTCCTCTCTTTCAACCAAAGCACAAGGAGATTGATATCTATAGTGATCTACAGAAACAAAACGGGGCCGTTTTCAAATTTTTACTGCGCGTTAAAAAGAGGAAGAATGCCTTAAAATAATGGCTCCCGTCCCTGAGGTAAGTGAATAAGAAACGGCTGGGCGTACAGTTAAAGATCTGAGTGGAAATGGTTCTTCCTTGATATTTCCTTTCTTTTAGAGCATGGATCTGGGATAAAACGCCTTCCGCACTCTGGTAAATCTCGACTAAATGGTCCGGAAACGACACCATGACCAGTCATCAATAACTCGGCTCGAAAGGTTTCGACTTCTTGGAAATCCGGATAAGCAGAAGCGTCGCTAGGAGTCTGAGAAAGAATTGCTTTGAGTCCTAACAGTCAAAGCTAATCGAGAGGAACTGAAAAGGATTACGATTTTTGCTCTGCATCATTTGAAAACTGGTTGATTATCGTACAGGGATAGTTAGTTGTGTACAAATTATCACTCAGCCGTGTGAAAAGTGATTCCCCTTTTGTTTCTTCGCTAATTAATTAATCACATTAGAAAACAATATTATGCCCTCTCGAAATTATGCGATTAGACGTTATTCATTTCATAGTAGTAAGTACGTGGAATTCTCGGTTCATTTTTAGCTCTTTACTAAAGAAACTGCCAATATAAACATTTTCCAATTTAACTATAATTATATTGGGAGAGTGTCAATGGACATCACCTTCCCTCCATTTTCCATATTGTTGAAATAATTGTATTTTCAATACAAATAAAGTTCTCATTCATAATATAAAAGAAATAAAAAAATAGTAATTTTCCTCAACACCTTTTTTCAATTATTATCTAAGTAGCAATCTTCAATATTTGACGTTTCGGCACTTTTCAGGTGGTCTCTTCAGCCAAAAAGAAAACATCCCTCTCATTCTCTAACATCTCGTAGTACACTTCTTACAGTCAGCCGTTGTGAAGAACCTTGAAATATGAAGGATTATGGACAGCTATTTTTATTATTCATTCTCACCCATGGAAATTAGATTGGGGCAAATTCTGTTGCTGTGTGTGAAAAACGAACTTTTTCATAAATAATCTTTTTTGGAGCCAAGGCTTTGTACTATTGTGCTTCCATTTGCAGGTTGTGAGTGAAGGTATTACTCGAGAGTTCTTGAAGCTATAAACATCGTTCTGTACTCGTTGGAATGTTCGTAAAACACTCTCTTCAGCTTTATTTTAGGCGAAATATAGCTTTTAATTTGATGTTCTAATGGCCGATAAGAAAAATAAAAATGATTAAAATTACAATTCTGTCACACGTCCACCAACGGACGCTCTTCTTACATTATTATTGAAGCAAAGGAATAATTAACCACTGTACAATCATGTGCAGTGTTTTTAATTTGCTGTATCTTTCATCAACCATATCTATATCTCAAAACCATTGCCCCTTTGAACTTCGCTATCACTGTAATTTATTCTCCATTGATATTTCTGTTGAAGGATGGAAAGCTGTTTGAACTATAAACTGTCTGTTAATTACGTCGTTGGGTGTGTTTGTGGTTACTGATGCTACACGATCACTCTTAGCAAAAAGCCTGAGGAAGACGTTAACGAACCGTATAATTCATTACTTGAATGATAAGAGAGAATTTCAGGGGTTAGCGCTTTTCAAGGGATCTGAATTCAGAGGGGAAGAAAAATAGAAAGAACCGTTTCATCTCGTTGAAAACTGTAATAAAAGCGGTCGGATGAGCCGCTTGTCGACGAACGGTATTTACTTGTTAGCTAAAGGAGTGTTTACTTACTCTTAACAAGCTCCTTGGTGTTTTTTAGCTCTGCTCTAATCTTTGCCAGTTTGCAGTTGACTTTCAGTCGCTATTGCGTCGGTAAAAATTTCCAGCAAAATTAATTCTTCCCCAAAAAATCTTACTATTAGTTTGGATAAACGCTGAATTCAATCTTGAAACATTATTTGGCTACAGTTTATCGGTGCTCGGCAATATTGACATTTCCTCCGTGTTGGTTGTTCTTGATCTTCATTCTAGATTCACTGCGGTAGAATTAAGTACACAGAAAAACTGTATTGAGAAGAACCAAGATGCACTTCTATTGCAGATTGTTTTCCTATACCTTTATTCGTGATATCTTGGATTGTGCGATTACCGAACGGTTCACCGTTCCTAATTATTGTCATGTAGTCAAGGGAATCGCGCTCATAACATAACAGTTTCGTTGGTGATTGATCAAAGGGAGTTTTGATGCTTCAGGTAGGTAAACTAAACCAATCAAACGTACCGCCTGAGGCTCCGCATTCGCTTAACATTCTCTGTCGTCCTACTATTATCGAATCATTTTTCTGTTGTGTTCATTATTGTTATGTGATTTGATCATCGGTCTATTATCAATTAGGTCCACCTCACTCAAATACGATCCTCCCTCCCCCTCTCGGCAATGATCCACAACTCCACAACACGTGGAAATAAATGTGTGACATTAGCATTGCAAGGGCCGTTGTACAAAAAATATACTTAAAACTGAGGTAGCTATATCGCCGACGAGTTGAGCCTATGGCTATTAGCGTAGACAAAAATAACCACTAGAATACGGATTTATTTAACACATCTGACTCCAAATATTATGGCACAAATTCAAATCGGAAAGAACTCGATTGACGGAAAAACTGACCTCAAAAATTGAATACTTACAGTACGGTTTCAGGGCGAATAGAAGTACGACAGATGCATTGGTGGATATAATGGACAAAGTCAAGAGTGCAACAGAAAAATATGAGATGCTGCTTTGCGTTGACATTTCTGGTGCCTTCGACAATCTATGGTGGCCAATGGTGCTTAATAGCGTTGAGACGAGGAGTTCCGTGTACAATTTTCAGATTGCTTAAAAGCTATTTACAAGATAGGGTAATCACCTACGCAATGAGCGGTAGGAGAATTAAGCGGTCCCTAAACAAAGGGTGTCCACAAGGTTTGGTCCTTGGACCGTATCTCTGGAATATCAAGGCAGATGATCTGATTGTGCAGTTGAGGAACTCGGGATTCCAGTCGCTCATGTATGCCGATGACTCCACAATAATGATTAAGGCTAATTCAAGAAGGGAAATAGAAGAAAGGGCGGTGGAGGCTCTGAAAGTTGCTATAGATTGGTGTTCCGCGACAAAAATGGAGATCTCGACGTCAAAAACGCAAGCAATACTAGTTAAAGGAAGACTTGATGTTGAAAGAACGCCGAGAATTATAGTAGATGGGGGCCGCGTTGGGGTCATGTCAAATGTGCTCGTGCTCGGAGTCTTCATTGATAAAAAGTTAAACTATATCGAGCACATGAAATATGTTATGAGAAAGGCAACAGACCTGTTCAGAACCCTTCGGGGAATTTGAGTAAGACAGAAATTAGAAAACTTCACGTCCACAAGGACGATATATACAAAGGTGTGTTCGAAGGCATAGTTGGATAAGCAGCACCAATATGGGAGCACAAGGTCTCCCAAGTGCATAATAAGAGAAAAATGTTGAGCGCCCAGCGAGTGGCGCTACTGGCGGTCACGAAGGCATACAGAACTATTTCAAATGACGCTCTGCAGGTGATAGCGGGTATTCCCCCAATAGATTTGACCCTAAGATATCGAGCAGCCTGTTATTGGTTCGCGAGAAGAAGATGGGAGATGCTTGACACAGGACACGAAGCGTGTTTAAGGGAAGTTACCACACGTGCGGCCAAAAAGTTCTTAAGGAACGCTTTGGAGGAAGTTTGGCAAGGACAATGGAACGTGTCAGAGCACGGAAGGCGAACATACGAGTATTGGCCCGATATACGGGTCAAGATGAAGGCGGACCCAAAGATTTGCCATTATGCAGTCCAGTCGGTATCTGGACACGGAAATTTTAGAGCTAATTTAAAGCGTTTTGGAGCAGTTCAGGATAGTAGATGTGTTTGTGGCGACGAAGAGACTCCCGATCATGTCTTATGGCTGTGCCCCAGGTTCGAGGAAATATATGAGGAGATTTAATGGTGACATTCGAAGAGTCCAATCCAAAGGTGTGCAGCGCAACAGCGGAAGGATGGCGCAGATTTACTGCAATTATTACGAGAATTCTTGGAGAAAAAGAAGCAGCCGACGCAAGTTTAGAAGAAGATAGTAACCGAGGCTGATTAAACAACCTTACAATAATAAAATATGAACAGGTCTGAATTTGAATGCCGATGGTAATTAACCTATAAACTGAAGAAATTCTGGCAATAAACTGATACGAATGGATTCAAAGAAATCAGAATGGAATGATTTATGAGACCCCAGCGCGCGAAACAAGTCCAGAGTTTTGAAGATATGTGTGGACGAGTAAACTCCAGAATGGAGTAGGTATCGTCTGGGTGGAATGGAGGGTTACACATGACCGGACGCAGCAGCGACGTCCTGATATTGAACGAGCTAAAAGAGTATAAGACTTTCTCTTCCCACGCTGGGCATAGCACAAACATAGATATCTTCCATGGTGACCGCAGGTATGTGTGACTATGTTACATGGGACCTGGAAGAGGGCCTGATAAATGATCACAGACCAATAAAGCATAATCCGGCATAACCCTGAACAAATAATAGAGCGGCTGTGCTACAGAGCTGTTGACTGGAAGAAATACAACAAAGTTTTTGAGAACCTTGTCAGCAATGGTTTTAAGTTGGTGATGGGAGAGATTATGGCCTGCGCCCGAAACATAAACAAGGCTGTGGTGAAGTGGAACGCCATAATAAAGAATGTTAATCAAGAATGTATAAGGAGAGTAGGATATGACCCGAACATGAAATCTGCCAAGTGGTGGGACGCTGAACTGGAAGAGTTAAGAAAAGCTTATTATGAGCAACGACACATATACCAAAGAATGAGAGCAAGGCTCGTGGAAGGAGATGTGGTGAATAAAGCCAGAGAAGAAATGAAACAAAAGCACAGGAAACACAAAAGGGAATTGAGGATCAAGAAAAAACAATCATGGACGGAATTTGTAAATTCAGAAGTGGCCAAGGATCCATGGGGCTTTCTCTACAAGGAGGCTGCTAATAAGCTTACGACCAGAAAGACTTTGAACATTGAATTGGCTATTTTCCTGATGAGTGGAAGAATGGAAAGGCAGTGATCCTGCATACGGTATGCCGTTTGCGGAAAAAGATTATGCTTCGAACATTCTTTCCGATGGGTAATATAGGACAGAGGAACAATAGACACGTCCGCTCCAGAATCGATCAAAAATTTTAGTTTTCGCGATCCTTGATAATAAGCGACGCGTTGTTCTGCCCGAGCTCCTATGTGTCGCGTTTAAGGTGTGGGCTGAGAGTTTTCCGACTTGAAAGCGCTTGGGAGAATGAATTTCTTAGCATCATCCTTATACTTGCTATGGTAAAAACAAATTTTGACCCGATCGGCAGGACGTGGAGATTTAGATCGAGCAATCCGCGAGTTACGAGAAAACGATCGGGTAGACGAACGTTTGCGAAGCAAAGATTCGAGCTGGTCCGAGAGTTTAGCTATCTTACCTTCAATCCTCGATAGACAATCGTCACCGGGTTTCGATTGGGAGGAAACGGCTTGAACGGCGAATTGCGGCGGAGTAATTTCAAGAATTTTATCGGCTAAAATAGCAATATTATCGAGGGTATCAGCGCTTGTTGCCAAAATCGGTCTAATATTTGTAAGGGTGAGGACAAACAAATCGAGTTGAATCGTAGGTCGACTTTCAACGGTTTATTGAGAATCGAAAACGAAGATATTTTCCACACAAAACAATGACACACGAGAACCGCGGCTACAATAATTATTATTATTACAATAATGTACAGAAAGTTTGAGACCCAGAAGAGCGCACACCGTCCGAATTCTCGCTCTTCAAACAAACGCCCTTGTAGGCCAGTTTAAGCCGAACAACAGAGCCACTACAGTTCAAGATACATTGATACGCATGCATAATACATTCGTACCGGTCCGGTCCCGACAAAGGCGAGACAAGGAGATTCGAGGCCGGGCAAGAATCTTACATACGATCGTATTTACGGGAAGACGTTGCAAAAACATCGAGCGAAGGAAATCGTCAGCTACCTGAGTACCCGCGAGAGAACTCATTTCCCGAAGCATTTCTGTGAGTAATTTGTTCACCCGATTACCTTTAGAAATAGCGAATTCCGATTCCAAGCGATTCATGAGATCAGTATAAGGAGTAACACTTCGAGGTCCTTTGAAATACCTTACGGTTATACAATAAACGATATTTAATTTCATTTCATTTCATATCACTTCGAGGTTTACTTAGGTGATCCGAAATGAGTTCTGCGTTATCGGAATCAAGAGTACCAAGAATTAGTAATTTAGTCAGCTTGGTAGTAATGAGAGAATTAGCGAAAAATGCATCGACTTGCATGCGCCCAATTTTGGCATTTCGACGCCAGAAAGGCGGAATCTTGACGCCGACTTTAGCTACTTCAATTTGCTCGTTTTCGTTATTCATGATACGGCAAATTCACTCACGATTCGACGAAAAGCGCGGTAGAATACGCAGGAGTTTCCGATTCGATGTTGCAGTCGATTCAAACGGCCACCAATTTATGGCTATTAGCGTAGACAAAAATAACCACTAGAATACGGATTTATTTAACACATCTGACTCCAAATATTATGGCACAAATTCAAATCGGAAAGAACTCGATTGACGGAAAAAACTGAACTCAAAAACTCTGCAAATTATTGTACAGTGGTTTATTATTACTTTGCTTCAATATTGATTTAAGAAGACTATCCATTTGTGATAGTAATTATTCTGAACATTTTTTGTGAACGTTCCCACCGAAAAACAGATTGGTAACTATCGGGGATAACTCCATAGCAACTATTGTAATTTTAATCATTTTTATTTTTCTTAATTTCCAAATTAAAATCTGAATTTTTCGCCTTACGGTATAGTTGAAGAGAGTGTTCGAGGAGCATTCCAACGAGTAAAGAACGAATTTTCTCCCCCTCAAAACCCTTCAAAAATACCCTTAAAATTGAGCTAGCAAGTTGGTTCAAGAATTGGGCCGTCGTAGGACCGAGATTGATTTTTGGTGAACATTTCAAGAATGTACCTTAGCTATTATAGTTTGGCCGGAAAAGTTTTGACGGCGTACGGCGGACAGACAGAATTTTTTTAATTGGATATTCGGATTCTACATGGCTTAAAACGTAAAACAACAAATTTTGAGGGGGGTTAGAATTTTTTTTTTTTTTTTTTGCGATTACAATGGTTTATTATTGAATAATAAACCAAAATTGAAGAAAGTTCTAGGAGCTCGAACAATAACATCGGCATAAATATTTATGTTTCGGTTGCTACGCGCGATCAGCCAACCGATTGTGAAGGTGCCTCCACAAGCCATTGCAGTACTCTCAGTTTACACAGGAAAAGGCCAACGCTGTTAGGACGATGTTGCTTTTGTCATTCGTCGATGTCATTCATAATTGTTCGTTTCCTTCTTAGTTATTCTCGTTTCATAAATTCCATTCTCATCTTTTACTTAGGATTAGGAGAGGACTTATAGTTAGTTGTATAGGCTCTAGAGAGCAATAGCTTCGAACAAAAGAGCTGTTCTCGTTCCGAGACTTTAACCATTCGAATGGAACATTCCCCTCGGAAAGGTGTAAATGGACTTCTCCCTTTTTCTCCCTTAAAGCTTGCGATTCAACCGCACGAGTGGTAACCGAAGGCCACTTTCCACTTTCAGCGTTCGAGAAGTCGTTTCCCCAAAGAAGGAAATTAGGGACCGGAACTGACTGTAAAGTAACAGTTTAACACCGGGCCTTCGCCTTAGGAAAAGCTGTAAGGGCAAAGTCAGCGGTTGTGGTGTCGCATTTACACAACATATTAGATAGCTTGGACAAGTCCGAAATGAAGTCCAGTGGGCGCCGATAGAAGAGCCATTATACTCAGTAGGACCTGAGTTAATAATTCATTGAACTGACGATATGCTATCGCCAGTCCAAGTTCGGTAGATAATAGAATTGTATCTCTTTAATCACCGATTAGTGCTGATATGTTTCGATTGCTCGTGGACGACCGAACGCATAGCTAGATATTATTATCTCTCGAAAAACGTGGGACCCTTTGCCGTGTCTATCTCTACTCGCTTATCTCTAAACTTTGACTATCTCTACTCCACTCACCCTCAAATAGTTAACTATTAGTACTTGTTCCTGTAGGTTGAGGGGGAGAAAAACGAGGCGACCTCTTCTCCATTTTTTATTAATCAGCCGAGTACTTTCGCCCGTTCGGGCTTCTTCAGGGCATTCTATCACAGATTTTAAACAACTGTTAGGGAGGTACAGGTTTTGAACATTATTTTGAACATGTATATTTAACACTTACATAGGACCAAGGGTACCTATGGCCGAGCCTGGCGTTCGCTGATTTTACGTTTTCTTCACAGTATTAGTACCTACTTGTTACTTACGAACCGCTGGAGCTAATGATGATTCGAAAAGCATTCAAACGCTTTTAGCCCTTGAGAAAATTGGCATGGAGAACTTGTTTCGCCACTCAATACGTAGGTTACGTTCCCAGTAACCGATGCCAATCATAAATCCGAGGCCATTTACTCATTTTCGCAACCCCTTTGGCGAAAGTAGTGCACGATTCCAAGAATGTCACTTTTCAATAAACCCTATATTAAATGATAAGTTAGGGTAAAACAAAAGTTAGTCTGCGCAGGAAAATTTCGGCCTATTGGTGTACTCTAAATAGTTTTGGTTTATTATTCAATAATAAACCATTGTAATCGCCCAAGAAAAAAAAATTTCTAACCCCCCTCAAAATTTGATGCTTTACGTTTCAAGGCATGTAGAATCCGAATATCCAATAAAAAAAATTCTGTCTGTCCGCCGTACGCCGTACGCCGTACGCCGTTAGCAGTTTTCCGGCCAAACTGTAAGAGCTAAAAATGTGAAATTTTCACCAAAAATCAATCTCGGTCCTACGACGGCCCAATTCTTGAACCAACTTGCTAGCTCAATTCTAAGGGTATTTTTGGGGGGTCTTGAGGGGGAGAAAATTCATATTTTCCAAGGTTTTTCAGGAAAATGTGTACGTGGTATCAAACTATATAGATTTTTGGACGCTGAATCGAATGAGACCATCGCCGGGTCGATAGCTTTATTGGTTCGCGAGTTATCGCAGCTTTTGTGCCGAATATGGGAGATTTTCAGAAATATGACATGAGGGTATAACTCGAGAGTTCTTGGAGCTGTAAAAATCGTTCTATACTCATTGGAATGGTCGTCAAACACTCTCTACAGCTGTACCGTTAGGCAAAAAATTTAGTTTTTCATTAGGAAATTAAGAAAAATAAAATTGATCGAAATTACAATAGTTGCTACGGAATTTTCCCCGATAGTTACCGATCTGTTTTTCGGTTGAAACTTTTACACATGTTCGGAATAATTACTATCATAAATGAATAGTATTCTGAAATTCTTATTGAAGTGAAGGAATAATAAACCACTGTACAATCATTTGCAGCGTTTTTGTGTCTTGAACCGTCTGTAGGGTCCATCATTTTGAGGTTTTAAAGAAGTGAAGTTGTACCTTGTCGAGCTAATTGCAGTCATGACAATATTATCTTCTTGTCGAGGTTTCATTCCTTTCAAAGCGCTGCAGCGTTTTTGTTTTCCAATCGCACCTGAGGACGGTGTGTTAATTACTTGCAATCGCGAGGGATTCGTCCGATGTTTTTTGCTCAGACAATTGCATCCAGATGTTGGCAATCCATTCCCAGCTGCGCGCCGGAGATCTGCGAGTCTCAGCGACCTTGTCATTGTCAGATGACAGTAAATGGTAGAGCTCGGTTCAATTCTCGAACGAGACCACTTACGGTACGACGCCGGTGTAGATTGATTCGAACACCTTAACAATAAATTATAATGACTAGAGTTAGGTTTACTTCCGAATCACGTACAAATCTGCTGTGCAACCTTTCTCCTGAATTCGTTTTGTAATCTCTAATCTCGCTGCTGAAATTTTCCTTATCGCATACACTCGAATTGTTTAGTATAATATTGAATGAATATTAAAACTATTTCCTTTTTTTACTATACAATACCATCATGATTGCTCGCGGTTTTTTTCTAACCCCCTCAAAATGTAATTTTTTACGTTTCGAGGTACTATAATATAGAATCCAAATGTCATGAAAAACAATACTTCCATTTACTACGTAAACATGGAAGTAAGAACTAGGTCCCTCCGCCGTCACGACACTTAGGAAACTATAATTAATAGCTACATACTTAGTGCTTTCCTTTGAAATCCTCGAAATTTTGAAATTTCATGCTTTTGTCTTTAAATACTTGAACATTTTTTTTAATACTTGAAATTTTCACCAAAAAACATTCTTGGGCTAACAACGGCTCAACTCTTTGACCAAACTGATACTTCAATTTCAGGGAAGGGGTTTTAAGTGGGGATTAGCATTTTCCGTATTTTTTCGAACAAAGGTGTGTTTGGTATCAATTTCTATAGATTATTTGACGCTGAATCGAATGAGACCGCCATGGAGTTGATAGCTTTAATGGTTCTCGAATTATTGCATTTTGTGTGGATTTTTGGGATTTTGAGAAATATGCCTTGTGGTGTAACTTGATATTTTGTAAAACTAAGAATCGCTTCATACTCGTAGGAATGCCCGTCAAACACTCATTTTCACTTTTCATCTGTATCGTTAGGCAGTAATTTTATTTTCAAATAAGTAACTTGGAAAAATATTGGAACTACGATTGTCCTTAGTTGCCTCCTATATGTTGTTTAGAGGAAAAGTTTACGCGAGTTTAGATTATTCACTATAACAAGGGTAGGTCATTCCAAATCACGATTGAAACAAAGATTAAGAAACCACTGTACAATAATGTACAGCGTTTTTCAATTGAGTTTGCTTGTGTAAGCATACTTACACAATGACAAGTGGCCTTGTATCCTTCATCCCTTTCTCAGAGGTAACATTTTAGTTAACTGCGTACATTCGAATCTTGGAATCACCAATCCCGTCCTACTGCTTATCCTAAAAATACTCAGTGCATCCATCAAATAGCGGAATAATGCTTTGTCACTCGCTTTTGGTACTTCTACGTATAATTAGCAATGCGTAACTAGGTTTGAAGCCATGGCTAGCTCTATTTTAGGTTCAATATGCCTACTCAAACCAGGAATTTGAACATATTAAGTGAAGCTTAGTGCATTTTTCCAGTGCGTGCTAAAGTTTTCTCCATTTAACCCAAAAATTATTACAGTAACGCTTATTCCGTTTTATGTCCTTTTATTCAACTTCAGTTGAAAAAAATTAGGATACTCGGGAAATTTGGTGGTATAAAAATGACCTTTTCGGTCAAGCCATCATACCTGAAAGTTAATTCTCAGTATCTGTCATTCTTTAGTCGAAACCGGGTCAAATTACCTTAAAAAAGCAGTTGAAACTATCTTAGCAGTGCTTGGAGGGGCTCAAACCCGCCGTCAGCCGTAACAGTAGGTTGTATAGTAATAAATAACCCGCCGCGATGTTGAAAAGTAAGGCAAAGCGAGCGGTTTATTCGAATGAGCTGGCGAACGGTAACTTTCCTCGAGAGCGACTTGGAATTTTGATAAATTGATGGAAGTCGGCACTGAGAGTACGTTCTATAGGGCTGCGTGTACGGGAGGAATCTTGCTTAGAAAGATCAGATTTTCAGTCCTCGTCTTCTATGAACGTTGCTCGAATGGGGAATTTGCATAGATTTCTTATTTGGATCGTGAAAATCAATCATTTTTACAAATCCATAAAGCTCCTATTTCAAAGTGAAATTGAAATGCTTAGATTAAATCTCATCAAAGGAGGAGTTGTCGCTAGAAGAGATGCGCTATTTGAAGAGTGTGAAACTCGGGCCCATGGTGAGTATAGTGATGATGTCACAAAACCTCCCATGACGAGTGCGTTGGCCCAAACCATTGTGAGTCATCAAAATTAAGATAACTATTTCAGAAAATAAATTTTACTAGAATCAGAGTGTAATGTGAGCGTCTGAACGACATTTTGGAACAGCTGCCGTAAAAAAAAGACAGGATAATTGCCCTAATCAGAGACTCGAATGTAACGGGTCGACGCGCATACAACAGCTGCTGTCGCTGTAAGCTGGTCACGTGTTAGCCGTTTCAATTTGCATTATTAAGATTATGATAATTAATAATTATTGGAAGACTGAGGGCAGTTCCGTTTGGTCTTAATACAATTTAATACAAAGAAACTTACTATACCTATCCTTTCCAGGACGTCCTCAATAGAAGAGGTTGCCCATGGGTTTGTCACGATGAGTACATTCATTCAGACCTAAACGTGTAACTATGTTTCGTAAAATACACCATTTTTTTCATAAAACTGGACCACTTACCGCCTTCTGATGATATCAATTAAATTGTATAAAATAAATTATCGGTTGTGGATGCCTTGCGATTCCGTTTTTTAAAACAATCTCAAATTCTTACTAAAAAAAACCAGAAAAATGTTGTTTCAATAGTTCAGTGTTTGTAAATTATTTCCTTAAGACCGAATCCATCATTTCCGTATGCAGGAAGTTTTGAGGCACGAAATGGTGCCCGATCCCTCATTCGATTCCAAATTCGTGATGAGCTGTCGAGGTTGCACTCGTATAATGACCGACTGACGT
The DNA here is from genome assembly GCA_037159825.1 of Tupiocoris notatus. Lineage (NCBI taxonomy): Eukaryota > Metazoa > Arthropoda > Insecta > Hemiptera > Miridae > Tupiocoris > Tupiocoris notatus. The sequence goes on along the minus strand of JASJUZ010000752.1, from coordinate 86,193 downwards.
ACGTTTTTTTTTCTCTCAACTCTTCTCGGCCTCTTATTTCAGGCCTCTTCAGTCGTGACCCTACAAGCACAATTTATCCTCCAGTCAATGCCGGATATTATTCCAAGTCGTGGAAAACGATGCGAGTACATCAGTTGAACTTGAGACAAGGTTGCATCGATGACTGTTGATTTTATGATTTTTTATCTCCATGATCTTCAGCAACGATTTCACAAACACGGAGCTCTCTGTAAACTTATGGTTTAGTGTTGAAACTTGTCTACTATTCTGCTCGTTATTACATCGGCTTCATTTTCTTGGTATTGCCATCAGCAAAATAGCCTATGTTGAATTGATGCATCATGTGACGAACAATGGTTGAACTAAAACTGCGTCCTACAAAATTGGCCGTCGTGATATTTTGTATTAAAAAAAAATAATAATAATAATGCGTTCTCGGTCTATTATTGAACAAATTATAGTAGTTCTGGACTGACCCTCCAGATGCGGTGAGGAGTGTGGTGGATAGCGTCAGGAATCGGATTTTGGTATCACCTGTGAATATTGTTTACAAGCATCTATTTGAGTTTTGACTCACAAATACTGCTTTTCCCACTAGTGATACAGCTAAGGTGGAGTTGATGGATTTCCTTGACCAACATCTTGTTTTTGAACTTCACGTTGTCTTTCTCTCTCTCGTTGCTTGATTAACAAACTTCGCTTTCATAGCTCCGGCTTCATCAATGATCCAAGTTCAGCCCGCCGTTCATTTTTGATGAACGTAAATCGTCATCTTAATATGTGCTTCCTTCATGGGCGCGCTCTCGTTTATTTGTTGTCATTCGTAAATAAATATATGGAAAACACTTCATAAATAGCGTGAGCTTTAGTAATGCAACATCGCTGCTCTAATAAGGAGAAACGATGATTTTCTTCCTTCAGAGTCGTAAACCCGAAATTATAATTTTATTCTGGCTCCCACTAAAATCGCTGTACGTCCGTATTTAACTTTTTACTTCTTGGAAATGATGGAATAAACGTATCCGGTCATGAGCAGATGTGCCTGCAGCAAAATAATCGCTTCAGACGAAATGTTCGCCTCTCTTTCATATGGCAGTTCGCTTATTGATCCGCTAACTGGGATCGGTACAATATTTAACCTCCACTCGGCGGAAGAAAAGAATTATTGAAAAAAAAATGTTATTAGAAGGAGCTTTGGAGTTCGCCGAATTATTTACTACCTCATTGAATGAAAGGAGCACAAAAGTGGATTTTCCCGGTTGTAACGGCATGGCGCTCAAAAGTGAGCAAATAGGATTACCTACTTATCTTGAAGCAAAAGGTCTGGTTTCATGGCGTATCGTTATTTGCTGATGAACGTAGCTATTCAATCGGTTTACTTCTAATCTGGGTATCTGTGAGGTGATTTTATCGATATTTTTGCTGAAATATGGTGCACTTGTATCCACGATTTACAATTCTAGTAGCTCTATGTACTACGCTGAATTTAATGCGATTGCAGAATGTGATCAACAATAATTACCTTCGCTTGGTAGTCGTCGCATTTATTGTAGTAGAGGGGTTGTGAGGGGGAGAAAAACTAGGCGACTTATTCTCCAGATTTTTAATGGCTGATTTTTTAATGGCAGATTCTTAATGGGCGACGTGGAACCATGAGGTCCACGTCGCCCTGAAGATGCCCGAATGGGCGAAAGTGCTCGGCCAGCCATTAAAAATCTGGAGAATAAGTCGCCTAGTTTTTCTCCCCCTCACAACCCCTTTACAACAACAATTACGTCCAGGGGTCGTGAGGAGAGAAAAACCAGGCGACTCATTCTCCGATTTTTTATTGGCTGGCCGAGCTCTATCGCCCAGCCATAGAGTGCGGTGGACCCTATGGCTCCTCGTCGCCCTGAAGATGCCCGAATGGGCGAAAGAACTCGGACAGCCAATAAAGAATCGGAGAATGAGTCGCCTGGTTTTTCTCCCCCTCACGACCCCTGGTCATAAAAAAATGCGACGACAAGGAAAATATCGATAAATATACAACTCTTGAGATACTACTTCCAAATGAAATCAAAAACCTGAGGAAAAAATTATGAAATAATCTTCGAGAGAAGAGGAGCGCGATTTGAAAAATAGTGGGAAACAGGGGTCCGGAAGAATATAACGGATACAAATCAAGCCGAAACCCGCCGCTCTGAGCCGATTTGTAGTCAGATTTCTGAGCTGAAAATGTTGACTCCAAATAATTAACCGACTTCAAACAAGGAGGAAGTTACTATGGTCGTCATGCGGGATTTTTTTTTTCGGTACCTATGTGTTCCCTGTGTGTTCCCTGTGGCACCTACTAATTTATCGTAGATTCATATTTATTTGTAACCATCGGGTAGTCATTTTGCCAGAGAGGCGCCGACTCCAAAGATGATAAATCTGGAGGCAATTCAGAGGTGAAAGGAAAATCTTTTAATCATTTGGGAAATGAGAAATAGTAATTTTTATATTATTAGGGAAAGTGATCCAATCAATCAGGAAGTGGTCAGGTCAATACGAGTAGTAAAGTAGTCCTTAAAATGTGTAGTTGGCGAATGAGTTGCTGCGAAGTTGGGACATGTTGGTTATTTTTTCCTTTTCAGAGTGTATTTTATAGACAAAGTTTTTGAAGTCGGTTTTATTTTTTTTTATTTTTAAGTTTTTTTTTATGTTTAATAAAGGGTCAGAAACGGCGAGGCAAATGGAACATAGGGGATTTCGGCATATTCCTTGTATAGCTTTTCTACGTGGCTTATATTATGCTGACGTTGTCAATATGGCAGCTTCCGTGTTCCCGTCGCGGCTCGTGCGATTTCTTGAACTCGGACTAGTTCTCTAGAATCCGAGTGTTTTTACGGAAGATATTTCAAGCCTCTGAACCGTCATTCGGTTATTTGCGTGGCTCGTACTTTCGAGAAAAAAATCGACCGAATTCCTAATCATTCGAATACACGTTTGACAAATGTTCCTTCGGTCCTATTTGTTCGATGGATTAATTGATACGGGCGAACGTGAAAGGGTGCTCTATCAATCTTCCCTTCTTTGCTGTTAAAGGTATAGAAATTCTCCTATCGACTCAGAATCCTTTCGAGACGCTCAATAGCCACACTAGAATACAGATTGCCCAAACTCAATTCTATTCTCGTAAGTGCATGTTGAATTTTATATATCAGCGGATCTAATACCGGCTAGTACTAGAATCTTCTGCGATGAGTATTTGGATGCGATCAATATAGCTGATTAATAGTTGGTTGATCAATTTATGACCGTATTTTCTACGAATGCTTTCTCAATTTTTAAAGGATAATCTATCAGTTGTTTCAGCGCTGTAGTGCATGTAATAAGTACCTACTGCATTAGTCTTATTCTAATTATTTTAGCGAATTCCTTCCCAAAGAAGGTGAACATAGGCTGATGATAATGCTCAAGTTCAAGTTAACAACCGTGATAAGATACAACTTCTCCTAATTAAATGAGAATTTCTCTCGAATTGCTTGGCCGAGGAATTCCAGCCGACGGGGGCGGTAAAAGCTGCAGAAAATGGCGAACACCTGACGCCAGAGCTTCAACGTTACTCGGTTTTGGCTTTATAACCAGCGCTTAAAGTGTAGGCTTAATTTTGAAGTTGTTTTCCCGTAAATAGCGTAGCTTTACTACTTGAAAGATTGGATGGTTACACTTTTTGGCTATCCTGCGGTTAAACGATTTTCAAAAAATAGTCCCTATAATTTCGAATTGGTTTAATTGTTGTTATTAATAGTAATTTCGAAATCACAAAACCTTGAATATGTTGACAGTAATGCATTGAATTATTGGCGTCAGCGTTTTACCCTATTAAGGGGGAACAAATTTTACAATGTAACGTTTTTCTTTATTAGTAGACTACGTGACCCGCATAAGGTACTAGGGATTTTTTTACTTATAAGATGAAATCCAAGGATCCGTAATTAGGAGGTAAATTGGAGAACTATATTAGCAACATAGGTACCAGATGGACCTATGCAGCCATGAAGATGCCCAAATGGGTGAGAGAGCTCGGCCGAGAAATAAAAATATGGAGAAAAAGTTGCAATCTGAATCTCCCCCTCATCCTGACAATATCAGAAAAAGAGCGACACCCACAAGGAGGAGGAGTATTAGCAACATTAATTTATCTCGTGTTCACGTAACTCACATATGTCAGCCTGTTGAGAATAAAACTAAATTAGGAGAGAGTGACCAGCGGAGGTTTTTTGTGAAATTAACAAATTCTACTGTCAATTTTCGTAGCGTTGGGGTGTTGGAAGGTCTCGCCACGTCAATCTTCTCGTACTACCAACGAACAAGATCGTAAAAACTAGATTGCTGAATTCTTCCATAGCAGCGTAATTCGTGATTTATTGTCCAAAAAGTTGGAACTGATGCTCTGATACTGCTATTCACCTTTTGCCTCAGGTTATAGATATATTATGTCAATACCTGTCATCTCTACAGAAAGCAAGCTATTCATTATGCCCCGATAACCGCTTGTCGGCCATGAATTGTCTGATCACGTTTGAAATATTGATAATTAGAAAATCTTTGAGTTGTTTTCGTGTTGGCAAAGTTTCTCAACGTGCCATGATTTGATACAAAGCGAGCTGCAATAATCTACGTTTGACAGATCTGGTCATTAGTTTGTGTCGATTCTTCGGACGATACGTAGTCGGTTATTGTCATGAGGGACGTTATCGATACGAAAGGGAATATTTTTTATTTTGCTTTTGACGTTCGCCTCATCGTCAATGACTACGGATCAAGTTCATACGTTCGTGTGACACTTGGGCTCAGTTATCGATCTCGAATCAGTTCAAAGAATTAATCTTCGTTCTCTATCCTCACTCAGGTTCTCAGGTGATACAGTTTGATCCTTATTTCGTCGAACACCATTCTCTGTAATCTATCGGCAACGCTTAATTAACAGTCACGCGGGCGCACTTCTCGTGAAGCGCTTACATTCATCACTGGCTATTTTCTCAATGTTCTATTTGAGATGTGCCCTGAACTGGTAGGTACGTCATTTTTTTTTAAATTAATAACTATGATAGACGTGTCTTTGTTTGGTTGTTGTTGTTGGCGGTTTCCCTAGATGTAGCACAGTGTTTGGGTGACAAAAGTAGGAGACTGCGATCTGGTGACTAAGTTTTAGTTCGCCAGATTTGGTTTTGAAATTACATATTTTGTGCCATGAGCTCTTTTACTTAAATCAAACCATTTTCCATCTGACTACTAGTAGCTACTCTAATCTTCACAAGGAAATTGAGTTAGTATTTTTTACTTCATAAACGGCCAAAGGGGCTTAATGTGCAGGAAGCAGCCTAGGATACATTTCATGCAAAATGAAATTTTCATTTTTCATGTAAATATCCCAAGCGAATACAATTTAATTCAACCGAGCTTGAAACTTCTCGCTGGAATAGCTTCGAAACCATTGAACTATTCCTTACTTGAGCAGTATTGGATGGAGATTGAAGTGATTCTTTCATGCTATCCACGTAAGAACTCAAGTTCGATCGCTTTCACCAATCACTTGAAAAACTAATAAAATGAAGAAAAAAAAATTGGTTATCTTGGAGAAAGAGCGTTCGTAAAATAAAGTCAAATTAGAAACAGTGACTCAGGCCATCTTGACAGGCGTGGAAGTAGCTTAAATGTATCCTTCATTCAAAACGTTGAATCTGTAAAACCCTTTATCACTTCGAAGGGATGAGACCGAAGGGTTGGTCTGACTTGAAAGCCAACGGCTCCAATGTTGAAAACCGTTAACTTCCCTAGGTCAGCTACCACTTACTCTGATTGCTCCTAAACTCAAAAAGTTTCTCGCGACTAACTCGTTCCGAATTTACCCCGCCCTATTCTATTTAGCTAAAAACGGAGATGGTAACATCACACCATCAGGGTTCATCTCTGTTTCGAGTATTTCGTTGTGGAGCACAACAAAACGCGCAGCTTCCGAACTTTAGTGTTCTTTTTTCGCATTTGTTTTTATCCGATTGTTAGTTGTGAGTTAGGTAATGCTGGTACGGCCCAGATAAGTTTACCGGTTCTCGTTAATTCAATAGCGTATTATATTTTTATGCACCTCGACCTTTTAAAACGATTTTTGATTGATATAATGTGAATGGATATTTTTAATTTCAATTTCTCTTAATGAAAACGATCTGTAATAGTACTTTTTTGTTTTGTAGCTATCTATCGTTCTTTGTCTACTTTAGATTCTTCTTCTGAATTAGGTAGTCAGATAGTGTTCATCTTTGCCTCCTAATTAGGAAGAAACGACTCTTCCAGTAAAGGAGCTCCTCAAAACAAGGTCTCATTAAACTGAACAATTAATCGAAATAATAATGCCTAACTAGGGCTTGGCAACGTTATTGGAACTCAAGCTCAGCTGGGAAACTTCAAGGGTTATAACCTTAAACAATCAAAGTTGCCGATACAGAAAAAAAATCAACGGACCTGCTGGGACGTTACCTTGACTTCGTCCCTTCTCCAGGCCGTTAATTAATTTTGAACAAGTTACTTTTTCCGGCCTGCCAACTTCAGTTCGATTGAATGAATAAATAATTTTCCCTTTTTTTGTAATTTTCTCTCGATTTCAATTTTCGTCTGGACAAAAAATGGCCTTAGGCGATCATTATTATTAAACTCTGATGAAAAGATGACGTTTGCGTTGCTCAATAAAGGTTATAGTACTTTGCGCCTTATTTAAAATTTACAGTTTTTATTATTACTCTAGGCTGTCGCATCATGAACAACTGAAGATTTAGACGTTACATTAAAATAATGTACTTTTGAGTTTAAAATGTTCTACATTTAAATCCTCATGTTCCTCTAGTGCATATCCAGTAAATTATGGTACATTCGATTTAGTTAGGACTGGGATGAGTTCGTGCGGGCATTAATTAACTTTCGTAACCTGAAGCCTGCTAATTCATCTACTTAAATGTTCGGGGGTTGTGAGGTGGAGAAGAACCAGGCGTCTCATTCTCCAATTCTTTATTAGCTGGCCGAGTTCTTTGGCCCATTCGACCATCCTCAGAGCGACGTTGAGCCATAGGGTGCACAGCCTACTTCCTACTTAAATATTATTTTAATAATTTTTCCATCTTCTAGAGATGTGTTAATTTAACAGTTCTCCTCGTAATATCATCAAGTCTGCCGACATTCGTTTGGCCTGTACACAAATTTCTTGATTTTGTTATTGATTACCAGTCCACCGTCCTATTCGGTACTAAGTGATCTGTTGAATCATTTTATTTTTTAGTGATACGAACTTTACTCGAGCGTCTGTTAACATGATTTTTGAATTATAAAACTGTATGTTGACATTCGAGGAATGAATATGACATGGTCCATGACGAGTAGGCTTTAACGTGAGTGCGGTTACCAACTTTGATTGCACATAAATTCATAACAAGCTTTGTTCGCTAACAGTAATTAGATGGAGCCTGGAGGTGGTCGGGTTTCCTACGCCGCGATAACATGTGTTCGGTTTGCCTATATGAATATGAAACATCCGCGAAGGAAAGGCTTGAATCTAATCGTATGTGTAAACGTGAGCAAATGAATAACGTACTGGTTTCATCCTCAGTGCTGGGAGGAGGGGAAGAGAATGACTATTAATAGAGCTGTGAATAGGTAATTTACAAATGGGTGGCACTGCCCTTCAATAAAATGCTCAACACATTTTCTAATACAAGGTGTTTGGCATCTTGTAGCTGACGCATGTTACGACATTCTCGAACTATTTCTTTAATCGTGTGTTGGGTTTATTCCTACCGAATTGAACTCCATCAAGAGAAAAAGCGCACGCTCCAGAGCGTGAAACATGAACCGATGGAGCGGGAATGGGAATGCTGGAAGGTAGGTTTGTGAATTGGCCGTCCCTTCTCCTCCGAAGGTGTGAAAATTCGAGGACTTGGAGTGAAATCAGTACACACTCGGATGGAACTCAAGTCTGGCCAGAATGTTGAGTTCGAATTGTGAGGAACTCATTAACTCGTCAATGCATACGTGAAGCGTGACCTATAATATTGTAAGGGGACGGACTAGGCGACGTATTCTTCGTACTTTTATTGGTAATTAATTAGGTCTTTGTTTCTTCAAGGATCCTAACTGCGTTGTAGAATCTTTAGGACCTTTACGAAGTTAGCGAGGGGTGAGAAAAGAAAACTCTTCAAATGATTCTACAGTAGTTTATTATTTCATTGCTTCGTTTATAATGCGAGGGTATCAAGGACGAAAACATCAAGCATTCAAATACCTGTTTTCACATTGCAGCCAGGTGAAGGTACCCACAAAAACTCATAACATTGGCGTACGGCGTATGAACCAGAAACAAAAACTCAAACGTCATCTGCTTTATTAGAACAGTCAATATTTTATTCCTCAGAAGTATTCCAAAACTCAACCACGTCGTCTTAACTAGAAGAAAATTTGCTGAAAATATTAAATTGATTTTGAATGATTTTTCAGGTAGATATGACTATAATTGTCACCTTTTGACTCTGTACATAGAGAAGGGCGAACGGACTCACAGTCAGACAAACAAAGTACAGACCCTCTTCAGAAAGTGAGCAGAGCATTCTAGGAGCAGGCCTCTAATCTTTCAAGTAAAGCCGACAGAAAAATTCTTACGAGTATCCCTCTACTCAGGAAGTTCCTCTTATTTGAAGGCATATTGCGGTTCCTCCAGCGTTGAAATATATTTACTTTTGCGGTCTGTAAAAATCAAAACATAGTCAGTATGCGAGTAACGTGGAAATATGGTATGTGACCCACGCGATAAAAATCAAGTCGCCCTTCATCCGCCAACTCACACGGTTCGGAACATTGACCGTTCAAATAAATTGATTTTTATAGCCTGTAAAATTCGAAATACAAAATACGCACTAGTGAAATCGTGAAAAAAGCTCATGACATGGAGTTACGGTGTGTGACCTAATAGACAAAAATCAAGCCACATCTACTCGCCATAATGAACATTTTAAGACCTCAAACGTTGAAAAATATTGACTTTTATAGCCTGTAAAATCAAAATACAAAAAAACTGGGAATGATTATTTCTCGAAAGTACTGTGTGGTGATTTTGAACGGCTGATTTTGCTCATTCACAGGGAGAAATTCTCTCAACATTTCATTCAGTTTCTTTCAATTGTCGCCGGAATATGACGATTTATGTCATTTTTGACCACAGACACTTGTTCAGAAAGTGTTTCTGAGAATTCACCTCCGTTCGGAATTCGACTTTTCAGACGATCACAATACTTTCATTTACTACGTAATATCCATGGAAGTAATATCCGGCTATTGATCCTTGTCCAACTACCTTACCAATTATCCTTGTCCCCAGATTATTTTAGTTACCCTTATTATAATCGAATGTATTATCTGTGTTGCAGAGGATCTGTGTACAGGGAAGTGCCTAAATCATGTTGCGGTCTCCTCTCACCGGCGGCCGTCTCTTTGCGATGGTTGATGCTTCTTCTTCTCACAGTTGGAGTCTGTTGCGCACTAGTCGGCACTGTCTTAGGAGCCACCCGAGCCACTGCTCCTCATCACCTCACAGTTTCCCTTCTTATGATAGGTAAGTCCGTCGTTCGCTTTTTTCTCTCAACGAAAGTTGAATTTCTTCCTCAACCATAAGAGAGCTTAAGTGGCGAGGGATTGAGAGCTCAAAATACGAGAAAACTCAAACGAATCAATCATATATTGTTGAATGAATGATTGAACAATAGGTGAGCAAGGAACTGTACGCAGCACATTTGTTCTAAATTAGTTCCAAGTACTGTACAATCCACTGAAATTAAGGCATTTTCAAGATTCATCGTCTTTCCGAAATTCAACTTTTGACTGTACCCATTCTCCTAAGTAGGAATGAGAATATTGTTGCTTGATGAAAGTTTATCAACGAAGGGCAAATGAAGAGAATACAGTGAAAAGTAGTTAGAAGTGAAATAAACTTAAAGAGTTGGACAAGTTCACCTGAGTTCCTTTGTCTTGGTTATTCAAGAGCGACTAAAATACAAAGGTAGGTAGTTCTCAAAAGCGTTCCAACTTGGAAGGTTTTCTTTTTTATAACAAAACAAAATTTGCATCAACCGCTGAAGGTTCGTTATCCTTTGAAAGTGACTATTAGATTGAATCGGCCCAACAACCGACGTAAGATCGGTTCTCGCAAGTCGAGTAACAAAAGGACTGCTCACTTAGCCAGCTAGAATGAGCCTCGTTAGTAATGACATCAATGCAATTTAGCAACTTCTTTTGAGAAGAGTCTTCGAGTTATATTATGTAGAGGAGTTTTAATGTTCGGAAGCACTTGAGTCTTAATCAATATCTAACTTAGGCGATTGTGAAGTTTCAAACCTACAGAGTATAACAGACCCTTGCTCTTATTGGATTGTAGAATGAATAAACGTAGGTGTCCAACATCCAAGAAATCGAAAAGGAATGGTCGAAACTAATTTAAATATATATAATTAAATATATATCTTATGTCATGACGACCTATAACTATCAGGAAATCAAATTAGAACACGCTGCCTATGCGTAATTTTGGTAATTTTTGCTTCATTAAAAATAAGATTCATGGTGAAGAATAACCGGGCGATTGGACAACTTGTACAGGCTCCATAAACCGTCTCCTAATGAAGCGCGTTATTACGACGATTTTCAGAATTTGAAGAAACTGGAATAGAAACAGATTTTCCTAGGAATACGGTACGTTATCCAATAACAATCCGTATAGCTCATCCGTGGGATGAGCACTTTCTAAAAACGGAATCGAAGTTTTACCCTGATTCATAAGTCCTGATTCTTCAGAAAGTGTTTCTGAGTGTATAACTACAAAATTCCCTCCAAATTCTCCTCAGCTCCGAATTTGTCTTTTCCGACAGTCACAATACTTCAATTTACTACGTAAATATGGATGTAAAAATTCTGGCCGTCCGCCGGAATAACGTTTCTGATAGAACAATTGTAGCTAAATTCTCAAAATGTTTACTAAAAATCATTGTTGGGCAAACGATGGCTTTTTCTTTGGTCAAATAGCTACTTCAATGTACGGGTATTTTTTAGGGGAAAAGTTCGTGTTTTCCAACCGTTTAACTTGCATGTTTACTTAGTAAATGGAAGTATCGTGATCGTCCGAAAAGTCGAATTCGGAACGGAGGTGAATTTGGAAGATATTTTTATACTACTATACTCAGAAACATTTTCTGAACAAGTGTCTGTGGTAAAAAAAATTAAATAAATTGTCATATCTCCGTGAAAAAGAAATAAAACTCGATGAAAATTTCAGAGAATGTTTTCCCAGTAATTGTGCAAAAATAGCCGCTTCCGGATAGCTCGCAGTACTTACTCCCGAGGTATAGTCGTTCAAAGTTTTTTGGTTTATTATTCAATAATAAACCATTGTACCTAATCGCCCAAGAAAAAAAAATGCATAACCCCCCTCAAAATTTGATGTTTTACGTTTCAAGGCATGTAGAATCCGAATATCCAATAAAAAAAATTCTGTCCGTCCGCCGTACGCCGTACGCCGTTAGCAGTTTTCCGGCCAAACTGTAAGAGCTAAAAATTTGAAATTTTCACCAAAAATCAATCTCGGTCCTACGACGGCCCAATTCTTGAACCAACTTGCTAGCTCAATTTTAAGGGTATTTTTGGGGTGTTTTGAGGGGGAGAAAATTCATATTTTCCAAGGTTTTTCTGAAAAATGTGTACGTGATATCAAATAATATAGATTTTTGGACGCTGAATCGAATGAGACCATCGCCGAGTCGATAGCTTTATTGGTTCTCGAGTTATCGCAGCTTTTGTGCCGAATTTGGGAGATTTTCAGAAATCTGACAGGAGGGTATAACTCGAGAGTTCTTGGAGCTATAAAAGTCGTTCTATACTCATTGGAATGGTCGTCAAACACTCTCTCCAGCTGTATCGTTAGGCAATAAGTTTAGCTTTTAATTAGGAAATTAAGAAAAATAAAAATGATTAAAATTACAATAGTTGCTACGGAGTTTTCCCCTATAGTTACCATCTGTTTTTCGGTGGGAACGTTCACAGAAAATGTTCGGAATATTTAAAATGACAAATGGATAGTCTTCTTAAATCAATATTGAAGCGAAATAATAATAAACCACTGTACAATCATTTGCAGCGTTTTCTATTTGGATTTTTACAGGAAATCATAACGGAGTCGATAGCTTTATTGTTCCTCAAGTTATCGCAGATTTCGTGTAGGATTTTCGAGATTTTAGAAAATAATTGCCATGGAATTCAAGAAAAATAAAATATTTTAAATTAAGATGGTTGTTAAGGAGTGTCTCTTAAAAGTTGTCCCTCGTTAGGTGAAAACGTTCACAAATGTTCGGCATAGTTACTATATTGCAAATGGATGGTCACCTTAAATCCTCATTGAAGCAATGGAATAATTAACCCTGTGTGTGCTCACACTTGCACTTAGCTCCCATTAACGTTGAGACCACAGAATCGCTTTTCTCTGCAGGTTTTTAGTTACCAATGGGTACTCCCGAAAAAAAATACGGGTGAGAAAAGTTGGCATTGAAATCGCTGGCGGTAATTTCTAGAATAGCAAAACCATTTAGTTGAGGAGGGTGGAGTGGACTCGAGGTCGATTTCTGGCTGTGATTTCCACGCTATCTTGCATGAAATGGAGCGTGGTGTCGTGAACGTTTCGTTTCTTAACTGCATTTCCGCCCAATATATTTCCCTTAATGGCTAGTAATCCGTATTGTAGCGGATTATTCGAACGCCAATTGGTGTCCAATTTATAATAATTACATTATTTGATTAAATAAATGCTAATTGCGCACAAAGTTTTTCCAGGGACTTGAGAGGGGCTTTGGCTGAGTGCGTTTGCAGTGCGAGTGCTTTCCCTGGTTCATTCGCTTCGGAATACCCTTGCTATTTCCTCGTTGAATTATCATCTTGCGAAGTTGTTTTCGAATAGGGGCAGAAGCAATTGGCCCAACGCCCTCTGCTGTGAGACCACGGCTACATCCATGGCTTACCTAGGAGTGAATTTCATTCGAAAACGGCTCAAAATTATCAGGGCGAGATTTAAAGGGGAGGAATGTGCCCTCAAACGAAGCGCAGGAGTCGTAGTTTGGAGCGGGTAGGATTTTAATTACAAGTAGCAAGAAACTTCCGCTGCCCCGAAGGTCACAACTCATCCCGTTAATGCTCGTTTCGCTCTTGAACCTTTTCCCCTTCAACCATTTTTTGCTTCGGACCTAATCAAATTCTGAAGCTTTTACAAAATTAGGAATTTCATCGGTCGGAGAGCTTAATTAAGGAGAGAACGTTAGATATGAAGATACGTCTACTCAATTCCGATAATATTTTTCCGAACTAGCTCGTTTCGGCTGATCGATTTCTAAATTAGGTTAGGTACGTACTAACTTGCGAGAAAATCTAGGTAACAATGGATTTTATTGCATTAATTTTGAGTTTTTTCGCTAACCTAAACGTAGGAGTTTTGGTTACTTTGTTAAATCATACGCTTCTCATGGTTACCGCCATATGGACCGCGAACTGTGGTTTCTATTAGAAACGTGTGATTTTACAAAGTAACCTAAACTCCCCACGGCCACCGTGGAAAAACACCGCTAAAAGCAAAAACTCGCTATTAACTACTTCTACGTTTAAGTTAAAAAAAAAAAAGAAATGCACTATACATCTCTATTATCTATAATGTTAATCGTATAAATTGATGAATAATGTCACTTCCGACGCGGTAAAGAAATAGTTCAATATGAATAATTAGAATTATTTTTTATTATCAGAGTATTTTATTTCTTTTCTAAATACAACTATATTACAGACTACCATTCTACAACAATACACACTTTTATACATAAATATTCCGTAGAAAGTACTCAAACATGACACATTTGTGCAACACATGCATTGAATTAATTGGAACTACAAACATTTTTATCGCTAAGCTAATACCAATATTGATAAGAAATATACGAATAAGACATCTCTAAATTATAATTAAACATTTAAATTTGCTTAAATTAATATAACAGAGTAATTCTTCCCTCCGCGAAAATCTCGTTTTCGATTAGCCCCTAAAAGAGAAAGTGGTAGATTCGAACTGCATGGTCCAAACGAAGATAACGGTTCGTAACTAATAAGCATCCATGAGTTTTTATGTCATATCATTACTCGACGTAAAGCACTAAGATGTCAACATTAATTTCATTCCGGTTCATTTCATTTCACCTGATTTCACCTTTTCACTTGATTTATTTAGTTTAAACTGCTGCAATATTCTGAAGTTAAAACGAGGAATATTCTATAGAATTCAGTGACACAGGCTTGACTTTTGTCATTTTTAAATTAATTTCTTCCCCTTGCGCTTTGTAAGTCGAAAAACTTATAAACCCTGTGAGAGCCGTTTTCCCGTTTCATGACAGCAGATATTATAAATACTTCACATTGGCCTCATTTTAGATTTTGCACCGGATTCGGAGGCTTCTAAAAGATTAATAAAAATTTTAAAACGATGCCCGAGTTTTTATTACCTAGTGCTCTCTACTGGGATAGTGTCTTTTTTTATGACGCTCTGCTTGAAAGTTGAGAGTGAAATTGCCTCTTCCTTAGACTCAAGAAAACGTCGTGCTTGTAGCTAACAGCTGATCTTTTGAAAGTTGAATTTTTTACCCTCCCAAATACTTCCCTAGTTTTCATTTTCTTAACCGCGTGACGCTGGTTTTATTTAATTATACAATAAACGATGACTTATTAATTTTAGTTTGTAGATAATAGACGACGCAAAATTGATTCAAAAACATTCAGACGAAATTTCGGCATCAGAGCTGGAGTAGCCTAGATGCTGCCAGTGCTTGATTACAAAGAGGGGCTATTATCACGAGGGGCCTCGAAACGTGAAGGACACGATACCTTGGGACTTGGAAAAAACTCTTTCAGAAGTAGTATTATTTAGCAGACATGGCAGCATTGGTAAGGGACGACGGAAATGTTTTTTTAATTCCTCAAGCTGGTTGAGGAATTCAGTTGGAAAAATAGCATGAACTGTCTCAGAAAAATGTAAAATAACGCTAACGATATTAATTAACGGAATTGAAGGACCTTGTTATAAGTAAAAATTCTACGGGAAGGAAAACCTTGGCTTATGGGCGATGATATTCAGGTTCGTCAGCCGCACCGAACGTGGAACAGATTTTAGCTGGGAAACGGGTCGTTCTAAAACCCAAAGCAACATTTTTGTCTTCCGCCGATAACCAGTTCAATACTTGAATAGAATCTATTTCTCGCTGTTCAATACTTGACACTTATTCCGTACACAATTAATGGTCGAGACAAATCAATCGTTTCGAAAAAGGTTATGACGCGAGATGTAATTGCAGTGTTTTTGGACCGTATACGTTCAGTTGTTCCATCACATTAATACAATCGCATGCTGAGAACTTTTCGCAGCTTGACAAGAGAAATTCGACCGTATTTCCATGCTAGTGGTGTTATGAAATAATTGAACTAATCGTTCACAATATCGAAATATCCCAGTTAACAAACCAATGGACAAATAATTGAATGTATTTCCTCCCGAATTTTTTTTTTTTTATGCCTTGTAGAGAGGAAAAAGATTTTTGTTCCATGGAAAAAAAACGTTGTTTCCGTCGTCCGTTTGGAATCGTCGTTTGCAACCCTTGTTTAAAATGTATCTCCAAGTATTAGAATGAGTGAGTGATTAATCTCTCTGTAGTTTGTAGCGCCTTAACCTCTACGTACTCCTTTTTCGTTCATTTCATTCGCTACACTATCACTCTGGAACTGTTAATTTTCGAGCCCAGTTTGCATAAATATCTATCGTTCTCCTTGATTCTGAAATATTGGTTCATAAATAAGATATTTGTTTTTATTTTCTCGTCGTACTTCCTGTTTATTTTGAATGGGAAAAAATTCTACTCGTGAAAAAAGTAGAGCTGAAAGATCAGTTAGTTTGAATTGTGTTGTATCGACTTCACCATATTTTATCACTCTTTCGTAATCAATTTTGAAAAGATCCATTCCGAAATCCATCGAAAAGATCTCCGGTCGTCTGAACGTGAGCCTTGGAAACCTTTTGAAGCTGTTGTGGGGGAATTGTGAGGTACCTATTATACGGGACGTACGATTCTATTGCCACGGTAAGATACCCTTTCCTTACCAACTCGACCCTCCTCCATTCATAACTGAGCGCCGAACCAACGTCTGGTTTGGATCATGTATTATTCAAAACTGGCCCTACATTCTCCAGCGGTACCTACAGAGGCAAGAGCTACTCGGTCATTCGCGTCGCGGTGCTTCTGTTCCAGTGCGATACCACTCGTCAGCCAACCTCCTTTACTTTGCCCGTCCATAAAATATTAGCCAACTCCCCTGCTTCTCTGTCTATTGGAAAGAATATATTTCCCAATAATGTGCAGCCCGTAAGCGTTTTTATTTTCTATTAGAAAAATTATTGTACTTTCACGGCAGTTCCATTAATTCATTTTCATGGCGCTCAAATTGTTCGATTGGTGGATCAACCAAATGATCGACTCGATCGAATCAAAATCTCTGTACTCGCCTGTTGTGGTTAGATGGGGAGACAAAAAAAGCGACTGGTTGCTTCCGACTTTCATACGCTTCCAGTACACTACATAAATGCGCTCTCCCCTTTGGGAACCTCTAAATGTAAGGGAAATTCTGTATTGACGCACATTTTACTGGTTGATTCAAGACAGAACCTGTGGAATACGGAAGGCGAAAATGGGTTCGAAATATCATTATGAAAGATTCATTTCACTGAAAAGGAGGTTGGCAAGGATCTGAGCTATTAAGAGGAGCGAAAGAACAGGTCGCTCATTTACTCTCCCTTTCAACCTACGATCGCACTTATTGATGTAGATTCCGCTGGTTTTGTCGCCCTTTCCATTCATGGTTTTAGAAGATGATGCTAATTTCGGCGGATGCGCTTGAATTGTGAAAAAAATTCAATGGGAGAACAAAGTAACTTTTCTTCACACACTAAGCCGAGACCGTTTAAGTACTGAATTGTGTAAATGCCTCGATTCGCCGTTTTCAGCAATCTGCATACCGTGTTTCTTCCCTGTAGACTGTATAATCTAGGTCATCTGTATTGCGCCAAGTTCTAATTCAATCAAAACCAAAATTGATGAGTCTTGACGCTCAAATGCGTGCAGACTCTCAGATTTTAGATTTAAACGGATATTAGCAGAAACATGATGGGTTTCTTAATTTCCTGACCACTAACGCAGAGAATTCGAGACTGTGAAAGATGATTTTCGATACTAACTTGACATTTATGACAAGGTACGCGCGATTTAGACTTTATTCCATTCATGGGTTCCCAACTCGCCTTTTCCTCTCTTGTGTCCCATTCATGTTGACGTTTATTATTCAGTGGCGGGTAGGTTTTCCCTTTTGCGAACCAGAAAACTATGACATTGAGGTTTCGGAGCGGTAGAATTGCCCAAGTGGAGCTCTCCAGCCATATATAGCCTCAGCCTCGGTCGGTTTCGGACGCTACAAATTTCCAAGTGTTTCCGTCTGTGAAGCGTAGCAGTAGTAATTTTCTGAAGGGCCTTTCGCGCCAGCATCTGGCAGATATGAGTGCAGTATTTTCTCTTTTGTTTCCCGAGCGGTTAAGCGTTCCAGTTGCCGGTTAGTCCGATACATGAGTTTTACGTCGGGCGTTTCTCCCTTCTATGGCCCAAGACGTGATGCGAGTGATAATTAGCCCTTTCACGCCAGCATTTATTCGTACGCGACTGAAGATTCCTGCCAATTCTTAATTTCTCAATTCAATCAGCAATGATCAATTCCTTTAGATTTCTTCCAATTCTGAAGTCTAAAAATTATCTCAACCAACGGAGGAAAATTGTCGTTTGTCCGTAGATGGATAATAAATTCGCATCTGTAGGTTACCAATCGGGCAGTCGCTCAGAATTTTTTAATTAGTTAACTTCTTTTTGGAAGGTACTTGCCACGTGGCTAACCGAATGGTTACTCAAATGCCTGAAATAGCGTCCGTGAAACGCGAGGAAGAGAAGGGCTAATTTAGCGACTCCGAACTTATACTTTACTAGCCGAGTACTTTCGCCTCTTCGGCCATCCACTGAACGTTGTTTAACGGCCTTGGAATTGAAAGTAATAAATTCCTTGATACACTTGGAAGGCAACTCTCGTTTTGATTCGCGACACTCATTGTGCTAAACCTTGATTGCCCTGATTATACCTAGTATTTCCTTTTCCTACTCAAGGGAGGCTCCATTTTTTCGCTCCGAAGTCATTCAAAACCGAAAATCCTTTCGGAAAACGGGTCATCCTTATTACCGACGTACGCCCACACACTTGAAGAACTTGATTCATGAAGGGTTATAACTTGTATTGATTCTTTCCATCGAGTTTTCGTTTAAATAAAGCGAACCGATAGATACACGTTTCATTCTCATGTTTAAGTCATAGTCGAAAAAACTTCTTGCAAGCACCTTTTGAAAACCGAACGCTTAAGGCTCGCCGTTCTTGCTGCTACCATATTGATGGTCTTTTGCCGTAGAAATGTCTCTGAATTCGATATTCCGACCGATGGTGAACGTGATGCACTGTGAGCAAGCTCTTCAACTCAACCAAATTTACATTGCTACCTGTTTACATAGCTCGGTTGCCTGCCAGTATCGATGAATATGCAAGCTTTATCTCTTTTTCAATTCTGAGGCTTTTCTTTCCTCGCCTGGGTACCGTTCGTTTGACAATTTCTGTTTAAGAGATAAAGTTGACCTTTTTTAGGTGGCTGGCGCATGAGCAGTAACACCGGAAACCTGGGCACGCAAGAGTCCTGTTTGTTCTTCCCTCTCTCGTTCAATTAGTTTGGTTGTTTCGTATTGTATTTATAGAGGATCGAGAGCTATAAGTGAAGTTTTTTATTAGTCGCCAGTGTTTCCGCTGTTTTCGGCCTTTCAAAACATTTTACCATTCATTTCCATCCCGCCAGTAATATTTACGTCTTTAGCCACGCCATGAGCCTGCTTTCACTGATTACTGTTGCTGTCATCATCTTACATTAGCGGATAGTTGACAATTTGAATTCATGCGAAAAAAAATAGGAATGTTTTATTAAATTTGTATTTATAATTACATTGGGCTATTCGTAAGTGCATTGCTGAATTTGGCGAACGATCAGTTGCGTTGAGATTACAACACCTTACTTGAAGTTAAGGTCTCTACTTTACTAGGACGGTATCGATGGGAGCAACTTGAATCTCAAGCTCGCTATAGAAAGAATGCCTTCTAAGAACTTTTCTCAAGGCAAATCGTAATTTATTGTATCAATATATATCCGAGTTCGGGTTCTATATGGCCCTCAAGAAACTCAAGAAATATACAGCTCAATGAACGAGAACATTCCTAAGAGTTGAGGAGGTTTTCCTATATAAAATAGTCCTTCCCTTCGATATCTTGTTAGAAGAAAACTTTTGGAAAAACTGTAACTTTCAAACCCTTAACTCGAAATTGTCGGTACCGATTTCTTTCCCATGTTGTCCCATAATCTGGGATAGGGTCATAATATGGGTACACGCTGTTATTATTTGCTTCATCAGGGCTTGGAACAAGCTTAAACGAACACGAAATGAGCGCTGTCCAAAAACTTTACAGATCGTCAATTTTAATTATATCCATCGCAGGCTTAAGGGGAATATCCTTAGCTCAAAAAATTATTGCACATCCCTAACACTAAGTCATAACCAATCACAAATTTAAAAAATAATTATAATAATGCAGCCAACTTATAGAAAAGCCTTATATTTGAGTGGCCAACGTTAATTATATGTTGGCAGACGTTTTTTGATCCAGGGGGAGAACGACACTTGATAAATTGTTCTCCATTATTTCTGTTTCTTGAAAGGCGATTGGTCACTGAAGCAATGACTAATAGGATTAAAAATCCCATTGCAATCATCTGCACGATATAGAGTTATTTCATAAGTACAAAACGTTAAAAATTCCTCTACTGAAGCTATGTAAAATCTCCGTACTACACTGGACCACGATATAATACTGCTCAGCCAAGATAAATCTTCGAGAGTTCGATACATAATATCCGAGAAACTTTCTCCTACCCCTAAATTGGCCTGAGGATGCCCGAATTGGCGAAAGTACTTGGACAAAGTAACTTTAATATGGAGATCAAGTAGCATAGTTTTTCTAAATCTCTATTTCCCGCAAATAATGATAGGATGTACTCGAGATTTCTACGGTTGAAATGCGCCGTAATAATCGTGTATTGAAAGATATTCGCGTGCGAAAAGTAATCGGTTATTCAGAACTCGTTCAGTACAAATAATAACACGATAATGCGCAATAAAGCGCGTATGAATCGTCGCAATTGATGTCAAAGCATCAAACGAGTGAATAACTTCTTGTGTCAACAGGGATTATTCTACCTTCTACGCTCTCGAGTCTATTATATTATACGTAAAATTATTCCCTCATTTCTTTCCATCTCTTAAGTTTTATTGGCGATTTCAAGGCTTTCTAGAATATTGAAGGATGTTCTTGAATGCTTTAGAAATGATACGCCTTGCTCTACGCTAGGGTGAGCAGGAAAAGCAACTACTACGAAACCTTACGAAGGGTAGGGACCGCTGAATCAATTTCACTAAAAGGATGTCTGACGTTGATGGATTGATGTCAGTGTTGTTTCTGCTTCTATGTTTACGTATTGAATGGAAGTATCGAGATCGTCTTAAAAGTCGAATTTGAAACGGAAGTGAATTTGGAATCATTTTTATTGTTCCATCTTTTTTATTGTAATAGAGGTAATATGATACATACATTTTTTTATGGACAGTGGAGACAATTCGGATTTTAGTTCTAAAATTAACTTTCTAATAATATAGCATACAATTGCGTAAAACATGGAACTAAAAGGGTCTGTCGTGTATACGAATAAAGATAGATACGAATATAGATTAGTACACCTCAATGAGTTCTCGTGTTTCAATTCACTAAAATTGCATAAGTTATAAGATAGCAACCGGTACAATTTTTACTTCCAATTTACGCTATATCTCTTCTCAAACGATTCGGCTAAGCCACTGGATTGTCGATAACAGATTCTTATCAACATCAAGCCGTGAAACGATGTTTCATCGAGTTTTCTTTTTCACAAAGTCAGCTGAGCGATTTTGTCAACGTGGACGTTTAAAAGTTTATAAGAAATCAAGACGTCGAATAGCTGTTCCGCTCTTGCCATTAGAGCTGCATTTCCGTCGATCATGGCCAAATCGTTCAAATCCAAACAATCAGGTAGACTGGAAATTTCTGTCGAAACAGGACGGCTATAGAGATGTCTGAAACAAAACGTAATTTCTTCTGTTTTCAATAAATTCTTCTTTTCCATGTCGTCGCATTTTTTTATGTCCAGGGGTTGTGAGGGGGAGAAAAACCAGGCGGCTCATTCTCCGATTCTTCGTTGGCTGGCCGAGCACTTTCGACCGTTCGGGCATCTTCCCCTATATTCGTTAACCCTATGGATCCACGTCGCCCTGAAGATGCCCGAACGTGTGAAAGTGCTCGTCGAGTCAATAAAGAATCGGAGAATGAGTCGCCTGGGTTTTCTCCCCCTCACAGCCCCTGGACAAATAAATTATTCTCACGATTTTCATATTGATCTAAGTATTTCAAGTACAGTATATAAGTGTATATAACACGCTTTGATGAGCTGTGGGGAGAATCAGTTTGTCGTCTACGTTATTGTAGAAGAAAATCAGAAACGGCGAGGAGGAAAATTGAGATTAGGAGTATTAGTACCTACCTTTCTTTGTTGTGAATTACAATCAATAATAGTTGCTAGTAAATCAGCAAAAATATAGACAATTATGGACTCAGAAATGCTTTGGAAAAGTTTTGGACCTCTCCGAGTCTTCCTGTTGAGAACGAAGAGGTGCTCTTTGCTCATTATTTATGATTCTTTGAATCAAAAACTTAAATGTGAGTTAGTGAATTTTTTCATTGTTTCTAGAAGTTATGGGATGGTTCCTCATTCATCGAAAACTTTTTTGAACTGATCAATAAAAAATAATCTTGGCAAATAATCTTCTTCCAACTTTATAAAATAGGTACAACATTTTAGTGCATTTGAGGTACAATAGAAATTGGTTTTTTTCCTAGCAATATTATTTAATGAATAATTTACTGCTTACTTGAGGAGAGCTCTGATGGCGTTAGGATTGTATTGTTTCAAATCGATCGAACTTTTTCCTTCTGCTTCTGCTTTCAAAATCGCATTGTTGAAAAACGTCGATTTCGGCTGTAGGAAGTATTTGTGCGCCGCTACTGTCCCGTCAGTTAGTTTAATAGTTATATCGCTAAACAACGGATCGCCGAAATCACTGTAAGGAATACCGCCGACTTTAACTTTCAACAACTCCTCGTCAGAAACCTCGTTCAATTCATCAATATCTTCGTTCGACTCGGGTTTCGGTTGAACGGGCGGCGCAACCCGTACCATGGAAAGAGAGCTTGGGATTTCGTGATTGGCAAAAGCTTCAACGAGCGTTGTGACACCTTCGAGCACTTTTGGTAAATACTCGTCAGATCCCCACTTGAAAATTTTTCCGGAAGCTGCCTGAACAGCAAAGCTACTAACACGAGCTCCAAACGATGCATTCCTGATAGTAACAGCAATATCTGACACGGGTTCATCGATTCGTACTTTTTCCGGTACCACAACAGTATCACCATGTCCAACACCCAGGACATCTGCATATTTGTTGAGACCGCATGCGTAGAGCTCGCCATTTTCCAAGATGAACAACGTCGAACACACCCCGCAAGCGATTTTTTTGCAAGGTCCCGGCAACGACACTTTCCGAGCCACATATGGTGAATTTTCGAGATTCCACGTGTAACCTAGTTGGTTGTAAATGCCGTGCCCAAAAGTGTAAACATTCGAACGGTCTGTCAAAATAGCACCATGCCATTCTCCACTTGCTATCTGCTTAGCTTGTTCTTCATCTGGTAGGACGATTTCTTTGCTGTCTTCATCAGAATACTCACTGCTCATCGTGCCTGCGAAATACACTTTAGCGTCAGCATCCAAAAACAGGAAGAACCTGGCTCCTGCCGATACGTCAACTATTTCCTTGTCTTGCATAGATTCCAATATTTCAGGACCGCGACCGAGCTCCCAGATGAATACGTATCCGTTACTTGTTAGAGCAAGACCGTTCATCATATTGAAGAGAATCCGCTTGATTTTCTTCCAACCGAGAACTCGAATCTCGATAGGACTGTAAGTGAACTGACCTACACTGGCGTCCCCCACAACGCCTAACGATTTGGTATCGTTTAGCCCTATTCCGTAGAGTTCATCTTCATCAGTTACGACAAATCCGCCCAACAGTTGATGATAAGACCCGGTCCCAAAGGTTGTGAAAGCTCTAACTCTTGGACGGAGAAAATCGGGAATCGCTCGAAGAATAGCCCACTTGTCCAAGATGGAAGCTGGTAATAGTCCAACCTGTGAAGAAACTTGGGCTTCACGCTGTGCAGCCGTTGCCGGCTCTTCGTGGTCCAAATTGCCTAGCGATTGGGGTGTATGAAAATTGACAAAAAGGTCGAACAAATTGTCTATTCCTTCCTGCCAGGTTGGAGACTGAGCTTGATGGTTTTCGCCCCAGAGAAAGTATTTCTTATGATCTCGAGAAACGGCACCGAATCTGCTCGGCCATTTGCCGGATTCGTCCAAATACGACGCTGCAATATCGGCAATCGCGCTATCAAAAAGTACTTTTACCGGTTTGAAAACGTAACCGGTCCTACCGACGCATAAACCGTCGTATTTTGAATTCCGACCGCATGCGTAGACTTCGCCGTTCTCTAGCAAAAATAGTGTCGAATACGAGCCGCACTCCACTTTGATGCATGGTTGGGGTAGTAAAACTTTCAAAGGATTATCATAACCGTCGCCGGACGACCAGTTGTAGCCAAGTTGTCCTGCCAAACCATAGCCAAAAGTCCATACGCTGCCATATTGGTCCAGCATCGCTACATGGTAAGCACCGCACGATATTGATTTGATTATCACGCCTTCCTTGATGGTGAGACGAAAATAATCGTAGTGATACGCATAAGCCGTTTTATGCGGAGCCGGATCCAGCCATCCCTTGAGCCAAATCCCGTCATCGTTTATACAAATTATGGAATATCCGCCGCAGAAAACATCGTCGTACCTGTCGTCAGCTGATCCACTGCTTCGTTCCAAAAAAATCCGATCCGGATTTTCGTACTGCCTCGAAGATAACTCTAAACCCCAAGAAGTTAATCGGCCTTGGTGCGATAAAGCCACACCGAATCTTTCTGTCACAATGTACTTCTTATTGTTGGTATTGTACTTTATCTTCATGGCGGAATCGACCTCGTATGGTACGCCAAAATGAGGCCCAGACAAATCCAGAACATTGTAAGTATTGTTTAAACCAACAACGTGAACATTGTCGTCCGACGTCCAGAAATGTATTGCAGTTTTCACCTCCGGTACTGATGCTGTTCTCACGCCGTATAGCCACGTAATTTTTCTCAACAACCGTTCTTCAACGTCATCCGTTATTTTCCATTTTTTCACGATCGACACCAATTTTGATTTTTTGATAAACATTTTGCTTTGACAGTCCAACTCGCGGAAGACCTGTAATAATCGAATACTACTACTAGGATTAAGTACGCAACAGAAACTTCGCAAACGATCACACATAGGTTTATGAACGAAGGGCGAAAATTTTGGTAAACTTTTTCACAGTACTACGCTCAGAAACAGCTATAATCAAGTGTTTTTTCTGTGCGTCATGTCATAAACCTACAAAAACCGTTATACCTCTACAAAAATGAATTAAATTTTTTAAGAGGCTTCATTTAGTCTAGTTCTAGTGGATCTATTCAATTTCCCTTATTGAATTTTGAATAACACGCAGTACTTCCAGGATGCAAGCCTTGAAAATTATTTATTGTTTGCTTGGCGTACGAAGATCACATCAAGCTAAGCATAAAAGACAATAATGAAGAAAGAGTTGCTATTTCTGTCCCCCTTCAACTTAGCGCTTTGAAAATGACCGTTTGTAGGAACTTCTCATTAAATTAGCTCTCTGTGACGCATTTTAACCAGATGTTGACTTATGGATAATTCACTAACCTCTCGATATTATGTCTTCGTACAAAGTGTCGTCGCGATTTTGTTCGCTCTTAAATAGACTCGGTCCTATCTATCCCACTTCCTTTCGATAGCGAATGAACCGAATGCGGTTAAGCTTATAATGAATCATGAGTTTGTGCTGGAAAGCTGGAAGAGAATTATAGATATACGGTTAGGAGATACCTAGATACAAGCCACGCTTTTAATTTTTGTTAAATGTAAAATCGATAATAGATCGTACTGTTGTGATATTTTTCGAGAAATGAAAACGTCAAATTGCCTTTTCTCAAAATGTGCAGAAAATGACAGAAAAAGAGTTCAACCAAACAGGTAAGGGCAGTTTCGTAGTAGTGACTGCGATGAAGAGCTTTATCCCTTCCAGCAATACCGACCCTCGCTTTCCTAAGTGAAATTAATATATCTGTAACAGTTTTTCATGGGATGTGATGAATGTTACGCATATTTTATCAAAATTCAGCGATTTTGCATGGTAACATCACTGACTGATTCTGAAACTTTTTTTCTAGGCGTTGGAGTTGTCCTAGTGACAGTTAGTGGAGTTGCATGGCGGCTGATGTCGCACGAAACGCCGCCGTGGCGGTCGATGTTGGGTTTCTCGTCGTCGTCTGAAGCAGCTGACCCCAACCGGCGGTTCCTTCCTCGGTTGCCTCCCTCCTACGGTCGACCTCATCATCCTTACGCCGGTGAGAAACATGATCTCCAGCATATTTCAAAAATTGGAACAAAACAAATCAAACAGTTCACATTCCATCGCAACAATTTGAAACTAGTGGTGTGCTTAGATCTCACAATAGTTCCACACAATTAGTTATGTATGAGCATAGTTCCAGTATTCAGTCCAACAAAACAAGCCTAGTTTTGTCAAATGGAATCATTTGTAGCAGCGACACCTAAAAATGTATAACCAGCACTGAAGGGGGAATCAAGCGACATCCGCTCAGAACTACAAACATTTAAAAACCTTCAAAATTCAAATAATTATATTGAATTTGCATTTAGCTGAAGATAGCCAAGAAAAAGCACATTACATGAGCGTATGGTGTGTGGGCCATAAGTAAAAATTTAACGTCATCTGCTTGCCATAAAGAGCATTTTAAGATTTACCTAGGGAAAACCTTGGCTTTAAGGCTTGGAAAAAAATCATAATAAACAACAATGAATTATGTTTTAACCCTCGGAAGAAAATTCAATCACGTTGTCTTATTTTCCGCTGGGAAAACATTTTCTGAAGGTATTGAATTGAACTTGAATGATTTTTCATGGAGATATAACGATAATTGTGACTTTTTGACCTTAAACATAGAGACAGACAAACGGAAGCGCAGACACTAGGTCAGAAAGTGAGCAAAGCGCTCTAGGAGAACCCTTCAAGGAGACAGAGGATTTCAGACGAATATTACCTTTACCTAAATAGTTTCCTCTTAACCATTTATTCTAGGTCTCTAAATTTTGTACTCTAAAATGTACTTTTTGTATTTATTTCATTATTTTTGGGTGATAGTGCTAGTGATGATAAATAGATACATGAAATCAAGCGTGATTCCCCGCCGTTAACTAAGCAGTGAACGTTCAAAATTCAATTTTTTGCGGCCCAAACAAGGCCTCGGAAATACTGTGTGTGATTCAAAATCTGGAACGGCTGATTTTGCACATTCACTGGAAGAACAATCTTTGTAAATTGTCAATCATTTTTTTACTGTGTTATGTAGTTCTTTACCTCAGACACGCGGATAGACTGACAGCATACGGACGCATATTCAGGAAGTGTTTCTGAGCATAACACTATGCAAATTTCATCCAAACTCACTTCCGTTCCGAATTCGACTTTCCAGGCGTTTGGAATGTTTTTTCGGTAGCATGATCGGAAAGTTGGGAGCTTAATCTTTCGACTGGTGCAAATGGCTGATTCCAATCATCTTAAATTAGCTCAGAACATAATATCTTCGATGTCAGCTATGAAAACTGTACTGAAACAAAAAATTGATTCTTTCACAGCAATGATGTACCCCGAGTTCCAGTACCGCCCGCCGCCACCTTCGTATCAGGCGAGTATGCAGGAGTACCGGTTACGGTTGCTACTCCTTGATAGACATTCGGCTGCGAGTCCACCGCCTTCCTACCGCTCACACCCTCCGACACTTCTCAGGTAACGTTACGCTTCTAGCTGCTCTCAGTAAGAAGTCCCTGATCCGAGCCGTCTGCTATGCTGGAGGAACTACAAATATTCAGGAGGCCAATCCAGATTTCTCCCAGTGTCATATCCAGTGTATTGGTGCATCGTGCAACCAATTTCTTTCAAGAAAGGTCCTGGTTAAATTTCCCCTGCCTGAGTTTCACGTTGTTGAGAGAAGAGGGCTTACATTGAAACATATTGCGAAATGTCCCAAATCTTCCTGATCCTTGCTGGTTCCCTTAACTCCCTCTGATCTCTGCTTAGCGATTAGTTTTTTCTGTGGATTTTTTTTAAAACAATGACTGTCAATTTAAACAGGTACTTAACTAATTTGGAAAATCAAACGCCCAGGAATATTGGTCAAAGTGTGGAATCATCTCCTGCTTTCACTGTAAAATAATGTACGTAGCTGATCATACCATACCTAGTGCACGATTTTGTTTAATCTGGATTATTCCTTCCAGAAGAGGTGGGCTGATCGTTTCTGGACCAGGGGACTACAGTCGTCCTCCAAGCTACAGATCCCGCACAAGCAGCTGTAGGCCGGATATGCCAAGAACTGACCATTCGCGGCAAACATCCTCAGTCCTCAGTTCCGTAAGTCAACGTTTGCCTGTAATTTCTCTGACTATTGGAGGACGTTTATCTATTAAAGAGTTTAATGTTTATTGTGGAAACCGCAAATCTATCCATGCATTGCAAATATTTTTTTCCAAAATCACTTAGAAGGCCTGCAAAGTTCAAGGCCTCTTTTACACATGTGGCTCTAAGGCTAGTGGCTTCAGAAGGCTCCAGAAGGCAGAAAGCTCTCGCCTTGACAAGAAACTGGCCCAAAGAGATGTGTTGCTGCCTCCTTGCGCTTTATACCGTGCAAGCTTTCAATTTTGTTGTCTCGTTCCAACTGAAACATTCAAATATCATCTGAAATGATAGAAAATGGATGATCGCATCTCGGAGGTGAAGAAAAAAACCAAACACCTAGTACTGGGCCAACTCGACACGTAAACCAGAATCCGAATGAGTAACACTATAATATGTATATCCAATTAAAATCAACACTCGAGATGATAAAGATTAGCTCAGCCCAGGAATCGGACACAAATTATTGCATCTTACCTCTCAACCACTATGTTACGCCGATCATTGGCAGTTTGTGATTTTATTGATATGCACGTTCGGATAGGAAATAGTAAATTGATAGGTCGCACGGTAAAAAGTGCTAGTAAGCGTCATCCCTTCACTTTGGTCCAGCCTCTCATTTGTCAACGTCTCTTCTTTTGGAAGGGGCCAAGCGCTATAATATGGTTTTGCTCAGGGCCAGCGTACTGTAGTACGTCTCCTTGTGTAATTGGTTTTTCCTTTTCGTTATTTTTATCTGCTGGCTTTAAACACATGTTCATACCCTTGGAAAATCCTGGTGCGTGAAAAATACAAATGACACCCAACCGCAAAAGGACAAATCAAGGAAGAATACTGTGGTGAAGAAAACCCGTCATGTTTTCCTTTGGTAAATCTTAGTGCAAGAATTTGTGAAGGAATGATATGTGAAGGGAAAACTTTGGTTGAATAGCCGTGTGTGGCCAGTTGATAGTATTTTGCTAGGGATGGGGCTACATGTACGCAAAAAAAAAATGTTTGTAATTTAATAATAGACCCAAAACGCCATGTATGGGAAACGAGATTCAATAAAACTGTATTCAAGTAAGGCGTTGTCATGCTTGAAATTTCTTGATGATCAAGTAAAATGCCAAGAGATTCTTAATCAGGCGGTGTCCGATAGGTTACATCATTCTGCATAGTTTCAACCAAGTAGTTACAAATAAATTGAAGTATTCCTTGGCTTCGTGTTTGCTAAGATTGGTATTATTTTCTAAAATAATTTTCTGTTTGCAGGTTCGCAATCTGTCGTCATCTCAAGTCAAAGAAGAGCCAACAAAAGAGAATGTAGTTACTATTGTACAGACGGCCGAGGAGCCGACCGGTCCAGTGATCGTGACGATATCTGGTGGTGGTAGTTTACCTGAACCGCTCGTCCACCACATGCCTTCTCGCACTGACCAAATGGAAATACTTGCGCATTTGTGATACCTCCAAATATTTATACTCATCGTCATCCTTCGACTTCGCGATCGCCGATCTCGATCTTGCACGATTGTCATCATAGTCTTTTTAGTGGAACTGTCTTCTTGACAGTGTTGGACTCTGTTGTCAAAACAAATTCTATTACCTGATTGAATGAGAGCACTCTGGGACGGTCTCAGATAGCAATGTGTTCAGCTATTTCGTTATCAGTACCATAGTATTTTTTTGAGTCGGCATTCGATGCAAACGTTGACAACTAACTACGGAAAGAAATTTTAGATGTGACTATGTAAGGATAAGAGGCAACCGCCTCTAAAAACTATTAATGCCTTGTTCTCTCCTGTTGTTTAAAGAAACTGACATGGTGAAAATGATTTGAACAGCAGTCATGTTATAGAAAAATGGATTCACTAACGTTGCCTACCTATTATACTTCTTCTGTTCTCGTTTGATCAAGAGAGCTGCAATAATTTTCATGTTATCGTTGGGCATAGGCTAGCGCGGACATTCATTAGCTATGAGCCTGGCTCATCTGCTATTCAGTCACTATTGGAATCTAATTCTGTCAAATGAAATTATTCCCTAGGCTGTCACTATCTACGGCTCTGGCGGGTGGCTAGACAAACCTTAAATGAGGCTTGGTTTTTGAAGGAGGAGAGCACACACGATGTTTTCCAAGATTTTAATGGAATGCTCAAATGACCAGCGGCGTTAACAAATCCCATTGGGAAGGATTTGAAATCGAGAGTATAAATAACTTTGGCTTTGCACCAGAAATTACGTCAACGGTTCTGAGTTTAAAAAATGTGAATCAAGGTTGGTTCTGGTACCTTGTCCTGTTGTGCCATCTTTGAAATTTTACTTTTGTCAGTTTTGAATGTTTTGGTTCTCTCTAGTAATTTCACTCCAATAATTTATTGTTAAAAAACTCTTGCTTTTTCTTTCACTTTTTTAAACAGTAACTGCCAAGTTTTTCCATGCATATCGAAAATATCTAACCCAGGTAATTGTAAAAAATTGCATTCTCTCCGCTGGTCCTAAAAAGTCTAGCCTTTGAGTAGGGAAGTCTGGTCACTCCAAACTTAGCTACAATGTGTCTTAAGTCAGCCAACATAGACTGAAATGTGTTTTCCTTGCGATTTTTCTAAAATTTCCAATCTTGCTTCCTAGATGGTACCAAGTATTTTAAAAACTTCATCATATTCAGGAGCAGAATTTTTTTTTTTTTTTTTTTTTTCATTGTATGGCGTCCTTTTGTGAAGTGTACAGTGTAAATAGCGCGGGAAACCAAAAACTCATCCTAATATTCCAAGTGCCCTAAAAATTACGAGACGTAAGCTGCCAGGATGCGAAGCGAGTGCCATAGTTGATGAGCTGGCCAAATAATCAATTTTCTGGCCTTATGTCGGTCTTTTCTCAACACGTAAGTATGAAAATTGTGAACCAGTCGTGTGCGTAAGTACAAACGACATCGTAATATGACCCTGCAACTGAGCGGTAATTTGGGTGTTCTGAGTTGGGATTGTGTTAAATGTTGTAACTCAAGCTTTGTTCTGATTTGTTCTGTACAAGTTTTGCACAGTCTTGGAAAATCTTATGATTGAGGACAGTTGCAAGAGGCTTTACCAAAATGCGATATAATCAGCTTCAACAATTGTTTATCAATGAAGGATGTTTCAAATGTTAATTTCAAACTGTATAATTTTATAAAATTCTATTAAAATGTTTCTGCTTGCCTTATAAATATCAAGTTGCAAGTAAGACTCATGAGTTCTTCAATGAACCTATTTATCACCGTCGATTTTCCCCTATGTTACCCAGCGTTGCTAACGTGCCCGTGTGAAAATGTGATCGAGGAGCGAGAACGCTCGATAGATAGCATACAGCTTAGGACAATTTGATTTGCAACGATTTAACACGATCGAATCTTCTATGAATACCCATTGCAGATTGCAGCGCCTGAAAACGCTTCTGAAAGTTACAAAAAATTACAATATTTTTAAATAAATAATGCTCTTGTGTACATACATGTAATTATTATAATATAGATGATGCAATGTAAAAATACAACTGTAAGTAATTTATTAAGTCCTATTACTCACAATCCTCAAAGTTCATCACAGGTGTAACCAGAGCTGGAGCTGAGCAATGGTTCGCGGTTTCCATGCGCTTTTCACTGTGTGGTTTTTCAATTTCACTCTCTCGTTCCCACCAGTTTTCATCTAAAACCGAAAACTGTCACTATCGTCAGGAATAATAGAAATTTCTCTTCTCCGTCAAGAAGAAAGACATCAAGTACGAGTTCAATTGAATAAACTCTTACAAATACAAATTTCAGCTACTCTTCAACTATTGCCTACAATAATTAAAAAATGAACAAAATGATGATAAAGTACCCGTCAAATTTGGCTCATGAATCAGAATCTGACATAACTAGATATGTACCTCGCAAAATAAAACCAACAAAAACCAATTAAAAATATATATATTTGTGGAGCTGTCGACTAAGAGTTAACTACATTTTAAAAAATTGTGGGTACTACAAGTCACACAGTCGTTCTTTTCTTTATCCATGGTCGTCTATCAATTAAGAAAAGCGTCTGCCTTATATGGAAACAAAAAATTATTGCCTGTCTCTGGAATCAAACTCAAAATCTGCACTAATGAATCCAAGTCTGTCTTTATTAGGCTATGCCCAAGGTGAGTATGAATATTTTACAGGTCAGTGCTTGAAAATACACAAAAACTTAGAGCCATTGGGAACAAGGAAAAACAATTTAAATGTCAGTAATACAAATTCACAGGGGATTATGAATCAAAGAAAATATGAGCTTATTAAACTTCCCTGCTCATATTTTCATGATTTAATGACCTTTTTGTAAAAAATTATTTTCGTACTGGGTTGGTGAGGGGGAGAAGAACCAGGCGACATGTTCTCCGATTTTTTATTTACTGGCCATATTTACTGGCTGTGGAACCATAGGTTACCACAGCTGTGGTAACCTATGGTTCCACATCGCCCTGAGGATGCCCGAAGGGGCGAAAGTACTCGGCCAGTAAATAAAAAATCGGAGAACATGTCGCCTGGTTCTTCTCCCCCTCACCAACCCAGTACGATGAGAGATGCGACGACTCAACCAAGAAAAATTATTTTATTAAATTGGTTAAAACTGTTCTGTGATGCAGTAAAGCTCATAGAAAACAATAGATCACTCTTGGCACCAGTCTGCCTCTTGCTAAAAGGACCCACTTTCTTCCTACTCACCGAAAACGGCGGTGCATTAGGTATTCAAGAAGGAAGAAAAGGATAACAGTAGCATAACATTACTGAACCCCATTGATGTTAGATGGATGGAACTGAGTAAAAGTAACTGCAAGGACGCCAATCGTTCAGTACCCAAGAATTGCGTGACCAGTGCAATATCGGAGCTGGGATGAGCCATCAGTTGTCTTGGTCTTGATTCCTCCATGTTCTACATTGAAGCTCGGCGAGGAAGGTTGGCCGGTCGTGTGACAGCCAGTTCTTTCGGCTTATCCTTCGTGATAGGATGTAAACGAGGAACTGCGCTGGGGCCTGGGGGCCATAATTAATCTTCGTAGAGGGGTTGTGAGGGGGAGAAAAACTAGGCGACTTATTCTCCAGGTTTTTAATGGCTGGCCGAGCACTTTCGCCCATTCGGGCATCCTCAGGGCGACGTGGAACCATGAGGTCCACAGCGGCTGTGGACCTCATGGTTCCACGTCGCCCTGAGGTTGCCCGAATGGGCGAAAGTGCTCGGCCAGCCATTAAAAAAAGTCGCCTAGTTTTTCTCCCCTCACAACCCTCTACGACAATAGATGCGACGACAACCAAGCGAAGATAATTAATCTTGCACTCAGC
The DNA here is from genome assembly GCA_037159825.1 of Tupiocoris notatus. Classification (NCBI taxonomy): domain Eukaryota; kingdom Metazoa; phylum Arthropoda; class Insecta; order Hemiptera; family Miridae; genus Tupiocoris; species Tupiocoris notatus. The sequence continues at coordinate 52,782 of JASJUZ010000752.1, read as the reverse complement.
ACGTTTTTGTGCTGGATTGAATTTGTGGTCCTGAAAAGAACCGTAAGGCATTTGGGAGTTGAATGAACGCTACAATGAGGGAGTTGATACCTCTGTAGAGATTTCGTGTTGATGAAGGACTTCTCGAGGTGATCCTGGGCTGATGGAACGTCAGTGAGACACCCTGATGGGGAAAGTTGGCCACTAGTGGTTTGCGGAATCGAACGCGCTCATGGGAATGGCGGGTGTTGCAAAAATACTAGCCGTTTGAATAGGGCTTCTATAGCCCTACTCCGGCTACGCACGACACAGGCCGCTATGTTAGCCTCGAGGTACGCCTGAGAAGGCGAAGGTCCAGCGTCGATGGTGCGGGCAAAAAAATGGACTGTCTTACAGTAGAAGTCCACATCTAAAAGTCGCTGCTTTTTGCATTTTGATTGACTGCTCAAAGCGGAAATTTTATCGCCAAGCCATCAGAATTCAAAATATTTTAACACAAATGCATTGGAGAATGCCTGTGAACCCTGCATAACGAGAAACTTCAGCCTTGTGCACATTATATAGATTTCAGTCAAATCCACTGTCAGAAAAAGAAAATTGGATAAAACATCTTGAATCTAGCCTACAAGAGCCAAAAAAACTGAGGGAACTATACGAGGTACTAACAAATACTATAAGAAAATGCGAAATTAAAATGACAAAAAAATCAAATCATTGTACAGTGGTCTATTTCACCATACACTTATGTCAGTAACTATATCCTGAACATTCGTGAACGTTTCCACCTAACATCATATTGGTAACTCCCTAGCAACAATCGTAAGTTTAATCATTTCATTTTCCTCAATTATCTAATTAAAAGTTAAATAACTGGCCTACGGCTAGGTATAGCTAAAGAGTGTTAGACGAGCATTCCATTCCCGAGTTGTACCTTCATGCCTGATTTCTAAAAATCCCCCGAATTCTACACACAAGCTGCGATTTCGTTATGGTCTCATTCGAATCAGCGTTCAAAAATCTGTAGAAGTTTACACCAAACACACCTCTGTTCAAAAATACGAATTTCCCTTCCCCCTCAAAATTGTGGCTAAAGAATTGTTTGGCCATTGTCAAGCCAAGATTGATTTTTGGTGAAAATTTCAATTAGGTATATTATAGCCTATAAAAGTTTCGTCAGAAAGTGTTGACGTCGGACGGACAGAAATTTTTTTCATACGACATTCGGATCCAACGTATCTTGAAACTTAAAACATCAAATTTTGAGTGGGGTAGAAAATTTTTCGTGACAAAACAAACTCCGATGCCACACAGCCAAACGACTTCGGCACAACAGAGAAGAAGAAGAAGACAATATTTATCAGTACTTTGTTTTTCTTGAAATAAATCTTAAATAATATTTTTCCATTTAAATCTTCCACAATTTAGATTCATAATACTTAGTCTCTATGCCATAGTTAAGTGTAATTCATTTTAACCATCTCATTTTACCAACATTGACTTATTGGGTGAAAGATAATGAAGAGATGCTCTTTAATATTGCTTAGGGTATTCATGCTCTTACAATGAACTCGTTTGTGCACATTCGGAGTTTCTCCGTTTCCGTTTCATTGAAAAAAGAAATCGCACGCATTTGAAAGAAAAAGCAAAAGCTCTCAAGAATGGATCATCCGTCAATTGAAAGACCCTTACGTTGAAAAAGCAAAACATGAAAATTACAGGTTGGTTACGTGATAATAATAATAACTTTATAATTTCTGAAACTTATCTGCGTATCATCTTAGAGCTGAAATGGCAATCAACGCTGTCAGCTATCATCCATTCCCTCCGAATTGCAAACGAACCACAAAAATAAGCTCACATGCACCCACAAGGGTAAGCAGGTTGTAAATTATTCTTATCGACAAAGTTTAGGCAGGCGTTGGGGTTATCAGTACTTATTTTGACAGGAAAGGCAAAATAGTTAATACCATATTCGTGAAACACCATTATGGTTCATCATGTTTATATCTATTTTGCATACTGTGTATCGTGCTAATTTCAACGTCGTATATTTGCTTGAAATAAGTCTGATAACAACATCTAGTAGATTACTTTCTATCTCGATTAGAATAGTGAAGTGTGAGTGAGGCTTCTAATTAGATTTAATCCAACTCTTCAGATTTTTCAAATGAAGTGCTGCGAAAGAGGAGTAATGTCTTCAGGGAACCGGCCCCTGGTACCTTGGCATTGCTTTTCAGCAATACTCGCCATGTACGATCTTTGTCAATGAATAGCTGAGTTGATGGCTTTTTATTTGAGCAGGGTTCACTGACCTCCGTCATAAGAAATGTTGCTACACTACTGATATAATACTACACCGCTACTTTTCTTTCTTTCAATACCAGTATTTTGGTATCGATACTTAGCATTCCATCTGATATTAGATGATCATTTGATACTTTCATTCGATACCAGTACCTACTGACATTAGACAGGGAGAGTTGACTTGTGAGTTTTTATTTATTTCATAAAAGTATAATTTATGCATTTTATTATATGCTTAATAGTTTTATAGCACCATCATGCATTTGAGAACAGTTTTCTTAGTGAAAACGTTGAGTATCATATTATGATGTTGGTATTGATACTTCTAATTCGATACCTGTAGTGGAAGAGGTATTGATAGTTTTTGTTTGATACCAGTATGGGTTGAGGTATTGATACCGATTGTCTTAATCCCCATTTGATACTGGTATTGACACTTCTGTGGCATTGTCGTCCGTCATATTGTTTGGCAAAGTATGGAAGGGTTCCTTAACACATTCACTGCGGATCGCAAATCGGAAAAATTCCAGCCAACCTGCATTAAATACCGGTTTATTTTATATATTTACACTTACTACTTAATACTTATTTTATATTTACACTGTGAATATTAAAACTGAGGATGCGTCTACACCTCGGAGACTCTCTAGCCCCCCTGAGGAGAAAACCAAGCCGACAACAAAAATAGAAGGTGGCTCGGATCAGGGACGGCCGCACTGAATGTGTTGAGCTTAAATGAACACAGCAGTTCACTGACATAATGCAGAAACATTTGGTAAGCAATATATGCATGAGGGTGAATGAGAAAAATATGAGATTGATGGGACGCCATTGATTGTTGCCTCAAGTGCACATGTATTTGTCTGTCAACGTGTGAAAATATTTGATGAATGTAATGGAATGTGTTTGGTTCAGTGGCGAAATTCTTGCCCACCTCGATGTTTTAAGTTACCAACTATGGCACAACACCTGATGCAGGTAACCCTGATTTACTCATGATCTCAAGTTTTTTTTTTTTTTTTTTTTTGGTTCATGGTTCAGTAATAAACCAATGTAAACGCCCAAGAAAAAAAAGCTGATATAACCCCAATGTTATCACAGTATTTATCATAATGCCATCCCAATGATGATAATTATCCCCGAGCTGTTCTGTTCTGCTCAGGTGTCGAAGTGCCTATAAGCTTTTGGAAATAGATGAGAAGTACAACATTCTCAAACCTGGCCTATGTGTGGTAGATATTGGCGCCGCCCCTGGTAGTTGGACGCAGGTTGCTGTCAGTAAAACCAACGCTTTAAAAAAAAGTACGAACCTGCTAAATTATTTCTATTTTCGACTCAACCCATCATTGTGAACTGAGGATCATTCTTGTCAACTTTTGTTTTGCCATTGAAAATAAAAAAAGTATTCTTGGTTTTGAAGTTTGCGGGGGAGAAAAACTGGGCAACTCGTTCTTCGTTTTCTTTATTGCCCGAAGGGGCAAAAGTGCTCGGCGGGCAATAAAAAAATGGAGAACGAGTTGCCCAGTTTTTCTCCCCCGCAAACTTCAAAACCAAGAAGATATGAAGCGACTACCCAAAAACGAAAAAAAGTATTGTTCTTTTTAAGAAAGATACTCAGACCTGAAATAATCCTTCTTATTTTACTGTCGCTGTTTTTAGTGGCAGGGAAACCTCAAGGGTTCGTCGTAGGCTTGGATCGCCTCAGCATATACCCTATAGCTGGTGCTGTCCTAATTGGCGGCTGTGATTTTACTCATCCTGGAGCAGAAAGAAGGTTGCTTGATTGCTTGAATGGCCGCCCTGTTGACGTTATGCTCAGTGACATGGCTGACGTTATGCTCAGTGACATGGCTCCTAATGCGACAGGTGTCAAAGCTTTGGACCATGATTCTATTGTGTCCCTTATCACCAATGTATTTAAGTAAGTATCTTCATTCTGCACTTCGTTGAGCATTTGAAATAGTGAAATCCATTGAATAATATAACGAATTATGTTGTGTAACTAACAAAAGAGGGAAATGTTGGTTTACCTTTTAGTCATCAAGATTCTGAGTACACAGTCAATTCCAGATGTGTACACCATTGAATTATTTTGGTTATCACATTTCTTTTGTAGTTATTATGTTTAGGGAGGAATTATTCGGTGACCTTTTTCTCCATTTCTATATTTATATTTGGACGAGTCTTTCACTGCATTTTAGGGCAGCATAGATCCTTTGGGTACCTAGCTATAACTCCACAGTAAACTCAATAAACAACTATTGGAATTTTCCAAATGTACATAATTTAGTAGGAATTCAATCAATTTCTCAGCTTCCTGAGCACAGTCTTGTAGCCCACTACTTCAATTGCTAGGTGAAAAACACTTCGCTGTGACAATGTATTTACTTCCATGTTTGGATACTAATTGGAAGTGTTGTTGTCCTAAAGCCCCCATCTTCCCCCATCTTCAGATTTCTCAATTCTTCCAAGAGAACTTGAACCTTTTGTAAGAAACCTAAAATTTAAACTAAATCCTGGTGATATCCAAATGGGATAAAGTGCTATTCAAAAGATTGAAAAGCAAGTTGCAATGTTTTTCTTCTCCTCAATCTTCATACACTAGGTCTGTTCTATTTTTACAGGTTTAGTATTCAAATTAGCGCTGAAGGAGCCACACTTCTGATGAAATTATGGGAAGGCCATCGTTGCAAAGTTGTTGAAGCCGAAATAGCCAAGTACTACAATAATGTGAGATGGGTCAAACCGAAAAGCAGCCGATCTGATTCATCAGAAACGTTCATTCTTGGCAGAGGGTTTAAAAATATAAGAAATGTTGCAAAATAATTTGTTTTCAAACAATATTAAATTAAATTCGCGTTTCCAGTTAATTTCCATGGAAATCATTGTGATGAAGTTTATTCCTTCAATGTCAAGTAACAGTCACTGAAGCGTTCCTTCAAAGAGCAGTTCCCCAATAATGGACTACAAAATTGGGTGAGGTTACTTTCTTTGGGTTACTTGAGCTATGCATAGACGAAGTTGTAAGGGAAGGCTTGTAAGTTCTCCTGGTTGTAGTCTTTCTATATTTTAAATTCGGTCTAATGTCTAGTGCTATCATACAACAAATTAGTCAACAATGATAATGCTTCATTTTTCATCAACATGCAGCCAGTGTCATCTGTATGACACTGATATCAGCTTTCCTGCAGATGAAGAATCGTGTCACTTCATTAAAGAAAAACGTCTGACCAACATGAAAAGTTCTGAATAAGAAGATTGAAATAGAGAGTTCATCGACATTCAGATGGCGATTATGAATGACTCAAAAAGCTTCATGGATGAGAACCACAAAAAAATTGCAGATATGAAGAAAGTGATCGACTTAATCAAGAACGGGTGAATGAATCGTTTGTAACCAGCTATTCAAATAAAGTGTAAATAATAAAGATTTGTCTAGATCCCAAGTTCAGTTATGGTGGATTTCAACAAAAAAAAAAAAAAATTAGTTGTAGTTAGATTCGAGCAGCGTTCACAGCTGGGTGATTCTCCGAAAATAAGGATATTCCAGCAGCAAATTTCCTGAAGAAAAAAAACGCTCTTTCCTTTATTTTGACGATGGGTCTGTGAAATTATTGCTTATAACATGAAAAGCACGCAGAGAACCTACGGAAAATTTTCATAGTTTTCCAGAAAAATCGAATTTTGTTAAATTTTGTAGTTGATGGACTGAGACGTGTTGAAGGACTGAGAATTAGTGCGATGGACTGATCCCACTTTTTCTGATCCATCTTCAATGTGGTTTATTATTCATAATAAACTATTGTAATCGCCGAAGAAAAAACATTTCTTCCCCTCAAAAATTAATGTTGTGCTTTTCAAGGCATCTAGAATGCCATCTTCAAATAAAAAAATTTCCGTCATCACTTTTCCGACGAAACTATAAACGCTAAATTTCTAATATTTTTACCAAAAATCAATTTTGGCCTGACAACGGCTCAATTCTTCAACCAAATTCTACCTCAATTTTAAGGGTACTTTTGGGGGGGTTTGAGAAGAGAAAATTCATAAATTTTCCAGCGTGTTTCAGAAAATGGTGCGTTTGCACAAGCGTTTCTTATCTTGGGAGGCATACTTTCTGCAGCAATGAAGGTCAACATTTTAGGCTATACAACGTTTCTAATATTGAACCTAGTTTCCATAAAGTTTTATGAGGCTGTAGTCTGCTTTTGGCAAAAAATAAATTGTTTCAGTAGATGAGTTCAAGTATCTACCTGAAACACCTTATTATCTGTGTACAGTAATAAAAAAAATGTTCAAAGAATGAACAAAACTTATGTACATTATTGTACATGGTTTATGTATGTGTTAATTATTGTACATTATATGTACTTATGTACAAAATTTCAATACATTAAACGCATTCTCATTCCTTCAACTCCCCCGACTGAGAATTTTGATGGACTGAGAATTGAGGGACTGAGAATATTCGAGTAAAATACCAATAACTAAACTACATTTGGTCTGAGATAGAAAATCAAACTGTCCATCTGTTAAGCTCATCAAAGCAAATCAATTTTGGTGTAAGTGGAAATTCAGACTGGAATTAACGGCAACAAAAAATTCTGTTGAAGGACTGAGGTAGCGTTACGCCCAATACTAACTGCAGTTTTCAAAACGCTCATTACTCTGACTGGATAGAGCTAGCTTCAATTTCCAGTTATCACGCAGTTCTGGTGGGAAGAAGCAATGTAGCCAACATTACAGCTTCGGGCAAAAGGCAAGTACTCAGGCATGGTGCCATCTTTTGAAACTTTGTGAAGGACTGAGAGAGTACCCACGGGACTTACATTGATATAACGTAGGTCTGGTATAATGAACTTCAGACGTATATTCCTACGATATTTGATACCCGAAAGCTTTTTGGATCAAAAAGTGCTTTCTCCCAATTTTTAGGGAGCATAATGGAACGAGTTTTGGATTTTTGAAATCAAAATCCTACAAAGTGGGACATGTGAAGGACTGAGAATTGTCAGGTTTACAACGAATTTAAAAATACCAAATGCAGCTTTTGAATGATGGTAAATGAAAGAATACCTTTCTTTCATCCCTACCAACAATATTCATGAAAAAAAAATTCAAAAACCCAAAGGGGAGAGTCAAAATCCTGACTGGACTGAGATATCCTTACTTTCGGAGAATCACCCAGCTATCACTTAAACGAGTTTAGCGTCATAACGCCAGGCTAGCCAGGCCAAGTTTGCCTTTAATTTGGCCAAGAGGCTTCCACACTAAGTCCTGATAACAAGGGTCTCTTGAGACCGGGTCAACCAACCTGAGCCAAACGTGGTCAGTTGCATCTTCCACAATATTTATCATAGAAATACCTCATCCATACAGAGGAAAATTACTTGGCTACTTTCACAACAGGTGAATTTTCTTTTTGTTACTTTTATTTGTATCCAAGGCGTGTTTTTCTATTGGATTCAGATCTTCCTTCGGACAATTAAAAATGTTAAGTCTTAAATTAAAATTGATGGGATCTAGCCACTCAGTGACTAGCTCTCAAAATCTGCCCGACTCGACAATAAAAACGCTGCAAATGATTGAACAGTGGTTTATTATTCCTTCGCTTCAATATTGATTTATGAAGGCTATCCATTTGTGACAGTAACTATTCCGAACATTTTTTGTGAATGTTCTCAACGAAAAACAGATGGTAACTATAGAGGAAAAATCCGTAGCAACTATTGTAATTTTAATCATTTTCATTTTTCTTAATTTCCTAATTAAAAACTAAATTTTTTGCCTAACGGTACAGCTGGAGAGAGTGTTTGACGACCATTCCAATGAGTATAGAACGATTTTTATAGCTCCAAGAACTCTCGAGTTATGCCCTCATGTCAAATTTCTAAAAATCTCCCAAATTCGGCACAAAAGCTGCGATAACTCGAGAACCAATAAAGCTATCGACCCGGCGATGGTCTCATTCGATTCAGCGTCCAAAAATCTATATAATTTGATACCACGTATACATTTTTCTGAAAAACCTAGGAAAATATGAATTTTCTCCCCCTCAAAACCCCCCAAAAATACCCTTAAAATTGAGCTAGCAAGTTGGTTCAAGAATTGGGCCGTCGTAGGACCGAGATTGATTTTTGGTGAAAATTTCAAATTTTTAGCTCCTACAGTTTGGCCGGAAAACTGCTAACGGCGGACAGACAGAATTTTTTTTATTGGATATTCGGATTCTACATGCCTTGAAACGTAAAACATCAAATTTTGGGGGGGTGTTATAAAATTTTTTTTTCTTGGGCGATTACAATGGTTTATTATTGAATAATAAACCAAAATCTATTGTCTCTTTCCCTACTCCCTCGGCCACGAATTCGCTCCGCCCACCGAGATAATAATTATGCTGTGCCAAGTTTCGCGATGCCATTCCTGTTCTTTCCAATCTCTTTGTCCGCTGTCAGTACCTTATGGATAACCTAATTTGACAGCAACCTACTTCCGATGCTGAAGCCCATGCGCATCGTCTTCTCGTGTGTACATTTCTGTCGTGTTTACTTCTACGTTCTTAATTTAGTTTAGATCATACTGGACAATTTGCTGTATATTCGGTCGAGTGTGTCGGCATCGTTTGCAAAATGACGCGAACGAAGATCGACAACAGGATACGCGTGCTGATGGAAAATGGCATAAAACTGAATCACAGGACGATGTTCATGATTGTCGGTGACAAAGGCCGTGATCAGGTGATGATCTTGCATCATATTCTATCGAAAGCAACTGTCAAGGCTCGTCCGACGGTCCTTTGGTGCTACAAGAATGATCTCGGGTTTAGTACGAACCAGAAAAACCGTATGAAAAAAGTTCAAAATAAAATCAAAGGTGGCAAATTAAATATAAATGATGACGACCCGTTTGAATTATTTGTCGCTTCGACAAATATCCGCTATTGTTATTATAGTGAAACTCAGAAGATTTTGGGTCAAACGTTCGGCATGTGTGTTCTACAAGATTTCGAGGCGATCACACCGAATTTGCTGGCTCGGACGATAGAAACAGTCGAAGGTGGCGGCCTCGTCGTGCTTTTAGTCAAGGCGGTCTCATCGTTGAGACAGTTGTACGGTTTGACCATGGATGTCCACGATCGTTACAGGTGTGTACCTCTCCCATCCCATGACATTTTACGTGTACGATTTCCAGTCGTTGATCTTGTTTCCTTTCTGCTCCTCCGTCACTGAAAAAAGCCGAACTTAACTAGATACTTGGAATGATTAAAAAAATGTGCACGGCGTATTTAAAACGCTGCAAAGGATTGTACAGTGGTTTATTATTCCTTCAGTTCAATAATAATTTCAGAATACTAACCATTTATGATAGTAATTATTCAGAACATGACACATTGTGTAAACATTTCAACCGAAAAACAGATCGGTAACTATCGGGGAATATTCCGTAGCAACTATTGTAATTTTAATCAATTTTATTTTTCTTAATTTCCTAATTAAAATCTAAATTTTTTGCCTTACCCTACAGCTGGAGAGAGTGTTTGACGACCAGTCCAATGAGTATAGAACGATTTTTATAGCTCCAAGAACTCTCGAATTATACCCTCATGTCAAATTTCTAAAAATCTTCCAAATTCGGCACAAAAGCTGCGATAACTCGAGAACCATAAAAGCTATCGACCCGGCGATGGTCTCATTCGATTCAGCGTCCAAAAATCTATATAATTTGATACCACGTACACATTTTTCTGAAAAACCGTGGAAAATATGAATTTTCTCCCCCTCAAAACCCCCCAAAAATACCCTTAAAATTGAGCTAGCAAGTTGGTTCAAGAATTGTGCCGTCGTAGGACCGAGATTGATTTTTGGTGAAAATTTCAAGAATTTCGCTATTATGGTTTGGCCGGAAAACTGCTAACGGCGTACGGCGGACAGACAGAATTTTTTGGTTTATTATTCAATAATAAACCATTGTAATCGCCCAAGAAAAAAAATTTTATAACCCCCCCTCAAAATTTGATGTTTTACGTTTCAAGGCATGTAGAATCCGAATATCCAATAAAAAAAATTCTGTCCGTCCGCCGTATTTTATTGGATATTCGGATTCTACATGCCTTGAAACGTAAAACATCAAATTTTCAGGGGGGGTTATAAATTTTTTTTTCTTGGGCGATTACAATGGTTTATTATTGAATAATAAACCAAAATAAATTACGAAACACAGCTGCCTCATTTTTAGTGAATGCTAATAGAAAGTGGCAGTATTGGCACTTCAGGTGGGGGAACTGTGAATTTCTTCAATTTAGCCACATCATTTTTCTTCATGATGTGAGTGATTATTTATCCAGCAAGTTCTTCATCATCTAAGTGTTATCTCTCTACTAGGTGATTCAATGGTCAACCATCAGGATTCATCACAAATATCTCATTGCCAATTAATCGACTATAAATTAAGAACCATCTTGAAAAATCTTTCATCAAATTGTACAAATTTCGATGCCAAACTTTTGTATAATTATTGATAGTTCATTAGTTCGAGGGCGGGGGAACTGTTTGTAAAGAATCAATTGATGGAAAGGCCAACGACGATTTATTTTTAATTCAATTTATTAATCCCCTGATCTATAAGAGCTCTAGAACCATTATTTCCATTTCACACTTCTCTTTGTTTAGGTTTCTCGGTTATCGCATTTTTATTAATATTTTGAGGTCTTTTCTCACAAGGAGAGCAGAGCTTGTGCGGATTTTAAAGTAAAGGATGGCTCTCAAACAAAATGCCAAGAATTACCTACTGGAAAGCGACAGTCTGATCCTTAGCTGTTCGGCTCTTGTTCGTGGTGCAAGGCTTGTGAACACTTATGAAGTTTAATTGGAGCGGTGATCATTTTGAAAAAGACACACCTTTATTCATACCTTTCAATGTTCGTTTGATGAGTTTGTTGGGACCCACCTCTTGAAGTAGTTTGTTCGACATAATATTATGACAAATGACATTATGTGACATTTATGTGACATAAATTATGTCAGCTATCTGGAATGTGTTCGAAATTCTTAACAGCATTCGTCAACATACATGGAGCTGTCAGAATCGAACGATCTTGATGGCGAGAACAAATACTTTTACCAATATTTGCTTGATTTTCCATCATAACTAATTGGAAACAATCTTTTATGGAAACTACTTCCATGAAGACGAGCTATAGCTCATGCTCGACAAACTGAGATTTTGGTAAAGCCTTTCACCTGCTGAGCATTCATGATGAATTCAAATTCTGGCCTTCATGGAGCTAAGTGCTAAATGATGAGGGCCAGACGCTTAAAAAATGCTTCCATTCAAGAACCAGAAGCAGCTGCTTCAATTTATAATAAATCGTTTCAATAATTGGAATTAATTTTAATGTTTCGAGAGAGCGACTCTTTTTAACAACTAACTGCGATTTTCGAGATAAAAATTCTTTTTAGCGAAAGTAATTACAAGTTTGTTGGCCAGCCAGATCGTATCAGAGGATGGTGTTCAAATTTGACCATGAACTTGTTAAACATTTTAGATATTAAAATTCTTGTTTTTTTTTTGTTTTTTTTTTTTTGTGCGCTGAGTTGGATGAGATTATAGTGGAGTTGTCATCTTTAAAGGCTCTTGTAGATTCATGGATTTTTGAGTTTTGGGAAAATGCTTGAGTACGTAATGGTAATATTACTCGAGAATTTATGTGCTTTATAAAAATGTTTCTATACTCGTTATAATATTCTTTGAACCGTATCCTTTACAATATACTTTGAAATTTTGCTTGTGAATCCATGCTGCATGATGGGAATTTTGTTGTTGTAATGATAGCAGTTCTATCTTTTGTAGGAGTTCAGTTATGAGTATAATATTATGAATATATGAAGTGAATGCTCACTTCAAGGAATTGGCTCAAAATTTGAACACTTCCTAACTCAAATAATTTCCGTACGAGTCTTTCAAGTTCTAAAAATATTTAGGCCACAAATTGATCACTGTTTTGCCTACATCAATCATTTCCAGAACTGAGGCACACACCGAGGTAGTTGGTCGCTTCAACGAACGCTTCCTGCTGTCATTGTCATCAAACGAACGTTGCCTTGTTGTCGACGATAAACTGAACGTTCTACCAATATCATCTCACATTTTTGACGTATCACCAATCGCCGAACAGCCACCCAGTGCATCTAGTGTCGAACTCAAAGAGGTAAATTCCATCTTACACATTTTGTTGTGGTGAGTCTAATGAAAGACTCGCGGTAGTGAACGTTGAGCTTTTTGCTCCATTGTGGTAGCCTTTGTGAATAATGTGGGAATTTCAAAGGCGAATGAGAGTTAGGGACCGGGGAAGCAGTGAAAGCTGTTTACCGCTATTCAAGTCCTTGGAATTTTGATCAGGATGTTTATAATTATGTTGCGCTTCAGATGTTAATTTATTGTGTTCAACTAAGGACATTTTTACTTTTCAATTATAATTAAGGTGAAGGAAGCCTTGAAGGATACACCACCGATTGGTCCCATTGTCGACCTTTGTAAAACAGCTGACCAGGCCAAAGCAAGTACTCAAATGCATTGACGCTATTTCGGAAAAATCATACAAATTTACGATATCTGTCACGGCGGCACGTGGTCGTGGAAAATCGGCTGCACTTGGACTTGCAGTAGCTGCCTCTGTTGCCTTCGGTTACTCCAATATTTTTGTTACGTCACCATCACCTGACAACCTCAAGACGTTCTTCGAATTTGTATTCAAAGGGTACAATTGCATATCAAAGTATTTTTCATCTTCCTTCGCTAATTTGCAGTAAAATTAACTTTTGGCTAAGGACAAGTTTCAGAAGAAATGTTTTCAATCGCTCTTCTCACAGCTTGTACCAATAGTACTATTGCTTTTAACTAATTTACTCGACGTTTCAACTAGTATGAATGTGTTCTTTAATTACAAAAATTGTTCTCTCCTCCTAGTAGAATCTCTACTTGCTAATTTTTGTTACAGTTTCGATGCATTGGGTTATGAGGAACATGTTGACTATGGTCTGGTCCAATCGACAAATGCAGAGCACAATAAGGCACTTATTCGAGTGAACGTTTTCCGTTCTAGCCGCCAGACCATTCAGTATGTTAGTCCTGCTGATCATGCCAAACTGAGTCATGCTGAACTTCTTGTAATAGATGAGGCAGCTGCTATTCCATTGCCTCTCGTTAGGAACATGTTTGGGCCATATTTGATATTCTTATCTTCGACAATCAATGGTTATGAAGGCACCGGCCGATCGCTTTCATTGAAATTGCTTCAAGAACTAAGAACCAAACGAATACATCAGAAACAAAAGCTTTAACGGGCCGAATTTTGCATGAGGTCAAAATGGAAGATTCAATCAGGTACCGGGCTGGAGATCGCATTGAAAGGTGAGGATCGTTTGAATAATTGTTCAGATTCTATCATTGTTGGCACAGAGTACGTCGTATTAATTAGCCGAAGAAATTCATGACAATTAACTCTACCTAAACGTCTCTAGAGTTGTAGTACTGCTGATGTGCTATTAGAACTTTTTGAAAGTCTTGTTTTGAAAATATGGCTATTAGTACCAACAAAACAAATTAGGCCTCTCAATAAATCCTTTGCTCAGAGATGGGTTATCAATTGACATGAATAGGAGACGGAGAACTAGAAAGCTCTGACGATGCCAGAATCCAAATATGCAATAGAAGGACCTCTAACCAAAAGTGTGCTCCGAAAGAATAATATGCTTTCCAAGAATTAAAATTAAGAGGGATGCCGTTTGTAATGTGTTTTATGACTGAAATGATGTGAACAGAAAAGGTTATGTATAACCAATTTATGGGACACTGTTGGAACATTTTATGGATGTAAATGATTTAAATTGCATTTCTTGCATTGTGTTCTTTCTTGTTTTTAAATTAGATGGCTGACTGAACTGCATTTGCCTTGATGCATCAGATGTTGGGATGTCATTTGCTGGGACACCACCTCCTGCTGACTGCGAGCTTTATTATATCAATCGGGACACATTGTTCTGCTATCATAAAGCATCTGAAGCTTTTCTTCATAAAGTAGGTCTTTGTGTTTTAAATCAAGTTAATCAATCCTGCGATGTCTAAACTTTATAACACCAAACAAAATTTAGAATCACCACAATTTACCTCAGTGCTCTTTTAGTTTAGAGGTTTCCAATAATGGTGTTTCATAAGAGTAAGCTTTAATATTTAGATACTTTATCGGCAATGTGTTGATGTGCCAATCCTTACTTTCAGATAATGGCCCTGTATGTGTCCTCACACTATAAAAACAGCCCCAACGATTTGCAATTGATGTCTGACGCCCAGGTCACCATTTGTTCTGTTTGCTAGGGCCTGTTGATGCCAAACGAGCTTCCTTCCTGAAGTCCTTTGTGTAATTCAGGTAAACATTTTATTTCCTATTCACGAATATTTTTGGATCAAGATCGACAAAAAGCGATCAACAATTTATTTTTGAGGCGAAAGTGAAATTGGAGCCTTCAATTCATTGGTGGATTCAATGAACTGGGTTTTGTTCACCTTCTGATTTCCAGAAACTTTTTTTCATAGAAATTCGATTTGAAGGAATTCCTTGGCATTCACATCTTACTCTAGGTTAACTGCAGGTGTACTGCTACAATTTCTGGAGACAGGAATTCCTATCATTTGATGCATATATTTTGTGGCTCTTCGAAGTTCTATTGTGCATTGGTAGAAACATGCAGTTCAGGGAGCGTCCAAGCCTGGTTTGCTGTTCGCAAAATGGTAGCGTTTTCTGTTGGTAAGAAGAAACGTAAACTCACGATTCTGTCTCTTTCGAACCATGAAAAACCATATTTTCATACCTTATTTGTGAAATAATTGAATAAACTGTTAGCCAGACCTTATAGCCTCGAAACAACATTTGAGGAGAAATAATTTATGCATCAAAGCTGAAAGGTCATGATGAATCGGCCTGGGTTGTTCGATTGACTTCTTAGGATAGCAATATAGTATTAGCTGAATCCCCTTCAAAAGTCGTAGGACTCCTATACCTGTTGAGCTAATAAAGAACTGGCTGTTGTATCCAGTATTTTATTATTTTTCTTAATGTGATTTCAAATCTATAGCTCTGTCAAAACTCGAACATATCCTATTAACATTAGCCTCTCTAAAGATTGTTTATAAGATCAACCATTCTTGTTACAGGTTTGTCTTGAAGGACAACTGTCCGAAGATTCAGTTCGTTCAGCGATGTCTCAAGGTAAAAAGCCTCACGGTGACTTGATCCCGTGGACCATTGCCCAACAATTCCAGGACTCGGAGTTTCCATCGCTGAGTGGGGCTCGTATTGTGCGTATTGCAACACATCCTGACTATCAATCTATGGGCTATGGCTCTAAAGCTCTTCAACTTCTCATTGATTACTATGAGTTGAAATTCCAATCGATTGATGATGATGGAGAAAAATCGCTGGAAAAGCATACAAATTCTTGGAAAGAGTTGGATACGGATGAAGTAATCTCCTTTCCGAAAAGATTGAGCCACGCTCTGCACTGCCCCCTTTACTTCTTAAACTTCATGAAAGACCTGCTGAACGACTAACTATTTAGGTGTATCGTATGGTCTGACATCACCGCTTCTAAAGTTTTGGGAAAAGGGCTGGATTCATGCCTGTATACATCAGACAGACGCCCAACGATATCACTGGTGAACATTCTACACTAATGTTGCGAACTCTGGACATTGAAATTAATGCGCCCTGGCTTCATAACTATACAGCCAGATTTCAAGCGGCGTTTTCTTTCCTTACTTTCATTCCAATTCCGTGAATTCGCTGCCTCCCTTGCTTGGCTGTCGTCCATAGCAAAAATCAAGCCCATCAAGGAACGATGACAATTCTTACACCAACCATTCTTGACCACTATATCAGCGTGTATGACCTGAAACGATTGGACCTTTACTGTAAGAATCTTGCTGATTATCACCTCATCATAGATCTCTTGCTTCCATGGCAAAAATGTATTTCTTAAACCAACTTGGTGAAACCAGGCTTTCGGCTGTCCAAAGTGCCATTCTTCTTGGTATAGGAATGCAACACAAATTGGGTTGATAATCTGGCTAAGGAGCTGGAACTGGTTCCCACTCAACTTCTTGGACTTTTCAATAAAATTGTTCGCAAACTGTACAATGTTTTCATGGCGACGACCGAAAAATCCATAGAAGAAAGTTTTGGGGCTAAAGGACCAAGATTCCACGTTAACCAAACCGATTGTCTTGCAAAATCTAGTAGCAGAACTAAAATCGGCGGATAAGTCATTGCAGAAGAAACAGAAACGAGATTTGAGTCGATTGATGGAAGATTTGAAGTAAAAGGCAGTGATGATGCATGGGAAGAAGCATTAAAGAAGAAAAGCATTGGCACAGAATCCTTAACAATTCGCAGTGAACGGAATACGACTGTTAAAACTGACAGGATATTAAGGATTTTGAACCGCCGATGAAGAAGAAGAAGAAAAATAAACAAATGTCCAAAAAATTAGGGAAGAAGAAGTAATTTTTCTATATTTATAGAGTTGTATATTATTTTTATTGAACCAGTTTATGTACCGTGAAGTTTTGCAATAAATGAACGACTTTCTCCTTCAGCGATGGTAATTTTGTTTATTATCCTCTCAACCCCCTCAATTCTTAGCTATCATGTTCCAAGCCCTGGTGGTTGGGAAAAATGGATATAACCGATCAGAAATTACATACCCTTGAACAGCATGAAAAAAACTAGAACTGATTTCAAAATTCTCTTTCACATCTGAGCTATTTTGGAGTGCCATAGGTATTAGAAGATGCGTTGGATCGTGGTTAGGTGATGCGTGTAAGAGCCTCTGATGGGGATAGCTGCTCACAGTGGCATTGAAAGCAACAAGAAGGCTAACAGCCATGCAAAACGGAATTAGGACCCAATCAAAAGGCCAATAAGTAGTGGGTCTCCTGAAACGCAATCTCATACTGCAAGTTGCTATGGGAATTTAGTGGAATGCCTACTGGAACGGCCTCCTAGGACTAAGCATTCAAAAACGTATATCTCACCTTTACATACTTGAGCGTGAGATACCTTCTTCAAAATGGGCATCTCAGGAAGTTAATATTGATTCTGCGACAAGGGGGCGAGTGACGGAACATCCCCTTGGCCAATGCCCAGCCGTTTCAGCCAGAACAGATAGCTTGTGGAGAAATATTCTAGCTTTCCTATATCTGACATTATGATGGAGGAGGTAAGTAAAAATTTACCCCCATGAGGCTTTCTAGAGATCGTGAATGAACACACATGAATGATATATAATGTACTTAGAGGACAAGAAATAAACGCAGAACTAGAGGAAATGCAACCGTAGAGAAAACACAAGAGAATTTCGGACACTGCATCTTAAGAACTATAGAACAAGACTCAATTTATGCTGACCAACGCAAATTGGCGAAAAACCAATGAGGCACATGAATAATTGCACTAGGTGGTACCCAATCTAAAGTCCTAAAACAATGTTTCCTTGTACTGTGTCCAGTACCAGAGATGATGCTGGGACTGTTACCTAACTTTTAGAGTTCCTAGCGAACTGTAAGTTGTTGATGCAAAAAATTGTTTTTGCTAGGGCGGCCAATGATGGTTGCAGATCTTTTATGGAGTTACCAATGGTAGTTAACATTTTTTGTATGGATACAAAGCATTTGAGTGCTTATTACTCTGCCTTCCATCATCAAAACGTTGCCACTGTCTTTTCCTGTTTGAAAAGAGGGATACAAGGAGATCCTTGCATGGCTTCATGAAATAATTTTTTTTATCAGGGATGAAACAAAATGAAAATTTCTACCTAACGTGGCAGTAAAAAATAAGTTATTGAACAAGCCATTCCTCTAATGTGCGAGCTAAATGTTTCTTCCCATGGTTTAATAGTGCCTTCAATACCAGCGGCAGTCTATTTCTTCCCCTTGGCTGCTTTGGCCTTGGCTTTCTTCTTTTTGCCACCCTGGTCATACTTGCCAAACTCCCAGCGTACCATTGTGCCTCGCCACCAAGCCTGTGAGGAATAAATTAGAAAAACAGTATGAAGGCCAAGTATTTCCAATTTCAATATTAAAAATGGCAAGAGTGACATTTTACTGGGAATTTTCCGTTGGGCGCAAGATAGAAGAACTGGTACCTGTATTTTGGTGGCAGCTTCTTCTAACCGTATGATTTCAGCCGCCTTCCGTTGGCGCTCGGCTCGTTCCTGCAAGTACTCCTGGATCTCCTTCTGGCGCTTTCGAACACTGTCACCATTTCTGTCATTCGCTTATGAGTGTCTTTCCGTCTTTGTTTTACATCAGCGATTTCCGTGTCTTTCTCTTCCATGTCCTTCTCATACTTTTCGGACCATCGCTTCACGTCTTTATCCAGCTTGCACATTGATAAGTTTAAAAAGACGACAACGTCGCGGTGGACTCGTGTCTCTGTGTTCACGTTTCGTTCGCTTTTTTTCAATTCTCTCTCTATCCACTTGAAATAGTGCTCGTCTTTGTCCCATTTTTCTGATTCGAATTCAGCCTCGGCCCAGTCTTTGAAATAGGACAAGTACACACCATCACGAAACATCTCATGCTGCAGTTCGCTTCTGAGTGCCTTTTTCATTCTTTCGTAGTTTTCTATAACAGCTTTCGTGTCTCTCTCGTTTCGAGCTTTCAAACTTTCAAAGCTTTGATCAATGACAAGTTGTCATTGTAGTTTGTGAGAATGGCAGTCTCTTCCTGCATGCGCCGCACTTCCAATGACAGGAATCCTTGCAGTGAATCACAAGTGCTCCTCTCGCTATCTCATCGCGAGTTATCCGTACCACGTGCTCAACCAGTGTTCTGAGTTTTGCAAATCGACAGATCTCACGTGCCCTTCACTTTCCGATATTAAAAGGTTAGTGTCAGTATCGTACATCCGTTTGCGAATTTTAGCATTATATCTGTCTTTTGGGGGATGAAAGTTCAATTGGGGCACGATCTTAGGTTTGTTCGCACCAACAACGACCAATTTGTCCACAAGCTCGTTCAATATGCCCAGTGTAGCGTAACGTTCGAAATCTGTCAATCGCTGAACGTCGTCTGCAGTTTCAGCTGCGCCCTCAATGGCCGGTAGATTCGAAAACAAATTTATTTCGTTTTTGTTCTTCCTTTCAACTAGCTTGCTTGTGATCACAAATCGATTCCATTCTCTCTGATCACCGTAGTACTTCAAGTACAACTGTTTCAGTTGCCGAGTGGCCATTTCTGAGTCATTCTTATTTGAATCTGCGAATAGACACTCGGTCTCATAGACGTCAAGTTCGTTAGGGTAGGGAGGATATTCACATCGACAGCTCCACAAGCGCACACTTCGCATTTATCATCATCTAGAGTGAAAACGACTTTCTTTTCAGCATAGTTTCAGAAAATACGAACTTTTGAGTTTCCAACGCATTCCCTTCAATTTCCATTCTGAACTGCTCTCTAGCAGCATCTTCTTTTGATTTGGCCATACCGCACTGGCTGAATAAGAAAACTAATCAAGCAACAACAATCGAAAACCCGATGCGACAATCTTCGATCTAGGTATGATAGAACATTACATAACAACAGGAACGAAGTTGTTGATCTATCGTTAAGGATACCACAGTTAAGTATAGTGATGGAAACCGTTGGATTGTGTGTAGTGAATCCTGCCGTCTGAGCTTTAGAAGATTATTGTTGAGCCGCGTTTACACCGCAGTTAATAACACGAGTTTTTAACAAAAAGTTATTACTTGACTGAATCGCCAAAAAATTTCTCTTAACAAAAGTTAATAACTCGTGTTTTTAACAGAAAATTCATTTTTTTTCCTTCTCGTCGCATTTCTTGATGTCCGGGGGTTGTGAGGTGGAGAAAAACCAGGCGACTCATTCTCCAATTCTTTATTAGCTGGCCGAGCACTTTCGCCCATTCATTTTTCACTGAAATCACCCACTTAGGTGAACAATTTCGGCCCCTTTTTTACACCAACACCTAAATGAGTACAAATTACTAAAGCAGATTATTTATATGTTCAATGTTAATTTATTCTAGACTAGGACCAAATTTTAAAATTTAAACTCATGTCAAATAATTATTGCATAGGTATATATTTTGTACAGATATGGATGTAAGATCGATGGGACAAGGTGAGGCTTCCCGGGTTTTCGGAATAAACTCAGTTCGCGATTGCACGATTTAATCGAAAAATCGAAAACGTAAGTGGTTACAAGGACGACAAAATATATAAACCGAATAATCGGACAAATACGGAAACACATCCACTTTGCAACAATAAACACGCAGAGCGCTTAGCGAGAGGTTACAACCGAGGTTTAATCCGAGCTGCCTCCTAATGGCAGTATAACAATATCACAATGAAGAGACATACATGAATAATCGTGAATCACCAACTAACCAGCTACCTCTAGACTATGACTGACTAAATCTAAACAAACAAAAATGTTATCACCATAATTGGAAGACGAGCAAGCGAGTCTTTCGCCTTCTAAGATGTATCGTCTTACATCCCCCCTTCCCAAGTGGCTCTTTCCAAGGAGGCAAAACTCAAACATAATACATTCCATACAGTCGATAAGGACCAAACTTCATTCCTTCGTTAAATCCCTTAAATTTATTAAATCCGTTCAATCCCGTTTGGGGACCATTTTGCTTATGTGGAAATTTAGACCTTCACTCTTCTATTTCCTTTCGCTAATCTGTAGACGGTTTTGATAATTTCTCTCGAACTACAAAAGGACCAATTCTGATCTCATCTAGTTTGTCCCTATTCAGTTTGTTTCCGCTTGAGACGTAGACTTCGTCACCAACTTCAAATTCTATGTCCTTTCTCCCACATCATACCGTTTTTTGTTATGTTCGTGAGCCTTTAGTGAATTCTCAAAAGCTTTCTTTCTATCTGCCAGGAAATCGTGTTTTCAGCGAGAATTTTTGGTATCAAGTCGGGGTGAACGCCATTCATTAAATAATTTGGTGTAAATCCTGTCGACGCGTGAACAGAGTTGTTATATTCCTGTACGCAATTTTCAGCAAGAGTCGACCAGCATTTCTTCTCATTCCCCTTAGTATTCACTTTGCATCGCAATCTATTTGTAACCGATTGGCCTACTCTTTCGTTCAAACCATTGCTACTTGCATTATCAACAGACGTAAATATGTGTTGGATATTTTGTTGTTTTAAGAAGGCTTCAAATTCCTCTGAACTCAAACCGCCGTACTGATCGGTCATTAAAGTCTGGATCTTGTGTTCGTTGCAAACTTTCTGCACTAATTTAATGAATTCAATAGCTGTTTGATTTTTAGACGCAGAGATGTACATGTATCTGGTGAAGTGATCTATTAGAATGTGTAAGAATTTTTTCCTTGATCGTTGTCCTCAAAACCCCCTACTGTATCTAGAGAAATTATCTCGAAGGGTCTCGAAGCTGGACCATAATGGCCCATCAGACCAAGCTTTTCGCCGCAGCGAGATTTGTTTTTTATACAGATTTCGCAGTTTTGACAATATGATGTTATCTTGGTGGACATTTTCCTGAAGTGGAAGTGTAGCCTAATCATATCGCACATTTGACGAGTTCCTATATGTCCAAACTTTTCGTGGACCGTTTTTATTACCTTCCACCCCGCTTCCTCGTTTAAAACTATCTCCTTTTTTTTCTCACTTTTCGAAAAATTATCCCTTCTTTCACTTCATCCCCTTCTTCCTATCTATACCCTTCTGTCCAGATCTCAACTCCTCAAGCTCCAGAACATTTACTGTTCTGATCGGGTTACGCTCCGTATCTCCACTCGGTAAAACTGGGTTTCTCGACAACAATCGGGCTTCCGAGTTAGCTGAACCAGGTCTATAGATAATGTCGAAAGAAAATTGAGACAGAAAGTGTATTATATCCCCCAACTCTTCGTCTGGACGGGACTTCACGTTTAGTTTCTCCAAGGGCTTTATGGTCAGTGATTACCTTGAATTTTTTCCCTATTAGCCAGTATTTCCAGTATTTGATTGCTTCTTGATTGCCAAACTCTCAATGAAGATAGCCTTTTTCTTTTTTGTGATTCGTTTAGTTTTTTAGAGAGTAAGCGACTGTTTTTTCTTCTCCATTTTCCTGAGTTTGTTTTAAGACAGCCCCTACCCCCAATAAACTAGCATCTGAGTAAATTATAATCGGCAAATTCGGATCAAAAATTGCAAGTGCTGGCGTAGAGGCTAAATATCCTTTTATTTTCTTGAAGGTATCTTCACATTCTTCCGACCATACAAAATCAGCATCCTTTCGAAGGAGTTTGTAAAAAGTTCCAAAACTTTTGCCGCGTTTGGATGTATTTGTGTAAAAGTTTATTTTACCGAGGAATTGTCTCATGTTTTTTTTTTGTTTGAGGGGTGGGGAACTCGTTGATTGCAATAACGTTGTCATTTAGTGGACGCACGGTGTCTTTTTCGACACATGACCGAGGTACTTTACTGAGTTTTGTTGCGAAGCTACATTTTAAGAATTTCAGGCGGAAACCCTCCTTACGAATCGCGTCCAACAGTAACCTCATGTGTTTTATATGCTCGGGAAAACTCCGACTAAAAATTAAAATGTCGTCTATATAATTCACGCAAAATTCGGCCAAGCCGTTCCTGCGAATGATGTTGAAAGAATCCTTTGGAAAATGCTTGGTGCAGATGAAATGCCGAAAGGAAGAGATTTCCACTCGTAATGAGATTGCTGGTGACAAAACCTGTTTGAATCTGTCTTTTTTTCTGATTGGAATCGACCAGAACGCTGAATTAATATCGAAGGCCGAGTACCATTGGCACCCTCTAGTTTTTTCTATCAAATCCGAAATCAAGGGAAAAGGTTGAGATTCGGGTACGACCAGTTTATTCAGGGCTGAAAAGTCTATGCACAGCCTCGTTTTCTTTTTTTCATTTCCAACCCCTGTTTTTTTGTACGCAAGCGTAACGGGAGCTGCAAATGGGAGCAGGACTCCTGTATGAGACCATGTTTTAGAAGTTCCCCCACCTGCCTTTCTATTCATTGCGGTCTTCCCATGAGCACCGTAGGGCCTCCTTGAAATGTATTTGTTCTCTATTAATTCTATGCACGCCCTCGCAATCTCTCCCTGTTACCTCGCCTATATCAAAATCGTTTCTCGCAAACACATCCCCGTACTCATCCACCATTTGGAATATCGCTTCTTTTTTTCCCTTGTCCAAGTGATTCACCTTGGCCTCGAATTGTTCTATTGAATAAATTCGTTCCAATTTATCTGCAGTTCTTTCGTTTCGTATTCCGTCTCAATAATATTTTCTTTATCCTTATCTGTGTTCGGAAAGGCGATTCAATTCCGCATGAGTGAGCGTGTTTGTATTGACACGTCTATTATTGTTTTCGTTGTGTTCGGTGGCCTTGCGTAATTTTGCAGTTATGATCTTGGCAAAGCCGGAATGTCTATAATGCTGTCTAGCCCCAGTAGTATATCGTGTTTAAAGTTATCATTATTGACTACAAACAACCTTATTGTTTTTTCGATGTTGAAAATTTTAACGTTGGCGTAAATCGTTCCCAAAATTTTACCTCCCCTGTCATCGTTCTAAACGTTAAAGATTTCGGAATGTACATTTTTTTACATAATTTTTGGAAAAATTCGTAGGAACAAATCGTAATGTTAGCACACGGATCGTATAGACCCGTTGCTCGTTCGTTTTCAACTTCAACGTCCAGAGTGATGAGAGAGGGCAATATTAGTTTTTTAGGTCTCTTCTTCATTGAGCATATCTTCCAACTGTGTGTTATGTGCTATTTTTACACCGCCTTCTCGCTTGTCGTTTCTCGAATCCTTATCTCTCCACGCTCTTTTATTAAAACCGCATTCCTCAGACGTATGATTATTGTATTTTCTACCTTTCTCTTGCACCCCAAACACTCTTTCTTTTCTTCGGCCCAATATCTACCTACGTTATTCGTACTCTGTTTACTCTCCCTATTTTCCCACGGTTTTTTCCCTGATTCAAAAACTTCTGTTTTCTTTCATAAGTGCTGTCTTCAAGCTGACGTAATTCGCTCATTAACCTGGCAAAGTCGTTTACATCGTTTCTACTTAGTCTTGACTGAAGTGCGAGTGGGAGAGACGTTACAATGAGCCCTACTCTCGACTTGTCGGAGAGATCGGGTCAGCGTTTACTAGTAAATTCAATTTTCTAATTGCAAATTCCGTTAATGAACCTTTAAATTGGAAAACCTTAAATTGTACGCTAATCGTAGTTCATACCATCCTTTTGTGCCAAATACTTCACCAAAAGCGGCTCTCCAATCATCCCATGAACCAGCTCCCAGGAGCTGACGTGTTGCGTTATACCATTCGGATGCGTAGTCGAGCAGGAACAGACGGAGAGCATCGGACATCTGTATGGGTTCGATCCTCATCCGACGGCATTCTTCTTCGAACATGGTCAGCCAGTTGGTTCCCGATATTGTTTTTCCATCGAACTTTTCCAGGACGAAATCCTTGGTTAATGACTGCAGGCTCTTTCGAGGGTTTTCAGGTTCTTTTTCTTCCGATCTCGTTGTCGTTTCGGGTATAGGTGGTAGTGGATCTGATGTTAACAGGTTTAGATAGGTACCTTCAATGCACAGGTTGTCGGAGTCGTCGAAATAATATTGATATTCATCGGTGGTAAGTTTGACTTTTACAATCCTTGCTTAGATGGCGGGTTTTCATCGATTCGAGTGCGTTCTTAACTGCGGGTTTCTTTGCCAGATGTGCGTGAGTCCGAATCGACTGTAGTTCATCTGGTACCGCGTACACAGCTTTGTCACCCTCGATCTGTATTCCTTTCAACTTTAGGACGGTCGTTTTCTGATCAGTTACGCCGGCCGCCTCGGTTCGCAGGTAAATTTTGATCGTCGCCCATCCTTGATATTCCGAAAGTTTTCGATTTGTAAGATCGATGGGACAAGGTGAGGCTTCCCGGGTTTTCGGAATAAACTCAGTTCGCGATTGCACGATTTAATCGAAAAATCGAAACGTAAGTGGTTACAAGGACGACAAAATAATATAAACCGAATAAATCGGACAAATACGGGAAACACATCCACTTTGCAACAATAAACACGCAGAGCGGCTTAGCGAGAGGTTACAACCGAGGTTTAATCCGAGCTGCCTCCTAATGGCAGTATAACAATATCACAATGAAGAGACATACATGAATAATCGTGAATCACCAACTAACCAGCTACCTCTAGACTATGACTGACTAAATCTAAACAAACAAAAATGTTATCACCATAATTGGAAGGACGAGCAAGCGAGTCTTTCGCCTTCTAAGATGTATCGTCTTACATGGATATTATATATTTTTTAAACTATTGACAAGTTTCTCTATTTTTAATTCCAAATAGGTATATATATTTTTCTAAAACCTAATCGTACTTACCGCTGTGATAACATACTCTTGTATTGAAACTAATGTGATGCCATCCCTAGTCAAAATACCAAATTAGCTTTAGTAACTATAGTTTATGTCTGCCTGGAACACAGAAATGACACAACTGATGGACCTATCAGGTAACCTCCCCAATCAATTCTAGTCAATCCATGTGTATAGTTCTAGCAGAGTTTTTTATATATATTTACATTTTTAAATTACCCTCTAAATGAACTGTGATACCTTTTCCTTCAATTATTGTCCCCCCAATTTATGTAAGTAGAACATTGTTACCAGTATCAAAACATATCTTTATTTTATATTATATTATCTTAAGCCAAAAACAACATTTTCAGACATAGGAAACCAGGCAGACAAGATGTGATTTAATATAAATAACCTAGTGACTGAGCGACTTGGCTGTGGACCCTATGGCTCCACGTAAGTAGCTTGAGAATTCTAAAAAACTTTTATGATTGTTCTGTGCCTCCATGATATGAATACTAAATGATATATATAATTAGGGTCGCCTTGAGGATGCCCGAATGGGCGAAGTGCTCCGGCCAGCTAATAAAGAATTGGAGAATGAGTCGCCTGGTTTTTCTCCACCTCACAACCCCCGGACATCAAGAAATTCTTGTTATTAACATGATTTATGTTTCCATCGAGAGTCGGTAAAGATCAAAGGAAATTGTTGTGGTTTTCAACAATGTTAATGCCTCTTTTAGCGCGTTAACTTTTGTTATCAACAGGTTCCTCGGAAGACCCCGCAACCCTCTCGCCCGGCATCTTGCCACACAGAGACAGAGCGCGCCAGTCGCCCTCTGTCGTCATCCTCTCGCACCATTGTCTCACCTGGCTGTGCATGAGCGTTGATAGATGGCGGAGAGACTTTTAACTTTTGTTGATAACAAAACTAGCAGCCAAAAAAAATGTTGTTAACATTTGTTAATGACTTTTGTTATTAACATCAGTTAATAACAAAATGTTAAAAACTCGCGTTGTTAACTCCGGTGTAAACGCGGATTTAGCATAAATTGGATTCGCCTCAAAAATAAATTCATCTATATCGAGTACAAAAGGAGTTAGGAAACATTGAAGCCAGATTAAGGAACTTGATTCTTTATTTTACAAAATATACGCGCATTTATTTTGAAATGAATCACATCATAGTAAGCCAAAATATTTAGAAAAGAACTACCAAGTATATACCTACTAAACAAATCCCATCGAGACCCATTTATTTCTTTAGTAACCAAGAAAATTTGAAAAGAACAACTGGAAAACCTTGTGACATGCAAAACTCTTTAGACAATGTCATTGACAATCACTGTCCGCAGCATGAAACCCAGATATCGAAGAGATCCTCGACTTAACTATGCTAAGCTACCATACTGCAAAAACACCTACCACTGTGGATATGAAAATTAAATTCAACAATAAAGTAAGTATAATTAATTGGAACTCAACACTGATATCACAGATAGACATTATACTAATATGCACCGACATTTTTGTTAACAGTAACAATTATAGTAATCTGTAGCTATGGTAACTAATAATGACATAAGTGAGTGCGACACCAAAGCTGATTCCAAAGCAGGATTCATAGGCCTTTATCTTGCGTTCATCCAGTGAAACAAGGAAGGAGTCATTCAGCTCTGCTCAATAAAACGCAATAAGCAGTTCGTCACGCTAAGAAAACAGTGATTAATGATGAGATTAAAGATGCGTCGCTATCCATGCTTTGAGCGTGCAGCATTTTGGCACCAAGTACCGAGCATATTGATGCAGAGGAGGCTCTCTCTCCCTCTTACACTTCACAATGCAGTGTGCTTTCCTCCACAAGGCGTTCCTCTGCCAAGCCCCCATAAAGTAGTTGAGAGGGAACTGCAGGACGAGCAAGCCTTGCACATCAAGAGATTCCATCAGACACCTCCCCCTCCAGACTAAGCGTCAGTGGGTAGCATAACACATGTGTGCCAATCTTCCCGCAATTGATCATGCTAAACGCATCAAAGGCCTGTGAAGTCTGCTTAACAAAACAAGGGAAATTTTATTTCATCGACTACCTCAACACTAATGAAAAAATGCATAAATAAGTATTCACCCAATAACTCATATTGATTCACAGGATTCATGTCTCAATATTACAACAAGCGTAATTTTTGTTGAGAGCTTAATACATAAATAAAATGAATTGATGGGGAGGGGGTAATACAATTGAATATACAATTATTATTCCCGTAACCCCAAAATAGTAGAAAACATTGATTTTGTCTTCAATTGAAATCAATCTGCTGAAGGTTCTTCACAAGTGCCAGTGAGGGTTTAAAAAGAACCACACAGAAAGTTAGAAAGAATATTCAAGCCCTGTGAGCAAGCATAACAGTCAGTTGAATGTGCTATAATTAAGCACAGGAGAAGGAAAAATGGGATATATTATAGATCTCCTCTGAATTTGAGTTTAACCCTCCTTTGTGTGCATGAGCGACATTTGGACTGACTTTGAAGAAATTGAAGTTCTAGGAGTCACAAACTGTCGGGACATGGTTGAGACCACCATGTATTACTAGTTTACAGCAGTGGACACCAGATTCCTTCAACACACGATTTTTAGCATGCGTGGGCATGCTGAGGATTCAGTGCTGAAGAGTAAGCTAACATGAAAAATGGTGCCAGCTGTACGCGTCAGTGCGTGCGGGCTGAATGTACGTACTCTCATGAATTTAAACTCAGCTTGTTGGGAAATTTGATAAAAATGCGATCTTGTAATTTTTTCATTTCTTGCTCCGTCATCACACATATAAAACTGAATTAATAGGGGAAGTGAGCAGCGCAGAACAGTGGGTAGTCTGCGCCAGGGGCCATCCCAGCCCTAGTGGGAGCTGTAGGTATCTCGGCCAAGTACGCGGTCGAGACGGTCACGGGTCCGATATACCCTACAGGGTGTAGGGGGTCCGAAAAGGACGTACTTAGGCGCGGGCCGCAGGCCAGTGGGATGGGAACTCCGAGGGACATAGGGCGGTACCACGAGGAGTGTGAGAAAGAGAGGGACAGGAGGGAACGTGTCGCACAGGAGGAAAGGAGGGCACAGTTTGCCGAGTATGCGGCACTTACCCAAAATGCGGAGAACAACCGGGTGCAGGGTGATGCCGGGGGTGCGCTGGGGCAGAGGCTGGTAGTCCAGCTGCCGGGAAAGCGTGAGAGTTCAGCTCCTGCGCCTGGGAGGAGTGAGGAGAGGGACTCAGGGCTAGGGGCGGTGGTGGATTTTGAGCTTGAGCAGAGGAGGCGTGAGTGCGCCGGCAGCTCCCAGCGGCGGGAGACTGGTACGTTCTCCGCCTTTAACTGCTCGGGCGGATATAAGCAGAGGCCCCTGTGGGGGAGTGGGACGGTATGTGGGGCTGGACCGGTGGAGTTCGGCAAGAAGAAGAGCGCCGGTGCTCCTACGCGCGCGAGCGCTGGGGTGGGGGCGACGGCAGTGAGGAGTGGTGGTAGTGAGCGTAGGGACGAGGTTGAGGTCGGCTCCAGTAAGCCCAAGGGAGGATGGACCTTCGAGGGCTCTGAGAGTGAGCTGTACGGGAGGAAGATTGACTGGAACCGGCCACTGATGAGGACCGGAAGAAGGCGGGGCCCAGGGAGGTTCCGGAGAGGAGTATAAAAGGAAAGTTGGGTCGTGAGGGGATCACGACCCAGGAGGCGATCGAGTTGGGTAGGGAGGAGTACTGTCCGGGGGCAAACTCATTCTCTTTTCAGAGGGTGTACCCCCTGACAGTAGCGCCGAGGGTGGCAACGCCGCGCAGGGGGGAGGAGGAGAATATGGACCTCCTAAAGAAAAGTAGGGACCCAAGGCTTAAGCAGGCGTCCCTTCAGGACGCCTGGAAAAGATGGGGGGAGGACCAGGACAAAGATACTGGTATTGGGGTCCGACCATTTGCAAGGGCGTCCAAACACTACTCGAGTATGGTTGAGGAGGTAGTGTTGCCGGCGCTCCAGATGGCAGAGGGTGCGGCTGAGGAGATCAGGCACCTTCGGCGTGCGGCAGCCAGGATGGAGGATCTGACAACTGCGGTTGTCGGAATGGAGAGCAGACTGGACGAGATGGGAGGCAGTCTTCTCCATAGGGGGGCCGAGGTTGCGGAGGAAGAAATGGGGCAGGCGGTCAGCAATGTTGACCTCGCCCAGGCGTTGGTGCGCCTGGAGCAGGCGCTGACTGCAAAGATGACGGAGATGGCTGCCAAAATGGAGAGGGTCGGTGCGAGCGCCGGGAGTGCCGAGGGGCTGGCCCAGCGCCTGGAAAAGGCCCTCAGCGAGAGGCTCGTAGGGATCTATGGTCGGTTGGACCGAATTGAGGCGGGCGTGAGACCGAGGACCCAGATCCCGGTCAGGGCGCCGATGGAGACATCGGACGAGGGCCTGTCCGAGGGAGGCGGCGCAAAGCGGCCTAGGGAAGCCGGCGCGACCCCGCCCACGGTCAAGCAAAAGAGGGTGAGGGTGCTTGGGCCGCGGCGGAGAGCTGGGGAGTCAAGCCAGGAGCAGGAGGAGGTGACTGACACGGAAACGGACTTCGAGGTGGTTAGGAGCAGGCGGCGGCGAAGGGCGTCGAAGCCTGCTTCTGAGACGGAAAGGGTCAGGGCCATGACTCGGCGGATGTATTCGGACATCCTGAAGAGGCCCAAAAAGGACGGCGAGCGGGAGGTGGTCTCGCCTCTCCTGGTGAGGAAGGTCGGTGGGGAGGCGCCGATGTCGCCGAAGTCGACCCGACGAAATATCGTTGAGACGGTCGACCCGGTGGAGCTGGGGGTGGGCATCGCGGTCTGTAGGCCCACTAAGGACGCCGTGCTGGTGGGAACCCGCTCGGTGCCCGAACGGGAGCTCCTGGCGGGTGCGCTTCGGGAGAAGGGATTCAGCGTGGAAAAGGGTAAGCGGCTGAGCCGCCCGCCCATGATTCGGATCCGACGGGTCGACAAGGGCATCCCGAAGGAGCAGCTGGCGGCGTGCATCTGGAAGCAGAACGCGGACGTCAGGGCTGCCGTCCAGGAGGAAGCTCTACTGGGGGGGTTCGAGCCGGCATTTAGTGGGGGGAGCCTGGCATGGGACGACGTATTCTGGGTTTGCCGGGTCTCCCATGTGGTGCGTGACGTGCTGGTCGGGGCCAAGGTGCTGAATCTTGGCTTTGGCCAGTGCGCCGTGCAGGACTTTGTGGAGGTGGTGCAGTGCTTTAATTTACCTCTGGTCTGATTTTTCGAGGGCCCTTGTCTCTGCCTAACACACAGAAGCATAGGACTTCTCTTCCAGTCGGCCAGTTTGGAATTCACAAGGGGGAGCAGTTCACTCTAGGTGCTGCCAATATTGTAGGAGACTTTTCTGGACTTGGAAAAATTCTCAGTTCAGTTGGAGAGGGAGTCAAATAAATAGTCATAGGGAGGGGAGCTACAATAAATAGTGGATAGTGGCCTCCCTGAGAGGAAAATATTTAGTTGGGGCGGGTACCCCCCCCCCCCCCCCATTACTTCAGGGGTTGGAGCATCAACTTCGGCAATTTTGGGTCCTTTTGAGTGGGAAAAATTCCTAAAAGGGTTAGTTAGGTGTCCTAGAGATTTTTGAGGGGGAGGGGAAAGCGCACGACTTTCCTAACCCCCACTTTTAGGTACTGCTAATACAAGCATCTGGACTTAGAAAATTTTCAGATCAGGTAGTAAAATAAATCGTGTTAAGGAGGGGAGCTACAGTTAAATCCTATTAGGAGTGGATAGTGGCCTCCCTGAGAGGAAAAATATTTAGTTGGGGGGTACTCCTCTCCCTTAGTTTAGGGGTTGGAGCAGTAACTTCGGCAATTATGGGTCCTTTTGAGTGGGAAAAATTCCTAAAAGGGTTAGTTAGGCGAGCTAGAGCTGTTTTTAGGGTGAGGGGAAGTGCACAACTTTCCTGGCTCCTATTATTGGTGCAGCTTGGGGGTGAGCATTGGTGTTAGGGGGTTAGGGGCAGTGTCTGGGTGTTGGAATTGATGCCCATCGAGACTAGGGCGTTTTTGCACCCTGTTTGCAACTATTTGGGGACGTTTAACCCCTTGGAGAACGGCCCTCCTACCTGTGTGGCGGATAGGTTGGCACAGAAGCACGATCACCAGTACGATCGTGCTGCGTGCCGGGAGGACGTAAGAAAGGCCGATAGGGAATTCATTTCAGGGTGTGTATCGGGTTTGGGAGCAAGCCCCTGTCCTTGGGGGTCATCCTAGCAGCGGTAGGGGCGGTGGGCATCTCGGCCAAATACGCCGTTGAAAGTGTGACTGGGCCGATATACCCGGGAGGCTGTCGTGGGGCGAGGAGTGACATCACTCCTACAGATTGCAAGGGGATAGATCTGTTTCACAAAAGGAGTGAACAGGAGAGGTGGGAACGCGAGGAAAAGGCTGCTGAGAAGAGGAGGGACGAATTCAAGGGCCTGGTGTCAGTGCCTGGCCGGCTCTCAGTAGTTCGGGGAGTAGAAAGCCTGATTGGCTTTCGGAGGTTTTGGCTGAGTCAAGGGGTTCAAGGGAACAGCCCTCTTGGCTAGCTAGCAGGAGGGGGGAAAGGCAACAGTGCCCTCAGGGGTATAAAGATAGGCCCTTGTGGGGCAAAGAGCAAGGAAGGGTGGAAGTCGGAGCAGGCCCGGTGATCTTCGGTAAGAAGAAAACCGGAGTCTCTGCCCCTGTGACGGGGCCGGAGCTGAAGAGTGGGTGGACCTTTGAGGGGTCCGAAAGCGAGCTTTACAGTCGAAAGATCGACTGGGAGCCGTTGACCGACAAGGACCGGAGTAAGCCGGTGTCGGACCAGGAGGAAAGGGCGCCGAAGGAGGGCCCTCTGGAAGGGTATTGTCCGGGGGCCAATACCTTCCAGTGGAAGGAAACGTCTCCCGAGACACTTCTCAGGGAGGCTATCGAACTAGGTAAAGCTGGTTGCGCTCGAGGGCAGACCTGTGCTTGTGTGCATGGACGGTAACGCGAGGTCTGTGCTCTGGCACAGCCAGATGTTTGATACAGAGGGACCGGATGGGAGGCACAGGTCACCCTGGGCAAAGGGGGAGGAGCTGGAAGCAGTTATCCTCTCCAAGGGCTTGGAGGTGTTGAACCTTCCCTCGCTGGTGCCTACGTTTAGTGGGGCGGCTGGGGCAAGATCCAACATTGATGTCACAATGGTCTCCCCTCGGTTGGGGGGGAGAGTTCGCGACTGGAGGGTGTCGGACGACCTGTGCAGTAGCCAGCACAACGCCATCACCTTTCGGGTTCAGTCAGTCGCGAGCATTCGGAAACGAAACATCGTGAAAAATCGCTCCGCGAAAAGTGCAAACATCTCGCGAACTCAGTGAAACGATGTTGTGTATAATAACGATGCGATGACCTCCCCAACACAAGGTCCGCGGACCGTCGAGGAAATTATTTTGCAAACCCAGGCAAAGGTTGCGGAACACCGCGCGAGGACTGATGACATCAGCGACCCAGCTGTCGAAAAAACCGTCAGTGAGTTATTCGTAACTGTACGATTCTTATGTTCCTGTCTGTCCGAGGCAAACGAGGCCGTTGTCGAGGCAAGAAGGAAAATGAGATTTTACAATCAAAACCTGTACCTTTCAAAATACCAGAAAAATTGCAATCTACTGAATACTACACCGACAAAGAAGAGTTGGAATACGAAACCCCAGGACGGGAATCTCGTAAGAGGAAAAAACCTAGTTTTTCTCCAAAAGGCCCTTCGAAACCCTTAGTGCCAGAACCAAAGGATGGGAAACCCAAGGAGGCGAAACCTCCACCCATATATGTGAGTGATGTGAAGTCATTCCCAAATTTAAGAAAAATTTTGCTTGAAAAAATGCCCAACTGCCAATTCCTCATTACCACTAACAAAGGTAATGGGCAAAAATAAATACAGAAAAATCAGACGACTATAGGGCGGTAGTCAAAATCCTCAAGGAAGCTGAATTTAATTTCCACAGCTACCAAAATAAGCAGGATAGACCAATCAGGGTCATGGCAAAGGGTATCCATCATTCATGGGACTCCCAAGACATAATCGAGGACTTGAAGGACTGAGGGTTCGATATTATCTCGGCAACAAACAAAATAGCCTGGCGGACAAAAGCTCCTCTAGACATGTTTGTATTAGAATTCGGCCACAACTCAGAAGTTGAAAAAATATACGAAATTAACGTGGTACTTGGAGGAAAAGTCACCATCGTTCCCATACGGGGTTCAAAACTGGTCCCACAATGTAAACGGTGCCAGGAATTTTTTCACACAAAAGCGTATTGCTTCAAACCGCCTAAATGTGTAAAATGCGGGAAAAACCACGAAACAAAGGATTGCACAAAGCCAACAGAAATGCATCCTTGCTGTGCCAATTGCGGTTCAAATGAGCACACTGCTAACTACAGGGGTTGCCCAACTGCCATTGAAGCCCAAAAGCTTCGTCAAAAACAAAGAAGCCAAAAGCAAGGCAAGGAGAAGCCTTTGCCAAAGCCAAGTACGTCATCCCAAAAAGAGGTTCAAACCGAGAGGAAGAAATCGGCGAGCGGACCGAGCAATTTAGCCTCATATGCGGCTATAACTAAAGGTCTGAAAGAACGTTATCAACCCGCGGCAGCAGAAAATTCGAATCATGCAATTATGGATCAGCTAAACCGATTAGAAAATCTTATCTTAAATCTGAACAATAGAGTTGGAGCTATTGAAAAGGCAATTCCGAAAAAAGTTCAACACATACACCTAGACCTACCCCTAGGCAACTCAAAAAATAATTATGAACAGCCTCAAAATAATGTGCTGGAATGCCAACAGGGTGCTCCCAAGAAAGAATGAACTCCAGGTAACTCTAGAAATGAACCGTATTGACGCGTGTTTTATCTCAGAAACACATTTTACCAGTGAATCTTATTGCAAAATCCAAGGGTACAAATGCTACCACTCAATTCATCCCAGCAATAGAGCCAGAGGAGGGAGTGCTGTTTTCATTCGAGACAGCATTGACCACTACGAAAATCTCAAACTATAAAACGAAAAATATCAAGTAGCAGCAGTCACTGTAAAGACTAAATCGTTTCCTGTAACGTTGGCAAGCATTTACTGTCCTCCTAGACATAAACTACAGGAGGTAGATTACAGTGAAATCTTCAAACTACTAGGAAGTCGCTTTATACTTGGAGGCGACTATAACGCTAAACATACCTATTGGGGGTCTCGATTGACCACCGATAAAGGCAGAGAGCTGTACAATGCCATGCAAAACAACAACTGTTAAGTTCACTCTACAGGGAAACCAACCTACTGGCCCTCGGACCCGGAAAAGATTCCAGATCTGCTAGATTTTTTCATAGTAAGGAATGTCTCAACAAACTACCTACTCGTAGAGACAAACGACGACCTGAGCTTAGACCATTCACCAATACTACTAACTCTAAGCGAGCACATCATTCAAAAATCTGGACACCCGATGCTAGTTAACAAAAAGACAGACTGGGGCAGTTTCAAGAAACTACTGGCTCAGAAGACTAATGTCAGTACTCGACTGGAAGGCCCTGAAGATATTGATCGTGAGCTACATAAGTTAGTTAGTGACATACCACATGATTCTGCGTGGTGTTATACTCCTTCATTAAAAGAAAAATTACCATTTGGCATAAACTACCCTCGTGAAATAGTAATGCTAATCGAAGAGAAGCGGAAAGCCAGAAGACGCTGGCAAACAGCAAGGACGACAGCCAACAAGAAGCAATGGAACAAGCTCTCTCGAGACTTGCGCGAGGCCATACAGCAAATAAAGAACAAAACTTCGGAGCAGTACATCAGTGAGTTAACTAGTGATCAGCATACGGACTATTCGCTGTGGAAGTCTGTCAAGTACCTCAAGAGACCCATCGTCCAAGCCCCGCCAATCAGGGCGGTGAATGGCGAATGGGTTAAGGACAATCAGAGTAAGGCAGACGTGTTTGCTCAATATCTAGCCGAAATTTTTACACCCAACCCCCTTCTTCAACAGAATCTTTAGAGGAAGTCACACCTTTGGGGACCAACAACAAAATATTGCCCGTAACTGTTAAAGAGGTGCAGAAAACAATAAAAAATGAAAACAATCCAAAGAAAGCTTCTGGTTTCGACCTAATCACAGGACAAATCCTAAAACAACTGCCCAGGAAATGTGTGGTTAAAATAACACAATTAATCAATTCTGCCTTCCGCCACAAATATGTGCCTCAACTATGGAAAATAGCAGAAGTAATTATGCTTCCAAAACCAGGGAAGCCACCAGAACAATGTAACTCCTACAGACCGATCTCCCTGCTACCAGTTTTATCGAAATTATTTGAAAAGCTATTCTACAAGCGTCTTGCCAAGGTTGTAGAAGAACTTAAGATAATACCAAGGCATCAGTTTGAATTCCGTCGGAAGCACACAACAGTCGACCAAGTGCCCAGAATAGTACATATCATTGAGCGGGCCTTCGAGGAAAAGGAAGGTCTGCTCTGCAATCTTTCTTGATGTAACGCAAGCATTTGATAATTTGGCATGATGGCCTTAAGCATAAACTGAGGAAAATGCTCCACCACAATTTGTCGACCTGTTGGAGTCATACCTAACAGGTCGAGGTTTCAGAATCAAGCAGAGTGACGCGTTCTCTGAGCTAAAACCTATAAGAGCTGGTGTGCCGCAAGGCAGTGTACTTGGCCCACTCCTGTACCTGCTATATACCAGCGACCTACCAGTAACCGAAGGTAGCACAATAGCTACCTTTGCAGACGACACAGTACTGCTAGCTACAGGAACTACCGGCATGGAAGCTTGTGGTAAGTTGCAACAATCACTCAGGAACATTGAAAAATGGACCACAAAATGGAGGATAAGGATGAATGAGGCTAAATCGGTGCATGTCGATTTTGCATATGTCAAGGTCGTCTATGAACCCACTTTCCTCAATGGCAGACTCATTCCACACGCTAACGAAGCAAAGTATTTAGGAATGACGTTAGACGCAAAGCTACGCTGGCGAGAGCATGTTAAAAAGAAAAAGGCTGAACTCAGTCTCAAACTCAGAAAGATGAACTGGCTAATAGGCAGGCGCTCTAACCTGACAATCCAAAACAAACTACTTCTATACAACCAAGTCCTAAAACCCGTACGGACCTATGGAGTACAGCTGTGGGGCTGCGCGGACTGGCGGACAGCATGGCGGCGCTGGGCGCTACATTGGCTCAAACGGCGGGAGGCTGTGGTGGTTCCTGGCATCATGAACATCGACAAGAACCGCATAGTGGGCAGAGGGCGTTCCACGGTTGCAAGGGCACTCATGATAGCATGGCAGGCGGAGTGGGACACTGGGTCGACCGGAAGGCTCACTCATGCATTCTTCCCATTCGTTGAAGACCGCATGGGGAGGAGATGAGTGAGGCCAGACCACGAGCTGACGCAGTTCCTTGTGGGGCATGGCGAGTTCCTCGGGAAGCTCAACACCTTGGGACTCAGTGAACATGTGAACTGCCGGTGCGGTGAGTCTGCAGAGCACGTGCTTGTGGAGTGTCCACTGTACGGGGACATCAGGCTGCGCTTTGGACTCGAAGGGACCCCACTGGCAGATATGCCAGCGACGCCGGAAGGTTTGGAGCGACTGAGGTGCTTTGCCAAAGTGGCGATACCAAGACTTGCGGCATACCACGCAAGTCTGGGCATGGACCAGTAGTGATAAGGTGACAGGAAGTAGTGATAAGGAGTATATTAAGTGTACAGTGTCTAGAAAGTAAGATGTAGGCAAAAAGTAGCACTGCCGATTGTACTGCGTACGCTAGGAGCGCAAGGTGATTGGACGGCGCTGTGTGCTCGTTCAACGCCTAACAACCAGGGACTGTATCCCCCGTGTCCGTATCCCCGGGGGGAGGTTAAGAAAACGTGGTTCAGGTACTCCTTAAACCAACCATGCTCGCATGGAGGGCTATTCGAAATGGCGGAGGAGAGTCTGGCTTGAGCAGTTGAACAGGCAACATCTAGTTGAGGCAGCTCTGCGTTTGGACAGCGTTTTCGGTAGGTTCCAGTGAGAATTTCTTCGCGTTTTTTGGTTCGGCGGACGCAGCTTGACAGCAGTTTTCAGTCGACCCCTCAAACGTCGAATTTGGATAAGTATTTTACGAGTTATTGAATTTTAAAGTTTAGCATGTTAGGTATAGGAAATTAACACAGGCTAGTCAGAAAGGGGATTAGTTTTTAGGTAATTCTAGGGGTTAGGAGTAACATATTTGGGAATATTTTTATATCATTGGATAGGTTATTAGTTTGGGAATACTTTAAAATTGGAATCGCCCGAATCCAACGAAGGGTTTGGGCGTTATTGAATTTTAAAGTTGTGGGTTTTAGTGAATAGGATAAGGCTCCTTTTGAGTGGGAAAAATTCCTAAAAGGGTTAGTTAGGCGAGCTAGAGCTGTTTTTAGGGTGAGGGGAAGTGCACAACTTTCCTGGCCCCTATTATTGGTGCAGCTTGGGGGTGAGCATAGGTGTTAGGGGGTTAGGGGCAGTGTCTGGGTGTTAGAATTGATGCCCTTCGAGACTAGGGCGTTTTTGCACCCTGGTTGCAACTATTTGGGGACGTTTAACCCCTTGGAGAACGGCCCTCCTACATGTGTGGCGGATAGGTTGGCACAGAAGCACGATCACCAGTACGATCGTGCTGCGTGCCGGGAGGACGTAAGAAAGGCCGATAGGGAATTCATTTCAGGGTGTGTATCGGGTTTGGGAGCAAGCCCCTGTCCTTGGGGGCCATCCTGGCAGCGGTAGGGGCGGTGGGCATCTCGGCCAAATACGCCGTTGAAAGTGTGACTGGGCCGATATACCCGGGAGGCTGTCGTGGGGCGAGGAGTGACATCACTCCTACAGATTGCAAGGGGATAGAGCTGTTTCACAAAAGGAGTGAACAGGAGAGGTGGGAACGCGAGGAAAAGGCTGCTGAGAAGAGGAGGGCCGAATTCAAGGCCCGCTCCGGGCTCACTCAGAACCCTGAAAATAGGCTGTTTGAGAGAGGCGAGGCGATAAGAGAGTAGGGCCTGGTGTCAGTGCCTGGCCGGCTCTCAGTAGTTCGGGGATTAGAAAGCCTGATTGGCTTTCGGAGGTTTTGGCTGAGTCAAGGGGTTCAAGGGAACAGCCCTCTTGGCTAGCTAGCAGGAGGGGGGAAAGGCAACAGTGCCCTCAGGGGTATAAAGATAGGCCCTTGTGGGGCAAAGAGCAAGGAAGGGTGGAAGTCGGAGCAGGCCCGGTGATCTTCGGTAAGAAGAAAACCGGAGTCTCTGCCCCTGTGACGGGGCCGGAGCTGGAGAGTGGGTGGACCTTTGAGGGGTCTGAAAGCGAGCTTTACAGTCGAAAGATCGACTGGGAGCCGTTGACCGACAAGGACCGGAGTAAGCCGGTGTCGGACCAGGAGGAAAGGGCGCCGAAGGAGGGCCCTCTGGAAGGGTATTGTCCGGGGGCCAATACCTTCCAGTGGAAGGAAACGTCTCCCGAGACACTTCTCAGGGAGGCTATCGAACTAGGTAAGGCTGGTTGCGCTCGAGGGCAGACCTGTGCTTGTGTGCATGGACGGTAACGCGAGGTCTGTGCTCTGGCACAGCCAGATGTTTGATACAGAGGGACCGGATGGGAGGGCTAACCAGGAGTGGGAGTGCAAGGTGATTGGACGGCGCTGTGTGCTCGTTCAACGCCTAACAACCAGGGACCGTATCCCCCGTGTCCATATCCCCGGGGGGAGGTTAAGAAAACGTGGTTCAGGTACTCCTTAAACCAACCATGCTCGCATGGAGGGCTATTCGAAATGGCGGAGGAGAGTCTGGCTTGAGCAGTTGAACAGGCAACATCTAGTTGAGGCAGCTCTGCGTTTGGACAGCGTTTTCGGTAGGTTCCAGTGAGAATTTCTTCGCGTTTTTTCGTTCGGCGGACGCTGCTTGACAGCAGTTTTCAGTCGACCCCTCAAACGTCGAATTTGGATAAGTATTTTACGAGTTATTGAATTTTAAAGTTTAGCATGTTAGGTATAGGAAATTAACACAGGCTAGTCAGAAAGGGGTTTAGTTTTTAGGTAATTCTAGGGGTTAGGAGTAACATATTTGGGAATATTTTTATATCATTGGATAGGTTATTAGTTTGGGAATACTTTAAAATTGGAATCGCCCGAATCCAACGAAGGGTTTGGGCGTTATTGAATTTTAAAGTTGTGGGTTTTAGTGTATAAGACAAGGCTTTTTATTTTTCTTAAAAATTATCTCTGGTCTGATTTTTCGTCCTTGTCTTACACATAGGCAGGCGACTGGCGAGTTGTTTGTCGACCTTATTCCCACGTTCGGCTCTTGGGGGCTCTGACCTGAGTTCCCACCACCTCCTGACATTCTCAGTGGGGTGGGGAAGCTCTGGGGGCGGCTACAGGAGCTGGGAAACTCTCCCACAAGAGGGAAAGTTTGAACTTGAATAGTTTTAACTGTAGCTGTACACTTAGAATAAATTTTTCTAGGTACTAGGGGGTTAAATAAAAGTGTAAGAAGGGAGAGGCCTACAGCCAAACCCTTCAAGGGTTGGACTTGGACTTGGACAGTCTGTTGGCCTGCTTTGAGGAGGCGGCGGTTGGGGGCCTTGGGGGCTCAACAAGGGCTTTTGGAAGCCACAAGGAGGATGTGTTCCACCCCTACAAGGGTGAACACTATAGAGATGGGAGGCAATGGGGAAACTAGAGTGGGAGCGGGCCCCCTCTTATCTGGAAGGAGAAGAGGAGGATAAAAGCCTCACTACCCACGAGCGCGTGGCCCCTCTGAGAAGCGCCAGAAGGAGGTTCAGCTGGACGATCAGAGATTATTACGAAAGGCTATAGAGTTGGGACGGGCTGAGACCTGGGTGTCAGAATTTTGTGGTCAACCCGTTGGAGGTTAGGACGACCGCTCATCTGGTTCCTAGGGGACACCTCAAGGAGTACGTCGGGGACCTCTGTCAGTCGATAGTGGCAGAGTTTGAGGAGTGGAGTACTAAGAAGAATAACATTGGGCAGAGGCCCTACAAGGACGTTAGTAAGAGAATTAAGGCCCTGGTAGATGACGTGGTGCGGCCGGCCCTCAAGGCGGTAGGGGACCTGGAGGAGGAGCTGGCGGCCCACCGTAGGAATTCCGAGTCGTTCAGCAGGGTGACCCCAACGATCGAGTCGTTGGAAGCCAAGCTGGACGAGGCTCAGTGCGTGGAGGAGCGCCTCCTGGGCCAGGCTGTCGATATGGACAGCCCAATGGTCCAGGGGATGCTCAAATTAGAGCAGGTTATGACAGGTTCAATGGAAAACGTCACAGACAGGCTCCGCGTTCTGGAGAACAGTCTAGCGGCCAGGGAAGGGGATGACAAAAGGTTGGCGAGATTAGAAACTCTGATAGGAGAACGCTCAGAGAACGGTCCGAAAGCGAAAGTCGAAAGATCGACTGGGAGCTTTGACCGACGAGGACCGGAGTAAGCCGGTGCCGGACCAGGAGGAAAGGGCGCCGAAGGAGGGCCCTCTGGAAGGGTATTGTCCGGGGGCCAATACCTTCCAGTGGAAGGAAACGTCTCCCGAGACACTTCTCAGGGAGGCTATCGAACTAGGTAAGGCTGGTTGCGCTCGAGGGCAGACCTGTGCTTGTGTGCATGGACGGTAACGCGAGGTCTGTGCTCTGGCACAGCCAGATGTTTGATACAGAGGGACCGGATGGGAGGGCTAACCAGGAGTGGGAGTGCAAGGTGATTGGACGGCGCTGTGTGCTCGTTCAACGCCTAACAACCAGGGACCGTATCCCCCGTGTCCATATCCCCGGGGGGAGGTTAAGAAAACGTGGTTCAGGTACTCCTTAAACCAACCATGCTCGCATGGAGGGCTATTCGAAATGGCGGAGGAGAGTCTGGCTTGAGCAGTTGAACAGGCAACATCTAGTTGAGGCAGCTCTGCGTTTGGACAGCGTTTTCGGTAGGTTCCAGTGAGAATTTCTTCGCGTTTTTTCGTTCGGCGGACGCTGCTTGACAGCAGTTTTCAGTCGACCCCTCAAACGTCGAATTTGGATAAGTATTTTACGAGTTATTGAATTTTAAAGTTTAGCATGTTAGGTATAGGAAATTAACACAGGCTAGTCAGAAAGGGGTTTAGTTTTTAGGTAATTCTAGGGGTTAGGAGTAACATATTTGGGAATATTTTTATATCATTGGATAGGTTATTAGTTTGGGAATACTTTAAAATTGGAATCGCCCGAATCCAACGAAGGGTTTGGGCGTTATTGAATTTTAAAGTTGTGGGTTTTAGTGTATAAGACAAGGCTTTTTATTTTTCTTAAAAATTATCTCTGGTCTGATTTTTCGTCCTTGTCTTACACATAGGCAGGCGACTGGCGAGTTGTTTGTCGACCTTATTCCCACGTTCGGCTCTTGGGGGCTCTGACCTGAGTTCCCACCACCTCCTGACATTCTCAGTGGGGTGGGGAAGCTCTGGGGGCGGCTACAGGAGCTGGGAAACTCTCCCACAAGAGGGAAAGTTTGAACTTGAATAGTTTTAACTGTAGCTGTACACTTAGAATAAATTTTTCTAGGTACTAGGGGGTTAAATAAAAGTGTAAGAAGGGAGAGGCCTACAGCCAAACCCTTCAAGGGTTGGACTTGGACTTGGACAGTCTGTTGGCCTGCTTTGAGGAGGCGGCGGTTGGGGGCCTTGGGGGCTCAACAAGGGCTTTTGGAAGCCACAAGGAGGATGTGTTCCACCCCTACAAGGGTGAACACTATAGAGATGGGAGGCAATGGGGAAACTAGAGTGGGAGCGGGCCCCCTCTTATCTGGAAGGAGAAGAGGAGGATAAAAGCCTCCCTACCCACGAGCGCGTGGCCCCTCTGAGAAGCGCCAGAAGGAGGTTCAGCTGGACGATCAGAGATTATTACGAAAGGCTATAGAGTTGGGACGGGCTGAGACCTGGGTGTCAGAATTTTGTGGTCAACCCGTTGGAGGTTAGGACGACCGCTCATCTGGTTCCTAGGGGACACCTCAAGGAGTACCTCGGGGACCTCTGTCAGTCGATAGTGGCAGAGTTTGAGGAGTGGAGTACTAAGAAGAATAACATTGGGCAGAGGCCCTACAAGGACGTTAGTAAGAGAATTAAGGCCCTGGTAGATGACGTGGTGCGGCCGGCCCTCAAGGCGGTAGGGGACCTGGAGGAGGAGCTGGCGGCCCACCGTAGGAATTCCGAGTCGTTCAGCAGGGTGACCCCAACGATCGAGTCGTTGGAAGCCAAGCTGGACGAGGCTCAGTGCGTGGAGGAGCGCCTCCTGGGCCAGGCTGTCGATATGGACAGCCCAATGGTCCAGGGGATGCTCAAATTAGAGCAGGTTATGACAGGTTCAATGGAAAACGTCACAGACAGGCTCCGCGTTCTGGAGAACAGTCTAGCGGCCAGGGAAGGGGATGACAAAAGGTTGGCGAGATTAGAAACTCTGATAGGAGAACGCTCAGAGAACGGTCCGAAAGCGAAAGTCGAAAGATCGACTGGGAGCTTTGACCGACGAGGACCGGAGTAAGCCGGTGCCGGACCAGGAGGAAAGGGCGCCGAAGGAGGGCCCTCTGGAAGGGTATTGTCCGGGGGCCAATACCTTCCAGTGGAAGGAAACGTCTCCCGAGACACTTCTCAGGGAGGCTATCGAACTAGGTAAGGCTGGTTGCGCTCGAGGGCAGACCTGTGCTTGTGTGCATGGACGCTAACGCGAGGTCTGTGCTCTGGCACAGCCAGATGTTTGATACAGAGGGACCGGATGGGAGGCACAGGTCACCCTGGGCAAGGGGGGAGGAGCTGGAAGCAGTTATCCTCTCCAAGGGCTTGGAGGTGTTGAACCTTCCCTCGCTGGTGCCTACGTTTAGTGGGGCGGCTGGGGCAAGATCCAACATTGATGCCACAATGGTCTCCCCTCGGTTGGGGGGGAGAGTTCGCGATTACTTTGGACTGTAGTGGGACTTAGGTTTTTAGTTGGGGCGGGTACCCCTCCCTTAGTTTAGGGGTTGATAGGGGTTGAAATCCCAAACTTGGTCCTATCGGAGTGGGAAAAATTTCTGTAGGTAGAGGGAGTGATTTTGGACATTTTCTAGGACGAGGGGTAGGCATTCGAGTGGTGCTTCACCCCCTACTAGGGGTAGTTTCCAAGAAGAGAGGGGGTTGTTCCCTTATACTTGGCCTCATTGGAACGGGGAAAACTCCTA
This sequence comes from Tupiocoris notatus, assembly GCA_037159825.1. Taxonomy (NCBI): domain Eukaryota; kingdom Metazoa; phylum Arthropoda; class Insecta; order Hemiptera; family Miridae; genus Tupiocoris; species Tupiocoris notatus. Next base: position 8,789 of record JASJUZ010000752.1, on the reverse strand, counting down.
AGTGATTGTGAGGTGGTGCTGAACAATCCCTGGGGGTAGAGGGTGTGAAAAAGTCACCACTTCCCTTACCTCGAGGGGAGTAACAGGTTCTGTTAGGGATTTTTTTATGCCAACAGACCTGTTCTTGGTGCCTAGAACGAGGTACATGGGCATTGGGAACGCCATTGATAACGGTGAACCCACTTGTGAGGCCGATAGATTGGCAAGGGCACACGACATTGCCTACGAGGAGGCGACGACTGTGGAGCAAATCGAACGGGCTGATGAAGCACTCATCGCTGGGTCGTTGAGTATCATCAGAAAAAAACCCCTTAGTGTTGGTGCCGTTCCAGCTGCAACGGCAGTTGCTGGAATTGGCAGCAAAGTTCTGATCGAGAAGGCAATTGGGAGAACGCTGTATCCCAGACAAAAGCTGGAGAGGGAGGCGGATCTTGCCCCTGAGGACTGCCCGGGCCTCAGGAAGTACCATAGACAACGCGAGGAACAACTAGTGAGGAGAGAGAATGAGCGTGCAAGAGAGTTCAGGGATCTGGGGAGTTATCACCAGAATTGTGATAACTTTGCCAGTGAGCGGGCAAGCGGAAGAGAAGAGAGGGCTGACCACGATTTGAATTTAGAACGAGTCTTACAACGGGCCAGAGACAACAACGTTCGCTTCAATAAAAACAAACTACAATATAAAAACAAAGAAGTGCAGTACATGGGCTGTTAAGGAGTACCTCCGCTTCACTTCGCTAGGCAACTTCACCTGAGCCTCATTACACTGCATCCTACACAACGCATCAGGCGCAGCTGTTTTAATTTTTTGGTTTCTCTGGTTTTTATGGCGACGTCTCGAACTTTACATTCTTTCATCTAGTTGCTTCACTTCCGTTTCGTAATATTCTCCACCTTCCATTTTCGTAAACGCGTAATTCCGTTCAAATATAATTTTCTTTCGTTTTCAAACGCTTACGTTTCTCAACATATTTTTGGTGACCCCGACGTGATATTCGCGCGCGTATCCGGTCTAAGGAATTTGCTTACAATTTGCTACTTCGGGGATCGAGTTTGCTAAATAGCCTTTGTCCATTCTCATTGATCTGCCGCTTCTGAGTAGCCTCGGCAATTTTTCCTATCCGGTACCGGACGAGTTCGCCTTCAAATCATTTACCAAACTATTTCGTCTGCGCGTTTATTCGAACTTCCAGATCGAGTAAATACTTGCTTACTAAACTTCTACGAGTCTGATCAACTATTTACGTACGATCAACTGCCGCGTCTTCCCGACCTCCAAGTGTCTCATGTGAGTCATAATCCTCTTCTGACTTCTTCATTATTTTCACCCGTCCATTCTCCTCCCGCTCCCCCCTATAACGCCTCATATTTACCTGTGTTGTAAAATAAAATAGTTCGCACGTCTAAATTTATCATGAGCAATTTGAGTCAATTGAAAGCCAAACGAGGCAGAATCAAAGCCTCCTTATCTCGCTATAACAATTTTATACACGCTCTTGACTCTGATTCTATTTCTGATTGCCAAATTACCGAATTAAAAATTCGACAGGATAAGTTAGAATTGTTGTGGAACGAATTTGATTTGGTTCAAAGCGAGATTGAAATTCTCGATTCGTCGGATGATGACCAGTTGGGTGAACGAGATGCCTTTGAAGTTTCCTATTTTGAGATTGTTGCTAATTTCCAGAATTTGATAGCCTCTCATGACGTCCAGTCAAATTCGTCTTGCCGATCGGAAAATCATCGACCAAAGGAAATGAAAAATCCGCCATTGCCGCCTCTGCAAAAGGCAATAGTTCCGCAGGATCCCCTGTACGATGTCTATCCCCGCCAAATTTAGACACTCTAAATCGCTTCAATCAATTACAATTTGCCGTTCCCCAAGTCAAGCTGCCTCCAATTCAACTGCCTTCATTTTCAGGTGCTTATAATGATTGGCTTCCATTCTTTGATATTTATACTGCTTTGATCCACGAAAATAAGAATATTTCTGACATTCAAAAGCTTCATTACTTGAAGTCATGCCTTTCTGGAGAAGCAGCTGCAATTATTAAGTCAGTGCAACTCATATCATCAAATTATGAAGTCGCACTAAAACTATTAACCGATCGATATCATAATAAAAACATGATAATTAAACGCCACATCAAGGACCTCTTCGAGCTTCCAAAGTCCAGAACAAATCTCAAGATGCTCTTCATCATTTGTGGAATGAAACCATGAAAGGAATTCGTGCGCTTAAGGCCTTAGGACAGCCCGTCGAATTTTGGGATCTGATCATCGTCCACATTACTACTTCGAAATTCGATTTCGAAACGTTCAGGCTTTGGGAAGAAAAATGGTCTGGCGCACTTGCTAAAATTGATGACCTGTCGGAATTTATGGAACATCGCTGTAGAATTTTGGATGCTTGTTCAAATTTTGTCTCCAAACCAGTCGTGGTCCCTTGCAATCATCAAAGCAGGATCTAATGGTGACGAGAAACAGCTTAAGCAGAAATAAACGCCCGGTAAATTCTTTCCACATCTCACGTGACAAACCGGAAAACTCAGCTAGTTGTCCAGAATGCAGTCAGCCTCACCGAATGTTTGACTGCCCATCATTCCTCAGTCTCTCTGTTCACGATCGTAATAACGTGGCCCTAAAGCATCGCATTTGTTTCAATTGTTTTCGTCATGATTGCCGACCTAATCGCTGTAAGTTCGGTGGCTGCAGAATTTGTGGAAGGAAACACAATACTCTCTTGCACGCTGACCCTTCAACTTCACCTCCAAAAAACATGACTGACGGAAGGCCACCTTCTCACTCGCATGAAGATTTACGAAACACTTCCTCACCCTGCCAAGTTAATGTCAACACTGTGGAAAAAGGTTTATACCCCAGAGTCCTTCTGTCGACAGCTCTGGTTCGGGTATTCAATGCCAATAATCAATCTTTCACTGCTAGAGCTGCCTTAGACAATTGTTCGGAGGTTAGTGTGATCTCGTCTCACTTGGCGGAACGCTTAAATCTTCCTCGTACAACTATTAACCAAGCCATCATTGGCGCATTCAACCCGGCCAATGTCATCAAGAGCTCTATGGATGTAAAATTCTCTTCAATGGATGGTAACTTCAAAACTCAGCTGCGATTTCTCATCAATGACCAATTAGGTGGCTCGTTTCCATCCTTCAACATTGATCCATCGTCAATCGTTCTCCCTAATTTCGTCGAGCTTGCTGATCCGTATTTTTACGACCCTGCTCCTGTAGATATGATCATCGGTAATGAATTATTTTGGGACCTCTTGCTAAAGGGCCAAAAAAGGTTGAAAAATTCTCGATTACATCTTCAGGAGACCGAACTTGGATGGATTATTGGGGGGAAATGTGAAAATACCCCTGTGCAAAGCTCATTGCCTCTACAATGCAATTCTACAACTCTAGAAGATTTGAGTCTCCAGCTGCAGAATTTCTGGACTATCGATTTTAAGTTCTATGTTATAGGATAGGATAGGAGATATTTTTCTTTTAATTTACCTCTGGACAGAATTTTCCCACGCTCTGTGTCTCTGTCTAACACACAGAGGCATAGGCAGTGCTGACTGTTGTTTGTCAGAGGTGTTTGTTTTCCCTGGCCTCATTCTCACATTCCAATAACTCTCCACTCCTTCCTCCTTTTCACCACCCATCCTTTCTCCTACCCTGTCTCCTTATTATTCCACCTCCCTGTTCAGAGGTGGGGCATAGCTAGGCTACCACCGCCTCCCTGGGCCTTGGGGTTGCTGTTGTGGGATATTTTCCCTCTGTAGGGATATTTTGGGACATTGTAATATATTGGGTAGGATAATATAGTTGGCCAGAGGCTAAGTTAGGTTTTTAAGGGGTTGGAAAAAAAGTGTAGGAAGGAAAGGCCCTAGGCCAAATTCCTTCAAGGGTTGGACTTAGCTTATACTGGGACTTAGAAATTTAGTTGGGGGGTACCCCCTCACCCTAGGTTTAGGACTTAGTTAAGTAGTTTGGGCTGTAGTTGAGATAATTGAGCGGGAAAAAGTTGTAACTAGGTTAGTTTAAGATAGGGAACAATTTTCAGGGAGAGGGGTAAGTGCACTACTTTCCTTACCCCCACTCTTAGGGGGTGGTTTGTTAGTTTTTGGGTATTTTGGGCGGGAAAAAATTGCTAAAGGCATCACTATCACTGGGTCTGACCTAAAACAAGGAGGGGTAAGTGGAATCGCACGACTTCCCTTACCCCCACTTCTGGGAGGCGAGGGCGTTTCTGCTGGTGTCACAGGGGTGTATTTGATGCCCTTTGAGACAAGGGCATTTTTGCACCCTGGGTGCAATTACCTGGGACCGTTTAATCCTCTAGAGAACGGGGAGCCGACTTGCTTCGCGGATAGGTTGGCACAGACCCACGACCACGCGTATAATAAAGCAAGGTCCCGCGAGGAGGTGAGGAAAGCGGACAGAGAGTTTATTGCGGGGTGTGTGGCGAGGGTGGGAGATAACCCTATCTCGCCGGGGGCGATCCCAGCCCTTGTGGGAGCGGTGGGGATCTCGGCGAAGTACGCAGTCGAGTCCTTAACCGGGCCAATTTATCCAAGAGGGTTCCGAGGGCAGGGGAGTAACGCGATGGAGACCCCAAATGACATCGGGGGGTACCATAGAGAGTGCGAGAGGGACAGGGAAAGCAGGGAACAGGCCGGGCGTGAGGAGAGGAGGGCGCAGTTCGTCGAGTATTCGGCGCGCACCCAAAACGCAGAGAACGACCGCGTGAGGATGCAGGAGGGGGCCCAGAGACTGGTCGTCCGGCTGCCTGACAAGCAGGGGGAGCCGGCCCCTGTACCAGCGCCTAGGAGGAGGGAGGAGAGTGCGGGATTGGGGGCGGTGGTGGAGATGGAGATGGAGAGGAGACGGCGGGACTACGCTGAGAGCTTCCGGTGGCGTGAGACCGGGACGTTCTCGGCGTATAACTCGCCAGGCGGGTACAAGGAGAGGCCCATGTGGGGGGGGGGGGTTCTGAGTACGGGGCTGGACCAGTAGAGTTCGGAAAGAAGAAGAGCGGTGGTGCCTCTACCCGCGGGAGCGTGAGGAAGGAGGGGACTACGGGAAGGAAGTATGAGCAGAAGGGTGAACCCGAGGGGTGGCCCCCTGCAGGCACGGAGGAGGAACTGTTTAGGAGAAGAATAGAGTGGGAGCCGAAGTCGGCAGATGAGGAGGCCACGGAAAGGACCCTCCGGGAGGTGATTGCTTTGGGAAAAGAGGAGTTCCGCCCTGGAAAGGTGGACTTCGAGGTGTATCCCCTGACGGCTCAGGCGGGTCCCTCGAGGTCCCCCCGAAGGTCGGAAGAGGAACCTGAGCTAGTGGGAAAAGTGAGGGAGCTTAGAGGGAGAATGGGTGCTCTCAGGAAGGCCTGGGAAGCGTTCGGCACCGACAAGGACGGCATTGGCGCGCGCCCATTTAAGGTGGCCTCGGGGCACTATGGGGCGCTCATTGCGGAGGTGGTGGAGCCAGCTCTTACGCTGGTCCTGGACACCGCGGAGGAGATGAGGCACCTCCGGCGGACGGCTGATGGCGTCCGTCGGGTGACCGAGTCTGTGGTGGGCTTGGAGACGCGGCTGGAGGAGTTGTGCGGATCCGTTCTGGGCCGGGCCGAGGGTGGGATCGAGGAGGAGTCTCTCGTCTCTTCCCCCGCGGTCAGCAACTCGGACTTGGCGCAGGGACTGGTGAGGCTGGAGGAGGCCCTTTCCGCCAAGCTGGCCGAGGTGGTCGGCAAGGTGGAGAGGGTCGAGGCTAGGGCGTCGGGGGCCGAGAGGATGGCCCAATCGTTGGTGGCTCTGGAAAGGTCCATCAACGAGAAGGTTGCCGGACTCGACACGAGGTTGGAGAAAGTGGAGGGAACGAGGCCGAGGACGATCCAGGTCCCGACGACCTTCTCTATGGAGACGTCGGACGAGGGGCTGTCCGGCGGTAGTGGCATGAAGCGGCCTAGAGAGGCCGGAACGACGCCGCCCAAGGCCCCGCAGAAAAGGGTAAGGGTGACTGGGCAGCAACGGGGCGCTGAAGAGCCGAGCCAGCCACTGCAACGGCCGGCGGAGACGGACACGGAGACAGAGTTCGAGGAGGTGAGGAGCAGGCGGCGGCGAAGGGCGCCGAAGCCTGTCTCTGAGGCGGAGAAGGTGAGGGCGATGACGCGGGCAATGTAGGCGGACATCCTCAAGAGGCCGAAAAAGGATGAGCGCGAGGTGGTCTCGCCTCTTCTGGTGAGGAAGGCTAGTGAGGGGACGCCGATGTCGCCGAGGTCGACCCGGCGAAGCATCATCGAGACGGTCAGCCCGGCTGACCTGGGGGTGGGTGTTTCGGTCTGCAGGCCTACTAGGGACGCCGTGTTGGTGGGGACCCGCACGGCACCTGAGCGGGAACTACTGGCGGGGGCTCTTCAGGAGAGGGGCTTCAGCGTGGAAAGGGGGAAGCGACTGAGCCGTCCTCCAATGATAAGAATTTGGCGGGTCGACAGGAACATCCCGAAGGAGCGACATCTGGAAACAGAATGCGGCCGTCAGGGCTGCGGTCACCGAGGAACAGATGCTGCAGGGATTCGAGCCGGCGTTCAGCGGCGGAGCCCGGCATGGGACAATGTTTTCTGGGTGTGCCGGGTCACCCATGCGGTTAGGGACACACTGGTTGGGGCCAAGGTGGTGAACCTTGGGTTCAGCCAGTGTGCGGTACAGGACTTTGTGGAAGTAGTGCGGTGCTATAGGTGCCAGGGGTACGGACACACCTCCGCCAGGTGTTAGGCGGAAGGGGAGGCGTGCTCCCACTGCGCGGGGCAGCACAGGAACTCGGAATGTGTGAATAGGGAGCGACCAATGGTGCTACAAAGCCCTGATGATGCCCGAAGGGGCAAAAGTGCTCGGCGGGCAATAAAGAAAATTGAGAACGAGTCGCCCAGTTTTTCTCCCCCGCAAACTTCAAAATCAAGAAGATATGAAGCGACAACCCAAAAACGAATAACGTTTTTGGACGACATACTAATTTGTACAGCTGATTTTGATTCACATATCGATGTCGATATTTTATAGATAGCATCGATACCGATGTTTTATCAAGCAAAAACATCAATATCATCGATATCGATATCGATATTGCTCCCTTATTAAGGTAAGGTATCACTTCGCGTTGTGCTGCAGAAGGTTCTAGTTTATTCTGTGCTCTGTTTCTGTTGTTTTTTGTTGCCGATGTCCCCGTGATAAACTGTAATCAATATTGAACTTTTACTGCCCTACTAGGATTCGAAGATTTGATTTCTTCATTATTTGGCAACGTGGAAAATGCCGCCGAGTAAATGGTGGCGTTTCTTTACAAGGTCGGATGCTAAGACGGCCAAGTGCAATACATGTGGGAGAGTGATAAAAACGTCAGGCAACACGTCCAACCTGAAGTGTCATGTGGAGAAAATCCACCCCAACTTGATTCAGACGACGAAAGAGAAGAAGCCAATCGAGAAGAAAACCTGCCACAGACGTGGAGCTGACGACTCAACAGATTCTGATGAAGATGAACCTCCTTCTAGACGCAAGGTAACAGCTCAGAACGATAACGTTGTACCATCAACTTCCCTCTGCCATAACGTTCCGTCTACGTCTTCCACTCTGGTGGAAAAAGTTACAGTGCCCTTTGTCCAAAAATCGCTAACTGAGGCGTTTGAAGCTGTTAAAGGATTTAAAGAAGGAGGCCGAACTTCCACTATCATCACGAACGCCATTATTTACCTTATATGCAATGCAAACCTGCCATACAAATTCGTTGAGAATCCATGTTTCATAAAACTTTTGAGAGTTACAGCGCCACTGTACCACGTCCCCACAAGGAAAACTATAAAGGACTGGATCAATAAAAAGTATGTAACAATATCAAATGAGTACAAGAGAAAGCTGTCAGAGGTGACTAGTTTCTCTTTGACTACTGACATATGGACGGATCCATTTCAAACAAGAAGTTTTCTGGGAGTCACTATACATTTTTTGGAACATCAGAAGCTGAAATCATGTACACTTGGGGTTTTTGAGCTCACCGAACGTCACACTTCAGAGTACATAAAAGATAAAATTCATGATATCTTGGAAGAATGGTCTCTTAGAGGAGAGCTGTTGCATGCAGCGATTACAGATGGTGCTGCGAACATGGTCAAAGCCATGGAGCTTGCATTTGGCAAGAAAAAACATGCAGTTTGCTTTGCGCATGTGCTCAATTTGGTTGGTCAGCGTTTTCTTGAGGCCGACAAAAACTTGGATGCCCTAATTGACAAAGTTAAAAAAGTTGTCTCATGGTTCAAACATAGCGTCTTAGCAAGCGACGAGCTAAGGGAAAAGAGCGATTTGAAGCTGATTCAATCAGTTCCAACCCGATGGAACTCAACCTATGCCATGTTGGAAAGATTCCTAAGTTTGAGTGGGATACTCAACGAAATCACCCATAAACACAAGTTAGCTCCAGCAATGACAACAGGCGCTGAGGACGCTGACCTCAAGGAAATAGCGCAGCTTCTTGAGCCCCTCGACTCGGCAACCACCCAAATATCTGGTGACAAATATGCAACTGCCAGCGTTGCAATCCCTATAGCGACCAAACTTTTCAACAAAATTGAAGCAGTAAAAACATCTTCAAACCTTGGACGGAATTTGAAAAAACTCCTCATTGAAGAAATGACTAAACGGTTCAGTCACATTGAGAGTTCTCATCTACTGGCAGTGGCTACGCTCCTCGATCCTAGGTGGAAAAAACTCTACTTCAGGAACCCACAAGCAACGG